>CM076577.1:290118054-290787806 GCA_034641835.2 Pinus albicaulis | reverse complement strand
CTGTTTCTAATTCTGCGTCCAGAATAGCAGGATGCTTTTCTTCCTGTTGGCCTAGGCTTCCCATTTTTGGGATTCTTTAAAGATGTTTTATGCTTTTCCTCAGCCTTTCTAGCTTTTTTACCTCTTCCCAACTATTTTCCTCATTATTGGGGAAATTTAGATTCTTCCTCAAAATCTAAATTAGAAATAATTCCTTTCAAGGATTTTTGAAGGATTTTTTTTTTGGGGATTGGTTACCTTATCCATCCTCATGGATTTTGCAACTGATCTCAAAATCTCATTCTAGGTCCACATGCACACCAGAAAATTCTTTTATTTATTTCCTCAACTTAAATATCAATTTACATTCACAATTTATTTATCCTTTGGGGTCCACTCCCCTTAGGATTAAAATTCAAATGTCTAACTTTAAAATTTCAACACATAAATTGGGGGGTGTTACACTTATTTTGAACAAAATATTATTCTTCTTTTAAACGATTTTAGGCAATACGTTGGTTAACCTATGTATTAGGTATATATGGTCAAGATCTTATAATTTTTCAAGTCCTTATAGACCTTGTGATTGTATATATGTCTCTTTTAATTGTTGGGTTGATATACAATTTCCACATTTTTATTTTCTAAGAACCTAATTGTATACTTGTTTTCCTCTGTAATGTGTGGATAGTAAATGCATAGTTTATTGTTATCTTTCTATGGCTAGTATGTAATTATGCTCTACCACTGTTTTATATATTTTTCAATGTTATTCTTATTATATTTTTCATATATACTTGTATTCATTATATGTAATTGACCAACAATTTATCTTTAAAAAAAAATAGGAAGGCTACACCCAACATGGGTTCTTTTCTTTCAATTTATTTTCTACAAAATATAAATCTATTGTTCAATATTTAATAGAAGGTAAAGGCATGTGTCATCTTAAATTTGTATTGGCTAGGCCTTAAGTTTTCTAAGAGTATTTTTCCTATCCTAAAGTTATATTCCCTCATTGTGAGTATTTGTTAGGTTTTTTTTTTTCCATTATAATCCACATAATTTACCTATGTAATTTAAAGTAATTGCAGTAAGAAAATAATTTTCTGAAATTTCAAATACACATCTTAATATGACATTTCTTATACTAAATACAAAGCTTTCCCTGGTTGCTTCATCGTCTCTACTCCTTTGTACTAGTCCCTTTACCTGTGATAGGGATTCTTCATGAAATTTAATATTTAAGTGTTTGTATACAAATTCATGCATATATATGCTAATTATGATTATGTATACATACTTTAACCTACTATTTATTCTATTAAAACTAAGTTAAAGTATCTACTCTAGTATAATTTACTAAGATAAGGATTTTGTTAGTATAACAAATTTAGTATACTTTTTCCACTCCTAATCAAGATATTTAACCATACTCACAAAAAAACTTAATATAAATGGTATACAAGAATATTAAATATATTCCATGTTTCCTTATCTAAAATCATTGCCCATATTCATTTATAAGAACTCTCAATAGTTCCACTTAATTTTTTTCCAACTCACTCTTAAGTGGAAGTTTTACCTTATTTATTTTAGTTTTAATTTGTACTTTCTATATATGTGTTTAATATTGAGGGTTAACCTTACTCCTTTTTATATTAGATACTCTAAGAATCTAGTTATTTAGATTCTCTTTCCAAAGCCTAAGTTAGAATTCTCTCAAACTCAAAATATAACTTAGAAAATATAACACAGGAATATAATCATTATAAACACGGGAATATGCAATTATAGCCATAATAATTTACTCTATTTAATTCCATGCAAATTCCTCATATAAGTCAGCCATTTTAACATAACTCATAGAAATTAACATAATTCGTTTTAACCTAACCTAGCCTAACCTACCGTAACATAACCTATCCTAATCTAGCATATCCTAACTTAACCTACCCCAGCCTAGCCTAACCGATAGCCTACCCTTGCCTAGCCTAACCAAGCCATGCCTAGCCTACCCTACCTTACCCTAACCAAGCCGAGCATAACCTAGCCTTTCCTAGCCTAACCTAGCCATGCCTAGCCATGCCTAACCTACCCTAACCTAGCAAAACCTAACCTAGCCTAACCTATCGTAGCCTAGCCTAGATTAACCTAGCCATGTCTAACATAACCTAACCTAGCCTACTCTAGCCTAGCTTGGCCTAACCTAGCGTGGCCAAGACTAACCTAGCCTTGCCAAACATATCCTAAGCTTGCTTAACCTAGCTTTACCTAACATAGCCTAACCTAACCTAACCTAATGAAAACCTAACCTAACCTAACCTAACCTAGCCTAGCCTAACCTAGCCTAACCCTGCCTAACCTAACCTTCCTTATCCTAGCCTAACCTAACCTACACTAGCCTAACTTAACCTATCCTTGCCTAACTTAGCCAAACCTAGCCTAGCCTAACCTAACCTAGCTTCTCCTACCCTAGCCTAGCCTAGCATGACCTAACCTAGCATCTCCTAGCCTAGCCTAGCCTAGCCTAGCCTAACCTATCCAAGACTATCATAATATAGCCTAACCTAGGCTAACCATGACCAACCATGCATAGCCTACCCTAACCTAGCCTAACCTAACCTAACCAAGCCTAACCTAGCCGAGCCTACCCTAACCTAGCCATGCCTATCTATCTTAGCTTAACCTAGCTTAGCATAACCTAGCATAAACTAGCCTAACCTAGCCTAAAATATCCTAACCTAACCTATCCTAACATAGCCTACACTATCTTACACTAGCCTAGCCTAGCCTCGCCTAGCCTAACCTATCCTAACATAGCCTACACTATCTTACACTAGCCTAGCCTAGCCTCGCCCGCAACCTATCCTAACATAGCCTAGCCTAACCTAACCTAAACTAACCTAACCTAGCCTTACCTAAACTAATGTAGCCTAACCCAGCCTAACCTAGCTTAACCTAGCCTAGCCTAACCTAGCCTAACCTAACCTAACCTATCCTAACCTAACCTAGACTAACCTAGCCTAGCCTAACCTCGCCTAGCCTAGCCTAGCCTTGACTAACCTAGCCTTGCCTAGACTAGCCTAGCCTAGCCTTGCCTAGCCTAGCGTAACCTTGGCTAACCTAGCTTTGCCTAGCCTAGCCTAGCCTAGCTTAGCCTAACCTCGCCTAGCCTAGCCTAGCCTAGCTTAGCCTAACCTCGCCTAGCCTAGCCTAGCCCAGCATTGCCTAGCCTAACCTAGCCTAACCTAACATAACCTAATGTAACCTACCCTACCCTACCCTACCCTACCCAACCCTACCCATACACTACCCTAGCCTAACATAGCCTAGCCTAACCTAGCTTAACCTAATCTAACCTAGCCTTACCTAGCCTAGCCTCACCCAACATTGCCCAACCTAACCTAACCTATCCTAGCCTAGCCTAACCTTACCTAGCCTAGCCTAGCCCAACCTAACCGAGCCTAGCATAGCCCACCCTAGCGTAGCCCATCCTAGACCATCCTATCCTAGCCTAGCCTAGCGTAGCCTAACCTACCTTCCCCTACCCTACCCTACCCTAGCTTAGCCTACTCTAGCCTAGCCTAGGGTAGCCTACCCTAGACTACCCTACCCTAGCCTAACCTAGCCTAGCCTAACCTAACCTAGCCTAACCTAACCTAAGCTCCCCTAACCTACCCTACCCTACTCTACCTTACACTAGCCTAGCCTACCCTAACCTAGCCTACCCTACCATACCCTATGCTAGCCTAGCCTACACTAACCTGGCCCACCATAGCCTAGCCTAGCATAGCCTAACCTACCCTAATGTAGCCTACCCTAGCCTATCCTAGCCTAATCTACCCTTACCTACCCTACCCTACCCTATCTTACCCTATCCTAGCCTAACCTACCCTAATCTATCCTACCCTACGCTAGCCTACCCTACCCTACCCCAGCCTAACCTATCCTACACTAGCCTACCGTAGCCTTGCCTAACCTACCATACCCTAGCGTAGCCTAGCCCAGCCTAACCCTAACCTAACCTATCGTAACCTAACCTAACCTAACCTATACTATCCTAACCTAACCTAACCTATCCTAACCTACTTAGCCTAGCCTAACCTAGCTTAGCCTAGCCTAGTCTATCCTAAGCTAGCCTAGCCTAGCCTAATGTAGCCTAACCTAACCTAAACTAACCTAAACTAACCTACCTAGCCTAGCCTAGACTAGCCTAGCCAAGCCTAGCCTAACCTAGCCTAACTTATCTTAGCCTAAACTATCCTAGCCTAATCAATCTCATCCTAACCTAACCTAGCATATCTTATCCTAGCTTAACCTAGCCTAGCCTAATCTATCCTATCTTATCCTATCATATCCTAACCTAACCTAGCCTAACCTAACCTAGCCTAGCCTAGCCTAACCTAACCCAACCTAGCCTAGCCTAGCCTAACCTAGCCTAACCTAACCTAGCCTAGCCTAGCCCAGCCTAGCCTAGCCTAGCCTAGCCTAACCTATCTTATCCTAACCTAGCCTAACCTAGCCTATCTCATCGTGGCCCAGCCTAGACTAGCCTAATCTATCCTACCCTACCCTAACCTACCCTACCCTATTCTAGCCTATCTTATCCTTGCCTATCCTATCCTAACCTAGCCTAACCTAACCTAACCTAACATAGCCTAGCCTAACCCAGCCTAACCTAAGCTAACATAGCCTACCCTAGCCTAACCTAACCTAACCTAGGCTAACCTAGCCTAGCCTAACATACCCTAGCCTAACATAGTGTACTCTTACCTAGCCTAGCTTAACATAGTATAACCTATCCTAGCCTAGCCTATCCTAGCCTATCCTAAGATACCCTAACCTACCCTATCTTGACCTAACCTAGCCTAACCTAGTCTATCCTATGCTATAGTAGCCTAACCTAGCCTCGCCTAGCCTATCCTAGCTTAACATGGCCTCCCCTAGCCTAGCTTAACCTACCCTAGTCTAACCTAGCATACTCTAGCCTACCCTAGCATACACTAGCCTAACCTACTCTAACCTAGCCTATCCTAGTCTAGTCTAGCCTATCCTAAGCTACTCTTGCCTATTCTAGCCTAACCTAGCCTACTCTAGCTTAACTTAGTCTATCCTTTAGTAGCCTAGGCTAGGCTACTCAAGCTTATGGTACTTTACTCTATATTAGAATATTAATGAAGAAATCATTCAAAAAATAAATTAATTAAAAGCTATTAATAAAAGTTTAAATATAAGAAAAAATCTTTAAAATAATTTAAATGTATGAAAATACAATTTAAAATACATTGAATTTAACCAAAGTAATAATGTGAAAATAAAATCTAACATAAATTATAAGACATAAATGAAAAACATATTTGTAAATCATAAAAACATATTTGAAAATCATTTTAAGAAATCCAATAATCTCATCTAAATCATCTAATCTCATAGAGTAAGCAATTAAAAGAAGGCCCAAACCCTATCAATCAAATCTTTTAATAATATGGTTAATCCTACAATTAATCTCATAAAACTATACATCAATGGAAAAAAAAAAATAGAGATTATGTTTGTGTGCTACGAGAATTCTTAGAAATTGATCATAAAAATATGCAATATAAATGAATATTTCGCACTTGGAAGAACTCCAAAAATGGCACCCTACTAGAAAACGAATCGAAACAAAGAAAAATAATCAAATCAGAGAGCCAAAGAGAACCTCATAAATAGATTTGCATCGGTGGAAGCAGCGCAGCTCGATGTCGATGTCGCGTATGAAAGGCATATACCGTCGATACTTTGCCTCCGCAAATTCCCAATGCAAGCATCACCGCCTGCATTCCACATGAGTAATGGAACATGGGGACTTCGAGCGCCGCTCTCCATTCGTCCAGATTCTTTCTGGTGGATTCTTCATGACAACAGTGAAAGCATATTGCTCCTCCATATTACACACATCCATATCCCACACATCCATAAGAGATTTGATTTGATAGATCTAACAAAGAAATATCTAAATTATAACCAAGAAATTTGAGACAAAGAGATTACAACTGGCTGAAATGAATTAAAAAGAAACTATGGCGAGCCCAGGAAACCATAAAGAAAATGGAATAATAAAACTAAGATGAATAAACTGTGTTTGGTTTAGACACCGAAAATAGAGTTGTAATAGAAAAAATAGGTGCTATTACTAACACCGTATTAATCCAAAAATTATAAAACCACTTGAAAATGAAGAAAAGGGTTTACTTCAAGAAATACAAAATGAAGAGGCAGAAACTTACCTTTCTTGTCTGGCAGGAACTAGGTTTTTTTAGGGCCTTATTTACTTCCAATGATCCAATTTGTTGTAATCTTATCTTGTCGTGGGAGACCCTGCGTATTGAATTGGATAGACATCGGCTTAAAATAAAGCAATTAAAAGAAGGCGCAAACCTTATCCTGATTAAAAGAAGGTGCAAACCCTATCAATCAAATCTTTTAATAATATGATTAATCCAAAAATTAATCTCATAAAACTATACATTAATGGAAACAAGAATAGAGATCATGTTTGTGTGCTACCATATTTCTTAGAAATTGATCATAAAAATATGCAATATAAATGAATATTTCACACCTCCGAGAAATCGAAAAATGGCACGTACTAGAAAACGAATCGAATCAGAGAGCCAGAGAGAACCTCGTAAATAGATTTGCACCGGTGGAGGCAGCTCGATGTCGGCCTCACTTAGGAAAGGTATATACAGTCGATACTTCGCCTCCGCAAATCCCCGCGCTACATTTCACAGGAGTAATGGAACATGGGGACTTCTGGTGGATTCTTTGTGACAACAGTGAAAGCATACTACTCCTCCATATTGCACGCATCCATAAGATGATTAGATTGATGTGGTGAGTGCCAATGGCTAGATCCTCCTCCCAGCACCGAAGGGCATCATCTTAATTCTATTCATTCTCGTAATGTCAACGTCCTTCTCCTAGTCCAGGAAGCACTGGGGTCGAAACTCCCCAACTTCTCTCCTAAGAACTCCCCATCCCCACACTGTAGAACTCCACGTTGGCCTTCGCCGAGATGTAGTCACAGTGTGACACGAAACATTTGCAGGCTCTCCTTCACCAAGTAGGGGAGGATCCATTCGCACGGTCTCCTTCACCAAGTCGTTTAAAAAAAACATTATTTCTGTGTCCAGCTTTGCAGAGGAGAATCAAAAGTAATTTAACTTGTGAACATCATAATCAAAATCCTTATTATATAACTCTGCCTCGCAGCTTTTTTAATCAACGACTAATTTGTGAGTGGCCGTACCATGTCCTCCCTAGCCGTTTGATTTCTAGCCGTTTGAAGGGATAGCATCACATCATTTCTACCTGTTGGGATTTTTTGTTCATTGTTAAAAGGAATATAATAATCCACTTTCTAATATTGTTTTCATAACTACATTCTATCCACTTACATGGTCATCAACATCAATTATGGTGATGGGATAAGGCATGTAGTTATTATGAAGTCATGGAACAAAGCATAAAATTTTCCATCTCAATAATGTGATCTTGCTTAGGGTTATTTTTAGAATATAAAAGAATTATTATAAAATTATAATATTTATATTAAAATTATAATATTTCTATTAAAAGATAATGGTAAGAGTTGTTGCATATGTTGATAGGGACACACAATAAAGGTATTGAAATGTAAAATAGCATTACATTGTACTTAAACATATTAGATTTCATAATATTACAATTTTATCATTTAGTTCTAATTAAAATATATTTGTTTTAAATAATATATATGAAATTTTTAGTTTAAATATTATAAAAACAAACTAATATGGTCATTAAATTTAATACAAAGCCGATTAAAATAATAAGTCTAAGGTTATATCGATTATGGATAGAAACAAAAATTAAAATAATAAGACCTAACTTTAATAGATTATGGACCATAGATATTAAGGATTATGTATGATATATATTTGTTATAACTATCTTATTACTAAAACAAGGTACCTCCAATTGTGGTAGGAATGGTTTTATAAAGCTTACTATATGAAAAATTGTGTCACAACATTGTATGATAATATTGTGAATTTTTAAGGAATTTTTATTTGATTGCCCAAAATGGGTGTACAAATTTTGAACCTCCACTCTCTTAATTGGGATCTGCCACTAGCTTAAAATGTACTACCCTAATAAAAACACCTAACATATGCAGAACAAAAGTGGAAATAAACATGTAAGTGACCAATGGATTAAAAGTGGACATAATGTTATTCCAAATATGAGATAATCTCTATTATATGATTTTTTTTAAGTTAAAAAAAATAATAGAAGTGAAGCCATTTTACATAGACCTCCATAAATACTAGGTGGCCTTGACATCAAAAGTCACCACGATCAGCTAATATTACCCTCCAAATTCCAAAATTGTGAACCTAATATGAATTTAGAAATATTTACGCTGTAAAGCGTTCTTATTTGAAAACAACTTTCCTCAAATGCCACATGTGCTATTGTGTAACGTTGATTTGGATGTTGGACGATTGAAACACTATGGACCTTACGATTAAATATGGTTATTAATTAGTTAAAATAAGAAAACCGTTAAACAAGTGAAGTGTGGCCATGAAATTGAAAGAAATGTCTAAGAATCCTTTGATTTCTCCAAAATATTTGATACCAGAGTTTCTACCTTCATGTTCTGTGCCTCTCCTTCGATTTAGACCCGAGGGAGCTGGACGAAGCGGATGTCAAAACCCTGGCACTACAGCCTCATCAGCCAAGATGCCAAGACACGATTCAGGCAATGCAGAAGGTTGCAGCATGCCAATCCACTTGCGCGGCTCCATCTGTGTGTGATTCTACGTTTTGGGGCTTACAAATATAGACTTGGTTCTACGATTTGCATTCACGGATCCTATAAATACAACACACCCTTCCCGTGATCCTCATAGGCACGCTTGGGTTTTCTCTATAAATGCCAGATATTTTACCGACATCTTTTATTTATAGGTATGGCAACTCGACCTTCTTTATTTCTTTATAAGATTGGATTGTTGTGCTGTTTGGAAGAATATTTATACTTCTCGTTAAATTTTGACAAAATTTGAAACATTGTAGGTGAGCATTATTGGGAGTAGCTGACATTTGTTTTTTTCTCATGTTTCTTTTCTCACAGCGATACCCATAGTGACCAATGGAAAAACCAATATCTACCTTTGTCTTATTCCGGAGTATTGTAATCCTATAAATTCTATAAAGTTTTGATAATTTAGGTATTTTATGGTTTTATAGAAGTACATTTATTTCTCAATTTTTTGAGTGGGTCGGGTTTGTAATTTAGCATAAAAAAGTTTTCTTGATTTCCTATAAAGCTATGAACTTGGAGATTTTTTGCACTATGTTGGGTTTCATTTATTGTGTCGATGCCTTGATTTTTGGTCATGGTTGCAATATTTTTAAAAGATGTCTTCAAATGCAAATTTATTTTGTGTGTTGTCTCTTGATCTTTGGTTTCATGGTGACTCTAGCATTCCTATTATATTTGTCTTCAAGAAAGTTCAATTGTGCTTAGAATAAAAGAGGAAATATAGCATTATGTCGGAAAGTTAGGGAAATATAGCATTATGTCGGAAAGTTCAACCCACGTCTTGAGAACTATAACGAACTATAGCATTATGCCGGAATTGTGGGGTAATGGATGAAATGTATGCTGTTGAATCATACGCACTTTCATAGATAAAGACTAATGGAATGAAAATGGTTTAGTAATTGTATTTTTTTTGGTTAAAGTTGTTTTATTTTTCTTTGAAGATGAGCTAATATATAATTGTTAATAAAATGAAGTTTATTTTTTAAAAACTTTAAAAAATATTTTCTTAAATTTAAAAAATTAGTTATAACTAAAATACGGTTATATTTAAATAAATAAATAAAATTTAAAAGTTCGTTATAACTAAAATAGTTGCTATATATCACAAAATAAATATTTATTGGTTGAGGTGTTTTTTTTTTCTTATTTATTGAATTTATTGTTTCATTAATAATCTATGTTATTTATATGTATTTTTGAATTTTTTTTTTCTAAAGACAACTAATTCTATTATGTATGAGGAAACTAGTACAAATCGGACAACATGTCGACTGAAAGCACAGACACACGGTGTTCAAAGTCAAGCCGATCACAGTGCTTAGGCCTTGTATTGGGAAACCGATCCTTTTAGACAACGAGTTCTAACCGCCCTCGTAAGGCAGTTTGAAAGTCTTATAAACTGAGAAAACATAGTAATAAAAACAATGTATTTCACGAGACATGTGTTAGCTGGTCATCTCGGCAACAAGCGCTTGTTAACTATGGCCCGAACCAAAAAACACGGAGCGCGGTGGAGCTGGTCATGAGTTGGAGACGGTGGCTCTTCAATGATTACGCATCACGCTCGGCTTGTCCTCCTTGCCGGAAGTAGCCTGCGTCCACATGCCTACCGAAGTTTCTTCCATGTTTTCCTGCTCTGACAGGTCGGGGGAGAGGTGGCCAAGGGCAACGGCGTTCGAGTTCCAGTGGGGTGAAGAGCGCGAGCGGGAGTAGGGGCAGGGTAGTTGAAATTTCCTCCCTGCCTGAGAGTGAGGAAAATGAGGGCGGTCGGAGCCGAGGTTAGACGGTGGGATAGAATTTGAGCTCGACATGTTGCAAGGATTGTCGAAGGTAGGCGAAGAGAAGCGAGAGGACGAGCCGGGAGGAGCTGTACTCGCGGTCGAGGACACCGAGAGAAAGGAGGGGGGACAAGCGGCGGCTCCGGGCGAAATCGAGTACGACGCCAGCGACGTCCTCGCCCTCGCCACCGTGCGAGAGTGCGAGAAGGGTACGGGTCTCCTTCCGAGAAGAAAAGGTGCTAGGTGGAGGGCGACGTGCCTAGGGCGAGGGCCCGTCGGACCCTCATCCTCTCACGAAGACGCGGCATTGCCGAGGAAGCGGCGGCGGCGGGCGGTAGGAATTGGAGAGACGGTGGTACGGGGGGAACGGTGGGGGTGACGACGGGCACGAGCGGAACAGAAGTTACCCGAGAGAGCGGAGAGAGCAACGGGGGGATGACCATGCGGTTTCGCCACCTGCGGGCATGGAATTATAAATACGTTGGGAGCTGCGAGTGTAATGAATGCCGGGATCGGCTCGATGCAGGCACACGGAGGAACAACGCCGCCTGTCCGATGTTCTGCAGCTTCAAGCGATTCGAGTTGCAGTTGGGCGGGAGTGAGCGACTCCGCTCCCAAAGAATTCACTGTGTCGTTCAGGCGGGCCACATAAAATCATGCAACCTTCATGTTCTCTCCTCCGGGTTGAGCCGACCAAGGTTGGTAGCCATCGCGCAAGTGGGTCATTAGCCAAGCGAGGAGTTATGACATATACGGGGAGCCATGTGGGGCGCGGTCCGCGCACGCCAGGAAATGCGGCGGATGGCGCTCCCCCCTCGGAACATTAATCGACGGATCGGCGATGTATTTTTTGAATTAATTTACATCTTAAATACTTATTATCATGTAATTTCGAATGTCTAAAATGCTCAATATTGTAAATATTTTAAAAATTTTACTATATGTTCCGCATATATACATTATTTATAGTTTTTTGTAAATAATATGTCTAAAAAACATATGATTATATGATTATAAACATTTAAATGAGTTTTATAAAAGTAAAAACATGTAGTTTTTTAATTTAATATCTCACTTGTCATAATTGGTTAAATAAATTTGTGTTAAGGTAAGTAGATAGAATTCATATTTTAACATAGATTGAGTCATAGCTTCTTAATATAAAATATTTTCAATATAATTTTACGTAATATTGTAATATGTTTTATAATTTAATATTAAAAAAAAACCTAAATTTAGTTGATAATTATATTAAAAATTTCTTTACATATTTTGAATTAAATAAAATTAAGTAGACTAACTTCAACTAACATCAATAAATATAAATTAATTATATATATATTAAAAATTTATGTATTTATATAAGATAAACTGTGACTTAACAAAACCATGCTTGATTTTTATAATTGAGCCTTTCTTTTCCTACATCCTATTTATTTTAATGAATTGTAAGTCAACTTGATTTCCACATTGAAGGTAACACATTTCAAACAATACAAAAAAATAGTGACAAAATAATATCTATATATATGGGTCTTACACCTTGGTTATCATCGGTTGTGTCATGTGAGAGAATTATTCATCCTTGAGTAAATCCGATACCAATGACGCGAGTATACCATTATCATTGGTTGCTCAACTACAAGTCACGAGTATCGAGAGGGTTTATAATAGAAAGAATCTAAGAGCGCTAGTTCTTAAAAAAAATCCATGCGCAGTAGTTGTTTACAATTACATATGAACGGTTGGATGCATCAAAGTAAATTAAAATGATAAATAAAACAGTATTCCCATATTATCTTCCACTGAAAATATGGTATCCAATCTTTCATTTGAACAACTTGTATTGATAAGTGCTTTAATAAATAGATTTTATTTTAGTGATAAAATTACCGTCGCTCATAAAGCCTAGTAATGAACAATAACAATAAAATTCTATCAATAACATGTAACGGATTGTACAATATGAATTAATCGATGAAAGAAATAAATTAGGGTGCTTTCACTTGGATTAATGACAAATATAGAAGTAGACCAATTTCCCCAGGCGGGATCCATATGAATATTGCCTCTCGATTAGAATTGTACGGCATCCACCACATTATAAGACTTTGGCAACCTCGTAGGGGGTGAAAATACGCCTTCAATGTGATGATATGTGTACTAGTAAAAAATGGACACTTATCAAATATCCTCATACACATGATAGCCCATCTTTTAAGTGCTTCGTTTAGCACGAACAATCATACTGACAAAAAATATTAATTAAATATAATAATAACGTCAAACATTTCGGTCCAATAAAATATTAATCACGATTTAATAAAATTTGAAAATTATACTCCGATATAAATCATGATTAATTAAATAGAATGCATTATAAAGATAACAATGTCTTATCTTAAGACATGAATTATGTATATAAAATTATTTATTTTATTGGTTAAATGGAATGCATCATAGATATTACATGATAGCATATATATATACGGGGTTGAATATATATGGATGATTAATATTAATTAAATAAATTAAATAGAACGCATTATAAATATAACAATGTCTTAGGTTAAGAAATGAATTAACACATATAAATTATTTATTTTATAGGTTAAATGGAATGTACATCATGAATATTACATGATATAACATATATAGATATAGGGTTGAATATATATGAATGACTAATATTAATTAAATAATATATATATTATTTTAAAATTATATAAATAAACAAATTAATATTAAATAGATATGAAGTAAATGTATTACAATAATAAAATAAATAAATAAAAATATAATAAGATTTTTGGTTAGCATAAATATATTTTGAGAAAGTGTATTTCACAATAGAAATTAAGAAATATATATGAGGTATTGATACGTTATCCGCAAGGTTGTTATATCTTATG
The DNA here is from genome assembly GCA_034641835.2 of Pinus albicaulis. Lineage (NCBI taxonomy): Eukaryota > Viridiplantae > Streptophyta > Pinopsida > Pinales > Pinaceae > Pinus > Pinus albicaulis. The sequence continues at coordinate 290,774,274 of CM076577.1, read as the reverse complement.
ATTGTTTTTAAGTACGTAAAATTTGTTAAATAAAAAAAACTGAACACCATTGATAATGTGAGCTAAGATTGAGGATAAGGAGGGCATCCCTCCACGACCAGCGAAACTGATTTTTGTTCATAAATGGTACATTTCCAGAAGATGGACATACTCTACTGATTATAACATTGAGAGAATCTAATGCATACGGGTGCTCCGTCTTTGTGGTGATGATTCATCGAAGAAAGTTATGTTGGTCTTTTGTGATGCTATTGAGTTATGAATAGAAGGTGCTTTTGTATGTGTAGTTGTCTATATTTCTTGTGTTGTATGTGTGGTTGTCTATTATTTCTTGTGTTTTGTCGTATATTATCGTGTGTATTTGTGGTGGTGATTCGTAGTGATTATGTTGGTATTTTGTGATACCTATTAGGGTATGAATAGAAAGGTGCTTTTGTATGTGTAGTTGTCCATGTCTCATGCTCTATGTGTGGTTTTCTATGTTTACTATGCTATTTCAACTATATTATCGTACGTATTTGTGTATATGTGGTGGTAGAAGCCAACACTAGGCCTAATCTTTACGGTGTTTTTGCTACGTATGCCCAGTAGAACTTTTTCAATCGTTAATACTCTTTTAATACAATACTTTATATACCTTATGGAGAAGATGAAAATGTTCTTTGCAGAAGATTTAATTTTTTTATGGTTCTTATTCAAGAATTTTAAATGAAGTGTACTCTTTAAAGATTGTAATTGTTGTTATATTTAATTTGAGATGTTATTCTCTGTCATTTTAGACACTTGCAAGTTCGGGACTTCTAGATGAATCAAATTACTTCGTAGCATGAAAATGCGGAAAGCGAGGGTTTCTACCTAATTGTTCATCATTCATTGTTTGCAAGGACTTATAACACTCTTATAGCATTTCATGCTCAAAATGCTAAAAAAGGATAAAAGGATATTAGTAGTTCTTTTAGTGTATAATAAAAATGCAAATAAAAAGATATTAGTTATTCCCTCTAATATAAATTAAGGTTTTGAAGACGATTGCAAGGTTTGGGTTTTTGAAGTGGGACGTTTTGATGTTTACTTCACAATAGTAGAAGTAATTAGGATTTTGATATTTTTAATTTGTATGATAAAAGAAGATATGGACATTATGGATGCTCTTATTGTCTTTTAACTAGAAAGATCACAAATTTTCTTCATAATGCAGTGGAATATTGATTGCATTTCATTTCACCATAAATCATTTCCCACTAATGGCTTCATTCGGTATAAATTAAGGCTTTAAGGCTTTGAAGATAGGCTATGAGAGCTTTGGGTTTTTGAAGTGGGAAGTTTTGATGTTTTACGCTTCCTGTGACAAGTATTCGGGGTTTTGATTTTTTATTTTGTATTATAAAAGAAGAGATGGTCATTATGGATGCTATTATTTGTTGTTTCACAGAATAGTACGCATGGCCCATAGTGCATAATAAGACATCACTATGAAAGGAAGAGCCTACCTAGGTTATAGAAAACAAATTTTTGTATGATTCTCCAAACCTATAATTTATTTGATAAATTAATTCATATTTATAAGTTCAATATTAAATTAAATCACATAACATATCACATATTTTTCCTCTATACTACTATTTTCCATGTTACTACTTTACAACGTTTCCTTTGCAATATATGGTGCAATTGCTAGTAAATTCAATTTTAAATAAACTCAATCTCTATTGAAATCCATATGTTAATGCTAGAAAAACTATGAAGAGCGGTTCAAGTTCATTAGAAATTGACCCAAAAAAAAAAAAATTGAAAAAAAAAGTGGTGAAGCTTAGTGATATTTGAGACCTCTCTCTTAGCTTTTGAACAAATCCATACTCACTGATTGTAATGACCTCCACAATGTTATTTTACTAACATCACCATCGGTGCAACGTATAGATAAAAATTTAATTTAATAATTTCAATATGAATTAATTTTTGTATAAATATAAATATTAAATATTAAATTTTAATTTTTAAATATTTTTATTTTAAATTATGTCTGGTTTACATTATATAAATCAAATTAATTAATTCTTTTATTATTATTAAAATATTTAAATAATGATTTTTTTTTAAATAAGAATAATATTTAAAAAAAAAAATCATAATTTTATAATAACTTATTATCTTTATTATGTTTTGAAGTTTTAAAATCCTACCAAATTATTATTAAAATTAGATGATCTAGATTACAAGTGATATTTTTATCATATGTTTAGGGAGAATACATAATTTTATTATACACACAAACACACACACACACATATATATTCTCAAACTTGAATACTAACATATGAATTAGGTGACTTAGTTGACAACTACTTGCTATCCATGAGTGAGTTTAGTTTTATGCAAGAACATAACAAGCTTGTAAACATAATAAAAGAAATCAAATCAGTCATGAATAACAATGAATATTTTTTTTATGTGGATACTATGGAATTTAAAGTGAAATAAAGAACTAGATTGTGGTCAAACTAATGTGGAAGACCTTTGTGTGTGTTTAAGCTTATGTTTGAATGAAAGAATATATAGTGTGTGAGAATAATGTATTTTTATATAAAAAAATGGGATATACAAGGTTCATATGAACTTTATGATGTGAAAGAGTGCAACATAAAGTTTTAGTAAATCTGATCCTACACATTAGTTAAACGACTATTAAATATTTACTCAAACTTTTGCTTCATATATAAGCCCAATAATAAGATTAGGAGAATCAATTTAAAAATATTAGAGTTTGTCACAATAGACATTGATACATAATCATCCATTAAATAATTAAGGTTGAGAAATGAAAACTATATTTAATCATAGATTTTATAATCATTACACGGAAGGCCCTCTACAACCCAATATTGTGAGTAGATGTGTAGACATTGCATCTTACATGTTAAACTAGATGTAAATATTTTTTAATTTCATTTTTGTTATGTTTTAATTTTAACACTAATTAATAAAATTTTAAATTTCTTTTAGATAAAATAAAATCATATCATTAAAATATATAACATATATATAGTAGTTATAAATTAACATCGATTTTACAATATAAATTAAAATGTCACATTTTCTCTTCATATATCTTACATTATTTTGTTTTTTAACTTCCTTACTAATCATTGGCATATGTTATTGCATGGCATATAATTCCTATATTTTCTTATTGTATTTATAAATAGTTGATCCTCACGAATTATATCTATGCACTTATTACCTAATGTTTCATGCATCTTTAATTTCCCCTATCTTGATAATTGGATCATTTGCATAATTACTATGGAAGTATCATCTCCCTAGATGAATCATATCACATTTAAACCTAACTATCTGACCCCCAATTATTATTTATTTCCCAAGTAATATGGTGATTTATTAATTCTTATCACCATTAGGTCATATCACATAAATTATTTATGGTAACTCACCACATGACAAGTAAATTACCCCTAATGCCATCCATGTAGCCAACACTATCCCATCTAATGACCGATGATAACACATGATGAGGACAAGGCATCGTATGAATATGTGAAGAGCGTAGATTCGTTGTCCCATCTGACGTTCTTGTCTTTCTACGCCTTCCAAACCATAAGCTTGTATGAACATTTTCACCTTGAACATTGGCATTTTTCCTGGTTTTAGTATATTTGTAAATGTCTATTTTTATCTTCTGTAATTGGAAAATGGTAATAGCCTCAAATATACCAACACTATTTTTGCAACACAACGATAGTGCACTATTTATGGTCTCGGTATTGTAGTTCCAATGCACTATTTAATTTTTTTTCATTTTCCACGATAAGGGTTCTACACTCGTAGATTTTGTAAATTTAAATTTTCTAAGAGTAGTTATTACTCCTTTGAAATTTGGTTTCTTGGTTTCCATATCCTCCTAAAGGTGTGAAATTATGTTCATCAATACTCAATTTCTATTGCATGGTGCGGTGATGTCTTGTTGGATTCATTGGTTCATCTCCAAGAACCATGGCTACATAAAGGTAATAGGTCGCTTCTTCCCTTTTTGTATGTACTAGTGAGTTACTAATTTAATTTTTATGCCTATTCTCCTTTAAATTTCCATTAGAACAATATTTACTCTTATAAGCACCGAGGTTTTTATATATACCGAAGAAAATTCTTCAAAGTTCGATTCTTCTAATAACAATTTTACCTACGACCTTGCAAAGTGTCTATACAACTGTAAGACCCAATAATTACACAAAGACATCAATCCTTTGTTTTACTTTCTTTCTTAGGTAATTTAATGGATCTTCCTACTACATGTGTACATGTATGGTTTTCATTACATATTGTTTTGGATATGGTTTTCCTACCTCGGAGAGCTAACTTATATTCCATTTTAGTAAAATAGTACTGAAAGAACACAAGCTCCATTGACTCACTTCACTGGGTAACGTATAGTAGAATTCCTACTAATTATTTAATAATGCATATTATTTGTTTTTCTCCAACATCATTCCACGTTTGTTGATTGTAAACCATCTACTTTGCGGTGCAAGATGCCTCCAATACCTATCTCAGTATGATTTTTCCATCATTAATAGCCTTGACATGTATTGAGTTTTCAAATGAATGATTTTATTTTCTCCTCAATTCTGCTAAACATAGTTTTTCAGTCATAAAAGTTTAAAATGGAAAATATGAATCTAATAATTGTTTTGTTCTGTTTTTATTTTTTGTTTAATGAATTTGTGTATTCTTGTTTGATTTTATTCATTAGGTAGTCTGTTCTTTAGTTTGATGTTATTTTCTTCTTTTATTTAATTTTTTTACGGATTTTTTGATGTTTCTTCATGAGCTATCTTGTTTACATGGGTTCATAAGAGATCCTATAAACGTATTCTTTCTTCTTGAAGAAGTTTCTTTGTATATGGATGCATATTGTGATAGTTATAGTTCTGTAACATGTAAAATATACCTTCTTCATATTGTATTTATATTTAATTCCATTATCAATTAGGTTGATTAACCACTTCATTGAATTAACAGCTCATATAATACCGATGGTTTGAAACTAGGGTTCAACGGTCGATTTGTTAAGATAAAAATATCAATTAAGCAATAAATTATTTCTACGGAGGTTATGTTTATGGGTGTTCTTTGAATACGGTAGTTAACTTACTCTCAAGTACTCCAATTTTTTATAATTTTATTTTCATAAAAATTATTTCATTTAATTATCTAATTTTTTGATATATTACCATAATATACATACGCTTAAAATATATCCCTAACTTTGTATCGAGTGAAGGCATTCATACTTAATTTATACCCGATTTCATATAATATCTTTTTATCTTCCAACACAACTAATTTTTCATATCTATATTTACAATGACACATCCAAAGTTGCACAAGAAATACTTAATCGCCTTTTAAATAACCATCATGCTCGTATGTTATCCCTTGTACCTAGGTTTAACTTTGGACATTTTAGAGACAGGATATGACCTCGGTGTTATAAGTACACTACTTTAACTCTCAAAATCTATTACTCTCTTGATAGTGTGTATTTTCTTATATACGACTGAATAAAATAGTTAAAGCTCCAAGCTAATACCACCAATAATATTAAATAGTAGGAATAAACAATTTTATTAACGAGATCATACCTTCATATGGGTGACAAGTATTAATAAAAATTTAACAAAAATCACATTTAAAATCATTTCAACCTATATATTAATCACAAAAAATATAATTCCTATCACTACAATTTACCCATGTAAACTCTTTAGCTACATAGAAAATATATTGTCTGCACACCATTTGTACATAAATAATTTCTGGTAATAGTATTTCTACTAAATTGTGTCTTTGTTCTTCGATAGAAGTGACATGTGTTTACTTGCCAACCTAATTACCATTTTAAAGTTCAATCCACATTCACTTCAATACACATGCTACGGTACCTATTCATCGACAAAATAAATCTCATGAAGATTTCCCACAACAGAGAATCGAAAAGAATCACTAAATGAGTACACTTTCCATAACCATGAATTGACCACCGGTTCCCCCCGGGCAAGATTAATGTCAAGTATTATCCCTCGGAGCTCGAAGCCTTTCATCTCCTCCCTAGGTGTTTTATACCTTTCTTCCTTAATTAACCGCCTTCCACCAGCATTGTCTTGCTTTTATGGAAATGTTTGCTGTTATTAAAGCCTTTTTTATCTTCGGGAGTTCTTTATCCTTCAATGTAAGTTTTGTCTAGCTAGTATATTTAATGGATCTTTGTCTCCCATATTCTAAATTTTTATTTTAGAAACATCTAACCTCCATGAATGTTGCTCTCACTCTTATCTGTGGTTGAGATTAGAAATTATCTCTTTGGTCAGTGTCTCATTTCAAGTAATTTTCCCGTTCCCATTCATTTACCCTCCTTGCAATTATTAGTTTGTATACATGTATATTTTATTCATTACATAAGTTATGTGGAGATACTTGTTGAATCAACATAGTTTAATTACGGAAAAATATAACAATATTAATTATTTCAAAAAACATAGGGATATCCACATCTTCCACCCTTGTAACTATGTTTTCCTCGATGTCTAATTTCTAGTTTCTTCTCTGGAAAATTTTTGGATAGTTTTCAAAAAATCATCTTCTCGCTCCCATGTAGCCTCTTTAGTACATCTGGTCTTCCGAAAATTGCCTTTAATATGAAAAAACTACTGGAATTTCGAACTGAATCTCTTTCTATCTAGAATACGAAGATGTTCTTTGAGGAGTCTCCTTTGAATTCTAGCTATATAATTTTCAAATAAATAATGTGAGAACTATCATGTATTTCTTAAGTAAAGAATCACCCGAAAAAAATTATGAATTTTAATGCCGATTGGGTAAATCTAATTAATAAGCTACGGGTCCAACCTAGTCCAACCTAGTCCTAAGTATCAAATGGTCCACGAAGATTGTGGTGCTGTTGGATGAGTTTCCATCTAAATGTACTTTTCCTTGGTTTTTGGTGAGCCTAAGTATTGTACCGAGAATGTTTGCAACTCCCCGAGCTAATATGCTACTTTCGGCCCGAGGTTCTTAAAAAATTGGAGGTGAAAGTGCTATATACACAATAGATGTATTCTACTCATGTCATCCTCTTACAGTTCCTATTCGAAATTGTTATTTCTAAGGTTTAAGGAGGTCTTTCACCTTCTGAATTAATTTCATTCCTGACCTGCTCAAAACCATTACTCCTAACCATCAAATGACTATTCTAAAGCAAGAAAATACATCTAGCTATTAAGAGAAATAGATTTATGATTTAAACTCTCACGAAATGACAAACTAGGTATCTTCATGAAGTAAATGGTTGAATTTAAATTGCAAAAGGAAGAAAATCCTACTCACACAGTGCTAGGCCAAATGGATAAACAAAATATATATACTTCATTATTCATCTATAATTATTTTGTATGAATCTAATGCTGACTAAATTATGCATGTCATCCCATTGTTTTGCGACGAAAGGAGGAGAAGGTGTTAAGGTGGTTTAGGAAGGTTTTTAACTCATGAATAGGGGGATGAAGGTGTCTTGATGGTTTTGATAGGTATATATGACATTGATGTTGGTTTTTGGGATTAAGGATAGGTCCAATGGTGCTATTATTGATTCTTCTATGGTTCCTAAAGTCCTACAAGAAAGTCTTGAATTGGTATAGAAATAGTTTGAGAAATTTCATACAAAATGATGGAGAAAAGCATAGGGGAGGTGGAATGAAGGTGTACTTGGATGAATGGAAGGTCCTCCTTCATTTTTTAAAAACTCATAACATCTTAAGAATCATGTCTTTCACTTCTAAGGTTGCTCATGGTGTGAAGGTGAAAATATTAAAAACAAAGTTGAAAGGTGATTTGATGAAAAGAAGGTTGTTGATGGGTGAGAAATGAAGATAGGGAGTGCTAGGTAGAAGTCCTCATTTTTTGTCTACTTGAACTTGAAATAAAACTACACATTTCATGCAACAAACATTGGAAAATCTATGATGAAGGAAATCAAAAAGATGAGTTGAAGTTTGAATGAAGGCCTGTAAACACTTAAATGGAAATCTAACTCTCTAATCTAAACATGTTCATGACACTACAAAAACCTAGCTATTGTTCCAGAAAATCATAGATTAAAGAGAAAATTTTTGCTTGTGGTCAATATTTTCCTATTAAAGTTAAGATGAAGAGATGAGAGAGGGAGGCTTGACACAAATTTCTGAGTTTATAAGCTATTCTACCAACATTTATGCAAAGCTCAGCTGACAAAGAAATGGAAGAAAAATTTAATGAATTGAAATGTAAGCAAACTAGCTAAAGCATTAAGAAAACTAGCTGCAATGACATAAACATCAAAATGAATACACAAGAGAGACTAAGGTCAATTGGTTGGTACCTAACCACAAACTGCTTCCCTCTGAAACTAATTCAAGTGAAGGAGAATATGAATACTCATCTTATTGTGAAAATAGTCTATAATTACATAATCATAAAAATCGCAAAAACATATTAGAAGTGCTTTCAAGGGGAGTCTGTACTTCCTTTAAAGTTTAATTTTAATGACTCTTTCTCAGCCATATTTAACCTGGGGTATCTACCAACATTACAAAAATTAGGTGATGTTTCCTTTTTCATTAGAAGGCTGAGCTTTAGCGCACTTCATCTCACTTCCTTGGTTGCCTTTGATTTGGGATGTTGGAGGTAATCTCAAGGATCCCTTGGGTGCCTTTATGAGGTTAAGGAGGTGGAAAATACCCATAAAATCTCTCCTTATTGTCTACTCCAAAGCTTTAATCGTAAAATATTCATTGAAAGTGCAATATCTTCATGATTATCCTCCATTTAACCCATATTAGGTATGGAAGTACTGACAAGCCATGATACCATCTACACTAGCAAGAAAAGACCATAATATAATTTAAATGTGAAAAAGAGGAACTTAATAAGGATAAAAGGTGGCAGTTAGCCCACTCAATTACACTAATGATGGCTTTCATCATCACAGCCCTACCAAATTTTTACTCATCCTCTAAGCAACTTAGTCTTCATTACGTCTCTTTCAAAGCATTAATGAACCCTATAACTTCACAAGGAAGAAATGTGGGGAGTCCCTTCGAGAGGGTAAAATCCATCATTCTATTCTTCTTCCTACCATAATTTTTTTCTACTCATCTTGGTTTCACATTACTAAGTCCCAAAAATAAGGGTGGACTAAGTTTTCAAACTAAGCCTTTGAATATTCCTGGCTGCCTTGGCCCTCTTGTATAGTGGTGCCCTTTCTAGAAAATTCTCAATCTTTTATGTGTGGTATTCCATGTTTATGAGGTAGTGAGGGAGGCTATTCCTTCTCCTTTAACTAGCCATTGCATTCATCTCCCAAAACCTAGAAGCATCATCCAAAATGGGCCATGGCTTGTACTTGTGTGTTGAGGTAATTTTCTACAAGTGCATCATCCTTTTCTATCTTTAGATGGTTTGATGATGCCCCTACGACTAAATATTTTTCCTAATATATATAGGCTCTATTTTCTCTCCTCATGACCTCCTTACTTGTGCTCTAGCTTCCTCATTAACCATCTAAGAGGCTAATTCAAGTAACACTTTGTCTCATTCTGGGATTATGGTGCCAAATGTTCAGGATTTTCCAACAAAATATTGTGCATGTGAAAATTCTACCATATTTTCCTTGTCTTCCATGCCAATGGTTGAAAATTTCCAATGAATTCTCCATTAGTTATGAAAAGGTAAGGAACCATGAGAGGCTAGTATCATGATTTTAAATAGGATACATTTTTTCTTTGAGGTAGACTTCATGGGGGGTACGACGGGTATATATGTTTAATAGCCTCCATGCACAAATCTTCCATGGTGGCCATTTGTTTGTCTTTTTGTTGAATTTGATATTGCAATCTTGAATTCTATGCTTGGGCTTCCTAAAGCTGCTCTTCAACATAGGAATATTTGATCCTAACATCAAAAAATCCCCTTCCCAACTCAATCGCTTTTCCTCCATGATCCCTATGTCAGCACACACTCTCTTTAAGGGTATATGGATGGACTGTCCCTAGGATCACTTCACATCGGATGCACTTGGTGGAAAAAGAGGAGAGGGTAAGGATGATAGGGTAGTGGATGGAGACATCTATTATGGTGATATGTTTTTCTTGACTTGGGCTTCCAGCATGAGAAGGAGGTCTTTGTACAACAAATAGTTCATTCCTCTTCATGGATGCATACCAAACCACTGTGGGGGACTATTTATGGACCCACGTGTGTCATCTTACTTCCAGCATATGGTAAGATTTTTTTCCAATTGTTGATTGGCTAACATAATAATTTCATGCTCTTAACATTACTATGTAATTGCATTTCTCCACAAAGAAGACAAGTTTTCATATTGATCCATAATTCAGAATTGGGCCAAACTATGATAGGCATAGCCATCTTTTATGTGTAGCCTTGGGAAAATGTTTTATCACATTACATGTATGTTTATTTTTTGCCTCAACCATTACTATATGATGAAATGCATGATTGACCATGTGTGAAAGCATTTTCCATGTAAATTTTAGAAGCAGTTTGTGGGCTTGTGTTGTACATCCTTAGGAGGCTATTGGTATCTTCAAGCACCACATGAAGCCATAAATTATCTCCTTCATTCTTATGCTGATCATGACTTCATTTGCTGATATTTTTTCTATTCTTGTTAAGAGCATGATTGGGAAATTATTTTGTAGGTTGGATGTGTGTCCTTGAGGAGAGATAATTCCCACATTTTTTTGTATTACATGTTCTAATGGGAGCATGGGAGGAGATATGTCCAACATAGCCACACGTTTGTTTCTTTTGGTGCGGGCCATGAGTTTTATAGCCATTCACTTTGTATAATCATGAGCAAGTGTTTGATCATGTATTGTTGGCCCATTCAACCATTTACTATTCATTAGTAGATGTGATGATTTTTTATATTACTTTCCATACTAATTTGTTAAGTTATAGTGGATGGTGTGTTGTGTCACTCTTGAGACATTGTTTGTATCATGCATCATCATGTAAAACATTCGTATACTTCCCATTTGGATACTCTATGATGACCATGTCTTGTTCATCATGGATGAAATGTTTTTGGGCCACCTTGTTCTCAGTATTTGGAAGGAGATCCTTGGAGGATTGTTCTTCATTTTGCCACTTAAGGGCAATACCATTGCAACTGAGATAATAACACACTCTACACGTATCACAAGTGTAGAGGAGGATAGCGATGGGGTAGGCTATGATGCTTACCATATGAAAATTTTCAGCCCACCTTCATTACGGAGCTCAAGTTTGAAGGATATTTCCATGAGTTGCCATGTTGGGAGGTAACTCACTTTGTGTGGATGATTTCTTTGGGATGGGAGACTCATATGTGGATGGTAAATCCCAATTCATGTCAAATCTCATGCCTCGAAAAGGCTCATGAATGACAAATTTTCCTCCATAGATGTTTATTTCTTACATGATAGCTATTTGGGATGCTCACCAAAAGCTAGTTTGCATATGTTGGAGGAAACACGAAGATGCTCTTGATGAGACAACATCTTGATCCTTGAAGGATTTTATCTTATGCATTTTTTGAGGCAAACAACATTTGGGAGTGGAGGACGCAATATTCCACTTTTAGCATGCGACTAAATGGGATATTATTTTTTGTTGTTTTCACTTAGGAAATGAATAAATGGGTAAGAGGCCCATATAATTTAGAAATAGGAATAAAATCCACATTCGTATGAAATAATATCGGTAGTGGAGTTTGGATTTCACACCCTCATGTGTGAAAGATGACATTTATAAAGACAATGTCAAGTTTGACGAGTCAAATAGCGGGTGATAGGAGGTGGAGATCATCTTATGGGGTAGCGCGATGACGAGGAGGAGGAAATTTTCTTTGATGGAGGAAACCGTAATGAGTGGGACCCATGGAGAGGGAGCTTGCATTTTTTTAAAAAAAGGAGGCAAGGCATCCATTGTAACTCATGCTTATGATTAGTGATTTCTTTGTTTGCTTAAACTATTCGCAGGTCTCACATTGTTTTAACGAGTTGTAGTGTTGTTTAGCATAAAGAATTCCTCTTTAGGATTCATTCTCATTCTTAAGAGAGGCCTCTTGAGGATTTCACTTTATTTCTCCACATTCATGCTCAAGCCCAAGCCTCCTTCAACTACAGCGGTATTTACTTAATAACATTGTGTTGCGGTGTTGCGATGGAGGTTCGAAACACCATTTTCTTGGCTTGCTCTTGAGGAGGGAGAGAGACTTATTTCCTTTGGGAGATCGATGAGGAAGATTCATAACATATTATAGAGATCTTGGCATTTTGGCCATACATTTTTATTCCACCTACAACACAGTATCCTTTAGTGGTAATTTATTTTCAAAGTACATTTGTAGAGGGTTTGCAATGTTGATTGGAGGGTAAGATATTCGGTGATAGGATCAAATATTCACTTGGAAGATCCATTAGAGGATATATACTCATGTGGCCATCATCTTCAACTATCTCCATCTAGTTCAAGTTGTCGAGTTGTCATTTGCTCTTTGCCCAACTCCGACATTTACTGCAATTTTCCATTTTGTATATATTTAGGACAATCCTTCTAAGGATTGTTATTGTCTTATGGGGTTGAGAGTTTTCTCCTCCCATTTCTTGAGCCATATATTGTTATATATTTGTATTATTATTTATCATTGCGATTATCTCTGTAAACTGTACGGTCATAGCCTAGGGCATTACGAGTGTAGCAGTGTATTTCACATTTCATGTGATCTATTGAGGCATGTGTGCCAATCTTTCGAGTGACTCTTTTCGCGAAATTGTACTCTTGCTATATATTATAAATTTTTTCGCTACCTACATCTTCATGTGTCGAGGCTCATAAAAATAACGTGTTGCTCTGTCATATTCTTTATGGTTGCGGTCCTTCATTGGGCACTTTTCCAAGACAACTAGGTGTGGGAATCTGTTCAACCCACCTGGAAATTGATTTTTTGGAGCCTCCTCTTGGATTTCGGTCATAGATACATTGATCTAAGGGATCCAAGTCTTGGTTTCAAATCCTCTAGGAGCCATTCTGAAAAAATGCATTTTCGAGGGCATCCCATGCTCATGGTTCCCATTTTGGGATATTGTACCCTAGCCTAGACTAGCTTACCGGCCTAAAATAGCCTACCCTATACTAATGTAACCTACCTTATGCAACAGCACGTAGCCTAACATACCCAACCGTAGCATAGCACACAACATGGCCAACCCCAACATGCCTACCCTGGCCTGACCTAGCCTAGCTGGCCAGTACTAACTTTGCCCTAACCTAAACTAACCTAACCTAGGCCTGCCTAAACTAACTAGCCTAACCACCGCCTAACCTGGCCAACCTAGCCCTGGCCTAACCCTGACCTAACTTAACCTAACCTGTCCTAACCCCTGCTTTAGACTAACCTGGCCTGGCCTAGCCCTGGCCTGGCATGCAGCAGCCTGGCCTGGCCTAGCCCTGGCCTCTTGCTAACCTAGCCTTTCCTGGCTAGCCCACCCCTAGCCTTGCCTAGCCTAGCATAACCTTGGCTAACCCTGGCCCTGGCCTAGCCCTCGCTGGCCCTGGCCCTGGCCCTGGCCTGCTTTAGCCCTGGCCTGGTCTCGCTTGGCCCTGACACCGCTGGCCCTGGCCCTGGCCACAGCATTGCCTGGCCAACCCTGGCCTAACCTAACATAACCCCGCGTAACTGCCCTACTACCCTGCCCTGCCCTGCCCCTAGCGTGACGTGACTTAGCCTGCCCTAACCTAACATAACCTAACCCTAACCTAACCAGCAACCTAACTTAGCCTAACCTAGCCTAACCTAACCTTTCCTAGCTGACCTCACCAACCTTGCCCAGCCTAACCTAACCTATCCTAGCCTAACTAGCCTTACCTGGCTAGTGTAGCCCAACCTAGCCTAACCTGGCTTACCTGGCCTGGTGTGGCCCAGCCTAGCCTAACCTAACCGAGCCTAGCCTAGCCCACCCTAGACCATCCTATCCTAGCCTAGCCTAAGATAGCCTAGCCTAGCCTAGCCTAACCTACCTTCCCCTGCCACTGCCCTACCTAGCCCAGCCTACTCTGCTTTAGCCTAGGGTAGCCTAACCTGGACTACCCTACCCTAGCCTAACCTAGCCTAGCCCCAACCTAGCCTAACCCTAACTTTAGCTCCCTAACCTGCCACTACCGTTTCTCTGGCTTAAGCTGCCTGGCCTGGCCTGGCCTGCCCTGGCACGACCCTGTCCCTGGCCTGGCCTACCCTGTGCTGGCTAGCCTACGCTTCACCTTTGACCCACCATATCCCTAACCTAACGTAGCCTAACCTACTAACCTAGCCTACCCTTGCTTATCCCCTATAGCCTAACTTTCCGTTACCTACCCTACCCTATCTCTACCCTATCCTAGCCTAACCTACCCTAATCTGTCCTGCCCTATTTCTAGCCTACTGACCCCAGCGCTCAAATCTACCTCGGTACAGAATAGTAAAACTCAAGGCTACATCAAAACACGCTGCGACCTCGTGGCTAGCCCTACGAGGACGGGGGGGGGCTCTCTCCCGGGTCAATCGCTGATGAAATGAAAATAGGATGCGGGAATTACTTACAATAGGAACTGATTTTTAGGCTAGTAAAGAGATAGGTATGTTTGATTTTTTGGTTTTTGGGTTTTCGGCGGAGTAATGGGAAAACAAATTTTGGAGTCGGGGATAAAATTCCAGGACCTTTGCGATTTCAAGTTGGGGGCGAGGTATGTGATTGTCTTGATGCTTTTGATTGGATGTATGGGCCAGTTAGACCGACGAGGAGGTGAAGAGGGCAAAGAAGAACTTGGATCCTCTCCAAACAGTCGAAAACATATAGAACTAGCGAATTCAAAGGCCGAAACCTTTGTAAACAATGGATTCAACCTTGTTTATACATTCAATTTGGTTCGGAGAAGCATATGAAAAGGATGGCATACATTTAAACATGAAGAAACTTACGGTAAATAAGAAAGCACCATCAAGAACGAACACCTGAGATCCCAACAAGTGTCGCAAAACCTGCGATCTTTCCTTGGCAAAATACTTAAATATGTACAATGATATCAAAAGTCTCCCAAAGTCCCAACTTTGTAGAATGTCTAAAATTACAATATATAGATCACTCTAACACCTTTCCCCACCTCTGGGGTCGAATTCCTTCCTCAGGGATCCAGTTTCGTAATTCCTTGGAACTACAATCTAGAGCGACTCGCAAACTTGCCTCTAAAAGAGTAGGAGCGGTCCATTTACATGATTTTTTACCTTTTTGGGTAGATCTTCTGAAATAGATAAAAATAAGCCAAAGTTACATGCCAAACATAAATTTACATCATAAAAACCCAAGAAATTCCATCCACAAGTAAAACTGGTCCAAACTAGCCGAAAATGCGGGGTAGCGATTGAAAATTCGGCAAAAATTTAAGTGGGTCGCATTTGAGCCAAGTGGGTCGCATTTTCAGCAGCTGAGTTTTTGAAGGACTTGCGGCATCCAAATTGAGCTCATGATAGTTCGTTGGAAAGCCCTGGATGTTGACTATCCAACCCAAAGTGGAATTTCCCAATTTGGAGCTCATTTGACCCTCCAAAACTTCTTTCTCCCAAGAAGTACTTCACCTTTCAGTGCAAAAGGTGGCGACAAGGTGGTTTTCATGGTGTTTTTAAGGCTCTTTGACCATCCAAAATGCGATGAGTACTTAGGTAATGTACGAGGATGCATAAATAACCATGAAAAATCCAAAAATGCAAAAAATTTCCTTTAACTGAGGAGTGTCCGAAAAAAGTGAGCATATGAGTGCGAGACCCTTAGCGAAAAACTTGTTTTTGAACCCAAAAATTTCAAGGCAGCAAAAATTTTTTCCAGAATTTGTCGACTTCGGAACGAGGGTCCACCATCATGTGTCTTGCCCGGTCAGCCAGAAGAATCGGCCAAAATCCCGAGTGAATCGGGCCTTTTCGCGTTTTGGTGCTTAGCTCATCCTCCTCTTGAGAGTCTTCATTCTCGCTTTGCGGAACGTACGTACGAGCCGATAATGGCCTTTCATGTGACGAAGCATATCTTTGTCTCGATTGGCCTTCGCCAACAATTTCTCTGGGTGAATGTTCATGTGTGAGTACGTTGTCTCGGTCGGTGGTGTCCCGCGTCACGGTCTCTTTCGATTCACGCCTAGGATCCTCACGGACCGACGCGACTCATAATATGTGACTCATCCTCAAGCTGTTTGTTGCGCTCCTCCAAATATTTTATCACCAGGCAACACGCAATTGATCTTTCGACTTGTCATTCTCGGCCTTTGCTCACAGATGACCTCATTTTCGAGCTAGGAGAAGCTCACATCGGCCTTAAATGTTGTTAAATATTAGCCCAATACGACCTCCTCATGGGCCCTCATCATGCATGGGCTTCTTTTTGTCATGTCTTCCCGGCCATAACATTTCGAAGAAGAAGGCGAGACCCCTTCCACATCATGTGGAATAATACTGGCTACTGTGATGAAGTCGGCAAGACCCTTCCACCTCACTTGGAGATAATACTCGTAGTGTAGCGCAAATAAGGCCTGGCCTCGGCGGTATGTCGGAACCAATGGAGCGAAGTATGCTCAACCTCGGGAATGTCGGTGAAGGTGTTGAGCTCTCCCGCATATGGCTTGTCTCGGGAAGCGGTACAGCAGCACTATGAAAAAGAATCCACGAGAAGATAGAAAATCCTCCCAAGTGATGCCACACAGTACGCAGTGATGTAACACTATGAAGATCTTGATCAAAGCGTAATGATATATGCTCTTGTCTTTGTTCTTGTTGTGACTCGTCTTCTTTTATTACAAAAATCACCATCCTCTCTGTGTTGCGATATATGAGTACGGAATATTCATCATACGTACCCTTGTAGGTGCATCAACAAACGAATATGGTACGCGAGAGATGGGCATGTACGCCCCTCACAACTAAAATCTTTGGATGATGAGTTTCATCGAGCGGGTGCAAACTCATCCCTCAAAGAATGCGAATGGAAAAACTCTTGCCCAAGTACCTCATATATCCGGTCTTAATGTATGGCTCATAGTGGAATTTCTCTAAATGCGGGATTTGTTCCATTCCTCGCCCATGTTTGGTATGCCGGTGGCTTGAGCAATAGTCCAAGAGGGTGACAAAATGAAATCAACCACCGTAAGATTTTGAGCCATCCGTAAATGTAGAACAAACGGACAAGCTAGTTCACGATGAAGCCGAGTTTGTGCAATCATCTCACAAATCGAAAGCATGACCGTCTGAAAACAATCCATTGCTGGTGGACATGCACCAACCGAGCCGAAGAAGTAGGCTCCTCTGCGATGATCACCACCTTTGACAACTACGCGAGACCCACGAGTAGCACATTACCTTCGGTCGTGGAATCCTTTGCACGACTCTTGCTCATACACTAACTTTGTCTACTGACATGGCTTTGAACAAGATATTGGCAATATGTATCTTGATATAAATGCGGTGAAAACATAGTTATAATATATGTTTCAACATGATAGATATCACCCTTTGTCGAAGTACCATAAGGAAACAAACGATGATAACAACTCTATTTTAGGTGGATTGAGATAAAAGAACGTTCTGTTTAATTGCAAGTGAGAGTTGACAAATGGTGGCGTGCGACCTTTTTAGAATGTTTGGATAAAATTTGTCAAGGGAGACAATGAGTATAAGGCGGGGTTGTCAATGGGAAGTGAACAATGAGTATAAGACTGTGTTTGTCAATGGGAAGTGGGGCCATGATATGACAATGATCACCATGAAACAAAAACCATGACGGTGATAAAACAATGATGATGAAAACGTTGGTATAACGAGTGTGAGCGGTGGGGCTTTGACAATACATGCAAAGGTAGATATATCAATTATACAAATTAAGGAAAATACTCACAAAACCATCCAT
This sequence comes from Pinus albicaulis, assembly GCA_034641835.2. Taxonomy (NCBI): domain Eukaryota; kingdom Viridiplantae; phylum Streptophyta; class Pinopsida; order Pinales; family Pinaceae; genus Pinus; species Pinus albicaulis. The sequence continues at coordinate 290,756,236 of CM076577.1, read as the reverse complement.
ATGTATTTAAAACAGAACAAATCTGCCATAGATATGAGGTTTCACTTTTCCATTCAAATGTTTAAAGTCTTCAAGACACCACAACCACATTTAAAATCTTGAGCAATGGTTTAGAACCTGTTTGAAAACGTTGGAGATGATTTGAATCGGCCCAGGCACCCAGCGCAATTTCACAGACTGCGGTAGCAAGTGGGTGTGCGATCAAGTGGTCGCATTTGCCAAGTGGGTCGCATGCGTTAGGATTTACTGCCCAGCCAAATGCCCGGGTGGGTTGCATTTGCCAAGTGAGTGCATGCGCCCAAGTGGGTCTCCGGCCTCTGGACTGCTGTCAGCAATTCTCCAAACACGATTTCGGCCTCCAAACACTTGATTTCCGACTTCTCTTTGCGGATTTTCGCAAATGAACATTTTCCATTTTATACATGAAAATATGTCTTTCTGATAAGTTTGATTCAAATCTATTTGATAACCCACATTACAATGTTTACGTTTTTACATTTGATCTTCATCTAAATATCTCTCTTTTGGCTTTTAAGTTTTGAACAGTGATTTTGTTGTCTCTTCAGGATGTGGCTCTTTAGTCTTAGGGAAAGATGGTCTGTGATGAAAACTTCTTCTTGGTGAAATGAATACCAATTTATTACAAAAAAATAGAATTGAACAATTTCTGGTTTAAAACGAGTTTTGGACTAGAAATGTTTTCAAATAACACTGATAAAAAATATGAAATAAAAATTTAGACCCAACCTCATGGCTGTGACTTTATGACATGTATGCAAATGACTCAAAAACCCTAGAGTCTGGGACTAAAGACACTTATTGACATTTTAATGACCATAAATGAAATGACGATGAATTTGAGTGATTTTTTGAGGAATTTTTTTAAATAGCCACAGGTGTAGCGCAGGGAAACATAAGACAACGGACCCCCTCGTCGGTCAATGGCATGCTCTAGCGAAATGCAACGAAGTGGAACGAGCGAGACACCTAAGAATAGATATGCAACGAAATGATCCTTTGACGGAGGCGCAGGACCGACTCTAACGTGGCTCCCGATGGGGATGGTGGCTCCATGGGTGCCAAGAACGACGAATCTGCGGGGGAGTCGAAGTGCCTTCATCCGTTGAGCGTGGAGTCATTATTTCCGTCGATAAAACAAAAGTGGACATATTTATTGACTGTGATTTGACTAAAAATGCAAAGTGAAGTTGACCAAAACTAACATGACTTTAAACTAAAGAAGTGAAAATCGCCCGACTTGAAAATTTCAAACCAATAACCTCCCATCTCCCGAGTGCTAGCCTTGGCTCAGACCTAATTTGAAGATGATGCGTTTGCCACAATACAGCGAAAGTAAAATGATATATACAATGATAATGAGATCGACGGAAGATACTCGAGTAATGTCGCTTCGACAGCAGGCCATTGATCGGTCCTCCGGGGACAATCATCTCCATTCATTTCTTTGAGAAGAAATGCATTTTGACTTCCGATCTTTGTTGCCGTCTTAAAGACACTTCCTGATTTTTCAAATTTGCCGTGCTTTCCCTTATCTTCATTCCGAGCATCCCATTTCAAAACTACCTCATCCCGCTAAACTTAACCACTTTTGCCTTTAAGCAAGTAGATCTTCTTTGTCTGCGCTCTGCAACTTGAAAGTATTTTGAAATACACTCCTCTCGTGTCTCTTGTAAATGAATCATCCCCGATTAATCCTCATTTTGCCTGGGATCTTCCTCACTCCCGATATCACGAAGCAATTTGACCAGGACGACAAGTAGGCGGAAAAACCGTATCTATTTTCGTACACAGCTCGAAGGAGACATGCCAATCGACTTTTCTGCTTACTCTATCAGCCTGACATTCATTAATTTCTTCATCCCTTTTTGTTGATTTCTAGCAATTTCTTAATGATATTCACCAAGGACTTGTTTGAAGATTCCGCCAAACCATTTCCTTACGGGTGGTAAAAAACGGTCGAATGTCCCCAAGCGATATTATACTTATAGCAAAAATTCAACCATCCTTTTAGACTTGAAAGCCGTTGCATTATGCGCGGTTATTTTGCTAGGACACCCAAAACGTAATGATATTATTTTCAAGAAAGGAGATAATTACCGCATCGTGCTTTGTCGGTAGGAATACGCCTCAATCCACTTCGTGAAGTAGTGCGTATTGTCCATGTCCATCTATGCTATCCGGAGGATGTTTGGGTGGATTTCTGATAAATCCAATCTGCTGTTGGAATGGTGCACTAACTTCAATTGGTTTTAGAGGCAAAATTTGTGGTTTTAACTTCCTTGATTGGCACTCATGGCAATTTTTAACGATAACAAGCCATCGAGAAAACAAAGAAGATAGTAATACCTACCCTTAGAATCTTTTCGGCTGGTCTTCCAAAACAAATGGCCTCCACAGGTCACCTTTGTGGAAGTCCTCCAAAACTTTTGAGCTTCCTCCTCTACCGAACAATTAAGCAACATACCTCCGGGGTCTTTCCAATATATTGAGAATTCGAATGTGAAGATTTAGCGTGCCAACTTCAATGTTCTACTCTTATTTCTAGGCATCTGGGCGAAGGTGAAGACAAATTACCGAAGCACGTATAAAATGTCGACATACCAAGGGGGAAGAAACAAAAATATCGGATACAGTAGCGTGCTGCTCATCTTCGCCCGGACATCGCGACGATCAAATTTGTATGTCTAGAGCATGCAAATTTGTTTCGACCATGAGCTTGGCGAGTCCTTGTCCTTTGATCGACTTGGTTGGTTTAATCTCCACATCGTATTCTAACAACGCGATGATCCGCCCCTTCTTCCCTGCGGATACTGCTGCAATACCAAAACATCTTTAAACTGTACGTTAGGAACATATGCTATAATGTTAGAATGGGTATATACACACGGAAATATTTCAGGAAGCCTTTACAAGCGCAAGTGCTTGTTTCAATATTGTACTTCAATGCTCCATCCCTTATGATTCGTGAAGAAAGCAATGGGCTTCTCAATATCCTTTTTTGCATCAAAACGAACGATGTGTGCTCGAAGCAAAGAAAAATAAAAATGAAGTCACATGTGTAATCACGAGGTGATTAAAAATAGGGGTTGAGAAAGAGCTATCTTTGAAAATTGAATGATTTCACTCTTACATCACTTTCACATTTGTCCTTTTTCGACATGTTCGTGATTTCTCTAAGGTGTTCTTGCAAGATTTGGAATGAACGATGCGAGAAAATTCATTTTACCATTGAATGACGTCGTATTTCTTTCTTGTTCCGGTACATTCAATACAACGTATGGCTTCAACACGTGCGAGGTCAACTCGAATGCCATATTTCAATATGATGTGGCCGAGAGCTTGCCGCCATCCATGGCAAAAAGGCTATTTTTCGGATTCAACGAAATGCCATTACTGCCTTACGGAAAACAATTTTCAAATGATATAAATGTTCCTCATTAGAGTTTGACACGGTTAAATCATCGAGGTAAACAGCAAAAAACACATCTTTCTCATTGGCAAAAGCCATATCCATTGCAACCGAAAGTGGCGCACCGCATTCTTAAACCAAACGGCATTTTTGCATAATGAAATGTTCCCAAGGAGTGGTGAACGCGAATTCTTGTCACGATCATCTTCCTGCACTAAAATACGATTGTAACACGAGTATCCATCGGGTAGTGACATCCTTGATGCTCCAACTACTCGGCGCAATATATGGTCCATTTTTGGCGGATAATTGTCTTTTAATGATACCTTATTCAAATTTACGAAGTCAATACATAAACGGATCTCCTGTCTTCTTTCTCACGGGCACCAAATTTGTTATCCAATCTAAAAATCGAATAGGCACAATGATTTACGACATGCAACCTATTTACCTCTTTTTTGATCGATGGTAGCGACTTTGGATTGATTCTCACTCAACTTTTGACGAAAAGGCTTACTTTGGTTTGATGGGGATAGTATGTTTTGAATGATGTTAATCATCATATGTTTTTAGATCTGAATAATCCCACGCAAACACATCAGAAAATGAAGACAAAAATTTCACATATTAGCACACCTTTGGTAATAATTGACTTTGATAATTTTACCATCTTGGGATTCTCGGTACATCCCCAATATTTACCTCTTAAACACCTTTTAAATTTGGCCTCAATGTCGGTTTAGGAGCTACATCATCTTGATCAAACAACTCCTCCAAAGGAATCAATCCTTAGGAATGATGTTGTCCTTAAGTTGCGACACTTCCATTTGGTTTATTTGTATGTATGTGCCATCATCATTTTCGGTATCTATGGAGGTGTCTTTGAACTTACCCTTGTGCAGAGAAAATGCTAATCTCCTCATCATCACGAAAAACTTGCCAACATCACGGTTATGCCGAACGGTAGGGCGGTGTTTTACATGAATCTCGAATTTGTTCATGCAGAATTCATTGGAATTTTAAGATTTCTTGTTGCCTTAGCAAGTCCATAAGTAACACCATTTTTGTATGTGGGGCACACATGTCAAAGTATGATCGAGAAAATAACCCGAGAATGTCTAAGACGCATTACGGTAAAGCCCTCATGCGAGGATGCTTGGCACTGAAACTCACCTTTTAACTTGCTTTTTATCACCAATTCCGAATGCCATATGTAAATCCTTTTCGCTTTTGACTTTTAAGAATCTTAAGACGTGATAAGAGCCTCATATTCCGCTTCATTATTAGAACAGGTCTGATACCCATTGTAGGAACACACTCACATTGCTCGGGACCTTGTCACGGAGCGAGAAGAAAACGGACTACGATCCAAACACCAATTCCATTAGCCCTTCTGTGCCTGCATGTCAAAATCCATGGTCAAAGACCATCTTCCTTCGTCCTCTAAATGCTGAAATTGTGCGAAGCTCTTTTATTTTTTTACCATTTCTTTTCCTTGTGTCTTCCGGTGCTCCATAATAGCTTGTTGTCTCTTCTTTCTTTTTGCAAACTTCTCTAAAATTCTCGGTGATTTACGGTATATCTTCTTTGAACTAATTGACTTTCTATATCATTAAAACTATCAGCAAGCAACACAAATGACTCTAAGTCGGTATGTACATAATTTACGGGATGATTGATTGGCTTCTCTTTGCTAGTTATCATGTATTTCATGTACATTCCCGGTATAACTTTCTCATTTGACCGAAAGTAGGTGTAGCATAAGAGAAATCTAGGCGAAGTGTACCTTTCAACTTTGCCCCCCAAGATCGCGAAAGGAGCATACCAAATCGTGGAGGAATGTCGCCACCACCACGTCCGATAAGACATTCTTTGCTAGGATTTGATCTAAGCTTACAACTTAAATCTTTGATGAGTCCTATACATCTCACACGAGCTGGAATCAAATGAATATAAATCATGATATTTTCTTGTAATATCTAATCCCAACTTTTCCATGATTGCCTTTGGCATCAAATTGTGCGAAGCACCGAATCGAACATAGCATTGTGCAAAACATATTCATGCAACCTCAGGCGATATAAAGGGGGGAACATCCTTGTGGGGTGACTCACCATACAATACGGACGAAAATCGATTCACAGCTGATCATCTTCAACGTGCTTGTATCGAACATTGGATCAAAGTTCGAGAATTTTGGAGACTTGCCCGCGATAGCTATTGTTCTTCATGACTTGTCAGGAATAGATATTTTTTAATTTGGAAATCTCATTTTCCAAACTAAATGCGGGAAACTTTCTCCAACTTCTTTGGTAGGAACTTCCTTCTTTTCAACCTTGTCTTTCACTATGTTTGGTGATTTACTTTTACTGCTTGATGATACTTTACTAATTTCTTTGAATCAGGTGTCTCTTTTTCTTTGTCTGTGGTATCGGTGAATCCGTCTTTGGTCTTAAAACTTCTTTTCGTTTACCGAATTGGATTTATGGGCACATCTCGGTTTCTCAATAAGGTATTGCTTTTGTTGGGCGGACAAAGCATTCAAATATCCTCTTTTGGTATTCATCGACTCTTCCTCTAAATCTGCATCATTTGCTATAGAATATCTTCATCTTTACGAACAAGCTGAACTTTCTCCGTATTCTTCATCCTCGGTGATATATATAGGCGAGATCATCGGGGTGAAGAAATGATTTTGCTCACCTGTTACATCATCATCGCCATTCGGAATCTTGACTCACAAGGTGTTGCCAAAGAGGTGTCTTAATACGTTGGGGTAACGGCTGCGAGTGGTCTTTTGTTCCACTTGTTGCTTTATTACGAGCGCAGCTCTTTGCGCTTACGATAATTTGGATTCCGAATGCGTTTCTGATTTGTCAAGATTCATTTTCTTAAACATTTTCTCCATCTCACGAATCAAGTGCTATTCAGATGTAGATGTGGAAGGCTCTTCTTTTATCGTCACTCTTTTCTCTTGCTTTCAACCGTGCTCTTTTATCGTTCGAGATTTTCCACTCAACACTAACGACGATCTTACGCATATCTTCTAAAGGTTGGCGGATCTCTGTACACCGAAGGGGAATAAGCCATCCTAGGATCAAAACCATCAAGGGAATTTAAGAGGAGAGCGAAATTTTAGACGGTCTCAAGTCATGTTTTGGAATTGCATTATACAAGTATTGAATCTAATAATATAATCACGAACGGACTCACGGATTACGTTTGATGTTTGTATATTACGAAGTAATGTGGCGGATCCTTTCATCTCCCATCGATCTAAGCGATCTGAAGTTCTTGCAATGTGTTGATACTTCGCGTTGTAGAGCTGCGAACCATTTACGAACTTCTCATCCAAAAGTACGAGCGAAACAATGTCATTGAAACATTTTACGCATCAACTTCATGCCGGATCCAAAAAATCATCATTCGAATGATGTGCTGTGGTGGATTATACTTTGTGGTGTGCCCGTAAATATAGAATTTTGCTTTGGTAATCGGCCAGGCATAGGATCTAAATTGGCTGGTAAAGCAAGAGGTGCAAATGCGGGCACATACTGTGACTCTTGGTGGATTGATGATAATCGATGTCTAGGAGAAACGGAGGACTAGGAAGCGATAGGAGTGTGAGGTATATGCGGTGGATATGGAGGAGAAATTACTATGGATTGCGTCGAGAAAAGTCGGTCGGGCGGAATGGTAGGGATAAAGGGAGGTTCGATGAGGATGGTGAACTAGATGCAAATTCGGATATGGTTCAAAAGTTTGTGGACGATTCGATGAACTCGAGGTGTTGGTATCCCACAATGGAATTTTATAGCTAATACATCAGAAGTAATGTGAAACAGTCTGTTGCAAATCTTCGGTAAACAATGGATCCGGAACTAATCTTGACAATTCATGTTATAAACAAAATGTTTTAAACTCCAGCCTGCATCAAAAAGAATTTATGTTATAATATGTTTTCACGGACGGGGATGCGGATCTAGATAGCACTTTATGGAATTCCCAAAACTCACTTGACTTTCTCTTTCGAACTTTCTTGACTTCCTTGTCTTCTAAGGATCCTAGTAATCAGATTTGGTTTTCGAATACGTGTTGGTGGATCGGGGTCGAGGTTCGACCTAGTATTCCTTCTTGAAGCCGATGTGTTGATCTTCTCGGGATAAAATTTCAAGGAACACAATCAATTATTTTCGATACTTTCGACTTCTAGACTCCAATCATCCAAGGGTCTAGAACGAATAAGTATCTTGGGGTGGTTTACAAATCAAGTGCGCACTCACAAGCTTGGGAGATCGATGAGCCGACGTTTATCTCTCTGGCTTATGCACCAGCAAAAAGCGTTTGACTTACGCGTGACTTCGGACTCCGTGCAAGACTCATGGAACAAACACATCAGCAAGCGAACCATGAAGATTGTTGTTGTTCCCCGGTATGGTCGCCACTATGTTAGCGCTCAAATCTACCTCGAGGGCAGAAGTGAGTAAAACTCAGAGCTACATCGAGCACGCCCGACCTCGTAGCTAGCCTACGAGACGGGGAGAGAGCTCTCTCCGTCAATCTCGATAAAATGAGCAATAGGACGCGGAAGTGACTTACAATAGGAACTGATTTTAGGCTAGTAAAGGAATGGAGAGGTATGTTTGATTTTTTTGGTTTTGGGTTTCGGCCCCAGGTAATGGGAAAACAAATTTTGAATTCGAGGATAAGGTCGGACCTTTACTGATTTGAGGTTGGGGCGAGGTAGGTGATTGTCTTGATGCTTTTGATTGGATATGTGGACAGATTAGACCGACGAGGGAAATTTGAAGAGGGCAAAGAAGAACTTTTGGATCCTCTCCAAACGATCAAAAGCAACAAAATAAGCAGTTCAAAGGCAGGCAACGTAAACAATGGATTCAACCTTATTCACTCATTCAATTTAGTTCAGAAGCATATGAAAGGATGGCATACATTTTAGCTTGTAGAAGAAACTGGGTAAACAAAGAAAAACATATGGAAACCTGAGGGGAACACCACAAGGATCCCAACAAGTGCGCAAAACCTGCAAGTCTTTTATAGCCAAAATGTGAAAATATGTACAATAATATCAAAAGTCTCCCAAGAGTCCAACTGTGTAGAATGTCTAAAATTACAATATATAGATCACTCCTTTGCCACCTCTAGGGGTCAAATTCCTTCTTCGGGGATCAGTTTCAGCAATTCTAATCATGGAACTACAATCTAGGCGACTAACAACTTGCCTCTAAAGAGTGGGAAGCAAGTCCATTTACATAGTTTTTACCTTTTTAGGAGGTGAATCTTCTAGAATAGATAAAAATAATCCAGAGACCCTGCCAAACATAAATTTACATCATAAAAACCCAAAGTTGTCCTGATAAAACTGGTCCAAAACTAGCCGAAAATGGGTAAGCGGAGTTGAAAATTGACAAAAATTTAAGTGGTGTGACTGAGCCAAGTGGGTCGCATTTTTTTCAGCCTGATTTTGAGACTTGGCACTCAAATTGAGCTCATGATAGCTCGTTGGAAAGCCCTAGATGTTGACTATCGACCCAAATTGGAATTTCCCCAGTTTGGAGCTCATTTGACCCTCAAAACTTCTCCCCCAGGAAGTACTTCCTGCTGGTGCAAGGTGGCAGCAAGGTGGTTTCATGGTGCTTTTGAGCTCTTTGACCATCGGAGATCTGATGAAATGCTTAGGTAATGTCGAGGATGCATAAATAACCATGAAAAATCCAAAAATGCAAAAATTTCCTTGACCAAGTGTCGAAAAAAAATTGAGCATGAGTGTGAGACCACTTAAGCGAAAAACACATTTTTTGAACCCAAAAATTTCAAAATGACAAAATTTTCTCCGAATTTGCTCAGAATTTGAGCGAAGGTCCACCATCATGTATCTTGCCCGATCAATGAAGCATCGGCCAAAATCCGGAGTGAATCGGCCTTTTCCGCCGTTTTAGTGCTTCGCTCATCCTCCCTCTTCGATCTTCATTCTCGCTTTGCGGACATGCATGCGGGCCCAATAATAGCCTTCGTATGATGGCTTGCTCTTTGTCTCGATTGGCCTTCACCAACAATTCTCCGGTGAATGTTCACATGTGTGAGTACGGTGTCTCGGTCGGTGTGCTCATGTCACAGGGTCTCTTTCGATTCCCTTGTCGGTCCTCACGGATTCGACGCGGCTCATAATGTGGGAGCTCTCATCCTCAAAATTTTGTTTCTTGTTTGCTCCAAATAGGTTATCACCAAGCATACTGCAATTGATCTTTACGACTTGTCATTCTCGGCCCTTTGCTCCTGGATGACTTCCTCGATTTCGAACTGGGAAACTCACGTCAACATCAATGGCCCATCGTCTGTGTCCCGGCTTCCCTCCCCAGTGGGCCTTCATCATGCATGGGCTTCTTGCCTGTCTTGTGTACGTACACCTTTCGAAGAAGGCGAGACCCCTTCCACATCATGTGGAGATAATACTAAACTCTGTTTGATGAAGTCGGCGAGACCCCTTCCCACCTCACGTGGAGATAATACTCGTAGTGTAGGCACCAAATAAGGCCTTGTGGCTCGCTGATATGTTAGAACCAATAGGAGCGATATGCTCAACCTCGGGAATGTCAGGAACGGGTGTGAAGGCTCTCCCATCATGAACTATCTCGGGAGGCGGTGTCGCCTTGTGAAAAAGTCACGAGGGTGAAAATCCTCCCAAGTGATGCCTGTTGCACTTAGGCGATGTAACACTATGATCTTGATCAAGCGTAATGATATATACTCTTTGTCTTCTTCTTGTTCCCGGGCTCGTCTTCTTTTTGGCACGAATGCATCACTCTCTGTGTTGCGGTATATGAGAGGTACGGAATATTCATCATGCGTACCCTTGTGAAGTGCATCAACAAACGAATATGGTACACGAAAGAGACGAGCATATACGCACCACAATAAAATGCGGATGATGAGTTTCAATCGGTGCAAACTCATCCCTCAAGAATACGAATGGAAAAACTGCGCTTCCAAGTACCTCCTTATCCGGTCTTGATATGGCTCTGGGTGGAAATTTCTCTAAATGTCGACATTTCTTCCATTCCTCGCCCATGTTTGGTATGCCGATGGCTTGAGCAATAGTCAAGGGTGACAAAAAATGAAATCCAACCCGGCCCGAGGTTACACGACATCCAGTAAATGTAGAACAAACGGACGAGCTGGTTCTGGGTAAGAAGCCGAGGTTTGTACGATCATCTCACAAAATTGAAAGCATGACAAATACCGAAAACAATCCATTGCTGATGGACATGCATATAACCGAGCCAAGAAGTAGGCTCCTCTGCGATGATCACCACCCGGCAACTGCGAGTTCCTGCGTGGCCTTTTGTTACCTTCGATCGTGGAATCATGCTGACTCTTGGTCCTTTACTTGACTCACCATCTCTGACATGGCTTTGAGCAAAGAGATATTGGCAATATATCTTGATATAGTACGGTAGAAAACACGGTTATAATATATGTTTCAACACCCAATAGATATCACCTTTGTCAAAGTACCATAAGGAAACAATGATAACATCTCTACTGTTTTAGGTGGATTGAGATAAAACAGGTCTCTTGTTTTAATTGCCAAGTGAAATTTGACAAATGACAGCGTGCGACCTTTAGAATACTGGATAAAATTTATAAAGGGAACAATGAGTATGGGCAAGGTTTGTCAATGGGAAGTGAACAATGAGTATGTTGTGTTTGTCAATGGGAAGTGAGACACAATATGATAATGATCACCATGAAACAAAAGCCATGACGGTGGTAAAACAGCCAAGTGACAACATTGGTATATGGAAATTAATGAAGAGAAACGTTAGAGGCTTTAACAATACATGCAAAGGTAGATATATCAATTATACAAGGTGGGGAAAATATAAAACCATCCATATGTATTTAAAAGCCACAGGGAGCAAATACATGTGAATGTGGGGTTTCACTTTTCCCATTCAAATGTTTTGAAGTCTTCCAAGACACCACAGCCACATTTAAAATCTGCGGAAGCAATGGTTTAGAACTTTGTTTCGTGGTGGAGATGATTTGAATCGACGGGCGCCCAACGCAGTTTTCACCGAACTGCATTATGAAGTGGTCGCATGCGATCAAGTGGGTCGCATTGCCAAGTGGGTCACATGCGTTGGGAATTTGTGGCAAAATACCCGGTGGGTCACATTTTCCAAGTGGGTCGCATGCGCCAAGCGGGTCTCACGACCTCCGGACTCATTCAACAATTCTCGTAGCTTGGAATTTGACCTCCAAACACTTGATTTCAGAAAACTTCTGTCTGCTGATTTGGCAAATGAACTTGTTTTCCATTTTATACATGAGAAAATGTCTTTCTGATATTTGATTCAAATCTATTTGATAACCACATTACAATGTTTTAACGTTTTTACATTTGGTCTTTCTATACAATATCTCTCTTTGGCTTTTCGACTTTTGAAGCAGTAGTTTTGTTGTCTCTTGCGGGGATCATGGCTCTTTAGTCTTAGGAAAAGATCGAAGTGCAACGTTTGGAAACTTCTTCTTGGTGAAATGAATACAATTTATTGCAAAAAATAGAATTGAACAGTTTCTAGTTCCAAAACGAGTTTTGGACTAGAAATGTTTTCAAATGCTTATGATAAAAAAATATGGAAATAAAAATTTGGAACCAACCTCATGGCTGCGGGCTTTTGTGACATGTATGCAAATGACTCCAGCCTAGAGTCTAGGACTAAAGACATGACATTTTATTATAAATGATAGCACGATGAATTTGAGTGATTTTTGGGGAATTTTTAAATAGCCTGAGGTGTAAGCATGAGGAAACATAAGACAACGGACCCCCTCGTGGATCAATGGCATGCTCCTAGCGAAATGCAACCGAAGTGGAACAAGCGAAAACCTAAGAATGAATATGCAAAAAACGAAGTGATGCTTGTGTGTGTGGAGGGGTACACAGCAAGGACAGAAGCTCTAACATGCCCTGCCTACTATCCTAACCTGCCCTACACTGCCCTACCCTACCCTTGCCTAGCCTGCCTATCCTAGCATAGCCTAGCCCGACTAACCCTAACCTAACCTTTATCGTAACCTAACGTAACCTATGCTATCGCCTAGGTAGCCTAACCTAACCTAGCTTAGCCTAGCCTACAATCTAGCCTAAGCTAGCCTAGCCTAGCCTAATGTATCCTAACCTAAAGCTAAGCTAACCTAGACTAACCTGTCCTAGCCTGTCTGGCACAGCCTGCCTAGCCTAAGCTGCCTAGCCAAGCCCTGGCCTAACCTGGCTAGCTTGTCTTGGCCTAAACTGTCCTGGCCCTAGTCAATCTCATCCTAACCTAACCTAGCCTGTCTTGTCCTGGCCTAGCCTAGCCTAGCCTGGTCTGTCCTATCTTGTCCTGTCATGTCTAGCTAACCTGGCCTAACCTAGCCTAGCCCTGGCTAGCCCTGGCTAGCCTAGCCTAAGCCTGGCCTAACCCCTGGCTTCAACTGTCCCATCCTAACCCTGGTCTGTCTTATGGTGACCCAACCACAGACTGGCCTAATCTGTCCTGCCCTGCCTAACCTAACCTAGCGTAACCTAGCCTACCCTATTTCTAGCCTGTCCTATCCCTGTCCTGTCCTATCCTAACCTAGCCTAACCTAACATAGCCTAGCCTAAGCCCAGGCCTAACTTAAGCTAACATAGCCTAACCTAACCTAACCTAACCTAACCTGAGCTAATGCTTGGCCCACAGCCTAACACATACCCTAGCCTAACATAGTGTACTCTTACCTCGCCTAGCTTAACATAGTCTAACCTATCCTAGCCTAGCCTATTCCTAGCCTAGCCTAAGCTAGCCTAACCTAACCTAAGCTCCCCTAACCTACCCTACCCTTCTCTACCTTAAACTAGCCTAGCCTAGCCTAGCCTAACCTACCCTATGCTAGCCTAGCCTACACTACCCTCACCCACCATAGCCTAACCTAGCGTAGCCTAACCTACCCTAACCTAGCCTACCCTAGCTTATCCTAGTCTAACCTACCATTACCTACCCTACCCTATCCTACCCTATCCTAGCCTAACCTACCCTAATCTAACCTACCCTATTCTAGCCTACCCTACCCTACCCTATCCTAACCTAGCCTACACTACCCTACCCTAGCCTTGCCTAACCTACCCTATCCTAGCATAGCCTAGCCCAGCCTAACCCTAACCTAACCTATACTATCCTAACCTACGTAGCCTAACCTAACCTAACTTAGCCTAGCCTAATCTAGCCTAAGCTAGCCTAGCCTAGCCTAATGTATCCTAACCTAAACTAAACTAACCTAAACTAACCTATCCTAACCTATCTAGCCTAGCCTACCCTAGCCTAGACTAGCCTAGCCAAGCCTAGCCTAACGTAGCCTAGCTTATCTTAGCCTAAACTATCCTAGCCTAATCAATTTCATCCTAACCTAACCTAGCCTATCTTATCCTAGCCTAACCTATCCTAGCCTAGTCTATCCTATCTTATCCTATCATATCCTAACCTAACCTAGCCTAACATAACCTAGCCTAGCCTAGCCTAACCTAACCTAACCTAGCCTAGCCTAGCATAGCCTAACCTAACCTAGCCTAACCTATCTTATCCTAACCTAGCCTATCTTATTGTGGCCCAACCTAGACTAGCCTAATCTATCCTACCCTAACCTAAACTAACCTAGCATAACCTAGCCTACCATATTCTAGCCTATCCTATCCTAGCCTATCCTATCCTAACCTAACCTAACCTAACCTAACATAGCCTAGCCTAACTGAGCCTAACTTAAGCTAACATAGCCTAGCCTAGCCAAACCTAACCCAACCTAACCTAACCTAGGCTAACCTAGCCTAGCCTAACATACCCTAGCCTAACATAGTGTACTCTTACCTAGCCTAGCTTAACATAGTTTGACCTATCCTAGCCTAGCCTATCCTAGCCTATCCTAAGATACCATAACCTACCCTATCTTGACCTAACCTAGCCTAACCTAGGCTCCCCTAGCCTAGCCTAGCTTAGCTTAGCCTCCCCTAGCCTAGCTTAACCTACCCTAGTCTAACCTAGCCTACTCTAGCCTACCCTAGCATACACTAGCCTAACCTACTCTAACCTAACCTATCCTAGGTAGTCTAGCCTACCCTAAGCTACTCTTGCCTATTCTAGCCTAACCTAGCCTATTTTAACTTACCTTAGTCTATCCTTTAGTAGCTTAGGCTAGGCTACTCAAGCTTATGGTACTTTACTCTATATCAGAATATTAATGAAGAAATCATTCAAAAAATAAATTAATTAAAAGCTATTAATAAAAGTTTAAATATAAGAAAACTTCTTTAAAGTAATTTAAATGTATGAAAATACAATTTAAAATACATTGAATTTAACCAAAGTAATAATGTGAAAATAAAATCTAACATAAATTATAAGACAAATGAAAAACATATTTGTAAATAATAAAAACATAATTGAAAATCATTTTAAGAAATCCAGTAATCTCATCTAAATCATCTAATCTCATAGAGTAAGAAATTAAAAGAAAGCCCAAACTCTATCCTAATTAAAAAAAGGCCCAGACCCTATCAATCAAATATTTTAATAACATGGTTAATCTTACAATTAATCTCATAAATCTATACATCAATGGAAAAAAAAAATAGAAAACTACACATCAATGGGAAAAAAAGAATAGAGATCATGTTTGTGTGCTACCAGAATTCTTAAAAATTTATCATAAAAATATGCAATATAAATGAATATTTCGCACTTGGAAGAAATCCAAAAATTGCATCCTACTAGAAAACGAATCGAAACAGAGAAAAAGAATCAAATCAAAGAGCCATAGAGAACCTAATAAATAGATTTGCATCGGTGGAAGCAACGCAGCTCAATTTCAATGTCGCGTACAAAAGACATATACAGTGGATACTTTGCCTCCACAAATTCCCAATGCAAGCATCACCGCATGCATTCCACAGGAGTAATGGAACATGGGGACTTCGAGCGCCGCGCTTCATTCGTCCAGATTCTTTCTGGTGGATTCTTCGTGAAAACAGTGAAAGCATACTGCTCCATATTGCACACATCCATATCCCACACATCCATAAGAGATTTGATTTGATATTTGATAGATCTAACAAAGAAATATCTAAATTATAACCAAGAAATTTGAGACAAAGAGATTACAACTGGCTGAAATGAATTAAAAAGAAACTATGGCGAGCCCAGAAAACCATAAAGAAAATGGAATAATAGAACTGAGATGAATAAACTGGGTTTTACTAATAAAACTGAGATGAATAGATTGGGTTTAGACACCGAAAATAGAGTTGTAATAAAAAAAAATAGGTGCTATTACTAACACCGTATTAATCCAAAAATGATAAAACCACTTGAAAATGAAGAAAAGACTACATATAATTCACTAAAAAGGGTTTACTTCAAGAAATACAAAATGAAGAGGCAGAAACTTACCTTTCTTGTCTAGCCGGAACTAGGTTTTTTTAGGGCCTTATTTACATCCAATGATCTAATTTGTTGTAATATTATCTTGTCGTGGGAGACCCTGCATATTGAATTGGATAGACATCAGCTTAAAATAAAGCAATTAAAAGCAGGTGTAAACCTTATCCTGATTAAAAGAAGGTGCAAACCCTATCAATCAAATCTTTTAATAATATGATTAATTCGAAAATTAATCTCATAAAACTATACATTAACGGAAACAAGAATAGAGATCATGTTTGTGTGCTACCATATTTCTTAGAAATTGATCATAAAAATATGCAATATAAATGAATATTTCACACCTCCCAGAAATCCAAAAATGGCACCTACTAGAAAACGAATCGAATCAAAGAGCCAGAGAGAACCTCATAAATAGATTTACACCAGTGGAAGCAGCTCGATGTCGGCCTCACTTAGGAAAGGTATCTACAATCAATACTTTGCCTCCGCAAATCCCCGCGCTGCATTCCACAGGAGTAATGGAACATGGGGACTTCTGGTGGATTATTTGTGACAACAGTCAAAGCATACTACTCCATATTGCATGCATCCATAAGATGATTAGATTGATGTGGTGAGTGCCAATGGCCAGATCCTCCTTCCAGCACCGAAGGGCATCATCTTAATTCTATTCACTCTCGTAATGTCAACGTCCTTCTCATTAGTCCAGGAAGCGCTGGGGTCGAAACTCCCCATCCCCACACTGTAGAACTCCACGTTGGTCTTCACGGGGATGTAGTCACAGTGTGACATGAAACATTTGCAGGCTCTCCTTCACCAAGTAGGGGAGGATGCATTCGCACAATCTCCTTCACCAAGTCGTTTAAAAAAAACGTTATTTCTGTGTCCAGCTTTGAAGAGGAGAATCAAAAGTAATTTAACTTGTGAACATCATAATCAAAATCCCCATTATATAACTCTGCCTCGCATCTTTTTTAATCAACGGCTAATTTGTAGTGGCTGTGCCACGTCCTCCCTAGCCGTTTGGTTTCTAGCCGTTTGAAGGGATAGCAACACATCATTTCTACCTGTTTGGATTTTTTGTTCATCATTAAAAGGAATATAACAATCCACTTTCTAATATTGTTTTCATAACTACATTCTATCCACTTACATGGTCATCAACATCCATTATGGTGATGGGATACGGTAGGTAGTTATTATGAAGTCATGGAACAAACCATAAAATTTTCTATCTCAATAATGTGAGCTTGCTTAGGGCTATTTTTAGAATATAAAATAATTATTAAAAAATTATAATATTTCAATTAAAAGATAATGGTAAGAGTTGTTCCATATGTTGATAGGGACACATGAATAAAGTTATTGAAATGTAAAATAGCATTACATTGTACTTAAGCATAATAGATTCAATAATATTACAATTTTATCATTTAGTTCTAATTAAAATATATTTGTTTTAAATAATATATGAACTTTTTAGTTTAAATATTATAAAAACAAAATAATATGGTCATTAAATTTAATAGAAAGTGGATTAAAATAGTAAGTCTAAGGTTATATTGATTATGGATAGAAAAGAAAATTAAAATAATAAGACCTAAGTTTAATAGATTATGGACCATAGATATTAAGGATTATGTATGATATGTATTTGTTATAACTATCTTATTACTAAAACAAAGTACCTCCAATTGTGTTAGGAATGGTTTTATAAAGCTTACTATATGAAAAATTGTGTCACAACATTGTATGAAAATATTGTGAATTTTTAAGGAATTTTTATTTGATTGGCCAAAATGGGTGTACAAATTTTGAACCTCCACTCTCTTAATTGGGATCTGCCACTAGCTTAAAAGGTACTACCCGAATAGAAACACCTAACATATGCAGTACAAAAGTGGAAATAGACATGTTAGTGACCAATAGATTAAAAGTGGACATAATGTTATTCCAAATATAAGATAATCTCTATTATAATAGAAGTGAAGTCGTTTTACATAGACCTCCATAAATACTATGTGGCCTTGACATCAAAAGTCACCAGGTTTAGCTAATATTATCCTCCAAATTCCAAAATTGTGAACCTAATATGAATTCAGATATATTTAATTTAATTTTCCATAAACGTCAATCTATAATGAAATCCATATATGAATGCTAGAAAAACTATGAAGAGTGGTTGAAGTTCAACAGAATTTGACCCACAATTTTTTTATTTTTTTTTATTAAAAAGAGGGTGAAGCTTAGTGATATTTGAGACCTCTTTGTTGGCTTTTGAACAACTCCATACTCACTCATTGTAATGACCTTGACAATGTTATTTTAGTGACATCACCATGAGTCCTTGATTGGTTCCATAACACTAAAATGGGTACAACATATAGATACAATTTAATTTAATAATTTCAATATGAATTAATTTTTGTATAAACATAAATATTAATTTTTAAATATTTTTAGTCTAAATTAACTCTGGTTTACATTATATAAATCAAATTAGTTAATTCTTTTATTATTATTAAAATATTTAAATAATAATTTATTTTTTTTATAAATAAGAATAATATTTAAAAAAATCATAATTTTATAATAACTTATTATTTTTATTATGTTTTGAAGTTTTTAAAATCCTACCAAATTATTATTAAAATTAGATATCTAGATTACAAGTGATATTTTAATCATATGTTTAGGGAGAATACATAATTTTATCGCACACATACACACACACAAACATATATTCTCAAACTTGAATACTAAAATGAATTAGGTGACTTAGTTGACAATTACTTGCTATCCATGAGTGAGTTTAGTTTTATGCAAGAACATAACAAGATTGTAAACATAATAAAAGAAATCAAAATCAGTCATGAATAACAATGAATATATTTTTTATGTGGATACTATGGAATTTAAAGTGAAACAAAGAACTAGATTGTGGTCAAACTATTATGGAAGACCTTTGTGTGTGTTTAAGCTTATGTTTGACTGAAAGAATATATAGTGTGTGAGAATAATGGATTTTTATATAAAAAAATGGGATATACAAGGTTCATATGAACTTTATGATGTGAAAGAGTCGAACATAAAGTTGTAGTGGTCAATTCTTACACATTAGTTAAACACCTATTAAATATTTATCAAAATTTGACTTATATAAGCCGAATAATAAGATTAGGAGAATCAATTTAAAAATATTAGAGTTTTTCACACATAGACATGGATACTAGTAATAATCCATTAAATAATTAAAGTTGAAAATGAAAACTATATTTAATCATAGCTTTTATAATCATTACATAGAGAGGCCCTGTACAACCCAATATTGAGTAGATGTGTAGACATTGCATCTTACATGCTAGAAGCTAGATGTAAATATTTTTTAATTTCAGTTTTTTTTTTATTGTAATTTTGTTTCTAATTAATAAAATTACTAACATTTCTTTTAGATAAAATAAAATCGTATCCCATTAAAATATATAACATATAGATAGTAGTTATAAATTAACATCGATTTTACCATATAAATTAAAATGTCACATCTCCTCTTCATATATCACACATTATTTTGTTTTTTTAACTTCCTTACTAATCATTTGTATATGTTATTGCATGGCATATAATTCCTATATTTTCTTATTGTATTTGGTAAATAGTTGATCTTGATGAATTATATCTATGCACTTATTTTTTTTTCTCACTAAAACTAAATCTATTTATAAAACATAATAGTACAAAACTGAGCTAGTTTCGATTATGTGAGCCTGAGAACTGGGCTTGATGTCCAAGCTTAACCTTAGCAACTGAACTTCCCAGAGTGGCAACCCAGTTCTTTTAAAATAAATTCCACCGCCCTTAGAAGGGAAACCAGTAAAATAGTAAAAGTATTGTGATACAACAAGAGACAGTAAACTGGAATGCCTATATCTTTTACAGCTGAATATAAACTCAAAAAACCAAAAAATTCTTCCATGAGGTCGAAAATTTATACCAAAGCATGCTGAGGGTGATCAAAGTCATCGTTGAGGAGTAGGGGACTCCAGTTCTTCCACAATCTTGGAACCAAACTCAGCTTCTCCATCATCGTTGTCCTTCTCTGGCGCGCCACTCTTGCTGAAGAAGTCCACCTGCAAATTTTCCATTCCAAGAATGGAATGACCAATGCTGACTGGCTCAACAGGGGCTAGAATGTCAATATTTGCATGTGAGGGCTAAGGGTTAGGCGGAATAGGGGCAGGGCGGGGCATTGAAGCTAGAGTTGGGATAGGGGATTCTTCGCAAACAGTAACAGTGATGAAAGCAGTGAGAACATGCATGTTTGAGGAGCAATTGAAGCGAAATTCTGCCATTTGTGAAGACTGGCAGAGGGCTGGGTTGGTGGGCAAATTAGAAGCAGGGGAGGCAGGATGAGAGACAGGCGGAGGAGGCTGTGAAGGTTGAACAAAGTGAGTGCTTCCAGGAGGGTAGGAGATGCCTCTCCGATGCCCAAAATCCAAATGAAAACTCCAATCTACGTCCTCCTCAGAAGATGCCGAGGGCGAGCTAATGGAAGGGCGAGGGCGGGAAGAGTGCCCTATGCTCGTTCTGTGCCTACAACGCATTCTCTGCCTGAGCCGAGGCATCGAAGCCGCATGAAGCCAGGAGTGCTTGGGGCAGAAGGAGCAGTCGGGATGCAATGAAGATCTCTGAAAATCAGCTGTGTGAGAAGGCAAACAAAAATTGAGATGACAGTAGTTGGTCTGGGTGAAGTGGAAACCTGGAAGAGTTTCCAAGCATCCCAGAATGGAGCAACGTCAACCTGCTTGGGTGCGTTCACTTGGAACAGTGCTAGAAGGGGAGCAACTACCACAGACGGGAGAAAGATGACTACAAAAAACATAATGAGCAGACGAATTATCCAGAATGAAATCCATAGCCAAATGTAACACCCCCAATTCATGTGATTGCATTTTAAAATTAGATACTTGAACTTTACATCCTAAGGGGAGTGGACCCCAAAGGATAATTATTTTGTGAATGTAATTAAACATTTAATTGAGGAAATGAATAAATTATTGTGGTGCAAATTGACCAAAAATGAGATGATGAGATCACTTGCTAAATCTGTGAGGATGGATGAGGCAAATATTTCCCCACAATATTTCAAAAAATCCTTGGAAGATAGTAAGTTTTAAATTTAGATTTTTGAGGAAAAATCTGAATTTCCCCAATGATGAGGAAAGTAGTTCGGAAGAGGTAAAAAGCTGGAAAAGCTGAGGGAAAGCATAAAACAGCTTTAAAGAATCCCTAAATGGGAATCCTAGGCAAACAGGAAGAAAAGCATCCTGAGATTCTGGACGCAGAATTAGAAACATGCTTTGGGGAACAATAGCTTAAATAAGCTGCTCTTGTACAGATTAGAGGTTAATCTGCTATAAGAGGTGATCTCAGCTCGGGGGTAAGTTCTAGGAGATAGAAGAACTCTAAGGTTGGGAGGTTGGTCTACTGCACGAGTGGTATGTCTCTGAGAAAATTTGTCTTATTGTTTGTTATAGTATGAATTGGCTACATATAAAAAACAAAATTTATTTCTAAGTTAGTTCATATTATTAGTCTAAATTTAACATAATGTAATCACCAGGTAGTAACCTGATCACTCTGTATAGTTGTAGAGGAACATCCTGTAAAGTAGAATTCCACATAATGTTTAAACCTAGGGTGGGTCTAAATCTGAGGAAACCTTGTTCTTTTAGGAAACACTGTGGAATTGTGTTTAATCTGCTTCTGTTTCCAAGCATAATTTTTAGTACAGCTATCATAGAGAGAAATGGAATTAACTATAGTACACCAGAACAATAGCAGGATATGAGTTACAACGTATACTGTCTATGAAAGAACAGAGGGAGAGACTCAATAGACTGACCTCAGGTTCAGCCAAACACTCCATTATAATTCCAGGAAATCAAATGATCTTAGACAAAAAGGTAGTCCATAAGCCCTTACTCTAGTGAAGGAAAGTAGTAGATATTTATAAATAAATAAATAAATAAATAAAAAGACCAGACAATGGTCTCATGGAACTATTCTAATATCATAGTACTGAGAATGAATACATAGAGTGCAGAAATTATGAGTAAGCAGTTGAGAAGCATAGGAGCAAGAAGTAAATAAATTGCAACATCATACACAGTAGCATTTATATAACCAACATTCCCTTGACTATGAGGGAAGTGACAAGAGTTCACATCCCATTACCAGCTCTTCAGAATCCAGCTACCATCATACACATAGGTAGATACGAGCTGTAGCTAATTACAAGAAAATGAGAAGAAACTGGAGAATAGAATTATGCTTGCATACCTTCGAAAAATGAGAAAACATAAATTCTAGACTTTCATACATATTAATCATCTATTAATAAATAAGAATGGTCTCATAAATGTCCAGCAAGCTTTTCATATGTCTAGACAGATAGGTATAAAACCAGTTCAGTGCAACTAGGAGCATAGGCAACTGTACTTATGATATAAATACCAAAGTGTAGATTTTCCGCAGAGAAGAGTGAACAAAGTACATCAGAAGAATAGATAAATATCATATATAACTACCTGTAAATCCTGATGTATGCAATTAAAGAAATCTGGAATGTCAGTATCATTTCCGGAAAACAAAATAAGGTTCAGACGAGCAAATTAAACAAAGCCAAATGCCATGGTATGAAATCATATGAATTATTCATACAGTCCCTGTACATTTAAAACTGTGGCAGAGTATATTAAAATCGACCTAAGACAATAGGGATTATATAATTGTCCAAAATTTTCAAAAGACATATTGAGCCTATTAGGCTGGGGTATATAAATCACAACCCCCATCTCAACAGAACGAATTTAGACAAGCGCCATCCAAGGATGACAACGCTAACAAGAAGAAAATGAAAACCCCGACTCAGAGAGTGAGTCTCGTTTCGTAATCAACCTTGCGCAACATCACAAGAGAAGCACTATTTCGACGCTCACGAGACAACGCATCAGGAGAGGAGAAGTAACCCCATAAGTATACCGACCTGGACGGCCAAGAGACCGATGTTAGCATCCATACGATTGAAAGGGTCACTCTCTATTAAAACTCGGTATTAAAACTATTACCTGTGGAATGCAAACCCTCAGTTGCGTCGAGCCCTGCAATCGACATTACACAGAGAGGGATTAATATAAATTACCCTCGAGTATAACACGACGAAACCAACAATTATATGCTGAAATGGCACGAATAAAGAACATACCTCATATAGCTCCATGGAACAGGAGGCGTCCGCCTGAGGAGAGGCGACGCAGGCTACCCAAGAGGTATAGCACAAATCAGTTGCAATTTAAATATAACCAGAGAAGGGTCGACGATAACCCTGAAAATAGAAACCAACTACACCTTGCACTGAACGGAGACATTGAACATCGAAAAACAAACCAGACGCATTCACCTTACTAATCATTCAATATATATATATATATATATATATAAAGAGCAAGCGTATGGCTTTTACAAACGAATTAGGAATCATTCACGCCTGCAATAGAATTAAAATGTGCGTGGGGGAATTACCTGACCGCGGGTTGAGGAACGAGAGGCGCCATACTTCTTCTCTGCAACGGAGATTCGAAACCCTCAGCAGAAGTAGAATGGCGCAGACGCGGAGGAGGCATGCAACTGATGAGTGCGGAAACCGACTTAAATCCACACTCCGAACTTATATAAGCCTTCGTTAAACCACATTAACCCTAACTGAAAACGGTCTCCATTGTCCACTTGGCAGCATCGGAACAGTTAAACCACGGATCGAGGGGTAGCCTGGGAGAGTTAATACCGTCGTATCAAAATTTATGGATGCAGATGTGAATTGAATTCTATATGTCCTATGCCAGTATCGGCG
This sequence comes from Pinus albicaulis, assembly GCA_034641835.2. Taxonomy (NCBI): domain Eukaryota; kingdom Viridiplantae; phylum Streptophyta; class Pinopsida; order Pinales; family Pinaceae; genus Pinus; species Pinus albicaulis. Next base: position 290,732,415 of record CM076577.1, on the reverse strand, counting down.
TGGTTGTTGATCACCACGTAGGCTGAGTATGCCAGCGACGCGGACTCACCACGTAAGCCAACGAAAGGGCATAAAACCATACAACACTCATTTAGTTAGCACAACGCCTGACGTGGATAAAAATTCCACCATGACGAGGCCCAGAGAAAACCAATCTGGAGTGATAAGGCGCTCTACGTGCAGAGTAATACCAATGCCAGTACTATATATTAAATCGATTTGAAATCTGAGGTACCAGGCTGAGTGGTCATATCAACCCAGGCCCATGTACATCATAATAACAAACGCATGAGGAAAGTCCATTCATAATAATATGCATTTCGAATTTTATTACAAGGCTGTAACCATAGATATAACGTAAACAGCGTAACGATGGCTATTAGATAGGTCGAAAATGCCTTGGGGCAACAACTCATACAACACAATTTATATAACATATGTTCATAGTCCATATGGGTTACGTGTGAGTTCAAAAATTTCATAAATGGGATGCATGACCATTAAGCTAAAGGAGAATGGCTATACGAGACCTGTGTAAAGATTAGGTTCGTATAAATCATCTCCCTAATTATAATAAAAATAACATAAGACGAGAGATAGTGATAGAGGGTATTATTGCAACATGATGAAATGAAAACGATCATAGTGAAAGGATTGATATGTCATAATAACCCTAGGCTCACAAGCTTGCATTGGCAAAGGGAATTTTTTGGGGCAGAAATTGGAGGCGTGAAAAATGAGACTGTGAGGCCTAAGTTATAAATCAAATGTGGACTTTAGTCACGACAGTTGTGTACTCATCATAATTTTATTGTCAGAGTAAAGTTTTGTTTCTTGTTGTTTTGTTTTTTCGTTTCATCGATTTGTGCTATAGTATGAAGAGATATTCTGAAAGCGGTGGAATTTATGTAGACTGCTGCAGGAGCCGTATCCCAATGCAAAGCATGATGGCTATGTTGGAAACTTGCAACAAGAATTACTGAGATAAAAGTTGCACGATGATTGTCATTAGCCGCTGAGGAGCAGAAAAGCTCATTGCAATTAACTCACCGAATCGTTGGTTGTTCCGGGAGAGAACCAAGAACTGATGAGAAGATGCTATTCGACATCGAATAGCGATAAAAAAAGGAATTACAAGTGGGAATTCCGGAAAATCAAAACCTCCCTCTCCTATGATGGGGAAAAGGAGGAGATGTCAAGCCCTGTTTGGCCGAATATGATCAAGTATTTTGTGTTTATGAATATGAAAGCAATCTCAAGGCCAGATTAGTCGTTTCATTTGGGCCTACAAGGTAAGGCTACTCGTGGTGGAGTGAGACAAAGATGGTGTATGCCATAGATGAAAAGACAATTTAATTGGGAAGATTTTTTGCATTTCAAATTCAAGAATCGTTACTTGAATGAATGGTACTATGATGTGACAAGGCAAAAGAATTTTTATGAGCTTGTGATTGGGACAACTCTCCACTAATGATGAGTTTAGAGTTACTAAATTTACTAATCTATTAAGATATGTACTTTACATATGGGAAGAAAAGGCAAACACAGCGAGGTTTCCCGATCTGTTTGCCTATGGTATACAAAGAGAAAATTGAAATGCCTGACAACTCAAAAAACAATGACTAAGTCAAGTAGAAAAGCTAGATTATGTTACCATAGCCTAAAGGAAAACTCATCAAGGAAAATTTGGGCAAGTGAATGAATTCAAAGGGAGAAATGTAGAAATCCACTTATTTGAAGAATTTTGGCAAAGATCATCACAAGATTTGGAAAAACCCAAAGAAAGTCAAACCTGCACGCCTCAAGTGGCATCGAAACCATTAGAGGGTGACAGAAAAGGAGGAACAAATAATGAATATTCTAAAATGTTGGGGTCAGGAGAACTCACATCTTTTTGAGGGACTTCCATAGAAATGTCTGATATATGCTCGCGAGGGATCGAAGCTTAAGTTAACAAAGAAATGATATAGCCAGAAACATACCAACTATCGCTAACCCTAGAAAATCATAAAGGTATCCCCGCTAACCATGGTTTAAATGGAGGGTAAGATTGACCGCACTATTGCTCTGATTGATTCAGTAAGCTCTTTTGAGTTACATTAGTCCAAAGATTGTAGAAAAATGTAACTTAAACTCTAAAAATTTAATAAATATGGTTTGTACAACGTCAATTAACAAAAAAGAAAGGTAAATCGCTAAATTTCCCGTAACAGAAATCCAATTAAATGAGTTTCGGAATGTATGAATTTCGAAACATCTACCTTTAGGGTCATATGATCTATTGATAGTGGAATGGACTGGCCGAAAGAAGAAATTTTTGATGAATTGCCGATAAGACTCTTGTATCAGGTAGATGAGGAAGGAAAATTTTTATTCTCAAAGGAAACCAAAAACTAATTGTCAGATAAATTTCAAAGATTGCAATTAAAAAAAAGAATAGCTAGAAAGGATATCAGTTACGCAGTAATAGTGGAAGACACAGAATAGAACCAAGAAGAATTATCGATAATCGTATCATGAATAAGAGAATTCAAGGAATTTTTTCCAAAGGAAATGCCTATCTTCAATTTAAAAAGAGAGATTGATCTCTTCAATCGATCTCGTTCCGTGGAGTAAACACCGTTTATCAGCACCTTACTCCGACGAGTCCTCCTTAAATTTAGAATGAAAATGTGAATCGGCAGAACCTATAGACAGAAATGTATACTTTAATGTATGTGTCTCCTCAAGCACTATTACCAGAAAAAGAAAGATGGAACTTTGCAGATGCACTGATTATAGGCAATCAATAAGTCACTCATTAAAAATAGATATCCTTTGCTCTTAGAATTGATGATCTTTTTGATCAGTGTGAGAGGAGCTTCAACATTCTCAAAAATTTGATTTCTAAGAATCGGTTACCACTCAAATTTCGAATTAAAGAGGAAGACATCAAACAAAACAACCTTAGAACCAAGTACTGGCTACTACGCAATTTGTAGTTCTACTCTTTGGTTCGACAAACGCCCCCGTCACTATCCTCCGTGTGCCTAATGAACAGCAGTTAAAACAAGTATTTGATAAATTTGTCCTCGTGTTCATAGATGATATTTTAGTTTACTCAAACAAGTGATAAAATTTAACAAAGAACACCCTGAATATGTCATAAACTCTAAAGGGGTAACTGCTTATACGCTAAATTTAGCAAATGTGAATTTATGCAAGGACAAGATCCAATACTATCATGATTATTTTTGAACAAGGCCTTCTTTTTGATCCTAAAAAGATAAAGGCTATAAAAGAATGAGCCGCACTTCGATAAGTCTGTACTAGCTAGATCATTCAAGGATTGGTCAGCTATTATCTGAGATTCGTGGAGAGATTTTCATAGCACATCCCATCACTTCCTTACACAGAGAAAGGTGTCAATTTTGAATGGACTGAAAAATGCCAAAATAGCTAACTAATTAAAGTTTAAACTTACCACAACCCTATTATCAAGATTGCAGATCCCGAGTAAGGAATTTGTGGTATGTGACGGACATGTAGAGAAGGATTGGGAGAGTTCATTAAAAGAAAATTGGTGATTGTTTACGACCCGAAAATCAAGATACACGAACAACAGTAATTATAGCGCCCATGATTTAGAGTTAGTAAATGTTATTCATAAAGCCGAAAATGTGAAGTGACTATCTTCTTGGCAATTTTTATATTGATGACTGATCATATTAGTCTCAACATTTATTTTCTCGAATTGAATGCTGATGCTTTACGGTCGTCCTTTGAAGCGAGTTTGACATGGATATAAAACAGGTTAGAGGGAAGGAGAATAAAGTTATTGATGTGATTAGTAGAAAGCTTGTCAAAGATATCAATAATATTGAAGTAGTGCTTAGAGAGATGTAGAAGAATTGTATTATGTAGCAAATCAAGACTCCAAATTATGAAACACTTCCGTAAACTACAAAAAGGAGAAAAACCGATTTTTCCAAAACCAAAAAGGGTTGATTTCCGTTGCAAGAAATGTATCGTATATTCAATGTAAATGTCTTTAAAAAGAGAAATTCTCGATGAGAATACAAACAACCTTATGCAGACACCCGTATGTGAGAAATGTTAACATCCTAAAAAGAAGTCGTTTTCCGTCGTGAATGAAGAGAGGTAGCGTATATTTAAGTAGATGCATGGAATGTCAATTTTCAAGTTAAGGGGAACATCAAGATCCTCGCTGGGCTTTTCTTCCAACCCTTTTCCTATCAAGTAACGGAAGTGGGACACCGTTTCTTATGGACTTCATTACAGATTACCCAAAACCAAATACCAAAGATGACTTCGTAATGGTAGTAGTAGACACTTAACCAAAGCCGCCACTTATACCATGAAATCTACCTTTGGAACAACTCAAGTAGTGAATGTTAAGCTCGAAGGAGATAAGGCTCCATGGAGTCTTGGTGATTGTGTCTCGATATGGATGCTAAGTTTACAAATGCACTGAAGGGGTTATTTGGAGGAATGGGCACTAAATTTAATTTTAGCACCGCTACCACCCTCGATCGATGGTCAAACTAAAGAAGTAATCAAATTTGAGGACATGTCGAGAATGTATGTGATGGATAGACCAAAGTGGGAATATTTCTACATTTAGCTAAATTTGCCTATAATAACAACTATCAATCCCAATAAATGAGTCCTATTTGAGGCACCGTATGGAAGGAAGTGTCGTACCCCTTTGAGCCGGAGTCAACAGAAGACAAACTGGACAAGTTGGGACCCCGATGCTACAAGAAATGGAAGGAATTAAAATCGTATACAAAAGAACATCAAGATAGCACAAGACGCTAAGAGTTATGCATAATAAAAGAGTGCATAGAGAATTTAAAGTTGGGGAGCATGTATATTTGCGTATTAAACCCAAAAAGAGCACCCTTTATGTCGGGAGTTGTACAAAATTGTCCCCCGATATTGTGGTCCCTTTGAAATATTAGAAAGGGTGGGACCAAGTGGCTTACAAGCTGCCTTATCACCCCATGTTAGAGTTCATGATGTATTTCTGTTTCATTGTTAAAAAGATATGTACATGATGCTTCTCACATAGTTGATTTGAATGTTGGTACGTGGAACCAGATGGGGAAAGCCGCCAAAACCGTCAAATATTGGAGTGGGAAGAAATTGAATTGAGAAGGTAATCCGTAGCTTCGAGTAAAGGTCAAGTGGAAGCACTTTAACAACAAGAAGCTACCTGGGAACGAGAGACTGAAATGATGGAAAAATATCCATTTTTATTTGCAAAAAAAACTCTAGTAGTTGAATAACAACACCGAGGACGGTGTTTATTTTCAGAGGGGGAATATGTAACACCCCCAATTCCTGTGATTGCATTTTAAAGTTAGATACTTGAACTTTACATCCTAAGGGGATTGGACCCCAAAGGATAATTATTTTGTGAATGTAATTAAACATTTAATTGCAGAAATGAATAAATTATTGTGGTGCAAATTGACCAAAAATGAGATGATGAGATCACTTGCTAAATCTGTGAGGATGGATGAGGCAAATATTTCCCCACAATCTTTCAAAAAATCCTTGGAAGATAGTAAGTTTTAAATTTAGATTTTTGAGGAAAAATCTGAATTTCCCCAATGATGAGGAAAGTAGTTGGGAAGAGGTAAAAAGCTAGAAAAGCTGAGGAAAAGCATAAAACAACTTTAAAGAATCCCTAAATGGGAAGCCTAGGCAAACAGGAAGAAAAGCATCCTGAGATTCTGGACGCAGAATTAGAAACATGCTTTGGGGAACAATAGCTTAAATAAGCTGCTCTTATACAGATTAGAGGTTAATCTGCTATAGGAGGTGATCTCAGCTCGAGGGTGAGTTCTGGGAGATAGAAGAACTCTAAGGTTGGGAGGTTGGTCTACTGCATGAGTGGCATGTCTCTGAGAAAATTTGTCTTATTGTTTGTTATAGTATGAATTGGATACATATAAAAAACAAAATTTATTTTTAAGTTAGTTCATATTATTAGTCTACATTTAACAGAATGTAATCACCAGGTAGTAACCTGATCACTCTGTATAGTTGTAGAGGAACATCCTGTAAAGTAGAATTCCACAGAATATTTAAACCCAGGGTGGGTCTAAATCTGAGGAAACCTTGTTCTTTCAGGAAACACTGTGGAATTGTGTATAATCTGCTTCTGTTTCCAAGCATAATTTTTAGTACAGCTATCCTAGAGAGAAATGTAATTAACTATAGTACACCAGAACAATAGCAGGATATGAGTTACAACGTATACTGTCTATGAAATAACAGAGGGAGAGACTCAATAGACTGACCTCAAGTCCAACCAAACACTCCATTATAATTCCAGGAAATCAAATGATCTTAGACAACAAGGTAGTCCATAAGCCCTTACTCTAGTGAAGGAAAGTAGTAGATATTTATAAATTAAAAAAAAAAAAAAAGACCAGACAATGGTCTCATGGAACTATTCTAATATCATAGTACTGAGAATGAATACATAGAGTGCAGAAATTATGAGTAAGCAGTTGAGAAGCATAGGAGCAAGAAGTAAATAAATTGCAACATTATACACAGTAGCATTTATATAACCAAAATTCCCTTGACTATGAGGGAAGTGACAAGAGTTCACATCCCATTACCAGCTCTTCAGAATCCAGCTACCATCATACACATAGGTAGATACGAGCTGTAACTAATTACAAGAAAATGAAAAGAAACTGGAGAATAGAATTATGCTTGCATACCTTTGAAAAATGAGAAAACATAAATTCTAGACTTTCATACATATTAATCATCTATTGATAAATAAGAATGGTCTCATAAATGTCCAGCAAGCTTTTCATATGTCTAGACAGATAGGTATAAAACCAGTTCAGTGTAACCAGGAGCAGAGGCAACTGTACTTATGATATAAATACCAAAGTGTAGATTTTCCGTAGAAAAGAGTGAACAAAGTATATCAGAAGAATAGATAAATATCATATATAACTACCTGTAAATCCCGATGTATGCAATTAAAGAAATCTGGAATGTCAGTAGCATTTTCGGAAAACAAAATAAGGTTCAGACGAGCAAATTAAACAAAGCCAAATGCCATGGTATGAAATCATATGCATTATTCATACAGTCCCTGTACATTTAAAACTGTGGCAGAGTATATTAAAATCGACCTAAGACAATAGGGAGTATATAATTGTCCAAAATTTTCAAAAGACATACTGAGCCTATTAGGCTGGGGTATATAAATCAAAACCCCCATCTCAACAGAACGAATTTAGACAAGCGCCATCCAAGGATGACAACGCTAACAAGAAGAAAAAGAAAACCCCGACTCGGAGCGTGAGTCTCGTTCCATAAGCAACCTTGCGCAACATCACAAGAGAAGCACTGTTTCGACGCTCACGAGACAACGCATCAGGAGAGGAGAAGTAACCCCATAAGTATACTGACCTGGACGGCCAAGAGACTGATGTTAGCGTCCATACGATTGAAAGGGTCGCTCTCTACAATCATAAGTACGCAGGAGTCCTCTGGATTTACCTGTAGAAGACAAAAACGACCCAAAACGTGAGTTAGTCATTGCACCATCGTAGAGAAATAAGCACATAAATAAAATAAGCTCGATAGTAAAACTATTACCTGTAGAATGCAAACCCTCAGTCGCATCGAGCCCTGCAATCGACATTACACAGAGAGGGATTAATATAAATTACCCTCGAGTATAACACGACGAAACCAACAATTATATGTTGAAATGGCACGAATAAAGAACATACCTCATATAGCTCCATGGAACAGGAGCCGTCCGCCTGAGGAGAGGCGATGCAGGCTACCCAAGAGGTATAGCACAAATCAGTCGCAATTTAAATATAACCAGAGAAGGGTCGACGATAGCCCTGAAAATAGAAGCCAACTACACCTTCCACTGAACGGAGACCTTGAACATCGAAAAACAAACCAGACGCATTCACCTTACTGATCATTCAATATATATATATAAAAAGCAAGCGTATGGATTTTACAAACGAATTAGGAATCATTCACGCCTGCAATAAAATTAAAATGTGCGTGGGGGAATTACCTGACCGCGGGTTGAGGAACGAGAGGTGCCATACTTCTTCTCTGCAACGGAGAGTCGAAACCCTCGGCAGAAGTAGAATGGCGGAGACGCGGAGGAGGCCTGCAACTGATGAGCATGGAAACCGACTTAACTCCACACTCCGAACTTATATAAGCCTTCATTAAACCACATGAACCCTAACTGAAAACGATCGCCATCGTCCACTTGGCAGCATCGGAACAGTTAAGCCATGGATCGAGGGGTATCATGGGAGAGTTAATACCGTCGTATCAAAATTTATGGATGCAGATGCGAATTGAATTCTATATGTCCTGTGCCAGTATCGGTGTGGGTGTTGATCACCACGTAGGCTGAGTATGCCAGCGACGCGGACTCACCACGTAAGCCAACGAAAGGGAATAAAACCATACAACACTCATTTAGTTAGCACAACACCTGACGTGGATAAAAATTCCACCATGACGAGGCCCAGAGAAACCCAATCTAGAGTGATAAGGCGCTCTACGTGCAGAGTAATACCAATGCCAGTACTATATATTAAATCGATTTAAAATATGAGGTACCAGGATGAGTGGCCATATCAACCCAGGCGCATGTACATCATAATACCAAACGCATGAGGAAATTCCATTCATAATAATATGCATTTCGAATTTTATGACAAGGCTATAACCATAGATATAACGTAAACAACGTAACGATGGCTATTAGATAGGTCGAAAATGCCTTGGGGCAACAACTCATACAACACAATTTATATAACATATGTTCATAGTCCATATGGGTTACGTGTGAGTTCAATAATTTCATATATGGGATGCATGACCATTAAGCTAAAGGAGAATGGCTATACGAGAACTCTATAAAGATTAGGTTCGTATAAATCATCTCCCTAATTATAATAAAAATAACATAAGACGAGAGATAGTGATAGAGGGTATTATTGCAACATGATGAAATGAAAACGATCATAGTGAAAGGATTGATATGTCATAATAACCCTAGGCTCACAAGCTTGCATTCGCAAAGGAAAAAAAAAATTTTGCAGTGAAATTGGAGGTGTGACACCAAATGAACCAGCAAGGCGAGGTAAATGACAGGCGGGGTGAACGGTGTTAAAGCAGAACAGGTTGGCGAAGTTAATGTGTGAGTAATGGCACTGTAGGGGGCCATATGGCCGCAACAAGAGAACTCCCTCGGGATCCACCAAGGGGACGGAAGTCCCATCACTCCGAGCCATGATCCGCATCCGAAGTATATCTATGCACTTATTACCTAATGTTTCATGCATGTTTAATTTCCCCTATGATTATAATTGGATCATTTTCAGAATTACTATATGGAAGAATCATCTCCCTAGATGAATATTATAACATTTAAACCTAACTATCCAACCCCCATTTCTTATTTATTTCCCCAAGTAATATGGTCATTTATTAATTCCTATACCATTAGGTCATATCACATAAATTATGTATGGTAACCCGCCACATGACAAGTACATTACCCCTAATGCGTCCATGCGGCCAACGTTATCCCATCTAATGAGCGAATGATAACACATGATGAGCACAAGGTATGGTATGACTACGTGAAGGGTGTAGATTCGTTGTCCCCATGTAATGGTTCTTATCTTTCCACCCAAACCTTAAGCTTGTATAGACATTTCTTGTGAACTAATCGACATTTTTCTCTCCTGTGATTGGAAACTAGTAATAGCCACAAATCTACCAACGATATTTTTACAGCCCAACAATAGTGCACTATTTATGGAGCCCAGGTATTATGGTTCAATAGACTATTTCATGTTTTTTTCATTTTCCACAGTAAGGGTTCTACACTTGGTCATTTTGTAAATTTAAATTTTCTAAGAGTGGTTATTATCACTTTGAAATTCGGTTCCTTGTTTTTCCATATCCTCCTAAAGATGTGAAATTATTGTCATCAACACTTAGTTTCTAATGTATAGGTTAATAGGTCGATGTATCTTTTTGGGTTCATTGGTTCATCTCCAAGAACCATGGCTACATAAGGTGAAGAATTCACTTCTTCCCTCTTCGTATGTACTAGTGAGTTACTAATTGAATTTGTATGCCTATTCTGCTTTAAATTTCCATTAGAACAATATTTACTCTTACAAGCACCAGGGTTTTATATATGCCAAAGGAAAATTCCGCAAAGTTCAATTCTTTCCTCATTACAATTTTACTGGGCCTTGCAGGGTGTCTCTATAGCCATAAGACCCAATCACCGCACAAAGGCATCAATCCTTTGTTTTACTTTACTTTCTTAGGTAATTTAATGGCTCTTCCTACTGCATGTATGCGTGTATGGCTGTTTTTTGTTACATATTCTTTTGGATATGGTTTTCCTACCTCAGAGCTAACTTATATTCCATTTTCAGCAACATGGTGAAGAACGCAAGCTCCATTGACATATACTTGCGTAATATAAATGGGAATTCCCTGGCTAATTATTTGCTAATGCATATTATGTTTTTTTCTCCAACATCATTCTCGTTGGTTGATTGTGAGATCTACTTTGCAGGTACACACGCTACCCTCAAACCCTGTCTCAGACTATGGAGGTTTTGGACCCATCTTCAACTGACTTGACATAGAGTTTTTCAAGTCCATTATTTTAGTACTTCTCCTCAAGTTTCACCTTCCAACACTTGATTTTTTCAAGTTTCCGATGTGGTGGAAAATATGAATAACCCAATTGTGTTTTGTTCTTTTATTTTTTGTTTAATGGTTGTGTAATTATGGCTTATTTTTATTCATTGGGTAGTTTATTCCGTTTCGTTTGATATTTTTTCTTCCTTCTATTTAAATTTTTCACTATGGACTTTTTTTGATATTCTTTATGAGCTATCTTGTTTTCATGGGTTCATAAGAGATCCTATAACTATGTGTTCTTGCTTACTAGAAGGGCAATTTATTTGTATATGGATGCATATTGTGATAGTTATATGGATTTTTATAGTATATATGTGTATGGTATTTATATTACAAGTCCATGATAAATTCAGTTGATTAACTCGTAGTGAATTAACTTAGCTCATACTAATACCGATGGTTGAAACTAGGTTCACTGGTCAATTTGTTAAGATATCAATATAAATTTACTAACAAAGTATTTCTACAGAGGTTATGTTTATGGGTGTTCTTTGAATATAGTAGTTAACTTATTCTAGTACTCAAATTTTTATAATTTTATTTTCCTAAAAATTATTTCATTTAATTATATAATTTTTTAATATAACAAGATAAATTAAAAGCTATTAATAAAATTGTAAATATAACAAAAATTATCTAAAATAATTTGAATGTATGAAAATACAATTTAAAATACATTGAATTTAAAGAAAATAATAATGTAAAAACAAAATCTAACACAAGTTATAAGATATAAATGAAAAATTATTTTTAAATGAAAAACATAATTGAAAATTATTTCAAGAAATCAAATAGTCTCATCTAAATATTAGAAAATATATATTTTTTTACTAGAAAAGGTCATCCAGAACTGATTTTGAGGACCACATGTTAAGTCAACTAATATTTTTAATTGATAAAAAAAAAACTCACAAAATTATAAATCTAATCAACCAATACTTGTGATTTGACTTTATGGTTATTAGAAGGCTCCTAAAAAAAATTATTTAAAAAAAAAGAATTATTTCTACATAAGAATAGAATAATTTATCAATAAAATGGAATTATTTGGACATACTAGTGGAATTTTTCAATTTGAGTATTTTCTTTTATAATTAAATCCAATTTCCAATTCAATTTGTTTTATAGAAAATATACCTAATTATTTCATATTTGACCCAATTTCCAATACAATTAGGTGCTCAATTTATTTGACAGAAGAAATTACCTAATTATTTCATAGATTCCTTTGTAAAATTTCCACCATAATGTTTATTATTTTATTAATCTATAAATAATCTAAATATTTTTATTTGGAAAGAAATAAATATTATATAATTTATAAAATCAAAATCCTTAAACCATAATTGAAAAAACATAAAAAAAAACTATAAATTTAATCATACAATACCAATACTTATGCTTTGATGTTATGGTTATTAAGAGACTCCTAAAAAATAATTTATAAATAAAATGGAATTATTTGGACGTACTAATGGAATTCTAGGTATTTTCTTCTCCCATTTGACCCAATTTCAAAGACGAAGATACCTAAAATAGAATTGAATTAAGTATTTTGCAACCCTTCAATTTGTTTTAAAGACGAAGATACCTAATTATTTCATAGGGTCATTTGTAAAATTTTGAGTACAATGCTTATGATTTTATTATTTGATAAATATTTTGAATATTATATTTATTATTTTATACCTATTCCATAGTTATTATTCTCGCTTTCTCCATTATTTGACATATTTACATGAGAAGGGAATGCTTGTGGATCTATTTGTCATAGAGCTGACATTATTCACTTGAATTCCATTGTTCTTGTTCTTGTTACTTCAACTCACCTCATTCTCATATTTGGTTTTCTCGACTTGTGTATTTTTATCCATTAAGAAAATGTAGAAATGAAGGGGTTTTTAATTAGAGAAATCTCAAGTATTGCTTAATGTGATCCACTACCGAATTATTTTCTTCTTATACAGCGATTCAAGGTGAATTTCCTCTATCAATACTTGTTTCCCTTAATTCTCTATGAATTCCACCTCACTTTGATTTACTAGTTGCTTGTTTACTCCTCCATGGTATCCTTGGTAATTTCTATTTTGGCTTTAACTTTGCATTCAACCAATTGTCACTACAAGGTTGATTTCGCATTTCTACCTACGGTTTTTATCCTTGAAACCCTAAATGTTATTTATTGATAATTCTAGTAATGACCATGCCTTTTGAGGCTTGAAATATTTTTCTTAATTATCAATGTAGATCACCTAATTCTTATATTCTTGGCAGAAAATAGTTACTCTCTCTTCATGGTTTTTAATTATTAAACCCTAATTCTTCCATTATTTTTATTCTCTCTTTTAAAATGGTTATTTAAAGTATTATTACTTATAATTTTGTTGCACCAATATACAGTTCTTCACTCCTGAAAAATAATTACCCTCTTTCTTCACTTACTCTCTTTCTTTAAGATATTATGCTAACATTTATTTGTTGTTGAACTTTACAAGGTAATAGAAATGGATGCACCACATTCAATCTTGAGAATATATACTTTGGGTTCATTCTCTATTAAAGTAAATCATCATTTGTTCGGATAAATACAATCACGTTCTTTTCCACTTGTTTAAATTCCGTGTTTTTTACTCTCATATAGGTATCGATTCAATCGAGTGCATTTGTACTATACGTTTGCTATCTCGTGACTCTTTTCAACAATCAAGACTAAGTTAGTTCCTTTCTCTTCCTTACAGTTCATTCGTAACTGGTTAATTAAGTACTTTTCATCTATATGTTTGAGACGTATTGGTCTATGATTTCCCGTGAAAGGAAAAATGCCTTTATATTATGGGTCATCTTATTTTGAACAAAATATTATTCTTCCTTCAAACGATTTTAGGCAATACGTTGGTTAACCTATGGATTAGGTATATATGGTCGAGATCTTATAATTTTTTCAAGTCCTTATAGACCTTGTGATTGTATATATGTTTCTTTTAATTGTTGGGTTGATATACCATTTCCACATTTTTATTTTCTAAGAACCTAATTGTATACTTGTTTTCCTCTGTAATGTGTGAATAGTAAACGCATAGTTTATTGTTATTTTTCTATGGCTATGTCTAGTATGTAATTATGCTATACCACTATTTTATATATTTTTCAATGTTATTCTTATTATATTTTTCATATATACTTGTATTCATTATATGTAATTGACCAACAATTTATCTTTAAAAAAATAGGAAGGCTACACCCAACATGGGTTCTTTTCTTTCAATTTATTTTCTACAAAATATAAATCTATTGTTCAATATTTAATAGAAGGTAAAGGCATGTGTCATCTTAAATTTGTATTGGCTAGGCCTTAACTTTTCTAAGAGTATTTTTTCCTATCCCTGAAAGCTATATTCCCTTATTGTGAGTATTTGTTAGGTTTTTTTTTCCATTATAATCCACATAATTTACCTATATAATTTAAAGTAATTGCAGTAAGAAAATAATTTTCTAAAATTTCAAATACACATCTTAATATGACATTTCTTATACTGTTTAAATACAAAGCTTTCCCTGGTTTCTTCATGGTCTCTACTCCTTTGTACTAGTCCCTTTACCTCTGATAGGGATTCTTCATGAAAATTAATATTTAAGTGTTTTTATACAAATTCATGCATATATATGCTAATTATGATTATGTATACATACTTTAACCTACTATTTATTCTATTAAAACTAAGTTAAAGTATCTACTCTAGTATAATTTACTAAGATAAGGATTTTGTTAGTATAACAAATTTAGTATACTTTTTCCACTCCTAATCAAGATATTTAACCATACTCACAAAAAACCTTAATATAAATGGTATACAAGAATATTAAATATATTCCATGTTTCCTTATCTAAAATCATTGCCCATATTCATTTATAAGAACTCTCAATAGTTCCACTTAATTTTTTTCCAACTCCCTCTTAAGTGGAAGTTTTACCTTATTTATTTTAGTTTTAATTTGTACTTTCTATGTATGTGTTTAATATTGAGGGTTAACCTTACTCCTTTTTATATTAGATATTCTAAGAATCTAGTTATTTAGATTCTCTTTCCAAAGCCTAAGTTAGAATTCTCTCAAACTCAAAATATAACTTAGAAAATATAACACAGAATATAATCATTATAAAGACAGAATATGCAATTATAGCCATAATAATTTACTCTATTTAATTCCATGCAAATTCCTCATATAAGTCAGCCCATTTTAACATAACTCATAGAAATTAACATAACTCGCTTTTAACCTAACCTAGCCTAACCTACCTTAACATAACCTATCCTAATCTAGCATATCCTAACTTAACCTACCCCAGCCTAGCCTAACCGATAGCCTACCCTTGCCTAGCCTAACCAAGCCATGCCTAGCCTAGCCTACCCTTACCCTAACCAAGCCGAGCATAACCTAGCCTATCCTAGCCTAACCTAGCCATGCCTAGCCATGCCAAACCTACCCTAACCTAGCAAAACCTAACCTAGCCTAACCTATCGTAGCCTAGCCTAGATTAACCTAGCCATGTCTAACATAACCTAACCTAACCTACTCTAGCCTAGCTTGGCCTAACCTAGCCTGTCCAAGCCTAACCTAGCCTTGCCAAACATATCCTAAGCTTGCTTAACCTAGCTTTGCCTAACATATCCTAACCTAGCCTAACCTAATGGAAACCTAACCTAACCTAACCTAACCTAGCCTAGCCTAACCTAGCCTAACCCCGCCTAACCTAACCTTCCTTATCCTAGCCTAACCTAACCTACACTAGCCTAAGTTAACCTAGCCTTGCCTAACTTAGCCAAACCTAGCCGAGCCTAACCTAACCTAACTTCTCCTACCCTAGCCTAGCCTAGCGCGACCTAACCTAGCATCTCCTAGCCTAGCCTAGCCTAGCCTAACCTATCCAAGACTATCATAATATAGCCTAACCTAACCTAACCATGACCAACCATGCATAGCCTACCCTAACCTAGCCTAACCTAACCTAACCAAGCCTAACCTAGCCGAGCCTACCCTAACCTAGCCATGCCTATCTATCCTAGCTTAACATAGCTTAGCATAACCTAGCATAAACTAGCCTAACCTAACCTAACATAGCCTACACTATCTTACACTAGCCTAGCCTAGCCTTGCCTAGCCTAACCTATCCTAACATAGCCTACACTATCTTACACTAGCCTAGCGTAGCCTCGCCCGCAACCTATCCTAACATAGCCTAGCCTAACCTAACCTAACCTAACCTAACCTAGCCTTACATAAACTAATGTAGCCTAACCCAGTACCCTCAACCTAGCTTAACCTAGCCTAGCCGAACCTAGCCTAACCTAACCTAACCTATCCTAACCTAACCTAGACTAACCCAGCCTAGCCTAGCCTAGCCTAACCTCGCCTAGCCTAGCCTAGCCTCGACTAACCTAGCCTTGCCTAGACTAGCCTAGCCTAGCCTCGCCTAGCCTAGCCCTAACCTTGGCTAACCTAGCTTTTCCTAGCCTAGCCTAGACTAGGTTAGCCTCACCTTGCCTAGCCTAGCCTAGCCTAGCTTAGCCTAACCTCGCCTAGCCTAGCCTAGCCCGAAAGCATTGCCTAGCCTAACCTAGCCTAACCTAACATAACCTACCTGTAACCTACCCTACCCTACCCTACCCTACCCAACCCTACCCATACACTACCCTAGCCTAACATAGCCTAGCCTAACCTAGCTTAACCTAATCTAACCTAGCCTAGCGTCACCCAACATTGCCCAACCTAACCTAACCTATCCTAGCCTAGCCTAACCTTACCTAGCCTAGCCTAGCCCAACCTAACCGAGCCTAGCGTAGCCCACCCTAGCATAGCCCATCCTAGACCATCCTATCCTAGCCGAGCCTGAGGATAGCCTAGCCTAGCCTAGCCTAACCTACCTTCCCCTACCCTACCCTACCCCTAGCTTAGCCTACTCTAGCCTCAGCCTAGGGTAGCCTACCCTAGACTACCCTACCCTAGCCTAACCTAGCCTAGCCTAACCTAACCTAGCCTAACGTTACCTAAGATCCCCTAACCTACCCTACCCTACTCTACCTTACACTAGCCTAGCCTAGCCTACCCTACCCTACCCTAACCTAGCCTACCCTACCATACCCTATGCTAGCCTAGCCTACACTAACACTGGCCCACCATAGCCTAGTCCTAGCATAGCCCTAACCTACCCTAATGTAGCCTACCCTAGCCTATCCTAGCCTCAATCTACCCTTACCTACCCTACCCTACCCTATCTTACCCTATCCTAGCCTAACCTACCCTTATCTATCCTACCCTACGCTACCCTACCCTACCCTACCCTAGCCTAACCTATCCTACACTAGCCTGCCGTAGCCTTGCCTAACCTACCATACCCCTAGCGTAGTCTCAGCCCAAACTTAACCCCAACCTAACCTATCGTAACCTAGCCTAACCTAACCTATACTATCCTAACCTAACCTAACCTATCCTAACCCACATAGCCTAGCCTACCTCAGCTTAGCCTAGCCTAGTCTAGCCTAAGCTAGCCTTGCCTAGCCTAATGTAGCCTAACCTAACCTAAACTAACCTAAACTAACCTACCTAGCCTAGCCTAGACTAGCCTAGCCAAGCCTAGCCTAACCTAGCCTAACTTATCTTAGCCTAAACTATCCTAGCTTAATCAATCTCATCCTAACCTAACCTAGCCTATCTTATCCTAGCTTAACCTAGCCTAGCCTAATCTATCCTATCTTATCCTATCATATCCTAACCTAACCTAGGGGCGAAAACGCGAAGTTGGGAAACACTTTTTGGCATGAGATAGAATTCGGGAGAAACTTTTAACTTCTCGGCCGAGAAAAAAAGTCAACTAAATTTCTCGGCCGAGAGTTTTCAAAACTCTCGTCCGAGAGATTTAAATATTTCGGTATTTTCTCGGACGAGAGTTTTGAAAACTCTCGGCCGAGAGTTGCAGTGACAAAATTCTCGGCCGAGAGTTTGCGGCTGAGATTTTGCGCAATAAAACTCTCGGCCGAGAGTTTGCGGCTGAGATTTTGCGCAATAAAACTCTCGGCCGAGAGTTTTTCTAACTCTCGGCCGAGAGTTCTATTGCGCAAACTCTTGGCTGCAAACTCTCGGCCGAGAGTTTTTAAAACTTTCGGCCGAGAGTTTTTAAAACTTTCGGCCGAGAGTTTTCCCGCGTTAAATTGGTTTAAATTTCTCGGTCGAGAGTTTTAAAAATTTCTCGGCCGAGAGTTTTTTTCGGCCGAGAGTTTCTAGTCAACGAAAAACTCGTAAAAACTCGTGCTTTGAGAAACCCGCAACTTTGGAGGGACATAACACCTACAAAAAACAAAATGTTATATGTCGGACCAAGTACCATTAGATTCGTCTCTAAATCTAGTTTTTTGATGATGTGAGATTTATGGAGTTTCATTAAAAAATTCAATTTTTTATTAATTTTTTTACTAAACTCGTGTCATTGTGGAATTTCATTGTTCGAAAAATTGCACCGTAATGAAAATTCAATAACTTTCAAAATGAAGACACCAAAAAATTCAAAAAAATCATAGTGCACTTCCTCTCCCCGTCTACTTCAAAAGGGTACTCTCATTTTTCTTATCGACGATCACATTGAAAAGAAAAATCAAAGGATAATAAAATGTACTCGAAACATCACTATGTCTTCGTCCATTTCAAAAAATAATAAAAAATAGTGATTTGATCCGAAAATTACCAGAAAATAGTCTGTGCACTAGTGCAATATATGTAGATTATGATGCTATGGTTTTTTTCCAAAAAATGAATAACCTTCCCTAAAAAAAGTTAAGGATAATAAAGTGACAATTTATGTTTGCCTGAAAATTTCAAGTATATGCAAATAGTAAACAAAGCTAAATTTACCCCTCTATATGTCAATATTTATATCCGTATGGAGGTAAGACAATTCTCTACAATTTCTTGTTTTTATGTCAAAGCATAATTTGCGATAAAAATATGAGTTTAGTGGAGTTGAAGTTGAAAAACATAGAAAATTACAATTTTCAATGTCAAAAAAGGGCAAAAAGTGTTTCCCAACTTCACATTTTCACCCCTAGCCTAACCTAAACTAGCCTAGCCTATCCTAACCTAACCTAACCTAGCCTAGCCTAGCCTAGCCTATCCTAGCCTAGCCTAGCCTAACATAGCCTAACCTATCTTATCCTAACCTAGCCTAACCTAGCCTATCTTATCATGGCCCGATACCCTAGACTAGCCCTAATCTATCCTACCCTACCCTAACCTACCCTACCCCTATTCTAGCCTATCTTATCCTTGCCTATCCTATCCTAACCTAATCTAACCTAACCTAACATAGCCTAGCCTAACCCAGCCTAACCTAAGCTAACATAGCCTACCCTACCCCTAACCTAACCTAACCTAACCTAGGCTAACCTAGCCTAGCCTAACATACCCTAGCCTAACATAGTGTACTCTTACCTAGCCTAGCTTAACATAGTATAACCTATCCTAGCCTAGCCTATCCTAGCCTATCCTAAGA
This sequence comes from Pinus albicaulis, assembly GCA_034641835.2. Lineage (NCBI taxonomy): Eukaryota > Viridiplantae > Streptophyta > Pinopsida > Pinales > Pinaceae > Pinus > Pinus albicaulis. The sequence continues at coordinate 290,713,115 of CM076577.1, read as the reverse complement.
TACCCTAACCTACCCTATCTTGACCTAACCTAGCCTAACCTAGTCTATCCTACGTTATAGTAGCCTAACCTAGCCTCGCCTAGCCTATCCTATCTTAACATAGCCTCCCCTAGCCTAGCTTAACTTACCCTAGTCTAACCTAGCCTACTTCCTAGCCTACCCTAGCATTCACTAGCCTAACCTACTCTAACCTAGGATATCCTAGTCTAGTCTAGCCTATCCTAAGCTACTCTTGCCTATTCTAGCCTAACCTAGCCTACTCTAGCTTAACTTAGTCTATCCTTTAGTAGCTTAGGGCTAGGCTACTCAAGCTTATGGTACTTTACTCTATATTAGAATATTAATGAAGAAATCATTCAAAAAATAAATTAATGAAAAGCTATTAATAAAAGTTTAAATATAAGAAAAAATCTTTAAAATAATTTAAATGTATGAAAATACAATTTAAAATACATTGAATTTAACCAAAGTAATAATGTGAAAATAAAATCTAACATAAATTATAAGACATAAATGAAAAACATATTTGTAAATCATAAAAACATAATTGAAAATCATTTTAAAAATTCCAATAATCTCATCAAAATCATCTAAATCATCTAATCTCATAGAGTAAGCAATTAAAAAAAGGCCCAAACCCTATCAATCAAATCTTTTAATAATATGGTTAATCCTACAATTAATCTCATAAAACTATACATCAATGGAAAAAAAAGAATAGAGATCATGTTTGTGTGCTACCCGAATTTCTTTAGAAATTGATCATAAAAATATGCAATATAAATGAATATTTTGCACTTGGAAGAACTCCAAAAATAGCACCCTACTAGAAAAACGAATCGAAACAGAGAAAAATAATCAAATCAGAGAGCCAGAGAGAGCCCTCATAAATAGATTTGCATCTGTGTGAAGCAGTCGCAGCTCGATGTCGATGTCACGTATGAAAGGCATATACGCGTCGATACTTTGCCTCCGCAAATTCCCAATGCAAGCATCACCGCCTCGCATTCCACAGAGTAATGGAACATGGGGACTTTCGAGCGCCGCTCTCCATTCGTCCCGATTCTTTCTCGGTGGATTCTTCTGTTTCAATGTTGAAAGCACACTCGCTGCCTCCATACTACACACATCCATATCCCACACATCCATAAGAGATTTGATTTGATAGATCTAACAAAGAAATATCTAAATTATAACCAAGAAATTTGAGACAAAGAGATTACAACTGGCCGAAATGAATTAAAAAAGAAAGTATAGCAAGCCCAGGAAACCATAAATAAAATGGAATAATAACACTAAGATGAATAAACCTGGGTTTGGTTTAGACACCGAAAATAGAGTTCTAATAGAAAAAAATAGGTGCTATTACTAACACCGTATTAATCCAAAAAATTATAAAACCCACTTGAAAAATGAAGAAAAGTGTTTACTTCAAGAAATACAAAATGAAGAGGTAGAAACTTATCTTTCTTTGTCCTGCGGGAACTAGGTTTTTTTAGGCCTTATTTCCTTCCAATGATCCAGTTTGTTGTAATCTTATCTTGTCGTGGGAGACCTTTGCGTATTGAATTGGACAGACATCGGCTTAAAATAAAGCAATTAAAAGAAGGCGCAAACCTTATCCCGATTAAAAGAAGGTGCAAACCTTATCAATCAAATCTTTTAATAATATGATTAATCCGAAAATTTATCTCATAAAACTATACATTAATGGAAACAAGAATAGAGATCATGTTTGTGTGCTACCATATTTCTTAGAAATTGATCATAAAAATATGCAATATAAATGAATATTTCACACCTTCGAGAAATCGAAAAAATGGCACCTACTAGAAAACGAATCGAATCAGCAGAGCCAGCAGAGAACCTCGTAAATAGATTTGTACCGGTGGAAGCAGCTCGATGTCGGCCTCACTTAGGAAAGGTATATATAGTCGATACTTTGCCTCCGCAAATCCCCCGCGATACATTCCACAGTGAGTAATGGAACATGGGGACTTCTGGTGGATTCTTTGTGACAACAGTGAAAGCATACTACTCCTCCATATTGCACGCATCCATAAGATGATTAGATTGATGTGGTGAGTGCCAATGGCTAGATCCTCCTCCCAGCACCGAAGGGCATCATCTTAATTCTATTCATTCTCGTAATGTCAACGTCCTTCTCCTAGTCCAGGAAGCGCTGGGGTCGAAACTCCCCAACTTCTCTCCTAAGAACTTCCCATCCCCCACACCGTAGAACTCCACGTTGGCCTTCGCCGGGATGTAGTCACAGCTGTGACACGAAACATTTGCAGGCTTTCCTTCACCAAGTAGGGGAGGATCCATTCGCACGGTCTCGTTCACCAAGTCGTTTAAAAAAACATTATTTCTGTGTCCAGCTTTTGCAGGAGAATCAAAAAGTAGTTTAATCCCTGTGAACATCATAATCAAAATCCTTATCATATAACTCGCCCTCGCAGCTTTTTTAATCAACGGCTAATTTGTGAGTGGCCGTGCCATGTCCTCCGTAGCCGTTTGATTTCTAGCCATTTGAAGGGATAGCATTACATCATTTCTACCTGTTGGATTTTTTGTTCATTGTTTAAAGGAATATAACAATCCACTTTCTAATATTGTTTTCATAACTACATTCTATCCACTTACATGGTCATCAACATCAATTATGGTGATGGGATAAGGCATGTAGTTGTTATGAAGTCACGGAACAAAGCATAAAATTTTCCATCTCAATAATGTGAGCCTACTTAGGGCTATTTTTAGAATATAAAAGAATTATTATAAAATTATAATATTTATATTAAAATTATAATATTTCTATTAAAAGATAATGGTAAGAGTTGTTGCATATGTTGATAGGGAAACACAATAAAGGTATTGAAATGTAAAATAACATTACATTGTACTTAAACATATTAGATTTCATAATATTACAATTTTATCATTTAGTTTTAATTAAAATATATTGGTTTTAAATAATAGTTTTAAATAATATATATGAATTTTTTAGTTTAAATATTATAAAAACAAACGAATATGGTCATTAAATTTAATACAAAGCCTATTAAAATAATAAGTCTAAGGTTATATCGGTTATGGATAGAAACGAAAATTAAAATAATAAGACCTAACTTTAATAGATTATGGACCATAGATATTAAGGATTATGTATGATATATATTTGTTATAATTATCTTATTACTAAAACAAGGTACCTCCAATTGTGGTAGGAATGATTTTATAAAGCTTACTATATGAAAAATTTGTGTCACAACATTGTATGATAATATTGTGAATTTTTAAGGAATTTTTATTTGATTGCCCAAAATGGGTGTACAAATTTTGAACCTCCACTCTCTTAATTGGGATCTGCCACTAGCTTAAAAGGTACTACCCTAATAAAAACACGTAACATATGCAAGACAAAAAGTGGAAATCGACATGTAAGTGACCAATGGGATTAAAAGTGGACATAATGTTATTTAAAATATGAGATAATCTCTATTATATGATTCTTTTTAAGTTAAAAAAAGTAATAGAAGTGAAGCCATTTTACATAGACCTCCATAAATACTAGGTGGCCTCGACATCAAAAGTCACCAGATCAGCTAATATTACCCTCCAAATTCCAAAATTGTGAACCTAATATGAATTTAGAAATATTTACTTTGTAAAGCGCTCTTATTTGAAAACAACTTTCCTCAAATTCCACATGTACTATTGTGTAACGTTGATTTGGATGTTGGACTATTGAAACACTATGGACCTTACAATTAAATATGGTTATTAATTAGTTAAAATAAGAAAACCGTTAAACAAGTGAAGTGTGGCCATGAAATTGAAAGAAATGTCTAAGAATCCTTTGATTTCTCCAAAATATTTGATACCACGCAGTTTCTACCTTCATGTTCTCGTGCCTCTCCTTCGATTTAGACCCGAGGGAGCTGGACGAAGCGGATGTCGAGGGAGCTGGACGAAGCGGATGTCAAAACCCCCGGCACTACGTACCCTCATCAGCCAGAGATGCCAAGATACGATCTCGTGCAATGCAGTAAGGTTGCAGCATGCCAATCCACTTGTGCGGCTCCATCTCGTGTGTGGTTCTACGTTTTGGGGCTACAAATATGAACTTGGTTCCTGACGATTTGCATTCACGGATCCTATAAATACAACTTTGGTTCCTATAAATACAACCCACCCTTCCCGTGATCTTCATAGGCGCGCTTGGTTTTTCTATCTCATTGTCAATATTTTCGACAGCTTTTTATTTACAGTATGGCAACTCAAAGTTCTTCTTAATTTCTTTATAAGATTGGATTTCTGTGTTTTTGGGAATAATATTTGTTGCTTCTCGTTAAATTTTGACAAATTTGAAACATTATGGCTCGAGCATTATTAGGGTAACCGTGTTGTTTTTTTCTCATGTTGTTTTTTCTCATGACGTACCCATGACCGTTATTGGAAAAACCAATATCTACATCGTCTTATTCCGCAGTATTGTAATCCTATAAATTCTATAAAGTTTTGATAATTTAGGTATTTTATGGTTTTTGTAGAACTACATTTATTTTTCAATTTTTGAGAGTCGTTCCGGCTTTGTAATTTAGCATAAAAAAGTTTTCTCTTGATTTCCGTAAAGCTATGAACTTGGAGATTTTTTACTATGTTAGGTTTCATTTATTGTTTCGATGCCTTGATTTTTGGTCATGGTTGCAATATTTTTAAGATGTCTTCAAATGCAAATTTCGTTTTGTGTTGTCTCTTGATCTTTGGTTTCATGGTGACTCGTTATTCCTATTATATATTTGTCTTCAAGAAAGTTCAATTGTGCCGAGAATAAAAGAGGAACTATAGCATTATGCCGGAAAGTTCAACCGTGCCGAGAACTATAACGAACTATAGCATTATGCCGGAATTGTGTGGTAATGGATGAAATGTAAGCACCGAATCATACCGCACTTTCATAGATAAAGACTAATGGAATGAAAATGGTTTAGTAATTGTATTTTTTTTGGTTAAAATTGTTTTATTTTTCTTTGAAGATGATCAAATATATAATTGTTAATAAAATGGAAGTTTATTTTTTAAAAACTTTAAAAAAATATTTTTCTTAAATTTAAAAAATTAGTTATAACATAAAAATAATGGTTATATGTAAATAAATAAATAAAAATTTAAAAGTTCGTTATAACTAAAATAGTTGCTATATATCACAAAATAAATATTTATTTGTTGAGGTGTCCTATTTATTAATTTATTGTTTCATTAATAATCTATATTATTTATATGTATTCTTAAATTTAATTTACATCTTAAATACTTATTTTCATATATTTTCGTATATCTAAAAATACTCAATATTATAAATATTTTCTGAAAATTTTACTATATGTTCCATATATACATTATTTACAGTTTTCTGTAAATAATACGTCTAAAAAATATATGATTATATGATTATAAACATTTAAATGAGTTTTTTAAAAGTAAAAACATGTAGTTTTTTAATTTAATATCTCACTTATCATAATTGATTTAAACTAAATTTGTGTTAAGGTAAGTAGATAGACTTCATAATTTAACATAGATTGAATCATAGCTTCTTAATATAAAATATTTTCAATATAATTTTTTGTAATATTGTAATATATTTTATAATTTAATGTTAAAATTATCTATCAAAAACCTAAATTTAGTTGATAATTATATTAAAATTTCTTTACATATTTTGAATTAAATAAAATTAAGCATACTCAACTTCAACTAGCATCAATAAATATCAATTAATTATATATATTCAAAAAATTTATATATTTATATAAGATAATCGCATCTTAACAAAACCATGCTTGATTTTTATAATTCAACCTTTCTTTTTTCCTACATCCTATTGATTTTAATGAATTATAAGTCAACTTGACTTCCACATTGAGAGAGTAACACATTTCAAACAATATAAAAAAATAGTGACAAAATAATATTTATGTATATAGGTCTTACACCTTGGTTATCATCAGTTGTGTCATGTGAGAGAATTATTCATCCTTGAGTAAATCCGATACCAATGGCACTGAGTATACCATTATCATTGGTTGCTCAAATACAAGTCGCGAGTATCAGAGGGTTTATAATAGAAAAAGTCTAAGGGCGCTAGTTCTTAAAGAAAATCCATCCGCATTAGTTGTTTGCAATTACATATAGGCAGATTTTGGATGCATCAAAGCAAATTAAAATGATAAATAAAATAATATTCCCATATTATCTTCCACCAAAAATATAGTATCCAATTTTTCATTTGAACAACATGTATTGATAAATTACTTTAATAAATAGATGTTATTTTAGTGATAAAATTACTGTCGCTCATAAAACCCTAGTAATGAACAATAACAATAAAATTCCTATCAATAACATGTAAGAGATTGTACATTATAGATAATCCATGAAAGAAATAAATTCAGGGTGCTTTCACTTGGATTAATGACAAAGATAGAAGTGGACCAATTTCCCCAACGTGCTTGAACCTGGCAACCTTGCAGGGGACTGAAAATCTGCCCTTCAATCACTCAATGATATGTACTAGTAAAAAATGGACACTTATCAAATATCCTCCTGCCAACACACATGATAGCCCATAGTTAAGTGCATCATTTACTTGCAAACAATCCCTTTTTAATAAAAAAATATTAATTAAATATAATAATAACGTAAAACATTTCAATCAAATAAAATATTAATCACCAATTTAATAAAAATTGAAAATTATCCTCCGATATAAATCACGATTAATTAAATAGAATGCATTATAAAGATAACAATGTCTTATCTTAAGACATGAATTAACAACATATAAATTATTTATTTTATTGGTTAAATGGAATTCATCATGAATATTACATGATATAACATATATAAATAGAGGGTTGAATATATATGAATGATTAATATTAATTAAATAAATTAAATAGAATGCATTATAAATATAACAATGTCTTAGGTTAAGAAATGAATTAACAACATATAAATTATTTATTTTATAAGTTAAATGGAATGCATCATGAATATTACATGATATAACATATATAGATATAGGGTTGAATATATATGAATGATTAATATTAATTAAATAAATATATATTATTTAAAAATTATATAAATAAACAAATTAATATTAAATAGATATGAAGTAAATGTATTACAATAATAAATATAAATAAAAAAAATATATAATAAGATCTTTGGTTAGCATAAATCTATTTTGAAGAGAAGTGTATTTCACAATGAAATTAAGAAATATATATGAGGCAATTAACAAATATATATGAGGTATTGATACAATTATCAAAGGATTTATTATATCTTATGAGGATTGTTTTTTTAAAGTCTCATAAAATTTAATAAATAAAAAAAACTAGACACCACCGATAATGTGAAGGCTAAGATTCAGGATAAGGAGGGCATCCCTCCCGACCAGCAGAGGCTGATTTTTGTTCATAAGTAGCTAGAATATGGACGTACTCTCGCTGATTATAACATTGAGAAGGAATCTAATCGTATCCGGTGCTCCGTCTTTGTGGTGATGATTCGTCGAAGTGAAAGTTATGTTGGTCTTTTGTGATGCCTATTAGGGTATGAATAGAAGGTGCTTTTGTATGTGCAGTTGTCTATGTTTATTGTGTTGTATTTGTGGTTGTCTGTGTTTACCGTGTTGTGTCGACCATATTATCGTGTGTATTTGTGGTGGTGATTCGTCGAAGTGAAAGTTATGTTGGTCTTTTTGTGATACCTATTAGGGTATGAATAGAAGGTGATTTTGTATGTGTAGTTGTCTCTGTGTCTACCGTGCTCTCATGTGTGGTTGTCCGTGTTTACTATGTTGTTTCAACTATATTATCATGCGTATTTGTGTATATGTGGTGGGTCAAGCCAACACTAGGCCTAGTACTCGCAGTTGTTTTTGCTCGGCACCGCAATAGAACTTTTTTCAATCGTTAATACTCTTTTAATACAAAGACTTTATATACCTTATGGAAGATGAAATTTATATACCTTATGGAAGATGAAAATGTTCTTTTTAGAAGATTTAATTCTTTTTATGGTTCTTATTCAAGAATTTGAAATGAGCGTGCTCTTTAAAGATTGTCATTGTTGTTATATTTAATTTTGAGATGTTATTCCTCCGTCGTTTAGACACTTCCAGTTCGGGACTTCTAGATGAATCAAATTACTTCATTAGCAAAATGCAGAGAAGAAGGGTTTCTACCTAATTGTTCATCATTCATTGTTTGCAAGGACTTATAACACTCTTATAGCATTGCATGCTCAAAATGCTAAAAAGGATAAAAGGATATTAGTAGTTCTTTTAGTGTATAATAAAAATGAAAATAAAAAAGATATTAGTTATTCCTCTAATATAAATTAAGGCTTTGAAGACAGATTGAAAGCTTTGGGTTTTTGAAGTGGGGACGTTTTGATGTTTCTGCTTCACAATAGTAAGAGTAATTAGGGTTTTGATATTTTTAATTTGTATGATAAAATAAGAGATGGACATTATGAATGCTACTGTTGTTTTTTAACTAGAAAGCTCACAAATTTTTTCTTCATATTCTGGTCGGATATTAGTTGCATCTCATTCACCATAAATAATTTCTCACTAATGGCTTCATTCAAGTATAAATTAAGGCTTTAAGGCTTTGAAGATAGACTACAAGCTTTGGGTTTTTTGAAGTGGGAAGTTTTGATGTTTCGCTTCACAACAACAAAAGTATTCGGCGTTTTGATTTTTTTATTTTGTATTATAAAAGAAGAGATGGCCATTATGGATGCTATTATTGTTGTTTCACCCAGTAGAATAGTCCGTCATGTGGCCCATAGTGCATAATAAGACATCACTATGAAAAGGAAGAGCTCGCCTAGGTTATAAACCATTTTTTTTATCCAAACAATTCTCCAAACCTATAATTTAATTTAAATAAATTAATTCATATTTATAAGTTCAATATTCAATTAAATCACATAACATATCACATATTTTTTTTCCTCTATACTACTATTTTCTATGTTACCGCTTTACAAGCTGTTTCCTTTGAAACATATGGTGCAATTGCTAGTAAATTCAATTTTAAATAAACCTCAATCTCTAATGAAATCCATATAAATTTGCTAGAAAAAATATGAAGAGCGGTTGAAGTTCAACAGAAATTTGACCCACAATGAAAAAAAAGTGGTGAAGCTTAGTGATATTTGAGACCTCTCTCGTTAGCTTTTGAACAAATCCATACTCACCGATTGTAATGACCTCCACAATGTTATTTTACCGACATCACCATCGGTCCTTGATTGGTTCCATAACACTAAAATCGGTGCAACGTATAGATAAAATTTAATTTAATAATTTCAATATGAATTAATTTTTTGTATAAATATAAATATTAAATATTAAATTTTAATTTTTAAATATTTTTTAGTTTAAATTATGTCTCGGGTTTACATTATATAAATCAAATTAATTAACTCTTTTATTATTATTAAAATATTTAAATAATGATTTTTTTTTAAATAAGAATAATATTTAAAAAAAATATCATAATTTTATAATAACCTATTATCTTTATTATGTTTTGAAGTTTTTAAAATCCTACCGCATTATTATTAAAATTAGATGATCTAGATTACAAGTGATATTTTTATCGAGATGTTTAGGGAGAATACATAATTTTACTATACACACAAACACACAAAGACACATATATATTCTCAAACTTGAATACTAACATGAATTAGGTGACTTAGTTGACAACTACTTGCTATCCATGAGTGAGTTTAGTTTTATGCAAAGAACATAACAAGCTTGTAAACATAATAAAAGAAATCAAAATCAGTCATGAATAACAATGAATACTTTTTTTATGTGGATACTATGGAATTTAAAGTGAAACAAAGAACTAGATTGTGGTCAAACTAGTATGGAAGACCTTTGTGTGTGTTTAAGCTTATGTTTTGAATGAAAGAATATATAGTGTGTGCGATTAATGTATTTTTTTATATAAAAAAAATGAGATATACAAGGTTCATATGAACTTTATGATGTGAGAGAGTGCAACATAAAGTTTTAGTGGTCAATTCCTACACATTAGTTAAACACGTATTAAATATTTATCAAACTTTGACATATATAAGCCCAATAATAAGATTAGGAGAATCAATTTAAAAAATATTAGAGTTTATCACAATAGACATCGATACTAGCAATTATCCATTAAATAATTAAGGTTGAAAATGAAAACTATATTTAATCATAGTTTTTATAATCATTACACAGAGAGGCCCTCTACAACCCAATATTGAGTAGATGTGTAGACATTGCATCTTACATGTTAGAAGCTAGATGTAAATATTTTTTAATTTCACTTTTTTTTATATTGTAATTTTGTTTCTAATTAATAAAATTACTAACATTTCTTTTTAGATAAATAAAATCATATCACATTAAAATATATAACATATAGATAGTAGTTATAAATTAACATCGATTTTACAATATAAATTAAAATGTCACATTTTCTCTTCATATATCACACATTATTTTATTTTTTTTAACTTCCTTACTAATCATTTGCATATGTTATTGCATGGCATATAATTCCTATATTTTTCTTATTGTATTTGCTAAATAGTTGATCCTCGATCGAATTATATCTATGCACTTATTACCTAATGTTTCATGCATATTTAATTTCCCTATGCCGATAATTGGATCATTTGCATAATTACTATATGGAAGTATCATCTCCCTAGATGAATCTTATAACATTTAAACCTAACTATCTGGACCCTCCCATTTCTTATTTATTTCCCCAAGTAATATGGTGATTTATTAATTCCTATACCATTAGGTCATATCACATAAATTATGTATGGTAACTCACCACATGACAAGTACATTACCCCTAATGCATCCATGTGGCCAACGCTATCCCATCTAATGAGCGAATGATAACACATGATGAGGACAAGGTATCGTATGACTATGTGAAGGGCGTAGATTTGTTGTCCCCATCTAATGGTTCTTATCTTTCCACCGAAACCTTAAGCTTGTATAGACATTTCCTATGAACTAATCGGCATTTTTTCCTCGGTTTTTCGTATCGCCGTCGTCACTCTATTTTTTTCTCTTCTCGTAATTGGAAACTCGGTAATAGCCTCAAATATACCAACACTATTTTTACAACACAACGATAGTGCACTATTTGTGGTGTCGAGTATTATGGTTCACCGCACTATTTCATTTTTTTTTCATTTTCCACAAAACGTAAGGGTTCTACACTTGACCATTTTGTAAATTTAAATTTTCTAAGAGTGGTTATTATCACTTTGAAATTTGGTTTCTTGGTTTTCCATATCCTCCTAAAGGTGTGAAATTATGATCATCAATACTCAATTTCTATTGCATAGGTTAACAGTGTCGATGTGTCTTGTTGGTTTCATTGGTTCATCTCCAAGAACCATGGCTACATAAGGTGACAAATTCGCTTCTTCCCCTTTTTGTATGTACTAGTGACTTACTAATTGAATTTTATGCCTATTATGCTTTAAATTTCCATTAGAACAATATTTACTCTTATAAGCACTAGTGGTTTTATATATGCCAAAGTTCGATTCTTTCCTAATAACAATTTTACTCGGCCTTTGCAAGGTGTTTATGTAGCCATAAGACCCAATCATTGCACAAAGGCATCAATCCTTTGTTTTAATTTACTTTCTTAGGTAATTTAATGGATCTTCCTACCGCATGTATGCATGTATGGTTGTTTTTTCATTACATATTCTTTTGGATATGGTTTTCCTACCTCATAGCTAACTTATATTCCATTTTCAACAAAATGGTGAAGAACACAAGCTCCATTGATTCATACTCTGGGTAATATAAATGGGAATTCCCTTGCTAATTATTTAATAATGCATATCATTTGTTTTTCTCCAACATCATTCTCGTTTGTTGATTGTGACATCTACTTTGCGTGTCACACAAGATACCCTCAAACCCTATCTCCGACTATGGAGGTTTTGCACCCATCTTCAACCGACCTCACATAGAGTTTTTCAAGTCGATGATTTTAGTACTTCTCCTCAAGTTTCACCTTCCAACACTTGATTTTTTTCAAGTGTCCGTATCCGGTGGAAAATATGAATAACTCAATTGTGTTTTTCTCTTTTATTTTTTGTTTAATGGTTGTGTAATTATGGCTGATTTTTTATTCGTTGGGTAGTCTATTCCCTTTCGTTTGATATGGGATTTTTTTGATATTCTTTATGAGCTATCTTGTTTACATGGGTTCATAAGAGATCCTATAATCATGTGTTCTTGCTTACTAGAAGGGCAAATTTATTTGTATATGGATGCATATTGTGATAGTTATATGGCTTTGTATAGTATATATGTGTATTGTATTTATATTACAAGTCCATGATCAATTCAACTTGATTAACAAGTAGTGAATTAACTTAGCTCATACTAATACCGATGGTTGAAACTAGGTTCATCGGTCAATTTGTTAAGATATAAATATCAATTAACTAACAAAGTATTTCTACAGAGGTTATGTTTATGGGTGTTCTTTGAATACAGTAGTTAACTTACTCTAGTACTCAATTTTTTATAATTTTATTTTCCTAAAAATTATTTCATTTAATTATCTAATTTTTTGATATATTACCATAATATCTCTCTCGCTTAAGAATATATCCGTAGTTTTTTGTATAAGAGTGAAGGCATTCATACTCATTATTACCCTGATTTCATATAATATCTTTTATCTTCCAACACAACCTAATTTTCCTAACTATATTTACAATGACACATCAAGTTGCACTCGTAAATACTTAATCATTTCTTTGGTAACCATCATGCTCCTATGTTATCCCTTATGCCTAGGTTTAACTTTAGACATTTTAGAAATTAGGATATGACCCCGTGTTATAAGTGCACTACTTTAACTCTCAAAATCTATTTACTCTAACAAGTAATTATTATTTTATTATATACGATAAACCTGAATAAAATAGTTAAAGCTCAACTATACCACCAATAATATTAAAATAGTAAGAATAAAACAATTTATTAACAAGAGATCATACCTTCATATCAATGACAAGTATTAATAATATTTAACAAAAATCACATTTAAAATCCTTTCAACCTATATATTAATCACAAAAAATATAATTCCTATCACTACAAAGAATTTACCTGCATACGTACTCTTTAGCCATGAAAATATATTGTCTACACCATTTGTAAATAAATAATTTCTAAGTACAATACATATTTTCTACACTAAATTGTATCTTTGTTCTTCAATAGAGAGTAGGCATATGTTTACTTGCCAACCTAATTACCATTTTAAGTTCAATCCATTCCTTCAATACACAATATGCGTGCACCTATTCATCAACAAAATAAATCTCATAGAATTTCTAACAAGAGAATCAAAAGAATCACTAAATGAGTACACTTTCCACCCAACCATGAATTGACCACCAGCTCTCCCCGAGCCAAGATTAATATCAAGTAACATCCCTCGCAGCTCAACAACCCTTTCATCTGCTCCCTAGGTGTTTTATACCTTTTCTTCCTTAATTAACTTTTCTTCCATTAGCATTGTCCTCGCTTTTATGGAAGTATTTTTGTTATTAAAGCCTTTTTTTATCTTCAGTGAGTTCTTTATCCTTCAATGTAATCGAATTTTTCTCTAGCTAGTATATTTAATGGATCTTTGTCTCCCATACATTAAATTTGTTATTTTAGAAACATATATTTATCATGGAATATTTATCTCACTCTTATCTATGATTGAGATTAGAAATTATCTCTTTAGTTAAGTGTCTCATTTCAAGTAATTTTTCCGTTCCCATTAATTTATAATCGCAATTATTGATTTCATAACCACATGTATATTGGTCATTTACATAAGTTATGGAATCACCATTGAATCCAACATAGTTTAATTCCAGAAAATATAAAAATATTAATTATTTCAAAAAACATAGGGATATCACATCTTCCACCCTTTTTAACTATATTTTTCCTTGATGTTTAATTTCTAGCTTTTCTTCTCTCCCGGAAAATTTTTTTGGATAGTTTTCAAGAATCTCATCTTCTCGCTCCCATGTAGCCTCTTGGTAGTAAAGTGCTTCCATTGCACTTTAATATGAAAAACTACTCGATTTCGTAGCTAGATCTCTTTCCTCTCTAGAATACAAACAGATGTTCTTCGAGGGAGTCTCCTTTGAATTCTAGCTATATAATTTTCCAATAAATAATGTGAGAACTATCATGTATATATTTCTTAAGTAAAGAATCATGAAAACATTATGAATTTTAATGCGAGTGGGTAAATCTAATTGATAAGCTACGGGTCCAACCTAGTCCAACCTAGTCCTAAGTTTCAAATGGTCCACAAGATTGTGGTGCTAATTTTGAATAGGTTTCCATCCTAAATGTACTTTTTCCTTGGTTTTTGGTGAGCCCTCGTATTGTACTGTGAATGTTGCGACTCCTGGGGCCAATATACTTTACTTTACCAGCACCCGAGGTTCTAAAAAATTAGAGGTGAAAGTGCTATATACACAAAAAGATGTATTCTACTCATGTCATCCTCTTCTCGATTCCTATTAAAGGGTGTTATTTCTAGGGTTTCGAGTGAATTCTTTCACACTTCGGATTAGACCTAGAACTACCATTAACTCAAAACCATTACTCTATTAACCATCAAATGACTATTATAAAGAAAGAAAAATACATCTAGCTATTCCGCAAGGAAATAGATTTATGATTTAAACTCTCACAAGAAATATAAGCAAACTAGGTATCTTCATGAAGTAAATGGTTGAATATAAATTGCGTAAGGAAGGAGAAGGTGTTAAGGTGGTTTAGCAAGGAGAAGGTGTTAAGGTGGGTTTAGGAAGGAGAAGGTGTTAAATGCATTGTTTTGCAACAAGGAGGAGAAGGTGTTAAGGTGGTTTAGGAAGGTTTTAACTCATGGACGCTGGGATGAAGGTGTCTTGATGGTTTGGATAGGTATATATGACGTTGATGTTTGTTTCGGGCTTAAGGATAGATCCAATGGTGCTATTATTGATTCCTCTATAGGTTTCCTAAAGTCCTACAAGAAAGTCTTGAATTGGTAGGCCGAGAAATAGTTTGAGGAAATTTCATACCAAAAATGATGGAGAAAAAGCATAGAGGTGGAATGAAGGTGTACTTGGATGAATGGAAGGTCTCCAACCCATTTTAAAAGCTCATAACATCTTAATAATCATGTCTTTCACTTCTAAGGTTGCTCATGGTGTGAAGGTGAAAATCTTAAAAACAAGGCTCGAAGGTGATTCGATGAAAAGAAGGTTGTTGATGGGTGAGAAATGAAGATAAGGGTGCCGTGAAGTCCTCATTTTTTTGAGCTACTTGAAATTGAAAGAAAACTACATGTTCATGCAAAAAACATTGGAAAATCTATGATGAAGGAAATAAAAAAGATGAGTTGAATTTTGAATGAAGGCCTACTTAAACATTCGAACGTAAATCTAACTCTCAAATCTAGACATGTTCATACACACTACAACAACCTAGCTATTATTTACAAGAAATCATAGATTAAAGAGAACATTTTGCTTGTGGTCAATATTTTCCTCCTAAAGTTCGAGTGAAAGAGATGAGAGAGGGAGGCTTGACACAAAAATTTCTCGAGTTTATAAGCTATTCTACCAACATTTATGCAAGCTCAATGAAAACAAAGAAATGGAAGAAAAATTTAAAAAGTGAATTGAAATGTAAGCAAACTAGCTAAAACTCATTAAGAAAACTAGCTACAATGACATAAAAATCAGAATGAATACACAAGAGAGACTAAGGTCAATTGATTGAGCCTAAACCCACAAGCCTAGCCCTCTCGAAACTAAATTAAGGAAGGAGAATATGAATACTCATCTTATTGTAGAAAATAGTCTCATTACATAATCATAAAAATTTCAAAAACATATTACAAGTGCTAAGAGTCTATTAGCTTCCTTCAAAGTTTGAATTCTAATGAGCTCTTTCTCAGCCATATTTAACCTAGAGGGTATCTATCAACAGATCCCCAAAAATTAGGTGAAGCTTCCTTTTTTCATTGCAAGAGAAGTGGAGCTTTGGGACACTTCATCTCCCACTTCCTTGGTTGCCTTTGATTTCGAGATGTTGGAGGTAATCTCAAGGATCCCTTGGGTGCCTTTGGGAGTTAAGGAGGTGGAAAAATACCCATAGAATCTCTCCTTATTGTCTACTCCAAGCTTTAATCGTAAAAATATTCATGAAAAGTGCAATATCTTCATGATTATCTTCCATTTAACCCATATTAGGTATTGGAAGTATGACAAGCCTTAATCACCATCTACACTAGCAAGAAAAGACCATAATATAATTTAAATGTGAGAAAGAGAGACTTAATAAGGATAAATAGGTGGCAGTTAACCCCCTCCAATTATACCTAATGATGGCTTTCATCATCACAACCCTACCAAATTTTTTGCTCATCCTCTAAGAAACTTAGTCTTCATTCTCGCATATCTTTCAAAGCATTAATGAACCCTCTAACTTCACAAGGAAGAAGTGTGGGATTCCCTTCAGGAGGGTAAAATCCATCATTCTATTCTTCTTCCTACCATAATTTTTTTCTACTCATCTTGGTTTTTCCCGTCACTAAGTCCCAAAAATAAGGGTGGACTAAGTTTCAAACTAGGCCACCGAATATTCTCGGGCCTGCATGGCCCTCTTGTATAGTGGTGCCCTTTCTAGAGAAATTCTCAATCTTTTTTTATGTGTGGTAGCCCATGTTTATGAGGTAGTGAGGGAGGCTATTCCTTCTCCTTTGACTAGCCATTATGCATTCATCTCCCAAAAACCTAGAAGCATCATCAAAATGGGCCATGGTTTGTACTTGTGTGTTGAGGTAATTTTTCTACAAGTGCATCATCCTTTTTCTATCTTTAGATGGTTTTTGATGATGCCCCTACGACTAAATATTTTTTCCCTAATATGTATAGGCTCCCTATTTTCTCTCCTCATGACCCTCCTTACTTATTGTGCTCTAGCTTCCTCGTTAACCATCTAAGAGGCTAATTCCTTCAACCGCATGTCTCCCATTCTACGATTATGGTCCCAAATGTTCAAGTTTTCCAACAAAATATTGTGCATGTAGAATTCTACCATATTTTCCTTGTGTGCCATACTTGATCAGGTTGAAAATTTCAATGAATTCTCATTAGTTATGAAAAGGTAAGGAACCATGAGAGGCTAGTATTATGATTTTAGATAGGATCCATTTTTCTTTGAGGTAGAGTGCATAGGGGTCTGATGGGTATCTATGTTTAATGGCCTCCATGCACAAATCTTCCATGGTGGCCATTTGTTTGTCTTTTTGTTGAAGTTGATATTTCAATCTTGAATTATATGCTTGGGCTTCCTAAATCTGCTCTTCAACATGGAATATTTGATCCTAACATCAAAAAAATCCCCTTCCCAACTCAGTTGCTTTTTCCTCCATGATCCCTATGTCATGCACTCTCTCTAAGGGTATATGGATGGACTTTCCCTAGGATCACTTCACATCGGATGCACTTGGTGGAAAAGGAGGGGGTAAGGATGATAGGGTAGTGGATGGAGACATCCATTACGGTGATATGTTCCTCTTGACTTGGGCTTCCAAGCATGAGAAGGAGGATCTTCATGCAACACATAGTTCATTCCTCTTCATGGATGCATACCAAACCACTATGGAGGACTCATTTATGGACCCATGTGTCATCTTACTTCCGAGCATATGGTAAGAATTTTTTTTTCCAATTATTGATTGGCTAACACAATAATTTCATGATCTTAACATTACTATGCAAGTGCATTTCTCCACAAGAGGGCAAGTTTTTCATATTGATCCATGATCAAAATTGGGCCAAACTATATGATAGACGTAGCCATGTTTTATGTGGCCTTGGGCAAAATGTTTTATCATTACATGTATGTTTATTTTTTTGCACCCAACCATTTACTATATGATGACATGCATGATTGACCATGTACCAAGAAACATTTTTCCATGTAAATTTCTCGAAGCAGTGAGTTTGTAAGACTCGTGTTGTACATCCTTAGGAGGCTATTGGTATCTTCAAGCACCACATGAAGCCATCGGTATCTCCTTCATTCTTGTACCGATCATGACTTCATTTTGCTAATATTGTTTCTATTCTTGTTGAGAGCATGATTGGGGAATTGACACATGAGTTGGATGTGTCCTTGAGGAGAGATAATTCCCACATTTTTTTGCATTACATGTTCTAATGGGAGCATGGGAGGAGATATGTCCAACATAGCCACACATTTGTTTTCTTTTGGGGTACGGGCCATGAGTTTTATAGCCATTCACTCTATAACCATGAGCAAGTGTTTGATCATGTATTGTTGACACATTCAACCATTTACTATTCATTAGTAGATGTGATGATTTTTTTATATTACTTTCCATGCTAATTTTTTGAAGTTACAGTGGATGAGACTGTGTTGTGTCCTCTTGAGACATTGTTTATATCATGCATCATCATGTAAAACCTTCAAGCATACTTCCCATTTGGATACTCTATGATGACCATGTCCTATTCACCATGGATGAAATGTTTTGGGCCACCTTGTTCTCCAATGTTGGAAGGGAGATCCTTGGAGGATTGTTCTTAATTTTTGCCACTTAAGGGAAATACCATTGTAACTCTGAGATAATAACACAGTCTACACTTATCACAAGTGGAGAGGAGGATAGCGTGGGGTAGGCTATGATGCTTACCATATGAAAATTTTCAGCCCACCTTCATTTTTGGAGCTCAAGTTTGAATGAGATTTCCATGAGTTGCCATGTTGGGAGGTAACTCACTTTGTATGGATGATATCTTTGGGATGGGAGATTCATATGTGGATGGTAAATCCCAATTCATGTCAAATATCATGCCTCAAAAAGGCTCATAGGCGGCCAATTTTTTGCCTCCATAGATGTTTATTTCTTACATGATAGCTATTTGGGATGCTCACCAAAAGCTAGTTTGCATATGTTGGAGGGAAAACTTGGAGATATATTGATGAGACAACTTCTTGATCCTTGGAGGATTTTATCTTATGTAGTTTTTTGAGGACAAGCAACATTTGGGAGTGGAGGACTGTAATATTCCACTTTTAGCATGCAACTAAATGGAATATTATTTTTTGTTGTTTTCACTTAGGAAATGAATAAATGGGTAAGGAGGCCCATATAATTCAGAAATAGGAATAAAATCCCTCTTCGTATGAGATAAGATCAGTAGTGGAGTTGGATTTCACACCCTCATGTGTGAAAGAGGACATTTGCATAAAGACAAGGTCAAGTTTGACCAAGTCAAATAGCGCGAGTGATAGGAGGTGGAGATCATCTTGTAGGGGGCAGCGCAGTTGAAAGAGGAGGGAATTTTCCTTCATAAAGGAAACCCTAATGAGTGGGACCCGTGGAGAGGGAGCTTGCATTTGTTTAAAAGGAGGGCAAGGCATCCATTGTAACTCATGCTTATGATTAGTTATTTCTTAGTTTGCTTAAACTATTCGTAGTCTCCCTGTTGTTTAGCAGATTTTTAGTGTTGTTTAGCATAAGGAATTCCTCTTTAGGATTCATTCTCTTTCTTAAGAGGCCTCTTGAGGGATTTCACTTTATCTCTCCACATTCATGCTCAAGGCCAAGCCACCTCCTTCAACTACAACGTTATTTATGCTTAATTATAACATTGTGTTGCAGGGGTGTTGCGATGGAGGTTCCAAAACACCATTTCTTGGCTTGCTCTTCGCAGGAGAGAGACTTATTTCCTTTGGGAGATCAGTAAGGGAGGACTCATAGCATATTCCCGGATCTTGGAATTTGGCCAACACATTTTATTCCACCTACAGCGTAGTATCCTTTAGTGACTATTTTATTTTCATAGTACATTTGCAGAGGGGGTTTGCAATGTTGATTGGAGGGTAAGATCTTCAGTGATAGGATCATCTTTTCACTTGGAAGATCCATTAGAGGAGATATATTCATATTGTGCATCATCTTTAACTATCTCCATCTAGTTCCAATTCTCGAGTTGCGACCGCTACCGCAACTCCGACATTTCTGCAATTTTTTCCATTTTGTATATTTTCAGTACAATCCTTCTAAGGATTGTTGTATTATTGTTTTATGGGGTTGAGAACTTTCTCCCTCGCACATTTCTTGAGCCATATATTGTTATATATTTGTATTATCATTCAGCATGTTGCGGTATCTCCTATAAACTTTGCAGTCATAGCCTAGGGCATTCTCGAGTGTAGCAGATATTTCACATTTCATGTATATGATCTATTGAGGCTTGTATTGCAAATCCCGAGTGACTCTTTCGTCAAGGAATTGTACTCTCTTGCTACTATATTATAAAATTTTTTGGCTACCTACATCTTCATGTATTCAGGCTCATAAAAATAAAGTTGTTACTCTATCCCTTGTTCATACATAGATGCGGTCCCTTCATTGGGCACTTTTTTCAAGACAACTAGGTGTGGAGATCTGTTCAACCCACCTAGAGTGATTTTTTTGGAGCCTCCTCTGGATTTCGGTCATAGATACATTGATCTAAGGGATCCATGTCTTGGTTTCAAATCCTCTAGGAGTCATTCCCTGAAAAATGCATTTTTCGTGCATCCCTTGCTCATAGTTCCCATTTTGGGATATTACACCTGGCCTAGCCTAGCTTACCCAGGGCCTAAAATACCCTACCCTATACTAATGTAACCTACCTTATCCTAACCTTGCGTAGCCTAACACACCCAACCATAGCATAGCCTAACATAGCCAACCCCAACATACCCTAGCCTAGCTCTAGCCTAGCCTAGCCTAGCTCAGCCTAACCTATCCTATCCTAACATAAAGCCTAGCCTAACCTAAACTAACCTAACCTAGGCCTACCTAAACTAACCTAGCCTAACCCTGCCTAACCTAAGCTTAACTTAGCCTAGCCTAACCTAGCCTAACCTAGCCTAACCTATCCTAACCTAACCTAGACTCAACCTAGCCTAGCCTAGCCTAGACTAGCGTCGCTTAGCCTAGCCTAGCCTAGCCTAGCCTCGCCAACCTAGCCTTGCCTAGCCTAGCATGCACCTCGCCAACCTAGCCTAGCCTAGCAAAACTAACCTAGCCTAACCCTAGCCTAGCCTAGCCTTGTCCACCCTAGCCTAGCCCACCCTAGACCATCCTATCCTAGCCTAGCTTAAGATAGCCTAACCTATGCCTAGCCTAACCTACCTTCCCCTACCCTACCCCTACCCTAGCTTCGCCTACTCTAGCCTAGCCTAGGGTAGCCTACTCCTAGACTACCCTACCCTAGCCTAACCTAGCCTAGCCTAACCTAGCCTAACCTAACCTAAGCTCCCCTAACCTACCCTACCCTTCTCTACCTTAAACTAGCCTAGCCTAGCCTAGCCTACCCTAGCCTAACCTATCCTAGCCTAGCCTACCCTATGCTAGCCTAGCCTACACTACCCTCACCCACCATAGCCTAACCTAGCGTAGCCTAACCTACCCTAACCTAGCCTACCCTAGCTTATCCTAGCCTAACCTACCCTTACCTACCCTACCCTATCCTACCCTATCCTAGCCTAACCTACCCTAATCTATCCTACCCCTATTCTAGCCTACCCTACCCTACCCTATCCTAACCTAGCCTACACTACCCTACCCTTAGCCTTGCCTAACCTACCCTATCCTAGCATAGCCTAAGCCCACCCCTAACCCTAACCTAACCTATACTATCCTAACCTAGTAGCCTAACCTAACCTAACTTAGCCTAGCCTAATCTAGCCTAAGCTAGCCTAGCCCTAGCCTAATGTATCCTAACCTAAATTAAACTAACCTAAACTAACCTATCCTAACCTATCTAGCCTAGCCTACCCTAGCCTAGACTAGCCTAGCCAAGCCTAGCCTAACCTAGCCTAGCTTATCTTAGCCTAAACTATCCTAGCCTAATCAATCTCATCCTAACCTAACCTAGCCTATCTTATCCTAGCCTAACCTATCCTAGCCTAGTCTATCCTATCTTATCCTATCATATCCTAACCTAACCTAGCCTAACCTAACCTAGCCTAGCCTAGCCTAACCTAGCCTAGCCAGCCTAACCTAACCTAGCCTAGCACTAGCACATAGCCTAACCTAACCTAGCCTAACCTATCTTATCCTAACCTAGCCTATCTTATCGTGGCCCAACCTGAAACTAGCCTAATCTATCCTACCCTAACCTAACCTAGCCTAGCGTAACCTAGCCTACCCTACTCTAGCCTATCCTATCCTAGCCTATCCTATCCTAACCTAACCTAACCTAACCTAAAATAGCCTAGCCTAGCTGAGCCTAACTTAAGCTAACATAGCCTAGCCTAGCCTAACCTAACCTAACCTAACCTAACCTAGGCTAACCTAGCTCTAGCCTAACATACCCTAGCTTAACATAGTGTACTCTTACCTAGCCTAGCTTAACATAGTCTACCCTGCAGCCTATCCTAGCCTAGCCTAAGATACCCTAACCTACCCTATCTTGACATAACCTAGCCTAACCTAGTCTATCCTACACTATAGTAGCTCTAACCTAGCCTCCCCTAGCCTAGCCTAGCTTAACCTACCCTTGTCTAACCTAGCCTACTCTAGCCTACCCTAGCATACACTAGCTTAGCCTACTCTAACCTAACCTATCCTAGTCTAGTCTAGCCTACCCTAAGCTACTCTTGCCTATTCTAGCCCAACCTAGCCTATTCTAACTTACCTTAGTCTATCCTTTAGTAGCTTAGGCTAGGCTACTCAAGCTTATGGTACTTTACTCTATATCGAATATTAATGAAGAAATCATTCAAAAAATAAATTAATTAAAAGCTATTAATAAAATTTTAAATATAAGAAAACTTCTTTAGAGTAATTTAAATGTATGAAAATACAATTTAAAATACATTGAATTTAACCAAAGTAATAATGTGAAAATAAAATCTAACATAAATTATAAGACAAATGAAAAACATATTTGTAAATCATAAAAACATAATTGAAAATCATTTTAAGAAATCCAAGAATCTCATCTAAATCATCTAATCTCATAGAGTAAGAAATTAAAAAGAAGGCCCAAACTCTATCCTGATTAAAAAAACGCCCAAACCCTATCAATCAAATCTTTTAATAACATGGTTAATCCTACAATTAATCTCATAAATCTATACATCAATGGAAAAAAAAAATTAGAAAACTATACATCAATGGAAAGAGTTGTTGCATAAGTTGATAGGGATACACAATAAAGGTATTGAAATGTAAAATAGCATTACATTGTACTTAAACATATTAGATTTCATCTAGTTTTAATTAAATTATATTTGTTTTAAATAATATATATGAAATTTTTAGTTTAAATATTATAAAAACAAACTAATATGGTCATTAAATTTAATACAAAGCCGATTAAAATAATAAGTCTAAGGTTATATCGATTATGGATAGAAACGAAAATTAAAATAATAAGACCTAACTTTAATAGATTATGGACCATAGATATTAAGGATTATGTATGATATATATTTGTTATAATTATCTTATTACTAAAACAAGGTATCTCCAATTGTGGTGGGAATGGTTTTATAAAGCTTGCTATATGAAAAATTGTGTCACAACATTGTATGATAATATTGTGAATTTTTTAAGGAATTTTTATTTGATTTCCCAAAAATGGGTGTACAAATTTTGAACCTCCACTCTCTTAATTGGGATCTACCACTAGCTTAAAAGGTACTACCCTAATAAAAACACCTAACATATGTAGCACAAAAAGTTGAAATAGACATTTAAGTGACCAATGGATTAAAAGTGGACATAATGTTATTTAAAATATGAGATAATCTCTATTATATGATTTTTTTTAAGTTAAAAAAATAATAGAAGTGAAGCCATTTTACATAGACCTTCATAAATACTAGGTGGCCTTGACATCAAAAGTCACCAGGATCAGCTAATATTACCCTCCAAGTTCCAAAATTGTGAACCTAATATGAATTTAGAAATATTTACGATGTAAAGTGTTCTTATTTGAAAAACAACTTTCCTCAAATGCCACATGTACTATTGTGTAACGTTGATTTGGATGTTGGACTATTGAAACACTATGGACCTTACGATTAAATATGGTTATTAATTAGTTAAAATAAGAAAAATTGTTAAACAAGTGAAGTGTGGCCATGAAATTGAAAGAAATGTCTAAGAATCCTTTGATTTCTCCAAAATATTTGATACGCGCAGTTTCTACCTTCATGTTCCGTGCCTCTCCTTCGATTTCGACTCGAGGGAGCCGGACGAAGTGATGTCGAGGGAGATAGGACGAAGCGGATGTCAAAACCCCGGCACTACACTCATCAACCAGATGCCAAGATACGATTCAGGCAATGCGTAAGGTTGCAGCATGCCAATCCACTTGTGCGGCTCCATCTCGTGTGTGGTTCTACGTTTTGGGGTTACAAAGATGAACTTGGTTCCTATGATTTGCATTCATGGATCCTATAAATACAACTTTGGTTCCTATAAATACAACCCACCCTTCCCGTGATCTTCATAGACGCGCTTGGGTTTTCTATCTCATTGTGAATATTTTTGACAAGCCTTTTATTTACGTATGGAAACTCGGTCACCTTCCTTATTTCTTTATAAGATTGGATTGTCGTGTGTTTGGGAAGAATATTTGTTGTTTCTCGTTAAATTTTGACAAATTTGAAACATTATGGCCGAGCATTATTAGGGTAACCGTGTTGTTTTTCTTATGTTGTTTTTTCTCATGACATACCCATGATCGTTATTGGAAAAAACCAATATCTACAATGTCTTATTCCGCAGTATTGTAATCCTATAAATTCTATAAAGTTTTGATAATTTAGGTATTTTATCGTTTTTTGTACAACTACATTTATTTTTCAATTTTTGAGAGTCGTTCGTGTTTGTAATTTAGCATAAAAAAGTTTTCTTGATTTCCCGTAAAGCTATGAACTTGGAGATTTTTTACTATGTTAGGATTCATTTATTGTTTCGATGCCTTGATTTTTGGTCATGGTTGCAATATTTTTAAGATGTCTTCAAATGCAAATTTCGCTGTGTGTTGTCTCTTGATCTTTGGTTTCATGGTGACTCGTTATTCCTATTATATATTTGTCTTCAAGAAAGTTCAATTGTGCCGAGAATAAAAAGAGGAACTATAGCATTATGCCGGAAATTTCAACTGTACGAGAACTATAACGAACTATAGCATTATGTCGGAATTGTGTGGTAATGGATGAAATGTACGCACCGAATCATACCGCACTTTCATAGATAAAGACTAATGGAATGAAAAATGGTTTAGTAATTGTTTGGTTAAAGTTGTTTTATTTTTCTTTGAAGATGAGCTAATATATAATTCTTAATAAAATAGAAGTTTATTTTTTAAAAACTTTAAAAAATATTTTTCTTAAATTTAAAAATTAGTTATAACTAAAATAATGGTTATATGTAAATAAATAAATAAAATTTAAAAGTTCGTTATAACTAAAATAGTTGCTATACATCACAAAATAAATATTTATTTGTTGAGGTGTCTTATTTATTAATTTATTGTTTCATTAATAATCTATATTATTTATATGTATTTTTCGAATTTAATTTACATCTTAAATACTTATTTTCATATATTTTGAGATATCTAAAATACTCAATATTATAAATTTTTTCTGAAAATTTTAATATATGTTCCATATATACATTATTTATAGTTTTCTCGTAAATAAAATGTCTAAAAAACATATGATTATATGATTATAAACATTTAAATGAATTTTATAAAAAGTAAAAACATGTAGTTTTTTAATTTAATATATCACTTATCATAATTGATTTAAAGTAAATTTGCGTTAAGGTAAGTATATAGACTTCATATTTTAACATAGATTGAATCATAGCTTCTTAATATAAAATGTTTTCAATATAATTTTTCTCGTAATATTGTAATATATATTATAATTTAATGTTAAAATTATCTATCAAAAACCTAAATTTAGTTGATAATTATATTAAAAATTTCTTTACATATTTTGAATTAAATAAAATTAAGCAAACTAACTTCAACTAACATCAATAAATATCAATTAATTATATATATTCAAAAATTTGTATATTTATATAAGATAACTGTATCCTTAACAAAACCATGCTTGATTTTTTATAATTGAGCCTTTCTTTTTTCCTACATCCTATTTATTTTAATGAATTATAAGTCAACTTGACTTCCACATTGAGAGAGTAACACATTTCAAACAATATAAAAAAATAGTGACAAAAGAATATTTATATATATAGGTCTTACACCTTCGTTATCATCATCTGTGTCATGTGAGAGAATTATTCATCCTTGAGTAAATCCGATACCAATGGCACCGAGTATACCATTATCATTGGTTTCTCAACTACAAGTCACGAGTATGAGAGGGTTTATAATAGAAAAATCTAAGGGCGCTAGTTCTTAAAAAAAATCCATGCGCATTAGTTGTTTACAATTACATATAGACAGCATTTTTGGATGCATCAAAGTAAATTAAAATGATAAATAAAATGATATTCCCATATTATCTTCAACCGAAAAATATAGTATCCAATCTTTCATTTGAACAACATGTATTGATAAATTACTTTAATAAATAGATGTTATTTTAGTGATAAAATTACCGTCGCTCATAAAACCCTAAATAATGAACAATAACAATAAAATTCCTATCAATAACATGTACGCATTGTACAATATAGATAATCCATGAAAGAAATAAATTGTGGTGCTTTCACTTGGATTAATGACAAAGATAGAAATGGAACAATTTCCCCAAGCCGGGATCCATCCGAATATTTCCTTTGTAATAGAATTATGCAAGATCCACACCACGTGCTCGAACTCCGGCAACCTTGCAGGGGACTGCAAATCTGCCCTTCAATCACTCAATGATATGTACTAGTAAAAAATGGACACTTATCGAATATCCTCTTGGAAACACACATGATAGCCCATCTTTAAGTGCTTCATTTACTTGCAAACAATCCCTTTTTAATAAAAAAATATTAATTAAATATAATAATAACGTAAAACATTTCAGTCCAATAAAATATTAATCACCAATTTAATAAAAATTGAAAATTATCCTCCGATATAAATCACGATTAATTAAATAGAATGCATTATAAAGATAACAATGTCTTATATTAAGACATGAATTAACAACATATAAATTATTTATTTTATTGGTTAAATGGAATGAATCATGAATATTACATGATATAACATATATAAATAGAGGGTTGAATATATATGAATGATTAATATTAATTAAATAAATTAAATAGAATGCATTATAAATATAACAATGTCTTAGCTTAAGAAATGAATTAACAACATATAAATTATTTATTGTATAGGTTCAATGGAATGCATCATGAATATTACATGATATAACATATATAGATATAGGGTTGAATATATATGAATGATTAATATTAATTAAATAAATATATATTATTTAAAATTATATAAATAAAACAAAAGTTAATATTAAATAGATATGAAGTAAATGTATTACAATAATAAAATAAATAAATAAAAATATAATAAGATCTTTTGGTTAGCATAAATCTATTTTGAAGAGAAGTGTATTTCACAATGAAATTAAGAAATATATATGAGGCAATTAAGAAATATATATGAGGTATTAATACGATTATCAAAGGATTTATTGTATCTTATGAGGATTGTTTTTTTAAGTCTGTAAAATTTATTAAATAAAAAAAACTAGACACCATTGATAATGTGAAGGCTAAGATTCAGGGATAAGGAGGGCATCCCTCCTCACTAGCAGAGGCTGATTTTTTGTTCATAAGTAGCTGGAAGATGGACGTACATCAAGCTAATTATAACATTGAGAAGGAATCTAATCGCATCCGGTGCTCCGTCTTTGTGGTGATGATTCCTCGAAGTGAAAGTTATGTTGGTTTTTTGTGATGCCTAATAGGGTATGAATAGAAGGTGCTTTTGTATGTGTAGTTGTCTATGTTTACTGTGTTGTATGTGTGGTTGTCTCGTGTTTATCGTGTTGTGCCGACTATATTATCGTGTGTATTTGTGGTGGTGATTCGCTCGAAGTGAAAGTTTATGTTGGTCTTTTGTGATACCTATTAAGGGTATGAATAGAAGGTGCTTTTGTATGTGTAGTTAGTCTCGTGTCTACTGTGATCTATGTGTGGTTGTTTGTGTTTACTATGTTTGTGTCAACTATATTATCGTGCGTATTTGTGTATATGTGGTGGGTCGACGCCAACACTAGGCCTAGTACCGCGTTGTTTTTGCTCGAGCATCGCAATAGAACTTTTCAAATCGTTAATACTCTTTTAATACAAAGACTTTATATACCTTATGGAAGATGAACTTTATATACCTTATGGAAGATGAAAATGTTATTTTGTGAAGATTTAATTCTTTTTTATGGTTCTTATTCGAGAATTTTGAAATGAGCGTGCTCTTTAAAGATTGTCATTGTTGTTATATTTAATTTTGAGATGTTATTCCTCCGTCATTTAGACACTTGCAAGTTCGAGACTTCTAGATGAAATCAAATTACTTCATTGGCAAAAATGCAGAGGGAAGAAGGGTTTCTACCTAATTGTTTCATCATTCATTGTTTGCAAGGACTTATAACACTCTTATAGCATTGCATGCTCAAAATGCTAAAAAGGATAAAAGGATATTAGTAGTTCTTTTAGTGTATAATAAAAATGCAAATAAAAAGATATTAGTTATTCCTCTAATATAAATTAAGGCTTTGAAGACAGATTGAAAGCTTTGGGTTTTTTGAAGTGGGGACGTTTTGATGTTTCGCTTGACAATAGTAAGAGTAATTAGGGTTTTGATATTTTAATTTGTATGATAAAATAAGAGATGGACATTATGGATGCTACTGTTGTTTTTTAACTAGAAAGCTCACAAATTTTTTTCTTCATATTCTGGTCAGATATTAGTTTGCATCTCATTCACCATAAATCATTTCCCACTAATGGCTTCATTCATTATAAATTAAGGCTTTAAGGCTTTGAAGATAGACGCAAGCTTTGGGTTTTTGAAGTGGGAAGTTTTGATGTTTCGCTTCACAACAAGCAAAAGTATTCGTGGTTTTGATTTTTTTATTTTGTATTATAAAATAAGAGATGGCCATTATGGATGCTATTATTGTTGTTTCACCGAGAATAGTCCGCCATGTGGCCCATGAGTGCATAATAAGACATCACTATGAAAAGGAAGAGCTCGCTTAGGTTATAAAAAACCAATTTTTTATCCAAACAATTCTCCAAACCTATAATTTATTTTAAATAAATTAATTCATATTTATAAGTTCAATATTCAATTAAATCACATAACATATCACATATTTTTTTCCTCTATACTACTATTTTCTATGTTATTGCTTTACAAATGTTTCCTTTGCAACATATGGTGCAATTTCTAGTAAATTCAATTTTAAATAAAACTCAATCTCTAATGAAAATCCATATATTAATGCTAGAAAAAACTATGAAGAGCGGTTGAAGTTCAACGTAAATTTGACCCACAATTTTTTTTATTTAAAATGAAAAACAAAAAAGGGGGTGAAGCTTAGTGATATTTGAGACCTCTCTCGTTAGCTTTTGAACAAATCCATACTCATTTATTGTAATGACCTCCACAATGTTATTTTACCGACATCACCATCGATCCTTGATTGGTTCCATAACACTAAAATCGGTACAACGTATAGATAAAATTTAATTTAATAATTTCAATATGAATTAATTTTTTGTATAAATATAAATATTAAATATTAAATTTTAATTTTTAAATATTTTTTAGTTTAAATTATGTCTGGTTTACATTATATAAATCAAATTAATTAATTATTTTATTATTATTAAGATATTTAAATAATGATTTTTTTTTTAAATAAGAATAATATTTAAAAAAAATCATAATTTTATAATAACCTATTATCTTTATTATGTTTTGAAGTTTTTAAAATCCTACCAAACTATTATTAAAATTAGATAATCTAGATTACAAGTGATATTTTTATCAGATGTTTAGGGAGAATACATAATTTTACTATACAAACAAACACACACACACACATATATATTTCTCAAACTTGAATACTAACATGAATTAGGTGATTTAGTTGACAACTACTTGCTATCCATGAGTGAGTTTAGTTTTATGCAAGAACATAACAAGCTTGTAAACATAATAAAAGAAATCAAAAGCAGTCATGAATAACAATGAATACTTTTTTTTATGTGGATACTATGGAATTTAAAGTGAAACAGAGAACTAAATTGTGGTCAAACTAGTATGGAAAACCTTTGTGTGTGTTTAAGCTTATGTTTGAATGAAAAGAATATATAGTGTGTGAGATTAATGTATTTTTATATAAAAAAATGAGATATTCAAGGTTCATATGAACTTTATGATGTGAGAAAGAGTGCAACATAAAGTTTTAGTGGTCAATTCCTACACATTAGTTAAACACCTATTAAATATTTATCAAAATTTGACATATATAAGCCCAATAATAAGATTAGGAGAATCAATTTAAAAAATATTAGAGTTTGTCACAATAGACATCGATACTAGCAATCATCCATTAAATAATTAAGGTTGAAAATGAAAACTATATTTAATCATAGCTTTTATAATCATTACACAAAGAGAGGCCCTCACAACCCAATATTGAGTAGATGTGTAGACATTTCGCATCTTACATGTTAGAAGCTAGATGTAAATATTTTTTAATTTCATTTTTTATATTGTAATTTTGTTTCTAATTAATAAAATTACTAACATTTCTTTTAGATAAAATAAAATCATATCACATTAAAATATATAACATATAGATAGTAGTTATAAATTAACATCGATTTTACAATATAAATTAAAATGTCACATTTTCTCTTCATATATCACACACATAACTTCCTTACTAATCATTTGCATATGTTATTGCATGGCATATAATTCCTATATTTTCTTATTGTATTTTCTAAATAGTTGATCCCACAAATTATATCTATGCACTTATTACCTAATGTTTCATGCATCTTTAATTTCCCCTATGCTCGATAATTGGATCATTTGCATAATTACTATATGGAAGTATCATCTCCCTAGATGAATCTTTTATAACATTTAAACCTAACTATCTCGACCCCCATTTCTTATTTACTTCCCCAAGTAATATGGTGATTTATTAATTCCTATACCATTAGGTCATATCACATAAATTATGTACTGGGTAACTCACCACATGACAAGTACATTACCCCTAATGCATCCATGTGGCCAAGGCTATCCCATCTAATGAGTGAATGATAACACATGATGAGGACAAGGTATCGTATGACTATGTGAAGGGCGTAGATTCGTTGTCCCCATCTAATGGTTCTTATATTTCCACCCAAACCTTAAGCTTGTATAGACATTTCCCGTGAACTAATCGCATTTTTTCCCGGTTTTCGTATCGTCGCCGTCACTCTATTTTTTTCTCTTCCGTAATTGGAAACCGGTAATAGCCTCAAATATACCAACACTATTTTTACAACACA
Organism: Pinus albicaulis; assembly: GCA_034641835.2. Taxonomy (NCBI): domain Eukaryota; kingdom Viridiplantae; phylum Streptophyta; class Pinopsida; order Pinales; family Pinaceae; genus Pinus; species Pinus albicaulis. The sequence continues at coordinate 290,681,346 of CM076577.1, read as the reverse complement.
ATGATAGTGCACTATTTATGGTGTCGAGGTATTATGGTTCAATGCACTATTTCATTTTTTTTCATTTTCCACAAGAAGGGTTCTACACTTGACCGTTCGTAAATTTAAATTTTCTAAGAGCAAGTTATTATCACTTTGAAATTTGGTTTCTTGGTTTTCCATATCCTCCTAAAGGTGTGAAATTATGGTCATCAATACTCAATTTCTATTGCATAGGTTAATAGGTCGATGTGTCTTGTTGGATTCATTGGTTCATCTCCAAGAACCATGGCTACATAAGGTGACAAATTCGCTTCTTCCCTTTTTGTATGTACTAGTGAGTTACTAATTGAATTTTTATGCCTATTCTTCTTTAAATTTCCATTAGAACAAAGCATTTACTCTTATAAGCACCAGTGGTTTTATATATGCCAAAGGAAAATTCTTCAAAGTTTGATTCTTTCCTAATAACAATTTTATCAAACTCGTAAAGGTGTCTATGTAGCCATAAGACCTAATCATTGCACAAAGGCATCAATCCTTTGTTTTACTTTACTTTCTTAGGTAATTTAATGGATCTTCCTACCGCATGTATGCATGTATGGTTTTTTTTCATTACATATTCTTTTGGATATGGTTTTCCTACCTTAGAGCTAACTTATATTCCATTTTCAAGCAAAATGGTGAAGAACACAAGCTCCATTGACTCATAATCTAGTAATATAAATGGGAATTCCCTCGCTAATTATTTAATAATGAATATTATTTGTTTTTTTCCAACATCATTCTTGTTTGTTGATTGTGACATCTACTTTGTAGTGTACACAAGATACCCTCAAACCCTATCTCCGACCATGGAGGTATTGCACCCATCTTCAATTGACCTCGACATACAGCTTTTTCAAGTCGATGATTTTAGTATTTCTCCTCAAGTTTCACCTTCCAACACTTGATTTTTTCAAGTGTCCGATGTGGTGGAAAATATGAATAACTCAATTGTGTTTTGTTCTTTTATTTTTTGTTCAATGGTTGTGTAATTATGGCTGATTTTTATTCGTTGGGTAGTCTATTCCTTTCGTTTGATATTTTTTTCTTCCTTTTATTTAAATTTTTTTGCTATGGGATTTTTTTTGATATTCTTTATGAGCTATCTTGTTTACATGGGTTCATAAGAGATCCTATAACCGTGTGTTCTCGCTTACTATAAGGGCAATTTATTTGTATATGGATGCATATTGTGATAGTTATATGGCTTTTGTATAGTATATATGTGTATTGTATTTATATTACAAGTCCATGATCAATTCGGCTTGATTAACCCGTAGTGAATTAACTTAGCTCATACTAATACCGATGGTTGAAACTAGGTTCATCGGTCAATATGTTAAGATATATATATCAATTAACTAACAAATTATTTCTACAGAGGTTATGTTTATGGGTGTTCTTTGAATACAAGTAGTTAACTTACTCTAGTACTCAATTTTTTTATAATTTTATTTTCCTAAAAATTATTTCATTTAATTATCTAATTTTTTGATATATTACCATAATATCCGTCTTGCTTAAGAATATATCCCTAATTATTACCCTAATTTCATATAATATATTTTATCTTCCAACACAACCTAATTTTCCTAACTATATTTACAATGACACATCAAGTTGCACCGTAAATACTTAATCATTTCTTTGGTAACCATCATGCTCCTATGTTATCCCTTATGCCTAGGTTTAACTTTAGACATTTTAGAAATTAGGATATGACCTCGTGTTGTTATAAGTGCACTACTTTAACTCTCAAAATCTATTTACTCTAACCAAGAATTATTATTTTCTGTATATTTATAAACCGAATAAAATAGTTAAAGCTCAATCTGATACAACCAAAAATATTAAAAATAGTAATAATAAACAATTTATTAACAAGAGATCATACCTTCATATCAAAGGGGATAAGTATTAATAAAATTTAACAAAAATCACATTTAAAATCCTTTCAACCTATATATTAATCACAAAAAATATAATTCCTATCACTACAAAGAATTTACCCGCATACAAACTCTTTAGCCATGAAAATATATTGTCTACACCTTTTGTACATAAATAATTTCTAGTACAATACATATTTTCTACACTAAATTTTATCTTTGTTCTTCAATAGAGAGTAGGCATATGTTTACTTGCCAACCTAATTACCATTTTAAGTTCAATCCATTCCTTCAATACACAATATGCAGTACCTATTGATCAACAAAATAAATCTCATATAATTTTTAACAAGAGAATCAAAAGAATCACTAAATGAGTACACTTTCCACCCAACCATGAATTGACCACCAGCTTCCCGAGCCAAGATTAATATCAAGTAATATCCCTCGCAGCTAACCAACCCTTTCATCTCCTCCCTAGGTGTTTTATACCTTTTCTTCCTTAATTAACTTTTCTTCCATTAGCATTGTCTTGCTTTTATGGAAGTATTGTTATTAAAGCCTTTTTTTATCTTCGTGAGTTCTTTATCCTTCAATGTACCGGAAGTTTTCTCTAGCTAGTATATTTAATGGATCTTTGTCTCCCATACATTAAATTTGTTATTTTAGAAACATGTATTTATCATGGAATATTTATCTCACTCTTATCTATGATTGAGATTAGAAATTATCTCTTTAGTTAAGTGTCTCATTTCAAGTAATTTTCCGTTCCCATTAATTTATAACTGCAATTATTGATTTCATAACCACATGTATATTGTTCATTTACATAAGTTATGGAATCACCATTGAATCCAGCATAGTTTAATTCTAGAAAAATATAACAATATTAATTATTTCAAAAGACATAGGGATATCACATCTTCCACCCTTTTAACTATATTTTCCTCGATGTTTAATTTCTAGTTTCTTCTCTCTGCGGGAAAATTTTTGGATAGTTTTCAAGAATCTCATCTTCTCGCTCCCATGTATCCTCTTTGGTAGTAAAGTGCTTCCATTGCACTTTAATATGAAAAAAACTACTCGATTTCGCAGCTAGATTCTTTCCTCTCTAGAATACAAAGATGTTCTTCGAGTGAGTCTCCTTTGAATTCTAGCTATATAATTTTCCCATAAATAATGTGAGAACTATCATGTATATATTTCTTAAGTAAATAATCATGAAAAAAATTATGAATTTTAATGCGAGTGGGTAGATCTAATTGATAAGCTATGGGTCCAACCTAGTCCAACCTAGTCCTAAGTTTCAAATGGTCCACAAGATTGTGGTGCTAATTTTTGGATATGTTTCCATCCTAAATGTACTTTTCCTTGGTTTTTGGTGAGCCCTCGTATTGTACCAGGAATGTTGCAACTCCCTGTGGGCTAATATACTTTACTTTACCAGCCCGAGGTTCTTTAAAAAAATTTGGAGGTGAAAGTGCTATATACACAAATGCATGTATTCTACTCATGTCATCCTCTTCTGATTCCTATTAAAGGGTGTTATTTCTAGTGTTTCTGAGTGAATTCTTTCACACTTCTAGATTATACCTAGAACTACCATTAACTCAAAACCATTACTCTATTAACCATCAAATTACTATTCTAAAGAAATAAAATACATCTAGCTATTCTGCAAGGAAATAGATTTATGATTTAAACTCTCACAAGAAATATAAGCAAACTAGGTATCTTCATGAAGTAAATGGTTGAATTTAAATTGTAGAAGGAAGGAAAATCTACTCACACATTGCTAGGCCAAATGGATAAACAAAATATATATACTTCATTATTTATCTATAATTATTTTACTTATGAATATAATCATGACCTAATTATGCATGTAAATCCATTGTTTTGCAAAAGAAGGGGAGGAGAATCTCGTAAGGTGGTTTAGGAAGGTTTTTAACTCATGGACGCGTGGGGATGAAGGTGTCTTGATGGTTTTGATAGGTATATATGACGTTGATGTTGGTTTCTGGGCTTAAGGATAGGTCCAATGGTGCTATTATTGATTCTTCTATAGGTTTCCTAAAGTCCTCACAAGAAAGTCTTGAATTGGTACAAGAAATAGTTTGAGGAAATTTCCTACCAAAAATGATGGAGAAAAGCATAGGGGAGGTGGAATGAAGGTGTACTTAGATGAATGGAAGGTCTCCAACCCATTTTACAATCTCATAACATCTTAAGAATCATTTATTTCACTTCTAAGGTTGCTCATGGTGTGAAGGTGAGAATCTTAAAAACAAGGCTGAAGGTGATTTGATGAAAAGAAGGTTGTTGATGGGTGAGAAATGAATATAAGGGTGCTGGTGAAGTCCTAATTTTTTGTGCTACTTGAAATTGAAAGAAAACTACATGTTCATGCAACAAACATTGGAAAATCTATGATGAAGGAAATCAAAAAGATGAGTTGAATTTTGAATGAAGGCCTACTTAAACATTCAAAGAGAAATCTAACTCTCTAATCTAGACATGTTCACGACACTACAAAAACCTAGCTATTGTTTCCAAGAAATCATAGATTAAAGAGAAAATTTTTCTTGTGGTCAATATTTTCTCTCCTAAAGTTCCAGAGAAAGAGATGAGAGAGGGAGGATTGACACACAAATTTCGAGTTTATAAGCTATTCCGCCAACATTTATGAAAGCTCAATGACAACAAAGAAATGGAAGAAAAATTTAAAAAGTGAATTGAAATGTAAGCAAACTAGCTAAAACTCATTAAGAAAACTAGCTACAATGACATAAAAATCGAATGAATACACAAGAGAGACTAAGGTCAATTGATTGGGCCCTAACCCACAAGCCTAGCCCTCGAAACTAAATTAGTGAAAGAGAATATGAATACTCAAATTTTATTGTAGAAAATAGTCTCATTACATAATCATAAAAATCTCAAAAAACATATTAGAAGTGCTAAGAGTCTATTAGCTTCCTTCAAAGTTCGAATTCTAATGAGCTCTTTCTGCACCATATTTAACCTAGAGGGTATCTACCAACAGCCTCCCCAAAAAATTAGGTGATGTTTCCTTTTTTCATTTGCAAGAGAAGTGGAGCTTTGGTACACTTCATCTCCCACTTCCTTTGTTGCCTTTGATTTCGAGATGTTGGAGGTAATCTCAAGGATCCCTTGGGTGCCTTTGGGAGTTAAGGAGGTGGAAAATACCCATAGAATCTCTCCTTATTGTCTACTCCAAGCTTAATCGTAAAATATTCATCAAAAGTGCAATATCTTCATGATTATCCTCCATTTAACCCATATTAGGTATTGGAAGTATGACAAGCCTTAATCACCATCTACACTAGCAAGAAAAGACCATAATATAATTTAAATGTGAGAAAGAGAGACTTAATAAGGATAAATAGGTGGCAGTTAACCCCTCCAATTATACCTAATGATGGCTTTCATCATCACAACCCTACCAAATTTTTTGCTCATCCTCTAAGAAACTTAGTCTTCATTCCGCATATCTTTCAAAGCATTAATGAACCCTCTAACTTCACAAGGAAGAAGTGTGGGATTCCCTTCAGGGAGGGTAAAATCCATCATTCTATTCTTCTTCCTACCATAATTTTTTTCTACTCATCTTGGTTTTTTCCCGTCACTAAGTCCCAAAAATAAGGGTGGACTAAGTTTCAAACTAGGCCACCGAATATTCCCCGGCATCGCATGGCCCTCTTGTATAGTGGTGCCCTTTCTAGAGAAATTCTCAATCTTTTTTTATGTGTGGTAGTCCATGTTTATGAGGTAGTGAGGGAGGCTATTCCTTCTCCTTTGACTAGCCATTATGCATTCATCTCCCAAAAACCTAGAAGCATCATCAAAATGGGCCATGGTTTGTACTTGTGTGTTGAGGTAATTTTCTACAAGTGCATCATCCTTTTCTATCTTTAGATGGTTTTTGATGATGCCCCTACGACTAAAATTTTTTTCCCTAATATGTATAGGCTCCCTATTTTCTCTCCTCATGACCCTCCTTACTTATTGTGCTCTAGCTTCCTCGTTAACCATCTAAGAGGCTAATTCCTTCAACCGCATGTCTCCCATTCTACGATTATGGTCCCAAATGTTCAAGTTTTCCAACAAAATATTGTGCATGTAGAATTCTACCATATTTTCCTTGTGTGCCATACTTGATCTGGTTGAAAATTTCAATGAATTCTCATTAGTTATGAAAAGGTAAGGAACCATGAGAGGCTAGTATTATGATTTTAGATAGGATCCATTTTTCTTTGAGGTAGAGTGCATAGGGGTCTGATGGGTATCTATGTTTAATGGCCTCCATGCACAAATCTTCCATGGTGGCCATTTGTTTTTCTTTTTTTTGAAGTTGATATTGCAATCTTGAATTCTATGCTTGGGATTCCTAAAGCTGCTCTTCAACATGGAATATTTGATCCTAACATCAAAAAAATCGCCTTCCCAACTCGGTCGCTTTTTCCTCCATGATCCCTATGTCATGCACTCTCTCTAAGGGCATATGGATGGACTGTCCCTAGGATCACTTCACATCGGATGCACTTGGTGGAAAAGGAGGGGGTAAGGATGATAGGGTAGTGGATGGAGACATCCATTACGGTGATATGTTCCTCTTGACTTGGGCTTCCAAGCATGAGAAGGAGGATCTTCATGCAACACATAGTTCATTCCTCTTCATGGATGCATACCAAACCACTATGGAGGACTCATTTATGGACCCATGTGTCATCTTACTTCCGAGCATATGGTAAGAATTTTTTTTTCCAATTATTGATTGGCTAACACAATAATTTCATGATCTTAACATTACTATGCAAGTGCATTTCTCCACAAGAGGGCAAATTTTTTCATATTGATCCATGATCAAAATTGGGCCAAACTATATGACAGACGTAGCCATGTTTTATGTGGCCTTGGGCAAATGTTTTATCATTACATGTATGTTTATTTTTTGCACCCAACCATTTACTATATGATGACATGCATGATTGACCATGTACCAAGAAACATTTTTCCATGTAAATTTCTCGAAGCAGTGGTTTGTAAGACTCGTGTTGTACATCCTTAGGAGGCTATTGGTATCTTCAAGCACCACATGAAGCCATCGGTATCTCCTTCATTCTTGTACTGATCATGACTTCATTTGCTGATATTGTTTCTATTCTTGTTGAGAGCATGATTGGGGAATTGACACATGAGTTGGATGTGTCCTTGAGGAGAGATAATTCCCACATTTTTTTGCATTACATGTTCTAATGGGAGCATGGGAGGAGATATGTCCAACATAGCCACACATTTGTTTTCTTTTGGGGTCGGGCCATGAGTTTTATAGCCATTCACTCTATAACCATGAGCAAGTGTTTGATCATGTATTGTTGACACATTCAACCATTTACTATTCATTAGTAGATGTGATGATTTTTTTTATATTACTTTCCATGCTAATTTTTGAAGTTACAGTGGATGAGACTGTGTTGTGTCCTCTTGAGACATTGTTTATATCATGCATCATCATGTAAAACCTTCAGCATACTTCCCATTTGGATACTCTATGATGACCATGTCCTATTCACCATGGATGAAATGTTTTGGGCCACCTTGTTCTCCAATGTTGGAAGGGAGATCCTTGGAGGATTGTTCTTAATTTTTGCCACTTAAGGGAAATACCATTGCAACTCTGAGATAATAACACAGTCTACACTTATCACAAGTGGAGAGGAGGATAGCGTGGGGTAGGCTATGATGCTTACCATATGAAAATTTTCAGCCCACCTTCATTTTTGGAGCTCAAGTTTGAATGAGATTTCCATGAGTTGCCATGTTGGGAGGTAACTCACTTTGTATGGATGATATCTTTGGGATGGGAGATTCATATGTGGATGGTAAATCCCAATTCATGTCAAATATCATGCCTCAAAAAGGCTCATAGGCAGCCAATTTTTGCCTCCATAGATGTTTATTTCTTACATGATAGCTATTTGGGATGCTCACCAAAAGCTAGTTTGCATATGTTGGAGGGAAAACTTGGAGATATATTGATGAGACAACTTCTTGATCCTTGGAGGATTTTATCTTATGTAGTTTTTTGAGGACAAGCAACATTTGGGAGTGGAGGACTGTAATATTCCACTTTTAGCATGCAGCTAAATGGAATATTATTTTTTGTTGTTTTCACTTAGGAAATGAATAAATGGGTAAGGAGGCCCATATAATTCAGAAATAGGAATAAAATCCCTCTTCGTATGAGATAAGATCGGTAGTGGAGTTGGATTTCACACCCTCATGTGTGAAAGAGGACATTTGCATAAAGACAAGGTCAAGTTTGACCAAGTCAAATAGCGCGGTGATAGGAGGTGGAGATCATCTTGTGGGGGCAGCGCGGTGAAAGAGGAGGGAATTTTCCTTCATAAAGGAAACCCTAATGAGTGGGACCCATGGAGAGGGAGCTTGCATTTGTTTAAAAGGAGGGCAAGGCATCCATTGTAACTCATGCTTATGATTAGTTATTTCTTAGTTTGCTTAAACTATTCGCAGTCTCCTCGTTGTTTAGCAGATTTTTAGTGTTGTTTAGCATAAGGAATTCCTCTTTAGGATTCATTCTCTTTCTTAAGAGGCCTCTTGAGGGATTTCACTTTATCTCTCCACATTCATGCTCAAGGCCAAGCCACCTCCTTCAACTACAACGTTATTTATGCTTAATTATAACATTGTGTTGCAGGGGTGTTGCGGTGGAGGTTCCAAAACACCATTTCTTGGCTTGCTCTTCGAGAGAGAGAGACTTATTTCCTTTGGGAGATCAGTAAGGGAGGACTCATAGCATATTCCCAGGATCTTGGAATTTGGCCAACACATTTTATTCCACCTACAGCGTAGTATCCTTTAGTGACTATTTTATTTTCATAGTACATTTGCGAGAGGGGTTTGCAATGTTGATTGGAGGGTAAGATCTTCGGTGATAGGATCATCTTTTCACTTGGAAGATCCATTAGAGGAGATATACTCATATTGTGCATCATCTTTAACTATCTCCATGTAGTTCCAATTCTCGAGTTGCGACTGCTACCGCAACTCCGACATTTCTACAGCTTTTTTCCATTTTGTATATTTCGGACAATCCTTCTAAGGATTGTTGTATTATTGTTTTATGGGGTTGAGAACTTTCTCCCCTGCACATTTCTTGAGCCATATATTGTTATATATTTGTATTATCATTCAAGCATGTTGCAGTATCTCCTATAAACTTTGCGGTCATAGCCTAGGGCATTTCGAGTGTAGCGAGTATATTTCACATTTCATGTATATGATCTATTGAGGCTTGTATTTCCAATCCCGAGTGACTCTTTTCAAGTCAAGGAATTGTACGCTCTTTCTCTAATATATTATAAATTTTTTGGCTACCTACATATTCATGTATTCGAGCCTCATAAAAATAACGTTGTTACTCAATCCCTTATTCATACGCAAATACGCTGACGCTCCTTCATTGGGCACTTTTTTCAAGACAACTAGGTGTGAGATCCGTTGGAACTCCACCTAGAGTGATTTGTTTGGAGCCTCCTCTTAGATTTCGGTCATAGATACATTGGATCTAAGGGATCCAGGTCTTGGTTTCGAATCCTCTAGGGAGTCATTCCGCAAAAATGCATTTTTCAGCATCCCTCGCTCATAGTTCTCATTTTGGGATATTACACCTAGCCTAGCCTAGACTACTGTGCCCAAAATAGCCTACCCTATACTAATGTAACCAACCTTATCCTAACCTTGCGTAGCCTAACATACCCAACTCGTAGCATAGCCTAACATAGCCAACCCCAACATATCCTAGCCTAGCCTAGCCTAGCCTAGCCTAACCTATCCTATCCCAACATAGCCCAGCCTAACCTAAACCAACCTAGCCTAGGCCTACCTAAACCAACCTAGCCTAACCCTCGCCAACCTAGCTTAACCTAGCCTAACCTAACCTAGTCTATCCTACCCCAATCCTGGGACTAACCTAGCCTAGCCTAGCCTAGCCTGGGCCGCTCGCTGGCCTAGCCCAGCCTAGCCTAGCCTCGGCCAACCTAGCCTCGCCTAGCCTCGGCCTGCACCCCAGCCTTGCCTATCCCAGCGACAACCTCGGCTAACGTAGCCCAGCCTAGCCTAGCCTAGCCTAACCTAGCCTCGCCCTAGCCTAGTATGGCTTAGGCCTAACCTCGCCTAGCGTAGCCTAGCCTAGCCATCAAGCCTAGCCCAACCTAGACTAACCTAACAGAACCCACCGTAACCTACCCTACCCTACCCTACCCTACCCTACCCTAGCCCGACGTAGCCTAGCGCTCTACCCTAACCTAACATAACCCAACCTAACCTAGCCTAACCTAACCTTACCTAACCTAGCCTCACCCAACCTTGCCCAACCCAACCTCAACCTATCCTAGCCTAACCTAACCTTACCTAGCCTAGCCGTAGCCCAACCTAGCCTAACCCAACCGAGCCTAGCCTAGCCCACCCTAGACCATCCCATCCTAGCCTAGCCTAAGATAGCCCAGCCTAGCCTAGCCTAACCTACCTTCCCCTACCCTACCCCTACGCTAGCCTAGCCTACTTAGCGTAGCCTCCAGGGTAGCCTACCCTAGACTACCCTAGCCTAGCCTAGCCTAACCTAGCCTAACCTATCCTAGCCTAGCCTACTCCTATGCCAGCATAGTCTACACTACCCCGAACCACCACAGCTCAACCTAGCGTAGCCTAATCCCACCCTAACCTCAGCCTACCCTAGCTTATCCTAGCCTAACCTACCCTTACCTACCCTACCCTATCCTACCCTATCCTAGCCTAACCTACCCTAATCTATCCTACCCTATTCTAGCCTACCCTACCCTACCCTATCCTAACCTAGCCTACACTACCCTACCCTAGCCTTGCCTAACCTACCCTATCCTAGCATATCCTAGCCCAACCTAACCCTAACCTAACCTATCATAACCTAACCTAACCTATACTATCCTAACCTACGTATCCTAACCTAACCCCAGCTTATCCTAGCCTAATCTAGCCTCAAGCCAGCCTAGCCTAGCCTAATGTATCCTAACCTAAACTAAACTAACCTAAACTAACCTATCCTAACCTATCTAGCCTAGCCTACTCCTAGCCTAGACTAGCCTAGCCAAGCCTAGCCTAACCTAGCCTAGCTTATCTTAGCCACAAAACTATCCTAGCCTAATCAATCCTCATCTTCTAACCTAACCTAGCCTATCTTATCCTAGCCCAACCCAGCCTAGCCTAGTCTATCCTATCTTATCCTATCATATCCCAACCTAACCTAGCCTAATCCCAATTCCTAGCCTAGCCTCTAGCCTAACCTAACCCAACATAGCCTAGCCTAGCCTAGCCTAACCCAACCTAGCCTAACCTATCTTCGTCCTAACCTAGGCTATCCTATCGTGGCCCAACCTCAGACTAGCCTAATCTATCCTCTACCCTACCCTAACCTAACCCAGTGAATCCTAGCCTACCCTATTCTAGCCTATCCTATGCCTATCCTAACCCAACCCAACCTAACCTAACCGAACATAGCCTAGCCTAACCGAGTTGCCCAACTTAAGCTAACATAGCCTAACCTAACCTAACCTAACCTAACCAAGGCTAACCTAGCCTAGCCTAACATACCCTAGCCTAACATAGTGTACTCTTACCTAGACTAGCTTAACATAGTCTAACCTATCCTAGCCTACCCTATCCTAGCCTAGCCTAAGATACCCCAACCTACCCCTATCTTGACCTAACCTAGCCTAACCTAGTCTATCATACACTATATTAGCCTAACCTAGCCTCCCTAGCCTAGCCTAGCTTAACTTAGCCTCCCTAGCCTGGCTAAATCTACCCTAGTCTAACCTAGCCTACTCTAGCCTACCGTAGCATACACTAGCCTAACCTACTCTAACCTAACCTATCCTAGTCTAGTCTAGCCTACTCTAAGCTACTCTTGCCTATTCTAGCCTAACCTAGCCTATTCTAACTTACCTTAGTCTATTCTTTAGTAGCTTAGGCTAGGATACTCAAGCTTATACTTTACTCTATATCAAAATATTAATGAAGAAATCATTCAAAAAATAAATTAATTAAAAGCTATTAATAAAAGTTTAAATATAAGAAAAACTCTTTTAAAGTAATTTAAATGTATGAAAATACAATTTAAAATACATTGAATTTAACCAAAGTAATAATGTGAAAATAAAATCTAACATAAATTATAAGACAAATGAAAAACATATTTGTAAATCATAAAAACATAATTGAAAATCATTTTAAGAAATCCAAGAATCTCATCTAAATCATCTAATCTCATAGAGTAAGATATTAAAAGAAGGCTCAAACTCTATCCCGATTAAAAAAAGGATCAAACCCTATCAATCAAATCTTTAATAACATGGTTAATCCTACAATTAATCTATAAATCTATACATCAATGGAGAATAGAAAACTATACATCAATGGAAAAAAAGAATAGAGATCATGTTTGTGTGCTACTCGCAATTCTTAGAAATTTATCATAAAAATATGCAATATAAATGAATATTGGCACCTGGAAGAAATCCAAAAATGGCATCCTACTAGAAAACGAATCGAAATAGAGAAAAAAGTAATCAAATCAAAGAGCCATAGAGAACCTCATAAATAGATTTGCATCGGTGGAAGCAGCGGAGCTCGATTTCGATGTCGCGTAAGAAAGGCATATACAAATGATACTTTGCCTCCGCAAATTCCCAATGCAAGCATCACCGCCTGCATTCCACAGTGGGTAATGGAACATGGGGACTTTCTCGGTGGATTCTTCGTGACAACAAAAGGGAAAGCATACCGCTCCATATTGCACACATCCATATCCCACACATCCATAAGAGATTTGATTTGATATTTGATAGATCTAACAAAGAAATATCTAAATTATAACCAAGAAATTTGAGACAAAGAGATTACAACCGGCTGAAATGAATTAAAAAAACTATGGCGAGCCCAAGAAACCATAAAGAAAATGGAATAATAGAACCGAGATGAATAAAACTCGGGTTTTACTAATAAACTCAGATGAATAGATTGGGTTTAGACACCGAAAATAGAGTTGTAATAGAAAAAAATAGGTGCTATTACTAACATCGTATTAATGCAAAAATTATAAAACCACTTGAAAATGAAGAAAAGACTACATATATTTCATTGAAAAGGGTTTACTCAAGAAATACAAAATGAAGAGGCAAAAACTTACCTTTCTTGTCTAGCCGGAACTAGGTTTCTTTAGGGCCTTATTTACATCCAATGATCCAATTTGTTGTAATCTTATCTTGTCGTGGGAGACCCCGCATATTGAATCGAGACGTCGCGCTTAAAAGAAAGCACGAAATAAAAGAAGGTGCAAACCTTATCCCGATTAAAAGAAGGTGCAAACCCCTATCAATCAAATCTTTTAATAATATGATTAATCCGAAAATTAATCTCATAAAAAATATACATTAATGGAAACAAGAATAGAGATCATGTTTGTGTGCTACCATATTTCTTAGAAATTGATCATAAAAATATGCAATATAAATGAATATTTCACACCTCCCATAAATCCAAAAATGGCACCTACTAGGAAACGAATCGACTCAAAGAGCCGCAGAGAACCTCATAAATAGATTTACACCAAGCGAAGCAAACATGATGTCGGCCTCACTTAGAAAGTGTATATACAACCGATACTTTGCCCTCCGCAAATCCCCGTCGCCGCATTCCACAAGAGTAATGGAACATGGGGACTTCGTGGATTATTTGTGACAAATGTAGCCAAAGCATACTACTCCATATTGCATGCATCCATAAGATGATTAGATTGATGTGGTGAGTGCCAATGGCTGCATCCTCCTCCCGAAAGACCGAAGCGGCATCATCTTAATTCTATTCACTCTCGTAATGTCAACGTCCTTCTCATTAGTCCAGAAGCGTTAGGTCGAAACTCCCCATCCCCACACTGTAGAACTCCACGTTGGTCTTTGCGGGGATGTAGTCATAGTGTGACACGAAACATTTGCAGGCTCTCTTCCACCAAGTAGGAGAGCATGCATTCGCACGGTCTCCTTCACCAAGTCGTTTAAAAAAAACGTTATTTCTGTGTCCAGCTTTGAAGAGGAGAATCAAAAGTAATTTAACTCGCGAACATCATAATCAAAATCCTCATTATATAACTCTGCCTCGCAGCTTTTTTAATCAACGGCTAATTTGTGAGTGGCTGTGCCACGTCCTCTCTAGCCGTTTGAAGGGATAGCATCACATCATTTCTACCTGTTTGGATTTTTTGTTCATTGTTAAAAGGAATATAACAATCCACCTTCTAATATTGTTTTCATAACTACATTCTATCCACTTACATGGTCATCAACATCCATTATGGTTATGGGATAAGGCAGGTAGTTATTATGAAGTCACGGAACAAACCATAAAATTTTCCATCTCAATAATGTGAGCTTGCTTAGGGCTATTTTTAGAATATAAAAGAATTATATTAAAATTATAATATTTTAATTAAAAGATAATGGTAAGAGTTGTTGCATATGTTGATAGGGACACAAGAATAAAGTTATTGAAATGTAAAATAGCATTACATTGTACTTAAGCATAATAGATTTAATAATATTACAATTTTATCATTGAGTTCTAATTAAAATATATTTGTTTTAAATAATATATGAACTTTTTAGTTTAAATATTATAAAAGCAAACTAATATGGTCATTAAATTTAATACAAAGTGGATTAAAATAGTAAGTCTAAGGTTATATTGATTATGGATAGAAAAGAAAATTAAAATAATAAGACCTAAGTTTAATAGATTATGGACCATAGATATTAAGGATTATGTATGATATGTATTTGTTATAACTATCTTATTACTAAAACAAAGTACCTCCAATTGTGTTAGGAATGGTTTTATAAAGCTTACTATATGCAAAATTGTGTCACAACATTGTATGGTAATATTGTGAATTTTTAAGGAATTTTTATTTGATTGCCCAAAATGGGTGTACAAATTTTGAACCTCCACTCTCTTAATTGGGATCTGCCACTAGCTCAAAAGGTACTACCCGAATAAAAACACCTAACATATGCAACACAAAAGTGGAAATAGACATGTTAGTGACCAATGGATTAAAAGTGGACATAATGTTATTCCAAATATAAGATAATCTCTATTATATGATTTTTTTTTAAGTTAAAAAAAATATAATAGAAGTGAATCCGTTTTACATAGACCTCCATAAATACTAGGTGGCCTTGACATCAAAAGTCACCAGGTTTAGCTAATATTATCCTCCAAATTCCAAAATTGTGAACCTAATATGAATTCAGATATATTTAATTTAATTTTCCAGAAACATCAATCTATAATGAAATCCATATATGAATGCTAGAAAAACTATGAAGAGCGGTTGAAGTTCAACAGAATTTGACCCACAATTTTTTTTTTTTTTTTTAATTAAAAAGAGGGTGAAGCTTAGTGATATTTGAGACCTCTTTGTTAGCTTTTGAACAACTCCATACTCACTCATTGTAATGACCTTGACAATGTTATTTTAGTGACATCACCATGAGTCCTTGATTGGTTCCATAACACTAAAATCGGTACAACGTATAGATACCATTTAATTTAATAATTTCAATATGAATTAATTTTTGTATAAACATAAATATTAATTTTTAAATATTCTTAGTCTAAATTAAGTATGGTTTACATTATATAAATAAAATTAATTAATTCTTTTATTATTATTAAAATATTTAAATAATAATTTTTTTTATAAATAAGAATAATATTTAAAAAAATCATAATTTTATAATAACTTATTATTTTTATTATGTTTTGAAGTTTTTAAAATCCTACCAAATTATTTTTAAAATTAGATGATCTAGATTACAAGTGATATTTTTATCATATGTTTAGGGAGAATACATAATTTTATCACACACACACACACATATATTATCAAACTTGAATACTAACATGAATTAGGTGACTTAGTTGACAACTACTTGCTATCCATGAGTGAGTTTAGTTTTGTGCAAGAACATAACAAGCTTGTAAACATAATAAAAGAAATCAAAATCAGTCAAGAATAACAATGAATATATTTTTTATGTGGATACTATGGAATTTAAAGTGAAACAAAGAACTAGATTGTGGTCAAACTATTATGGAAGACCTTTGTGTGTGTTTATGCTTACGTTTGACTGAAAAAATATATAGTGTGTGAGAATAATGCATTTTAATATAAAAAAATGGGATATACAAGGTCCATATGAACTTTATGATGTGAAAGAGTGGAACATAAAGTTGTAGTGGTAAATTCCTACACATTAGTTAAACACCTATTAAATATTTATCAAAATTTGACTTATATAAGCCCAATAATAAGATTAGGAGAATCAATTTAAAAATATTAGAGTTTTTCACACATAGACATGGATACTAGTAATCATCCATTAAATAATTAAAGTTGAAAATGAAAACTATATTTACTCATAGCTTTTATAACCATTACACATAGAGGCCCTCTACAACCCAATATTGAGTAGATGTGTATACATTGCATCTTACATGCTAGAAGCTAGATGTAAATATTTTTTAATTTCAATTTTTTTTTATTGTAATTTCGTTTCTAATTAATAAAATTACTAACATTTCTTTTAGATAAAATAAAATCGTATCCCATTAAAATATATAACATATAGATAGTAGTTATAAATTAACATCGATTTTACCCTATAAATTAAAATGTCACATTTGCTCTTCATATATCACACATTATTTTGTTTTTTTAACTTCCTTACTAATCATTTGTATATGTTATTGCATGGCATATAATTCCTATATTTTCTTATTGTATTTGGTAAATAGTTGATCTTGATGAATTATATCTATGCACTTTTTTTTTTTTCTCGGTAAAACTAAATCTTTTTATAAAACATAATAGTACAAAACTGCGCTAATTTCGGTTGTGTGAGCCTGAGAACTGGGCTTGATGTCCAAGCTTAACCTTAGCAACTGAACTTCCGAGAGTGGGAAACCAGTTCTTTTAAAATAAATTCCACCGTCCTTAGAAGGGAAACCGGTAAAATAGTAAAAGTACTGTGATACAACAAGAGACAGTAAACTGGAATAGCCTATGTCTTTTACAGCTAAATATAAACTCAAAAAACCAAAAAATTCTTCCATGAGGTCGAAAATTTATACCAAAGCACACTGAGGGGGATCAAAGTCACCGTTAAGGAGTAGGGGACTCCAGTTCTTCCACGATCCTGGAACCAAATTCAGCTTCTCCATCATCGTTGTCCTTCTCTGGCGCGCCACTCTTGCTGAAGAAGTCCACCTGCAAATTTTCCATTCCAAGAATGGAATGACCAATGCTAACTAGCTCAACAGGGGTTGGAATGTCAATATTTGCATGTGAGGGCTAAGGGTTAGGCGGAATAGGGGCAGGGCGGGGCATTGAAGCTGGAGCTGGGATAGGGGATTCTTCGCAAATAGTAACAGTGATGAAAGTTGTGAGAACATGCATGTTTGAGGAGCAATTGAAGCGAAAGTCCGCCCTTTGTGAAGACTGGCAGAGGGCTGGGTTGGTGGGAAAATTAGAAGCAGGGGAGGCAAGCTGAGAGACAGGCGGAGGAGGCTTTGAAGGTGGAACAAAGTGAGTGCTTCCAGGAGGGTAGGAGATGCCTCTCCGATGCCCAAAATCCAAATGCAAACTCCAATCTAAGTCCTCCTCAGAAGATGCCGAGGGCGAGCTAATGGAAGGGCGAGGGCGGGAAGAGCGCCCTCTGCTCGTTCTGTGCCTGCAACGCATTCTCTGCCTGAGCCGAGGCATCGAAGCCACATGAAGCCACGAGTGCTTGGGGCAGAAGGAGCAGTGACGATGCAACGAAGATTTCCAAAAATCAGCTGCGTGAGAAGGCAAACAGAAATTGAGATGACAGTAGCTGGTCTGGGTGAAGTGGAAACCTGGAAGAGTTTCCAAGCATCCTAGGATGGAGCAACGTCGACCTGTTTGGGTGTGTTCACTTGGAACAGTGCAAGAAGGGGAGAAACTACCACAGACGGGAGAAGGATGACTACAAAAAACACAATGAGCACACGAATTATCCAGAATGAAATCCATAGCCAAATGAACCAGCAAGGTGAGGTAAATGATAGGCGCAGTGAACGGTGTTAAAGCAGAACATGTTGGCGAAGTTAATGTGTGAGTAATGGCACTGTAGGGGGGCATATGGCCGCAGCAAGCGAACTCCCTTGGGATCCACCAAGGGGCAGAAGTCCCATCACTCCGAGCCATCATCCGCATCCGAAGTATATCTATGCAATTATTACCTAATGTTTCATGCATGCTTAATTTCCCCTATAATTATAATTGGATCATTTTCAGAATTACTATATGGAAGAATCATCTCCCTAGATGAATCTTATAACATTTAAACCTAACTATCCAACCCCCATTTCTTATTTATTTCCCCAAGTAATATGGTCATTTATTAATTCCTATACCATTAGGTCATATCACATAAATTATGTATGGTAACTCGCCACACGACAAGTACATTACCCCTAATGCGTCCATGCGGCCAACGCTATCCCATCTAATGAGCGAATGTTAACACATGATGAGCACAAGGTATGGTATGACTACGTGAAGGGTGTAGATTCGTTGTCCCCATGTAATGGTTCTTATCTTTCCACCCAAACCTTAAGCTTGTATAGACATTTCTTGTGAACTAATCAACATTTTTCTCTCGTGTGATTGGAAACTAGTAATAGCCACAAATCTACCAACGTTGTTTTTACAGCCCAACAATAGTGCACTATTTATGGAGCCCAGGTATTATGGTTCAATAGACTATTTCATGTTTTTTTCATTTTCCACAGTAAGGGTTCTACACTTGGTCGTTTTGTAAATTTAAATTTTCTAGGAGTGGTTATTATCACTTTGAAATTTGGTTCCTTGGTTTTCCATATCCTTCTAAAGATGTGAAATTATTGTCATCAACACTCAATTTCTAATGTATAGGTTAACAGGTCGATGTGTCTTTTTGGGTTCATTGGTTCATCTCCAAGAACCATGGCTACATAAGGTGACGAATTCACTTCTTCCCTCTTTGTATGTACTAGTGAGTTACTAATTGAATTTTTATGCCTATTCTGCTTTAAATTTCCATTAGAACAATATTTACTCTTACAAGCACCAGGATTTTATATATGCCAAAGGAAAATTCCGCAAAGTTCAATTCTTTCCTGATAACAATTTTACTCGGCCTTGCAGGGTGTCTCTATAGCCATAAGACCTAATCACCGCACAAAGGTATCAATCCTTTGTTTTACTTTACTTTCTTAGGTAATTTAATGACTCTTCCTACTGCATGTATGCGTGTATGGTTGTTTTTCATTACATATTCTTTTGGATATGGTTTTCCTACCTCAAAGGTAACTTATATTCCATTTTCAGCAACATGGTGAAGAACGCAAGCTCCATTGACATATACTTGGGTAATATAAATGGGAATTCCCTGGCTAATTATTTGCTAATGCATATTATTTTTTTTTCTCCAACATCATTCTCGTTGGTTGATTGTGAGATCTACTTTGCAGGTACACGCGCTACCCTCAAACCCTGTCTCAGACTATGGAGGTTTTGGACCCATCTTCAACTGACTTGACATAGAGTTTTTCAAGTCGATTATTTTAGTACTTCTCCTCAAGTTTCACCTTCCAACACTTGATTTTTTCAAGTTTCCCATGTGGTGGAAAATATGAATAACCCAATTATGTTTTTTTCTTTTATTTTTTGTTTAATGGTTGTGTAATTATGGCTTATTTTTATTCATTGGGTAGTTTATTCCCTTTCTTTTGATATTTTTTCTTCCTTCTATTTAAATTTTTCACTATGGACTTTTTTTGATATTCTTTATGAGCTATCTTGCTTTCATGGGTTCATAAGAGATGTTCACTCGTCAATTTGTTAAGATATCAATATCAATTTACCAACAAAGTATTTCTACAGAGGTTATGTTTATGGGTGTTCTTTGAATATAGTAGTTAACTTATTCTAGTACTCAAATTTCGCAAAGAATTATCTAAAATAATTTGGTAGATATGTGGAAAAACAATTTAAAATACATTGAATTTAAAGAAAATAATAACGTAAAAACAAAATCTAACACAAGTTATAAGATATAAATGAAAAATTATTTTTAAATGAAAAACATAATTGTAACTCATAAAAAACATAATTGAAAATTATTTTAAGAAATCAAATAATCTCATCTAAATCATTAGAAAATATATATTTTTTTTTACTAGAAAAGGTCATCCAGAACTGATTTTGAGGACCACATGTTAAGTCAACTAATATTTTTAATTGAAAAAAAAAAGTCACAAAATTATAAAGCTAATCAACCAATACTTGTGATTTTACTTTATGGTTATTAGAAGGCTCCTAAAAAAAATTATTTAAAAAAAAATGAATTATTTCTACTTAAGAATAGAATAATTTATCAATAAAATGGAATTATTTGGACATACTAGTGGAATTTTTCAATTTGAGTATTTTCTTTTCTAATTAAATCCAATTTCCAATTCAATTTGTTTTATAGAAAAGATACCTAATTATTTCATAGATTCCTTTGTAAAATTTCCACCATAATGTTTATTATTTTATTAATCTATAAATATTCTAAATATTATTTTATTAATCTATAAATACTCTAAATATTTTTATTTGGAAACAAATAAATATTATATAATTTATAAAATCAAAATCCTCAAACCATAATTGAAAAAACATAAAAAAAAACTATAAAGCTAATCACCCAATACCAATACTTATGCTTTGATGTTATGGTTATTAAGAGACTCCTAAAAAATAATTTATAAATAAAATGGAATTATCTGGCCGTACTAATGGAATTCTAGGTATTTTCTTCTCCCATTTGACCCAATTTCAAAGACGAAGACACCTAAAATAGAATTGAATTAAGTATTTTGCAACCCTTCAATTTGTTTTAAAGATGAAGATACCTAATTATTTCATAGGGTCGTTTGTAAATTTTTGAGTACAATGCTTATTATTTTATTATTTGATAAATATTTTGAATATTATATTTATTATTTTATACCTATTCCAGAGCTATTATTCTCACTTTCTCCATTATTTGACATATTTACATGAGAAGGGAATGCTTGTGGATCTATTTGTCATAGAGCTGACATTCTTCACTTGAATTCCATTGTTCTTGTTCTTGTTACTTCAACTCACCTCATTCTCATATTTGGATTTCTGACTTGTGTATTTTTATCCATTAGAAAATTTAGAAATGAAGGGGTTTTTAATTAGAGCAATCTCAAGTATTCCTTAATTTGATCCACTACCGAATTATTTTCTTCTTATACAGCGATTCAAGGTGAATTTCATCTATCAATACTTGTTTCCCTTAATTCTCTATGAATTCCACCTCACATTGACTTACTAGTTTCTTGTTTACTCCTCCATGGTATCCTTGGTAATTTCTATTTTGGCTTTAACTTTGCATTCAACCAATTGTCACTACAAGGTTGATTTTGCATTTCTACCTAGGGTTTTTATCCTTGAAACCCTAAATGTTATTTATTGATTTTTTTTTTATTCTAGTAATGACCATGCCTTTTGAGGCTTGAAATATTTTCTTAATTATCAATGTAGATCACCTAATTCTTATATTCTTGGCAGAAAATAGTTACTCTCTCTTCATGGTTTTTCATTATTAAACCCTAATTCTTCCATTATTTTTATTCTCTCTTTTAAAATGGTTATTTAAAGTATTATTACTTATAATTTTGTTGCACCATTCATTAATTTGATATAGAGTTCTCCACTCCTGAAAAATAATTACCCTCTTTCTTCACTTACCCTCTTTCTTTAAGATATTATGCTAACATTTATTTGTTGTTGAACTTTACAAGGTAATTGAAATGGATGCACCACATTCAATCTTGAGAATATATACTTTGGGTTCATTCTCTATTAAATTAAATCATCATTTGTTCTGATAAATACAATCACGTTCTTTTACACTTGTTTAAATTCCGTGTTGTTTACTCTCATATAGGTATCGATTCAATCGAGTGCATTTGTACTATACTTTTGCTATCTCGTGACTCTTTTCGACAATCAAGACTAAGTTAGTTCCTTTCTCTTCCTTACAGTTCATTCGTATATGCTTAATTAAGTACTTTTCATCTATATGTTTGAGACGTATTGGTCTATGATTTCCCGGGAAAGGAAAAATGCCTTTATATTATGGGTCATCTTATTTTGAACAAAATATTATTCTTCCTTCAAACAATTTTAGGCAATACGTTGGCTAACCTATGTATTAGGTAGATCTTATAATTTTTCAAGTCCTTATAGACCTTGTGATTGTATATATGTTTCTTTTAATTGTTGGGTTGATATACCATTTCCACAATTTTTTTTTCTAAGAACCTAATTGTATACTTGTTTTCCTCTGTAATGTGTGAATAGTAAACGCATAGTTTATTGTTATCTTTCTATGGCTATGGCTAGTATGTAATTATGCTCTACCACTGTTTTATATATTTTTCAATGTTATTCTTATTATATTTTTCATATATACTTGTATTCATTATATGTAATTGACCAACAATTTATCTTTTAAAAAAATAGGAAGGCTACACCCAACATGGGTTCTTTTCTTTCAATTTATTTTCTACAAAATATAAATCTATTGTTCAATATTTAATAGAAGGTAAAGGCATGTGTCATCTTAAATTTGTATTGTCTAGGCCTTAACTTTTCTAAGAGTATTTTTCCTATCCTAAAGTTATATTCCCTCATTGTGAGTATTTGTTAGGTTTTTTTTTTTTTTTCCATTATAATCCACATAATTTACCTATGTAATTTAAAGTAATTGTAGTAAGAAAATAATTTTCTGAAATTTCAAATACACATCTTAATATGACATTTCTTATAATGTTTAAATACAAAGCTTTCCCTGGTTGCTTCATGGTCTCTACTCCTTTGTACTAGTCCCTTTACCTCTGATAGGGATTCTTCATGAAATTTAATATTTAAGTGTTTGTATACAAATTCATGCATATATATGCTAATTATGATTATGTATACATACTTTAACCTGCTATTTATTCTATCAAAACTAAGTTAAAGTATCTACTCTAGTATAATTTACTAAGATAAGGATTTTGTTAGTATAACAAATTTAGTATACTTTTTCCACTCCTAATCAAGATATTTAACCATACTCACAAAAAACCTTAATATAAATGGTATACAAGAATATTAAATATATTACATGTTTACTTATCTAAAATCATTGCCCATATTCATTTATAAGAACTCTCAATAGTTCCACTTAATTTTTTCCCAACTCCCTCTTAAGTGGAAGTTTTACCTTATTTATTTTAGTTTTAATTTGTACTTTCTATGTATGTGTTTAATATTGAGGGTTAACCTTACTCCTTTTTATATTAGATACTCTAAGAATCTAGTTATTTAGATTCTCTTTCCAAATCCTAAGTTAGGATTCTCTCAAACTAAAAATATAACTTAGAAAATATAACACAGGAATATGCAATTATAGCCATAATAATTTACTCTATTTAATTCCATGCAAATTCCTCATATAAGTCAGCTATTTTAACATAACTCATAGAAATTAACATAACTCATTTTAACCTAACCTAGCCTAACCTACCGTAACATAACCTATCCTAATCTAGCATATCCTAACTTAACCTACCCCAGCCTAGCCTAACCGATAGCCTACCCTTGCCTAGCCTAACAAAGCCATGCCTAGCCTACCCTACCTTACCCTAACCAAGCCGAGCATAACCTAGCCTATCCTACCCTAACCTATCCATGCCTAGCCATGCCTAACCTACCCTAACCTAGCAAAACCTAACCTAGCCTGACCTATCGTAGCCTAGCCTAGATTAACCTAGCCATGTCTAACATAACATAACCTAGCCTACTCTAGCCTAGCTTGGCCTAACCTAGCGTGGCCAAGCCTAACCTAGCCTTGCCAAACATATCCTAAGCTTGCTTAACCTAGCTTTGCCTAACATAGCCTAACCTAACCTAACCTAATGAAAACCTAACCTAACCTAACCTAACCTAGCCTAGCCTAACCTAGCCTAACCCTGCCTAACCTAACCTTCCTTATCCTAGCCTAACCTAACCTACACTAGCCTAAGTTAACCTAGCCTTGCCTATCTTAGCCAAACCTAGCCTAGCCTAACCTAACCTAACTTATCCTACCCTAGCCTAGCCTAGCCTGACCTAACCTAGCATCTCCTAGTCTAGCCTAGCCTAGCCTAACCTATCCAAGACTATCATAATATAGCCTAACCTAGCCTAACCATGACCAACCATGCATAGCCTACCCTAACCTAGCCTAACCTAACCTAACCAAGCCTAACCTAGCCGAGCCTACCCTAACCTAGCCATGCCTATCTATCCTAGCTTAACGTAGCTTAGCATAACCTAGCATAAACTAGCCTAACCTATCCTGAAATATCCTAACCTAACCTATCCTAACATAGCCTACATTATCTTACACTAGCCTAGCCTAGCCTCGCCCGAAACCTATCCTAACATAGCCTAGCCTAACCTAACCTAACCTAACCTAACCTAGCCTTACCTAAACTAATGTAGCCTAACCCAGCCTATCCTAGCTTAACCTAGCCTAGCCTAAGCTAGCCTAACCTAACCTAACCTATCCTAACCTAACCTAGACTAACCTAGCCTAGCCTAGCCTAGCCTAACCTCGCCTAGCCTAGCCTAGCCTCGACTAACCTAGCCTTGCCTAGACTAGCCTAGCCTAGCCTTGCCTAGCCTAGCGTAACCTTTGCTAACCTAGATTTGCCTAGCCTAGCCTAGCCTAGCTTAGCCTAACCTCACCTAGCCTAGCCTAGCCCAGCATTGCCTAGCCTTACCTAGCCTAACCTAACATAATCTACTGTAACCTACCCTACCCTAACCTACCCTACCCAACCCTACCCATACACTACCCTAGCCTAACATAGCCTAGCCTAACCTAGCTTAACCTAATCTAACCTAGCCTAGCCTCACCCAACATTGCCCAACCTAACCTAACCTATCCTAGCCTAGCCTAACCTTACCTAGCCTAGCCTAGCCCAACCTCACCGAGCCTAGCATAGCCCACCCTAGCGTAGCCCATCCTAGACCATCCTATCCTAGCCTAGCCTAGCCTAACCTACCTTATCCTACCCTACCCTACCCTAGCGTAGCCTACTCTAGCCTAGCCTAGGGTAGCCTACCCTAGACTACCCTACCCTAGCCTAACCTAGCCTAGCCTAACCTAACCTAGCCTAACCTAACCTAAGCTCCCCTAACCTACCCTACCCTACTCTACCTTACACTAGCCTAGCCTAGCCTAGCCTAGCCTACCCTACCATACCCTATGCTAGCCTAGCCTACACTAACCTCGCCCACCATAGCCTAGCCTAGCGTAGCCTAACCTACCCTAATGTAGCCTACCCTAGCCTATCCTAGCCTAATCTACCCTTACCTACCCTACCCTACCCTATCTTACCCTATCCTAGCCTAACCTACCCTAATCTATCCTAGCCTACGCTACCCTACCCTACCCTACCCTAGCCTAACCTATCCTACACTAGCCTACCGTAGCCTTGCCTAACCTACTATACCCTAGCGTAGCCTAACCTAACTTAACCTAACCTATACTATCCTAACCTAACCTAACCTATCCTAACCTACTTAGCCTAGCCTAACCTAGCTTAGCCTAGCCTAGTCTAGCCGAAGCTAGCCTAGCCTAGCCTAATGTAGCCTAACCTAACCCAAACTAACCTAAACTAACCTAACTAGCCTAGCCTAGACTAGCCTAGCCAAGCCTAGCCTAACCTAGCCTAACTTATCTTAGCCCAAACTATCCTAGCCTAATCAATCTCATCCTAACCTAACCTAGCCTATCTTATCCTAGCCTTACCTAGCCTAGCCTAATATATCCTATCTTATCCTATCATATCCTAACCTAACCTAGCCTAACCTAACCTAGCCTAGCCTAGCCTAACCTAACCTAACCTAGCCTAGCCTAGCCTAGCCTAGCCTAGCCTAACCTAGCCTAGCCTAGCCTAGCCTAACCTAACATAGCCTAACCTATATTATCCTAACCTAGCCTAACCTAGCCTATCTTATCGTGGCCCAGCCTAGACTAGCCTAATCTATCCTACCCTACCCTAACCTACCCTACCCTATTCTAGCCTATATTATCCTTGCCTATCCTATCCTAACCTTACCTAACCTAACCTAACATAGCCTAGCCTAACCCACCCTAACCTAAGCTAACATAGCCTATCCTAGCCTAACCTAACCTAACCTAACCTAGGCTAACCTAGCCTAGCCTAACATACCCTAGCCTAACATAGTGTACTCTTACCTAGCCTAGCTTAACATAGTATAGCCTATCCTAGCCTAGCCTATCCTAGCCTATCCTAAGATACCCTAACCTACCCTATCTTGACCTAACCTAGCCTAAGCTAGTCTAGTCTAGCCTATCCTAAGCTACTCTTGCCTATTCTAGCCTAACCTAGCCTACTCTAGCTTAACTTAGTCTATCCTTTAGTAGCTTAGGCTAGGCTACTCAAGCTTATGGTACTTTACTCTATATTAGAATATTAATGAAGAAATCATTCAAAAAATAAATTAATGAAAAGCTATTAATAAAAGTTTAAATATAAGAAAAAATCTTTAAAATAATTTAAATGTATGAAAATACAATTTAAAATACATTGAATTTAACCAAAGTAATAATGTGAAAATAAAATCTAACATAAATTATAAGACATAAATGAAAAACATATTTGTAAATCATAAAAACATAATTGAAAATCATTTTAAGAAATCCAATAATCTCATCTAAATCATCTAATGTCATAGAGTAAGCAATTAAAAAAAGGCCCAAACCCTATCAATCAAATCTTTTAATAATATGGTTAATCCTACAATTAATCTCATAAAACTATACATCAATGGAAAAAAAAGAATAGAGATCATGTTTGTGTGCTACCAGAATTCTTAGAAATTGATCATAAAAATATGCAATATAAATGAATATTTCGCAGTTGGAAGAAATCCAAAAATGGCACCCTACTAGAAAACGAATCGAAACAGAGAAAAATAATCAAATCAGAGAGCCAGAGAGAACCTCATAAATAGATTTGCATCGGTGGAAGCAGCGCAGCTCGATGTCGATGTCGCGTATGAAAGGCATATACCGTCGATACTTTGCCTCCGCAAATTCCCAATGCAAACATCACCGTCTGCATTCCACAGGAGTAATGGAACATGGGGACTTCGAGCGCCGCTCTCCATTCGTCCTGATTCTTTCTGGTGGATTCTTCGTGACAACAGTGAAAGCATACTGCTCCTCCATACTACACACATCCATATCCCACACATCCATAAGAGATTTGATTTGATAGATCTAAGAAAGAAATATCTAAATTATAACCAAGAAATTTGAGACAAAGAGATTACAACTGGCTGAAATGAATTAAAAAGAAACTATGGTGAGTCGAGGAAACCATAAAGAAAATGGAATAATAAAACTAAGATGAATAAACTGGGTTTGGTTTAGACACTGAAAATAGAGTTCTAATAGAAAAAATAGGTGCTATTACTAACACCGTATTAATCCAAAAATTATAAAACCACTTGAAAATGAAGAAAAGGTTTTACTTCAAGAAATACAAAATGAAGAGGTAGAAACTTACCTTTCTTGTCTGGCGGGAACTAGGTTTTTTTAGGGCCTTATTTCTTTCCAATGATCTATTATGTTGTAATCTTATATTGTCGTGGGAGACCCTGCGTATTGAATTGGACAGACATCGGCTTAAAATAAAGCAACTAAAAGAAGGCGCAAACCTTATCCTGATTAAAAGAAGGTGCAAACCCTATCAATCAAATCTTTTAATAATATGATTAATCCGAAAATTTATCTCATAAAACTATACATTAATGGAAACAAGAATAGAGATCATGTTTGTGTGCTACCATATTTCTTAGAAATTGATCATAAAAATATGCAATATAAATGAATATTTCACACCTCTGAGAAATCGAAAAATGGCACCTACTAGAAAACGAATCGAATCAGAGAGCCAGAGACAACCTCGTAAATAGATTTACACCGGTGGAAGTAGCTCGATGTCAGCCTCACTTAGGAAAGGTATATACAGTCGATACTGGGGACTTCTGGTGGATTCTTTGTGACGACATTGAAAGCATACTACTCCTCCATATTGCACGCATCCATAAGATGATTAGATTGATGTGGTGAGTGCCAATTGCTAGATCCTCCTCCCAGCTCCGAAGGGAATCATCTTAATTCTATTCATTCTCGTAATGTCAACGTCCTTCTCCTAGTCCAGGAAGTGCTGGGGTCGAAACTCCCCAACTTCTCTCCTAAGAACTCCCCTTCCCCGCACTGTATAACTCCACGTTGGCCTTCGCCGGGATGTAGTCACAGTGTGACACGAAACATTTGCAGGCTTTCCTTCACCAAGTAGGGGAGGATCCATTCGCACGGTCTCCTTCACCAAGTCGTTTAAAAAAAAAATTATTTCTGTGTCCAGCTTTGCAGAGGAGAATCAAAAGTAATTTAACTTGTGAACATCATAATCAAAATCCTTATCATATAACTCTGCCTCACAGCTTTTTTAATCAACGGCTAATTTGTGAGTGGCCGTGCCATGTCCTCCCTAGCCGTTTGATTTCAAGCCGTTTGAAGGGATAGCATCACATCATTTCTACCTGTTTGGATTTTTTTGTTCATTGTTAAAAGGAATATAACAATCCACTTTCTAATATTGTTTTCATAACTACATTCTATCCATTACATGGTCATCAACATCAATTATGGTGATGGGATAAGGCATGTAGTTATTATGAAGTCACAGAACAAAGCATAAAATTTTCATCCTCAATAATGTGAGCTTGCTTAGGGCTATTTTTAGAATATAAAAGAATTATTATAAAATTATAATATTTATATTAAAATTATAATATTTCTATTAAAAGATAATGGTAAGAGTTGTTGCATATGTTTGTAGGGACACACAATAAAGGTATTGAAACGTAAAATAGCATTACATTGTACTTAAACATATTAGATTTCATAATATTACAATTTTATCATTTAGTTTTAATTAAAATATATTTGTTTTAAATAATATATATGAAATTTTTAGTTTAAATATTATAAAAACAAACTAATATGGTCATTAAATTTAATACAAAGCCTATTAAAATAATAAGTCTAAGGTTATATCGATTATGGATAGAAACGAAAATTAAAATAATAAGACCTAACTTTAATAGATTATTGACCATAGATATTAAGGATTATGTATGATATATATTTGTTATAATTATCTTATTACTAAAACAAGGTACCTCCAATTGTGGTAGGAATGATTTTATAAAGCTTACTATATGAAAGATTGTGTCACAACATTGTATGATAATATTGTGAATTTTTAAGGAAATTTTATTTGATTGCCCAAAATGGGTGTACAAATTTTGAACCTCCACTCTCTTAATTGGGATCTGCCACTAGCTTAAAAGGTACTACCCTAATAAAAACACCTAACATATGCAGCACAAAAGTGGAAATAGACATGTAAGTGACCAATGGATTAAAAGTGGACATAATGTTATTTAAAATATGAGATAATCTCTATTATATGATTTTTTTTAAGTTAAAAAAATAATAGAAGTGAAGCCATTTTACATAGACCTCCATAAATACTAGGTGGCCTTGACATCAAAAGTCACCAGGATCAGCTAATATTACCCTCCAAATTCCAAAATTGTGAACCTAATATGAATTTAGAAATATTTACACTGTAAAGCGTTCTTATTTGAAAACAACTTTCCTCAAATTCCACATGTACTATTGTGTAACGTTGATTTGGATGTTGGACTATTGAAACACTATGGACCTTACGATTAAATATGGTTATTAATTAGTTAAAATAAGAAAACCGTTAAACAAGTGAAGTGTGGCCATGAAATTGAAAGAAATGTCTAAGAATCCTTTGATTTCTCCAAAATATTTGATACCAGAGTTTCTACCTTCATGTTCTGTGCCTCTCCTTCGATTTAGACCCGAGGGTGCTGGACGAAGCAGATGTCGAGGGAGCTGGATGAAGCGGATGTCAAAACCCTGGAACTACAGCCTCATCAGCCACGATGCCAAGATACGATTCAGGCAATGCAGAAGGTTGCAGCATGCCAATCCGCTTCTGTGGCTCCATCTGTGTGTCGTTCTACGTTTTGGGGCTACAAAGATGAACTTGGTTCCTACGATTTGCATTCACGGATCCTATAAATACAACTTTGGTTCCTATAAATACAACCCACCCTTCCCATGATCTTCATAGGCGCGCTTGGTTTTTCTATCTCATTGTGAATATTTTCAACAACTTTAATTTACAGGTATGGCAACTCAGCCTTCTTAATTTCTTTATAAGATTGGATTTTTGTGTGTTTGGGAAGAATATTTGTTGCTTCTCGTTAAATTTTGACAAATTTGAAACATTATGGCTGAGCATTATTAGGGTAACCGTGTTGTTTTTCTCATGTTGTTTTTCTCATGACGTACCCATGACTGTTATTGGAAAAACCAATATCTACACTGTCTTATTCCAGAGTATTGTAATCCTATAAATTCTATAAAGTTTTGATAATTTAGGTATTTTATGGTTTTTGTAGAACTACATTTATTTTTCAATTTTTGAGAGTCGTTTCAGTTTGTAATTTAGCATAAAAAAGTTTTATTGATTTCCTGTAAAGCTATGAGCTTGGAGATTTTTTACTATGTTAGGTTTCATTTATTGTTTCTGATGCCTTGATTTTTGGTCATGGTTGCAATATTTTTAAGATGTCTTCAAATGCAAATTTCGCTGTGTGTTGTCTCTTGATCTTTGGTTTCATGGTGACTCTGTTATTCCTATTATATATTTGTCTTCAAGAAAGTTCAATTGTGATGAGAATAAAAGAGGAACTATAGAATTATGCCGGAAAGTTCGACTGTGCTGAGAACTATAACGAACTATAGCATTATGCCGGAATTGTGTGGTAGTGGATGAAATGTAAGCACTGAATCATACTGCACTTTCATAGATAAAGACTAATGGAATGAAAATGGTTTAGTAATTGTATTTTTTTTGGTTAAATTTGTTTTATTTTTCTTTGAAGATGAGCTAATATATAATTGTTAATAAAATGGAAGTTTATTTTTTAAAAACTTTAAAAAAATATTTTTCTTAAATTTAAAAATTAGTTATAACTAAAATAATGGTTATATGTAAATAAATAAATAAAATTTAAAAGTTCGTTATAACTAAAATAGTTGCTATATATCACAAAATAAATATTTATTTGTTGAGGTGTTTTTTTTTCTTATTTATTAATTTATTGTTTCATTAATAATCTATATTATTTATATGTATTTTTGAATTTAATTTACATCTTAAATACTTATTTTCATATATTTTCAGATATCTAAAATACTTAATATTATAAATATTTTTTGAAAATTTTACTATATGTTCCATATATACATTATTTACAGTTTTCTGTAAATAATATGTCTAAAAAACATATGATTATATGATTATAAACATTTAAATGAGTTTTTTAAAAGTAAAAACATGTAGTTTTTTAATTTAATATCTCACTTATCATAATTGATTTAAACTAAATTTGTGTTAAGGTAAGTAGATAGACTTCATATTTTAACATTGATTGAATCATAGCTTCTTAATATAAAATATTTTCAATATAATTTTCTGTAATATTGTAATATATTTTATAATTTAATGTTAAAATTATCTATCAAAAACCTAAATTTACTTGATAATTATATTAAAATTTCTTTACATATTTTGAATTAAATAAAATTAAGCAGACTAACTTCAACTAACATCAATAAATATCAATTAATTATATATATTCAAAAATTTATATATTTATATAAGATAAGTGCACCTTAACAAAACCATGCTTGATTTTTATAATTGAGCCTTTTTTTTTTCCTACATCCTATTTATTTTAATGAATTATAAGTCAACTTGACTTCCACATTGAGAGAGTAACACATTTCAAACAATATAAAAAAATAGTGACAAAAGAATATTTATATATATAGGTCTTACACCTTGGTTATCATCAGTTGTGTCATGTGAGAGAATTATTCATCCTTGAGTAAATTTGATACCAATGGCACTGAGTATACCATTATCATTGGTTGCTCAAATACAAGTTGCAAGTATGAGAGGGTTTATAATAGAAAAAATCTAAGGGCGCTAGTTCTTAAAAAAAAATTATCCACATTAGTTGTTTACAATTACATATAGGCAGATTTTGGATGCATCAAAGTAAATTAAAATGATAAATAAAATAATATTCCCATATTATCTTCCACCGAAAATATAGTATCCAATTTTTCATTTGAACAACATGTATTGATAAATTACTTTAATATTAGATGTTATTTTAGTGATAAAATTACCGTAGCTCATAAAACCCTAGTAATGAACAATAACAATAAAATTCCTATCAATAACATGTAAGAGATTGTACAATATATATAATCCATGAAAGAAATAAATTCAGGGTGCTTTCACTTGGATTAATGACAAAGATATAAGTGGACCAATTTCCCCAAGCTAGGATCGGTCTGAATATTGCCTTTGTATTATAATTATGCAGCATCCACACCACGTGCTCAAACCTGGCAACCTTGCAGGGAACTAAAAATCTGCCCTTCAGTCACTCAATGATATGTACTAGTAAAAAATGGACACTTATCAAATATCCTCTTGGCAACACACATGATAGCCCATCGTTAAGTGCTTCATTTACTTGCAAACAATCCCTTTTTAATAAAAAATTGAAAATTATCCTCCGATATAAATCACGATTAATTAAATAGAATGCATTATAAAGATAACAATGTCTTATCTTAAGACATGAATTAACAACATATAAATTATTTATTTTATTGGTTAAATGGAATGCATCATGAATATTACATGATATAACATATATAAATAGAGGGTTGAATACATATGAATGATTAATATTAATTAAATAAATTAAATAGAATGCATTATAAATATAACAATGTCTTAGGTTAAGAAATGAATTAACAACATATAAATTATTTATTTTATAAGTTAAATGGAATGCATCATGAATATTACATGATATAACATATATAGATATAGGGTTGAATATATATGAATGATTAATATTAATTAAATAAATATATATTATTTAAAATTATATAAATAAACAAATTAATATTAAATAGATTTGAAGTAAATGTATTACAATAATAAAATAAATAAAAAAATATATAATAAGATCTTTGGTTAGCATAAATCTATTTTGAAGAGAAGTGTATTTCACAACGAAATTAAGAAATATATATGAGGCAATTAAGAAATATATATGAGGTATTGATACGATTATCAAAGGATTTATTATATCTTATGAGGATTGTTTTTTTAAGTCTGTAAAATTTATTAAATAAAAAAACCTAGACACCACTGATAATGTGAAGGCTAAGATTCAAGATAAGGAGGGCATCCCTCCTGACCAGCAGAGGCTGATTTTGGTTCATAAGTAGCTAGAAGATGGACGTACTCTGGCTGATTATAACATTGAGAAGGAATCTAATCTGCATCTGGTGCTCCGTCTTTGTGGTGATGATTCGTCGAAGTGAAAGTTATGTTGGTCTTTTGTGATGCCTATTAGGGTATGAATACAAGTTGCTTTTGTATGTGTAGTTGTCTATGTTTACTGTGCTGTATGTGTGGTTGTCTTTGTTTAATGTGTTGTGTCGCCTATATTATCGTGTGTATTTGTGGTGGTGATTCGTCGAAGTGAAAGTTATGTTGGTCTTTTGTGATACCTATTAGGGTATGAATAGAAGGTGCTTTTGTATGTGTAGTTGTCTGTGTCTACTATGCTCTATGTGTGGTTGTCTGTGTTTACTATGTTGTGTCAACTATATTATCGTGCGTATTTGTGTATATGTGGTGGCCTGAAGCCAACACTAGGCCTAATACTGCAGTGTTTTTTCTCGGCACTGCAATAGAACTTTTTCAATTGTTAATACTCTTTTAATACAAAGACTTTACATACCTTATGGAAGATGAACTTTATATACCTTATGGAAGATGAAAATGTTCTTTTTAGAAGATTTAATTCTTTTTATGGTTCTTATTCAAGAATTTGAAATGAGCATGCTCTTTAAAGATTGTCATTGTTGTTATATTTAATTTTGAGATGTTATTCCTCTGTCATTTAGACACTTGCAAGTTCGGGACTTCTAGATGAATCAAATTACTTCATTAGAAAAATGCAGGAAGAATAGTTTCTACCTAATTGTTCATCATTCATTGTTTGCAAGCACTTATAACACTCTTATAGCATTGCATGCTCAAAATGCTAAAAAGGATAAAAGGATATTAGTAGTTCTTTTAGTGTATAATAAAAATGCAAATAAAAAGATATTAGTTATTCCTCTAATATAAATTAAGGCTTTGAAGACAGATTGAAAGCTTTGGGTTTTTGAAGTGGGACATTTTGATGTTTGTGCTTCACAATAGTAAGAGTAATTAGGGTTTTGATATTTTAATTTTTATGATAAAATAATGAGATGCTACTGTTGTTTTTTAACTAGAAAGCTCACAAATTTTTTCTTCATATTCTGGTCAGATATTAGTTGCATCTCATTCACCATAAATCATTTCCCACTAATGGCTTCATTTAGTATAAATTAAGGCTTTAAGGCTTTGAAGATAGACTGCAAGCTTTGGGTTTTTGAAGTGGGAAGTTTTGATGTTTCTGCTTCACAACAACAAAAGTATTCAGGGTTTTGATTTTTTATTTTGTATTGTAAAAGAAGAGATGGCCATTATGGATGCTATTATTGTTGTTTCACCAGAGAATAGTCTACCATGTGGCCCATAGTGCATAATAAGACATCACTATGAAAGGAATAGCCTGCCTAGGTTACAAAAAACCAATTTTTTTATCCAAACAATTCTCCAAACCTATAATTTAATTTAAATAAATTAACTCATATTTATAAGTTCAATATTCAATTAAATCACATAACATATCACATATTTTTTCCTCTATACTACTATTTTCTATGTTACTGCTTTACAGTGTTTCCTTTGCAACATATGGTGCAATTGCTAGTAAATTCAATTTTAAATAAACCTCAATCTCTAATGAAATCCATATATTAATGCTAGAAAAACTATGAAGAGAGGTTGACGTTCAAAAGAATTTGACCCACAATTTCTTTATTTTTTTTTGAAAAAAAAAGCGGTGAAGCTTAGTGATATTTGAGACCTCTCTGTTAGCTTTTGAACAAATCCATACTCACTGATTGTAATGACCTCCATAATGTTATTTTACTGACATCACCATCAGTCCTTGATTGGTTCCATAACACTAAAATCGGTGCAACGTATAGAAAAAATTTAATTTAATAATTTCAATATGAATCAATTTTTGTATAAATATAAATATTAAATATTAAATTTTAATTTTTAAATATTTTTAGTTTAAATTATGTCTGGTTTACATTATATAAATCAAATTAATTAATTCTTTTATTATTATTAAAATATTTAAATAATGATTTTTTTTTTTTTAAATAAGAATAATATTTAAAAAAAAAATCATAATTTTATAATAACCTATTATCTTTATTATGTTTTGAAGTTTTTAAAATCCTACCAGATTATTATTAAAATTAGATTATCTAGATTACAAGTAATATTTTTATCAGATGTTTAGGGAGAATACATAATTTTATTATACACACAAACACACATGCACACATATATATTCTCAAACTTGAATACTAACATGAATTAGGTGACTTAGTTGACAACTACTTGCTATCCATGAGTGAGTTTAGTTTTATGCAAGAACATAGCAAGCTTGTAAACATAATAAAAGAAATCAAAATCAGTCATGAATAACAATGAATACTTTTTTTATGTGGATACTATGGAATTTTAAGTGAAACAAAGAACTAGATTGTGGTCAAACTAGTATGGAAGACCTTTGTGTGTGTTTAAGCTTATGTTTGAATGAAAGAATATATAGTGTGTGAGATTAATGTATTTTTATATAAAAAAATGGGATATACAAGGTTCATATGAACTTTATGATGTGAGAGAGTGCAACATAAAGTTTTAGTGGTCAATTCCTACACATTAGTTAAACACCTATTAAATATTTATCAAACTTTGACATATATAGGCCCAATAATAAGATTAGGAGAATTAATTTAAAAATATTAGAGTTTATCACAATAGACATCGATACTAGCAATCATCCATTAAATAATTAAGGTTGAAAATGAAAACTATATTTAATCATAGCTTTTATAATCATTACACAGAGAGGCCCTCTACAACCCAATATTGAGTAGATGTGTAGACATTGCATCTTACATGTTAGAAGCTAGATGTAAATAATTTTTAATTTCACTTTTTTTATATTGTAATTTTGTTTCTAATTAATAAAATTACTAACATTTCTTTTAGATAAATAAAATCATATCCCATTAAAATATATAACATATAGATAGTAGTTATAAATTAACATCGATTTTACAATATAAATTAAAATGTCCAATTTTTTCTCCATATATCACACATTATTTTGTTTTTTTAACTTCCTTACTAATCATTTGCATATGTTATTGCATGGCATATAATTCCTATATTTTCTTATTGTATTTGCTAAATAGTTGATCCTGACTAATTATATCTATGCACTTATTACCTAATGTTTCATGCATCTTTAATTTCCCCTATGCTGATAATTGGATCATTTGCATAGTTACTATATGGAAGTATCATCTCCCTAGATGAATCTTATAACATTTAAACCTAACTATCTGACCCCCATTTCTTAGTTATTTCCCCAAGTAATATGGTGATTTATTAATTGCTATACCATTAGGTCATATCACATAAGTTATGTATGGTAATTCACCACATGACAAGTACATTACCACTAATGCATCCATGTGGCCAACACTATCCCATCTAATGAGCGAATGATAACACATGATGAGGACAAGGTATCGTATGACTTTGTGAAGGGCGTAGATTCATTGTCCCCATCTAATGGTTCTTATCTTTCCACCCAAACCTTAAGCTTGTATAGACATTTCCTATGAACTAATTGGCATTTTTTGCTGGTTTTCGTATCGCTGTCGTCACTCTATTTTTTCTCTTCTGTAATTGGAAACTGGTAATAGCCTAAAATATACCAACACTATTTTTACAACACAACGATAGTGCACTATTTATGGTGTCGAGGTATTATGGTTCACTGCACTATTTCATTTTTTTTCATTTTCCACAGTAAGGGTTCTACACTTGACCATTTTGTAAATTTAAATTTTCTAAGAGTGGTTATTATCACTTTGAAATTTGGTTTCTTGGTTTTCCATATCCTCCTAAAGGTGTGAAATTATGGTCATCAGTACTCAATTTCTATTGCATAGGTTAACATGTCGATGTGTCTTGTTGGGTTCATTGGTTCATCTCCAAGAACCATGGCTA
Organism: Pinus albicaulis; assembly: GCA_034641835.2. Taxonomy (NCBI): domain Eukaryota; kingdom Viridiplantae; phylum Streptophyta; class Pinopsida; order Pinales; family Pinaceae; genus Pinus; species Pinus albicaulis. The sequence continues at coordinate 290,643,679 of CM076577.1, read as the reverse complement.
CATAAGGTGACAAATTCGCTTCTTCCCCTTTTGTATGTACTAGTGAGTTACTAATTGAATTTTTATGCCTATTTTGCTTTAAATTTCCATTAGAACAATATTTACTCTTATAAGCACCAGGGTTTTATATATGCCAAAGGAAAATTCTTCAAAGTTTGATTCTTTCCTAATAACAATTTTACTCGGCCTTGCAAGGTGTCTATGTAGCCGTAAGACCCAATCATTGTACAAAGGCATCAATCCTTTGTTTTAATTTACTTTCTTAGGTAATTTAATGGATCTTCCTACTGCATGTATGCATGTATGGTTGTTTTTCATTACATATTATTTTGGATATGGTTTTCCTACCTCAGAGCTAACTTATATTCCATTTTCAACAAAATGGTGAAGAACACAAGCTCCATTGACTCATACTCGGGTAATATAAATGGGAATTCCCTCGCTAATTATTTAATAATGCATATCATTTTTGTTTCTCCAACATCATTCTCATTTGTTGATTGTGACATCTACTTTGCAGCTACACAAGATACCCTCAAACTCTATCTCCGACTATGGAGGTTTTGCACCCATCTTCAACTGACCTGACATAGAGTTTTTCAAGTCGGTGATTTTAGTACTTCTCATCAAGTTTCACCTTCCAACACTTGATTTTTTCAAGTGTCTGATCTGGTGGAAAATATGAATAACTCAATTGTGTTTTGTTATTTTATTTTTTGTTTAATGGTTGTGTAATTATGGCTGATTTTTATTCGTTGGGTAGTCTATTCCCTTTTGTTTGATATTTTTTCTTCCTTTTATTTAATTTTTTTGCTATGGGATTTTTTTTATATTCTTTATGAGCTATCTTGTTTACATGGGTTCATAAGAGATCCTATAACTGTGTGTTCATGCTTACTAGAAGGGCAATTTATTTGTATATGGATGCATATTGTGATAGTTATATGGCTTTGTATAGTATATATGTGTATTGTATTTATATTACAAGTCCATGATCAATTCAGTTGATTAACCTGTAGTGAATTAACTTAGCTCATACTAATACCGATGGTTGAAACTAGGTTCACTGGTCAATTTGTTAAGATATAAATATCAATTAACTAACAAAGTATTTCTACATAGGTTATGTTTATGGGTGTTCTTTGAATACAGTAGTTAACTTACTCTAGTACTCAATTTTTTATAATTTTATTTTCCTAAAAATTATTTCATTTAATTATCTAATTTTTTGATATATTACCATAATATCCGTCTCGCTTAAGAATATATCCGTAGTATTTTGTATCAGAGTGAAGTCATTCATACTCATTATTACCCTGATTTCATATAATATCTTTTATCTTCCAACACAACCTAATTTTCCTAACTATATTTACAATGGCACATCAAGTTGCACCAGAAAGACTTAATCATTTCTTTGGTAACCATCATGCTCCTATGTTATCCCTTATGCCTAGGTTTAACTTTGGACATTTTAGAAATTAGGATATGACCTCAATGTTATAAGCGCACTACTTTAACTCTCAAAATCTATTTACTCTAACAAGTAATTATTATTTTCTTATATACGATAAACTGAATAAAATAGTTAAAGCTCAACTATATCACCAATAATATTAAAATAGTAAGAATAAACAATTTATTAACAAGAGATCATACCTTCATATCAGTGACAAGTATTAATAAAATTTAACAAAAATCACATTTAAAATCCTTTCAACCTATATATTAATCACAAAAAATATAATTCCTATCACTACAAAGAATTTACCCAGATACAAACTCTTTAGCCATGAAAATATATTGTCTACACCATTTGTACATAAATAATTTCTAGTACAATACATATTTTCTACACTAAATTATATCTTTGTTCTTCAATAGAGAGTAGGCATATGTTTACTTGCCAACCTAATTACCATTTTAAGTTCAATCCATTCCTTCGATACACAATATGCAGGTACCTATTCATCAACAAAATAAATATCATAGAATTTCTAACAAGAGAATCAAAAGAATCACCAAATGAGTAGACTTTCCACCCAACCATGAATTGAAAACCAATTCCCCTCGAGCCAAGATTAATATCAAGTAATATCCCTCAGAGCTCAGAAACCCTTTCATCTCCTCCCTAGGTGTTTTATACCTTTTCTTCCTTAATTAAATTTTATTCCATTAGCATTGTCCTGCTTTTATGGAAGTATTTTTGTTATTAAAGCCTTTTTTTATCTTCAGGAGTTCTTTATCCTTCAATGTACTGGAAGTTTTCTCTAGCTAGTATATTTAATGGATCTTTGTCTCCCATACATTAAATTTTTTATTTTAGAAACATATATTTATCATGGAATATTTATCTCACTCTTATCTATGATTGAGATTAGAAATTATATCTTTAGTTAAGTGTCTCATTTCAACTAATTTTCCGTTCTCATTAATTTATAACTGCAATTATTGATTTCATAACCACATGTATATTGTTCATTTACATAAGTTATGGAATCACCATTGAATCCAACATAGTTTAATTCTGGAAAAATATAACAATATTAATTATTTCAAAAAACATAGGGATATCACATCTTCCACCCTTTTAACTATATTTTCCTCGATGTTTAATTTCTAGTTTATTCTCTCTGGAAAATTTTTGGATAGTTTTCAAGAATCTCATCTTCTCGCTCCCATGTAGCCTCTTTGGTATTAAAGTGATTCCATTGCACTTTAATATGAAAAAACTACTCGATTTCAGAGCTAGATCTCTTTCCTCTCTAGAATACAGAGATGTTCTTCGAGGGAGTCTCCTTTGAATTCTAGCTATATAACTTTCCAATAAATAATGTGAGAACTATCATGTATATATTTCTTAAGTAAAGAATCATGAAAAAATTATGAATTTTAATGTGAGTGGGTAAATCTAATTGATAATCTACGGGTCCCACCTAGTCCAACCTAGTCCTAAGTTTCAAATGGTCCACAAGATTGTGGTGCTAATTTTGGATAGGTTTCCATCCTAAATGTATTTTTCCTTGGTTTTTGGTGAGCCCTCGTATTGTACCGGGAATGTTGCGACTCCCAGGGGCTAATATACTTTACTTTAACAGCCTGAGATTCTTAAAAAATTAGAGGTGAAAGTGCTATATACACAACAGATGTTATTTCTAGGGTTTCTGAGTGAATTATTTCACACTTCTGGATTAGATGTAGAACTACCATTAACTCAAAACCATTACTCTATTAACCATCAAATGACTATTCTAAAGAAAGAAAATACATCTAGCTATTCTGCAAGGAAATAGATTTATGATTTAAACTCTCACAAGAAATATAAGAAAACTAGGTATTTTCATGAAGTAAATGGTTGAATATAAATTGCAGAAGGAAGGAAAATCTACTCACACATTGCTAGGCCAAATGGATAAACAAAATATATATACTTCATTATTTATCTATAATTATTTTACTTATGAATCTAATCATGACCTAATTATGCTATAAATGCATTGTTTTGCAGCAAGGAGGAGAATATGTTAAGGTGGTTTAGGAAGGTTTTTAACTCATGGACGCGGGGATGAAGGTGTCTTGATGGTTTTGATAGGTATATATGCCATTGATGTTGGTTTCTGGGCTTAAGGATAGATCCAATGGTGCTATTATTGATTCTTCTATAGGTTTCCTAAAGTCCTACAAGAAAGTCTTGAATTGGTACAGGAAATAGTTTGAGGAAATTTCATACCAAAAATGATGGAGAAAAGCATAGGGGTGGTGGAATGAAGGTGTACTTGGATGAATGGAAGGTCTCCAACCCATTTTACAAGCTCATAACATCTTAAGAATCATGTCTTTCACTTCTAAGGTTGCTCATGGTGTGAAGGTGAAAATCTTAAAAACAAGGCTGAAGGTGATTTGATGAAAAGAAGGTTGTTGATGGGTGAGAAATGAAGATGAGGGTGCTGGTGAAGTCCTCATTTTTTGAGCTACTTGAAATTGAAAGAAAACTACATGTTCATGCAACAAAAATTGGAAAATCTATGATGAAGGAAATCAAAAAGATGAGTTGAATTTTGAATGAAGACCTACTTAAACATTCGAACAGAAATCTAACTCTCTAATCTAGACATGTTCATGACACTACAACAACCTAGCTATTATTTCCAAGAAATCATAGATTAAAGAGAAAATTTTGCTTGTGGTCAATATTTTCCCTCCTAAAGTTCGAGTGAAAGAGATGAGAGAGGGAGGCTTGACACAAAAATTTCTGAGTTTATAAGCTATTCTACCAACATTTATGCAAGCTCAATGACAACAAAGAAATGGAAGAAAAATTTAAAAAGTGAATTGAAATGTAAGCAAACTAGCTAAAACTCATTAAGAAAACTAGCTACAATGACATAAAAATCAGAATGAATACACAAGAGAGACTAAGGTCAATTGATTGGGCCCTAACCCACAAGCCTAGTCCTCTGAAACTAAATTAGTGAAGGAGAATATGAATACTCATATTATTAGCTTCCTTCAAAGTTCGAATTCTAATGAGCTCTTTCTCAGCCATATTTAACCTAGAGGGTATCTATCAACAGCTCCCCAAAAATTAGGTGATGTTTCCTTTTTCATTGCAAGAGAAGTGGAGCTTTGGTACACTTCATCTCCCACTTCCTTGGTTGCCTTTGATTTCAAGATGTTGGAGGTAATCTCAAGGATCCCTTGGGTGCCTTTGGGAGTTAAGTAGGTGGAAAATACCCATAGAATCTGTCCTTATTGTCTACTCCAAGCTTTAATCGTAAAATATTCATCAAAAGTGAAATATATTCATGATTAGCCTCCATTTAACCCATATTAGGTATTGGAAGTATGACAAGCCTTAATCACCATCTACACTAGCAAGAAAAGACCATAATATAATGTAAATGTGAGAAAGAGAGACCTAATAAGGATAAATAGGTGGGAGTTAGCCCCTCCAATTATACCTAATGATGGCTTACATCATCACAACCCTACCAAATTTTTTCTTATCCTCTAAGCAACTTAGTCTTCATTCTGCATCTCTTTCAAAGCATTAATGAACCCTCTAACTTCACAAGGAAGAAGTGAGGAGTTCCTTCAGAGGGTAGAATCCATCATTCTATTCTTTCTTCCTACCTCTCTTCATAATTTTTTCTTATTGACTTTGGTTTTTCCCGTCACTAAGTTCTAAAAATAAGGGTGACTAAGTTTCAAACTAAGCCACTGAATATTCCTGGCCTGCATGGCCCTCTTGTATAGTGGTGCCCTCTCTAGAGAAATTCTCAATATTTTTTATGTGTGGTATTCCATGTTTATGAGGTAGTGAGGGAGGCTATTCCTTCTCCTTTGAGTAGCCATTATGCATTCATCTCCCAAAAACCTAGAAGCATCATCAAAATGGGCCATGGCTTGTACTTTGGTGTTGAGGTAATTTTCTACAAGTGCATCATCCTTTTCTATCTTTAGATGGTTTTTGATGATGCCCCTCCGACTAAATAGTTTTTCCCTAATATGTATAGGCTCCCTATTTTCTCTCCTCATGACCCTCCTTACTTCTTCTTCTCTAGCTTCCTCGTTAACCATCTAAGAGCCTAATTCCATTAACCGCATGTCTCCCATTCTAGGATTATGGTCCCAAATGTTCAAGTTTTCCAACAAGATATTGTGCATGTAGAATTCTTCCATATTTTCCTTGTCTACCATACTTGACTGGTTGAAAATTTCAATGAATTCTCATTATTTATGAAAAGGTAAGGAACCATGAGAGGCTAGTATCATGATTTTAATTAGGATCCGTTTTTCTTTGAGGTAGACTGCATAGGGGTCTGATGGGTATCTATGCTTAATGGCCTCCATGCACAAATCTTCCATGGTGGCCATTTGTTTGTCCTTTTGTTGAAGTTGATATTGCAATCTTGAATTCTATGCTTGGGCTTCCTAAAGCTGCTCTTCAACATGGAATATTTGATCCTAACATCAAAAAATCCGCTTCCCAACTCAGTCACTTTTTCCTCCATGATCCCTATGTCATGCACTCTCTCTAAGGGTTTATGGATGGATTGTCCCTAGGATCACTTCACATCTGATGCACTTGGTGGAAAAGGAGGGGGTAAGGATGATAGGGTAGTGGATGGAGACATCTATTACGGTGATATGTTCTTCTTGACTTGGGCTTCCAAGCATGAGAAGGAGGATCTTTATGCAACACATAGTTCATTCCTCTTCATGGAGGCATACCAAACCACTATGGAGGCCTCATTCATGGATCCATGTACCATCTTACTTCCAAAGATATGGTAAGAATTTTTCTTTTCCAATTATTGATTGGTTAACACAATAATCTCATGCTCTTAACATTACTATGCAAAGGCATTTCTCCACAAGAGGGCAAGTTTTTCATATTGATCCATGATCAAAGTTGGGCCAAACTATATGATAGACATAGCCATCTTTTATGTGGCCTTGGGCAAATGTTTTATCATTACATGTATATTTATTTTTTGCACCCAACAATTTACTATATGATGACATGCATGATTGACCATGTATCAAGAAACATTTTTCCATGTAAATTTCTGAAGCAGCAGTTTGGAAGACTGTGTTGTACATCCTTAGGAGGCTATTGGTATCTTCAAACACCACATGAAGCCATCAGTATCTCCTTCATTCTTGTACTGATCATGACTTCATTTGCTGATATTGTTTCTATTCTTGTTGAGAGCATGATTGTGGAATTGACACATGAGTTGGATGTGTCCTTGAGGAGAGATAATTCCCACATTTTTTGCATTACATGTTCTAATGGGAGCACGGGAGGAGATATGTCCAACATAGCCACACATTTTTTTTCTTTTGGGCTGGGCCATGAGTTGAATGTTTTATAGCCATTCACCGTATAACCATGAGCAAGTGTTTGATCATGTATTGTTGACAATATTCAACCATTTACTATTCATTAGTAGATGTGATAGATTTTTTTCATATTACTTTCCATGCTATTTTTGAAGTTACAAGCAAAGTGATGGACCTGGCAGTCCTCTTGAGACATTGTTTGTATCATGCATCATCATGTAAAACCTTCAGCATACTTCCCATTTGGATACTCTATGATGACCATGTCGTCTTCATCATGGATGAAATGTTTTGGGCCACCTTGTTCTCCAATGTTGGAAGGGAGATCCTTGGAGGATTGTTCTTCATTTTGCCACTTAAGGGCAATACCATTGTAGCCTGAGATAATAACACACTCTACAGTTATCACAAGTGGAGAGGAGGATAGTGTGGGGTAGGCTATGATGCTTACCATATGAAAATTTTCAGCCCACCTTCATTTCTGGAGCTCAAGTTTGAAGGATATTTCCATGAGTTGCCATGTTGGGAGGTAACTCACATTGTATGGATGATTTCTTTGGGATGGGAGATTCATATGTGGATGGTAAATCCCAATTCATGTCAAATATCATGCCTCAAAAAGGCTCATAGACAGCCAATTTTTGCCTCCATAGATGTTTATTTCTTAAATGATAGCTATTTGGGATGCTCACCAAAAGCTAGTTTGCATATGTTGCAGGGAAAACTTGGAGATATATTGATGAGAAAACATCTTGATCCTTGTAGGATTTTATCTTATGTAGTTTTTTGAGGACAAGCAACATTTGGGAGTGGAGGACTGTAATATTCCACTTTTAGCATGCAGCTAAATGGAATATTAATTTTTGTTGTTTTCACTTAGGAAATGAATAAATGGGTAAGGAGGCCCATATAATTCAGAAATAGGAATAAAATCCCTCTTCGTGTGAAAGAAGATCAGTAGTGGAGTTGGATTTCACACCCTCATGTGTGAAAGAGGACATTTTCATAAAGACAAGGTCAAGTTTGACCAAGTCAAATAGCGCAGTGATAGGAGGTGGAGATCATCTTGTGGGGCAGTGCAGTGAAAGAGGGGGGAATTTTCCTTGATGGAGGAAACCCTAATGAGTGGGACCCATGGAGAGGGAGCTTGCATTTTTTTAAAAGGAGGGCAAGGCATCCATTGTAACTCATGCTTATGATTAGTGATTTCTTAGTTTTCTTAAACTATTTGCAGTCTCCTGTTGTTTAGCAGAGTTGTAGTGTTGTTTAGCATAAGGAATTCATATTTAGGATTCATTCTCATTCTTGAGAGGCCTCTTGAGGGATTTCGCTTTATTTCTCCACATTCATGCTCAAGGCCAAGCCACCTCCTTCAACTACAACGTTATTTCTACTTAATTATAACATTGTGTTGCAAGGTGTTACAGTGGAGGTTCCAAAACACCATTTCTTGGCTTGCTCTTCAGAGGAGAGAGACTTATTTCCTTTGGAATATCAGTAAGGGAGGATTCATAGCATATTGCAGATCTTCGCATTTGGCTAACACATTTTATTCCACCTACAACGTAGTATCCTTTAGTGACTGTTTTATTTTCAAAGTACATTTGCAGGGGGAGTTTCCAATGTTGATTGGAGGGTAAGATCTTCAGTGATAGGATCAAATTTTCACTTGGAAGATCCATTAGAGGAGATATACTCATATTGTGCATCATCTTCAACTATCTCCATCTAGTTCCAGTTCTTGAGTTTCCGCTGCTACTGCAACTCCGGCATTTCTGCAATTTTTCCATTTTGTATATATTTCAGACAATCCTTCTAAGGATTGTTGTATTATTATTTTATGGGGTTGAGAGCTTTCTCCTGCACATTTCTTGAGCCATATATTTTTATATATTTGTATTATTATTCAGTATCTTACAGTATCTCCTATAAACTATGCAGTCATAGCCTAGGGCATTCTGAGTGTAGCAGTATATTTCACATTTCATGTATATGATCTATTGAGGCTTGTATTGCCAATCCTGAGTGACTCCTTCATCAAGGAATTGTACTCTCTTGCTACTATATTATAAATTTTTTGGCTACCTACATCTTCATGTATTCAGGCTCATAAAAATAACGATGTTACTGTATCCCTTGTTCATACATAGATGCAGTCCCTTGATTGGGCACTTTTTCAAGACAACTAGGTGTGGGAGATCTGTTCAACCCACCTAGAGTGATTTGTTTTGAGCCTCCTCTTGGATTTAGGTCATAGATACATTGATCTAAGGGATACATGTCTTGGTTTCGAATCCTCTAGGAGTCATTCCTGAAAAATGCATTTTTCAGGCATCCCTTGCTCATAGTTCCCATTTTGGGATATTACACCTAGCCTAGCCTAGCTTACCGGGCCTAAAATAGCCTACCCTATACTAATGTAACCTACCTTATCCTAACCTTGCGTAGCCTAACATACCCAGCCATAGCATAGCCTAACATAGCTAACCCCAACATACCCTACCCTAGCCTAGCCTACCCTAGCCTACCCTAGCCTAACCTATCCTATCCTAACATAGCCTAGCCTAACCTAAACTAACCTAACCTAGGCCTACCTAAACTAACCTAGCCTAACGCTGCCTAACCTAGCTTAACCTAACGTAGCCTAACCTAGTCTAACGTATCTTAACCTAACCTAGACTAACCTAGCCTAGCCTAGCCTAGCATAGCATCGCTTAGCCTAGCCTAGCCTAGCCTAGCCTCGGCTAACCTAGCCTTGCCTAGCCTAGCCCAGCCTAGCCTTGCCTAGCCTAGCATAACCTTGGCTAACCTAGCCTAGCCTAGCCTAGCCTAGCCTAACCTAGCCTAGCCTAGCCTAGTCTAGCTTAGCCTAACCTTGCCTAGCCTAGCCTAGACTAACATTTCCTAGCCTAACCTAGCTTAACCTAACATAACCCACCGTAACCTACCCTACCCTACCCTACCCTACCCTACCCTACCCTAGCCTGACATAGCCTAGCCTACCCTAACCTAACATAACCTAACCTAACCTACCTTAACCTAACCTAACTTAACCTAACCTAGCCTAACCTAACCTTACCTAGACTAGCCTCACCCAACCTTGCCCAACCTAACTTAACCTATCCTAGCCTAACCTAACCTTACATAGCCTAGCGTAGCCCAACCTAGCCTAACCTAAATGAGCCTAGCCTTGTCCACCCTAGCCTAGCCCACCCTAGACCATCCTATCCTAGCCTAGCTTAAGATATCCTAGCCTATCCTAGTCTAACCTACCTTCCCCTACCCTACCCTACCCTAGCTTAGCCTACTCTAGCCTAGCCTAGGGTAGCCTACCGTAGACTACCCTACCCTAGCCTAACCTAGCCTAGCCTAACCTAGCCTAACCTAACCTAAGCTCCCCTAACATACCCTACCCTTCTCTACCTTAAACTATCCTAGCCTAGCCTAGCCTACCCTAGCCTAACCTATCCTAGCCTAGCCTACCCTATGCTAGCCTAGCCTACACTACCCTGACCCACCATAGCATAACCTAGCATAGCCTAACCTACCCTAACCTAGCCTACCCTAGCTTATCCTAGTCTAACCTACCCTTACCTACCCTACCCTATCCTACCCTATCCTAGCCTAACCTACCCTAATCTATCCTACCCTATTCTAGCCTAGCCTAGCCTAGCCTATCCTAACCTAGCCTACACTACCCTACCCTAGCCTTACCTAACCTACCCTATCCTAGCATAGCCTAGCCCAGCCTAACCCTAACCTAACCTATACTATCCTAACCTACGTAGCCTAACCTAACCTAACTTAGCCTAGCCTAATCTAGCCTAAGCTAGCCTAGCCTAGCCTAATGTATCCTAACCTAAACTAAACTAACCTAAACTAACCTATCCTAACCTATCTAGCCTAGCCTACCCTAGCCTAGACTAGCCTAGCCAAGCCTAGCCTAACCTAGCCTAGCTTATCTGAGCCTAAACTATCCTAGCCTAATCAATCTCATCCTAACCTAACCTAGCCTATCTTATCCTAGCCTAACCTATCCTAGCCTACTCTATCCTATCTTATCCTATCATATCCTAACCTAAGCTAGCCTAACCTAACCTAGCCTAGCATAGCCTAACCTAACCTAACCTAGCCTAGCCTAGCATAGCCTAACCTAACCTAGCCTAACCTATCTTATCCTAACCTAGCCTATCTTATAGTGGCCCAACCTAGACTAGCCTAATCTATCCTACCCTAACATAACCTAACCTAGCTTAACCTAGCCTACCCTATTCTAGCCTATCTTATCCTAGCCTATCCTATCCTAACCTAACCTAACCTAACCTAACATAGCCTAGCCTAACTGAGCCTAACTTAAGCTAACATAGCCTAGCCTAGCCTAACCCAACCTAACCTAACCTAACCTAACCTAGCCTAGCCTAACATACCCTAACCTAACATAGTGTACTCTTACCTAGCCTAGCTTAACATAGTCTGACCTATCCTAGCCTAGCCTATCCTAGCGTAGCCTAAGATAACCTAACCTACCCTATCTTGACCTAACCTAGCCTAACCTAGACTATCCTACACTATAGTAGCCTAACCTAGCCTCCCCTAGCGTAGCCTAGCTTAACTTAGCCTCCCCTAGCCTAGCTTAACCTACCCTAGTCTAACCTAGCCTACTCTAGCCTACCCTGGCATACACTAGCCTAACCTACTCTAACCTAACCTATCCTAGTCTAGTCTAGCCTACCCTAAGCTACTCTTGCCTATTCTAGCCTAACCTAGCCTATTCGAACTTACCTTAGTCTATCCTTTAGTAGCTTAGGCTAGGCTACTCAAGCTTATGGTACTTTACTCTATATCAGAATATTAATGAAGAAATCATTCAAAAAATAAATTAATTAAAAGCTATTAATAAAAGTTTAAATATAAGAAAACTTCTTTAAAGTAATTTAAATGTATGAAAATACAATTTAAAATACATTGAATTTAACCAAAGTAATAATGTGAAAATAAAATCTATCATAAATTATAAGACAAATGAAAAACATATTTGTAAATCATAAAAACATGATTGAAAATCATTTTAAGAAATCCAGTAATCTCATCTAAATCATCTAATCTCATAGAGTAAGAAATTAAATGAAGGCCCAAACTCTATCCTGATTAAAAAAAGGCTCAAACCCTATCAATCAAATCTCTTAATAACATGGTTAATCCTACAATTAATCTCATAAATCTATACATCAATGGAAAAAAAAAATAGAAAACTATACATCAATGGAAAAAAAAGAATAGAGATCATGTTTGCGTGCTACCAGAATTCTTAGAAATTTATCATAAAAATATGCAATATAAATGAATATTTCGCACTTGGAAGAAATCCAAAAATTGCATCCTACTAGAAAACGAATCGAAACAGAGAAAAAGAATCAAATCAAAGAGCCATAGAGAACCTGATAAATAGATTTGCATCGGTGGAAGCATCGCAACTTGATTTCGATGTCGCGTACGAAAGGCATATAGAGTCGATACTTTGCCTCCTCAAATTCCCAATGCAAGCATCGCCGCCTGCATTCCACAGGGGTAATGGAACATGGGGACTTCGTGACAACAGTGAAAGCATATTGCTCCATATTGCACACATCCATATCCCACACATCCATAAGAGATTTGATTTGATATTTGATAGATCTAACAAAGAAATATCTAAATTATAACCAAGAAATTTGAGACAAAGAGATTACAACTGGCTGAAATGAATTAAAAAGAAACTAGGGCGAGCCCAGGAAACCGTAAAGAAAATGGAATAATAGAACCGAGATGAATAAACTGGCTTTTACTAATAAAACTGAGATGAATAGATTGGGTTTAGACACCGAAAATAGAGTTGTAATAAAAAAATAGGTGCTATTACTAACACCGTATTAATCCAAAAATTATAAAACCACTTGAAAATGAAGAAAAGACTACATATAATTCATTGAAAGGGGTTTACTTCAAGAAATACAAAATGAAGAGGCAGAAACTTACCTTTCTTGTCTAGCCGGAACTAGGTTTCTTTAGGGCCTTATTTACATCCAATGATCCAATTTGCTGTAATCTTATCTTGTCGTGGAAGACCCTGCATATTGAATTCGACAGACATCAGCTTAAAAGAAAGCAATTAAAAGCCAGGTGCAAACCTTATCCTGATTAAAAGAAGGTGCAAACCCTATCAATCAAATCTTTTAATAATATGATTAATTCAAAAATTAATCTCATAAAACTATACATTAACGGAAACAAGAATAGAGATCATGTTTGTGTGCTACCATATTTCTTAGAAATTGATCATAAAATTATGCAATATAAATGAATATTTCACACCTCCCAGAAATCCAAAAATGGCACCTACTAGAAAACGAATCGAATCAAAGAGCCAGAGAGAACCTCATAAATAGATTTACACCAGTGGAAGCAGCTCGATGTCGGCCTCACTTAGGAAAGGTATATACAATCGATACTTTGCCTCCGCAAATCCCCGCGCTGCATTCCACAGGATTAATGGAACAAGGCGACTTCTGGTGGATTATTTGTGACAACAGTCAAAGCATACTACTCCATATTGCATGCATCCATAAGATGATTAGATTGATGTGGTGAGTGCCAATGGCCAGATCCTCCTCCCAACACCGAAGGGCATCATCTTAATTCTATTCACTCTCATAATGTCAATGTCCTTCTCATTAGTCCAGGAAGTGCTGGGGTCGAAACTCCCCATCCCCACACTGTAGAACTCCATGTTGGCCTTCTCGGGGATGTAGTCACAGTGTGACACGAAACATTTGCAGGCTCTCCTTCACCACGTAGGGGAGGATGCATTCGCACGGTCTCCTTCGCCAAGTCGTTTAAAAAAACGTTATTTCTGTGTCCAGCTTTGAAGAGGAGAATCAAAAGTAATTTAACTTGTGAACATCATAATCAAAATCCTCATTATATAACTCTGCCTCGCAGCTTTTTTAATCAACGGCTAATTTGTGAGTGGCTGTGCCACGTCCTCCCTAGCCGTTTGGTTTCTAGCCGTTTGAAGGGATAGCAACACATCATTTCTACCTGTTTGGATTTTTTGTTCATTGTTAAAAGGAATATAACAATCCACTTTCTAATATTGTTTTCATAACTACATTCTATCCACTTACATGGTCATCAACATCAATTATGGTGATGGGATAAGGCAGGTAGTTATTATGAAGTCATGGAACAAACCATAAAATTTTCCATCTAAATAATGTAAGCTTGCTTATGGCTATTTTGATAATATAAAAGAATTATTAAAAAATTATAATATTTATATTAAAATTATAATATTTCAATTAAAAGATAATGGTAAGAGTTGTTGCATATGTTTATAGGGACACAAGAATAAAGTTATTGAAATAATAGATTTAATAATATTACAATTTTATCATTTAGTTCTAATTAAAATATATTTGTTTTAAATAATATATGAACTTTTGAGTTTAAATATTATAAAAACAAACTAATATGGTCATTAAATTTAATACAAAGTGGATTAAAATAGTAATTCTAAGGTTATATTGATTATGGATAGAAAAGAAAATTAAAATAATAAGACCTAAGTTTAATAGACTATGGACCATAGATATTAAGGATTATGTATGATATGTATTTGTTATAACTATCTTATTACTAAAACAAAGTACCTCCAATTGTGTTAGGAATGGTTTTATAAAGCTTATTATATGAAAAATTGTGTCACAACATTGTATGATAATATTGTGAATTTTTAAGGAATTTGTATTTGATTGCCCAAAATGGGTGTACAAATTTTGAACCTCCACTCTCTTAATTCGGATCTGCCACTAGCTTAAAAGTTACTACCCGAATAAAAACACCTAACATATGCAACACAAAAGTGGAAATAGACATGTTAGTGACCAATGGATTAAAAGTGGACATAATGTTATTCCAAATATAAGATAATCTCTATTATATGATTTTTTTTTAAGTTAAAAAAAATATAATAGAAGTGAAGCGGTTTTACATAGACCTCCATAAATACTAGGTGGCCTTGACATCAAAAGTCACCAGGTTTATCTAATATTATCCTCCAAATTCCAAAATTGTGAACCTAATATGAATTCAGATATATTTAATTTAATTTTCCATAAACGTCAATCTATAATGAAATCCATATATGAATGCTAGAAAAACTATGAAGAGCGGTTGAAGTTCAACAGAATTTGACCCACAATTTTTTTTATTTTTTTTATTAAAAAGAGGGTGAAGCTTAGTGATATTTGAGACCTCTTTGTGAGCTTTTGAACAACTCCATACTCACTCATTGTAATGACCTTGACAATGTTATTTTAGTGACATCACCATGAGTCCTTGATTGGTTCCATAACACTAAAATCGGTACAATGTATAGATACAATTTAATTTAATAATTTCAATATGAATTAATTTTTGTATAAACATAAATATTAATTTTTAAATATTTTTAGTCTAAATTAAGTATGGTTTACATTATAAAAATCAAATTAATTAATTCTTTTATTATTATTAAAATATTTAAATAATAATTTTTTTTTTTATAAATAAGAATAATATTTAAAAAAATCATAATTTTATAATAACTTATTATTTTTATTATGTTTTGAAGTTTTTAAAATCCTACCAAATTATTATTAAAATTAGATGATCTAGATTACAAGTGATATTTTTATCATATGTTTAGGGAGAATGCATAATTTTATGTCACACATACACACACACACACATATTCTCAAACTTGAACACTAACATGAATTAGGTGACTTAGTTGCCAACTACTTGCTATCCATGAGTGAGTTTAATTTTATGCAAGAACATAACAAGCTTGTAAACATAATAAAAGAAATCAAAATCAGTCATGAATAACAATGAATATATTTTTTATGTGGATACTATGGAATTTAAAGTGAAACAAAGAACTAGATTGTGGTCAAACTATTATGGAATACCTTTGTGTGTGTTTAAGCTTATGTTTGACTGAAAGAATATATAGTGTGTGAGAATAATGCATTTTTATATTAAAAAATGGGATATACAAGGTTCATATGAACTTTATGATGTGAAAGAGTGGAACATAAAGTTGTAGTGGTCAATTCCTACACATTAGTTAAACACCTATTAAATATTTATCAAAATTTGACTTATCTAAGCCCAATAATAAGATTAGGAGAATCAATTTAAAAATATTAGAGTTTGTCACACATAGACATTGATACTAGAGAGGCCCTCTACAACCCAATATTGAGTAGATGTGTAGACATTGCATCTTACATGCTAGAAGCTAGATATAAATATTTTTTAATTTCAGTTTTTTTTTTTATTGTAATTTTGTTTCTAATTAATAAAATTACTAACATTTCTTTTAGATAAAATAAATTCATATCCCATTAAAATATATAACATATTGATAGTAGTTATAAATTAACATCGATTTTACCATACAAATTAAAATGTCACATCTTATTTTCATATATCACACATTATTTTGTTTTTTTAACTTCCTTACTAATCATTTGTATATGTTATTGCATGGCATATAATTCCTATATTTTCTTATTGTATTTGGTAAATAGTTGATCTTGATGAATTATATCTATGCACTTTTTTTTTTCTTGGTAAAACTAAATCTATTTATAAAACATAATAGTACAAAACTGCGGTAGTTTAGGTTGTGTGAGCCTGAGAACTGGGCTTGATGTCCAAGATTAACCTTAGCAACTGAACTTCCGAGAGTGGGAAACTAGTTCTTTTAAAATAAATTCCACCGCCCTTAGAAGGGAAACCGGTAAAATAGTAAAAGTACTGTGATACAACAAGAGACAGTAAACGGGAATAGCCTATATCTTTTACAGCTGAATATAAACTCAAAAAGCCAAAAAAAAATTCCATGAGGTCGAAAATTTATACCAAAGCACGCTGAGGGGGATCAAAGTCACCATTCAGGAGTAGGGGACTCCAGTTCTTCCACGATCCTGGAACCAAACTCAGCTTCTACATCGTCGTTGTCCTTCTCTGGCGTGCCACTCTTGCTGAAGAAGTCCACCTGCAAATTTTCCATTCCAAGAATGGAATGACCAATGATGACTGGCTCAACAGGGGCTGGAATATCAATATTTGCATGTGAGGGCTAAGGGTTAGGCGGAATAGGGGCAGGGCAGGGCATTGAAGCTGGAGCTGGGATAGGGGATTCTTCGCAAATAGTAACAATGATGAAAGCGGTGAGAACTGGCATGTTTGAGGAGAAATTGAAGCGAAATTCCGCCCTTTGTGAAGACTGGCAGAGGGCTGGGTTGGTGGGAAAATTAGAAGCAGGGGAGGCAGGCTGAGAGACACGTGGAGGAGGCTATGAAGGTGGAACAAAGTGAGTGCTTCCAGGAGGGTAGGAGATGCCTCTCCGATGCCCAAAATCCTAATGCAAACTCCAATCTACGTCCTCCTCACAAGATGCCGAGGGCAAGCTAATGGAAGGGCGAGGGCGGGAAGAGCACCCGCTGCTCGTTCTGTGCCTGCAACGCATTCTCTGCCTGAGCCGAGGCATCGAAGCCGCATGAAGCCAGGAGTGCTTGGGGTGGAAGGAGCAGTCAGGATGCAACGAAGATCTCCGAAAATCAGCTGCGTGAGAAGGCGAAAAGAAATTGAGATGACAGTAGCTAGTCTGGGTGAAGTGGAAACCTGGAAAAGTTTCCAAGCATCCCAGGATGGAGCAACATCGACCTGTTTGGGTGCGTTCAGTTGGAACAGTGCAAGCAGGGGAGCAACTACCACAGACGGGAGAAGGATGACTACAAAAAACACAATGAGCAGACGAATTATCCAGAATGAAATCCATAGCCAAATGAACCAGCAAGGTGAGGTAAATGACAGGCGCAGTGAACGGTTTTAAAGCAGAACAGGTTGGCGAAGTTAATGTGTGAGTAATGGCACTGTAGGGGGCCATATGGCCGTAGCAAGCGAACTTCCTCGGGATCCACCAAGGGGCGGAAGTCCCATCACTCCGAGCCATCATCCGCATCTGAAGTATATCTATGCACTTATTACCTAATGTTTCATGCATGTTTGATTTCCCCTATGATTATAATTTGATCATTTTCAGAATTACTATATGGAATAATCATCTCCCTAGATGAATCTTATAACATTTAAACCTAACTATCCAACCCCCATTTCTTATTTATTTCCCCAGATAATATGGTCATTTATTAATTCCTATACCATTAGGTCATATGACATAAATTATGTATGGTAACTCGCCACATGACAAGTACATTACCACTAATGCATCCATGCGGCCAACGCTATCCCATCTAATGAGCGAATGATAAAACATGATGAGCACAAGGTATGGTATGACTACGTGAAGGGTGTAGATTCGTTGTCCCCATGTAATGGTTCTTATCTTTCCACCCAAACCTTAAGCTTGTATATACATTTCCTGTGAACTAATCGACATTTTTCTCTCCTGTCATTGGAAACTAGTAATAGCCACAAATCTACCAACGCTATTTTTACAGCCCAACAATAGTGCACTATTTATGGAGCCGAGGTATTATGGTTCAATAGACTATTTCATGTTTTTTTCATTTTCCACAGTAAGGGTTCTACACTTGGTCGTTTTGTAAATTTAAATTTTCTAAGAGTGGTTATTATCACTTTGAAATTCGGTTCCTTGGTTTTCCATATCCTCCTAAAGATGTGAAATTATTGTAATCAACACTCAGTTTCTAATGTATAGGTTAACAGGTCGATGTGTCTTTTTGGGTTCATTGGTTCATCTCCAAGAACGATGGCTACATAAGGTGACGAATTCACTTCTTCCCTCTTCGTATGTACTAGTGAGTTACTAATTGAATTTTTATGCCTATTCTGCTTTAAATTTCCATTAGAACAATATTTACTCTTACAAGCACAAGGGATTTATATATGCCAAAGGAAAATTCCGCAAAGTTCAATTCTTTCCTGATAACAATTTTACTCGGCCTTGCAGGGTGTCTCTATAGCCATAAGACCCAATCACCGCACAAATGCATCAATCCTTTGTTTTACTTTACTTTCTTAGGTAATTTAATGGCTCTTCCTACTTCATGTATGCGTGTATGGTTTTTTTTCATTACATAGTCTTTTGGATATGGTTTTCCTACCTCAGAGCTAACTTATATTCGATTTTCAGCAACATGGTGAAGAACGCAAGCTCCATTGACATATACTTGGGTAATATAAATGGGAATTCCCTGGCTAATTATTTGCTATTGCATATTATTTTTTTTTCTCCAACATCATTCTCGTTGGTTGATTGTGAGATCTACTTTGCAGGTACACATGCTAGCCTCAAATCCTGTCTCAGACTATGGAGGTTTTGGACCCATCTTCAACAGACTTGACATAGAGTTTTTCAAGTCGATTATTTTAGTACTTCTCCTCAAGTTTCACCTTCCAACACTTGATTTTTTCAAGTTTCCGATGTGGTGGAAAATATGAATAACCCAATTGTGTTTTGTTCTTTTATTTTTTGTTTAATGGTTGTGTGATTATGGCTTATTTTTATTCATTGGGTAGTTTATTCCCTTTCTTTTGATATTTTTTCTTCCTTCTATTTAACTTTTTCACTATGGAATTTTTTTGATATTCTTTATGAGCTATCTTGTTTTCATGGGTTCATAAGAGATCCTATAACTGTGTGTTCTTGCTTACTAGAAGGGCAATTTATTTGTATATGGATGCATATTGTGATAGTTATATGGCTTTTTATAGTATATATGTGTATGGTATTTATATTACAAGTCCATGATAAATTCAGTTGATTAACTCGTAGTGAATTAACTTAGCTCATACTAATACCGATGGTTGAAACTAGGTTCACTAGTCAATTTTTTAAGATATCAATATCAATTTACTAACAAAGTATTTCTACAGAGGTTATGTTTATGGGTGTTCTTTGAATATAGTAGTTAACTTATTCTAGTACTCAAATTTCTATAATTTTATTTTCCTAAAAATTATTCCATTTAATTATCTAATTTTTTCATATAACAAAATAAATTAAAAGCTATTAATAAAATTGTAAATATAACAAAATTTATCTAAAATAATTTGAATGTATGAAAATACAATTTAAAATACATTGAATTTAAAGAAAATAATAATGTAAAAACAAAATCTAACACAAGTTATAAGATATAAATGAAAAATTATTTTTAAATGGAAAACATAATTGTAAATCATAAAAAGATAATTGAAAATTATTTTAAGAAATCAAATAATCTCATCTAAATCATTAGAAAATATATATTTTTTTACTAGAAAAGGTCATCCAGAACGGATTTTGAGGACCACATGTTAAGTCAACTAATATTTTTAATTGAAAAAAAAACTCACAAAATTATAAAGCTAATCAACCAATACTTGTGATTTGACTTTTTGGTTATTAGAAGGCTCCTAAAAAGAATTATTTCTACTTAAGAATAGAATAATTTATCAACAAAATGGAATTATTTGGACATCCTAGTGGAATTTTTCAATTTGAGTATTTTCTTTTCTAATTAAATCCAATTTCCAATTCAATTTGTTTTATAGAAAAGATACCTAATTATTTCATATTTGACCCAATTTCCAATACAATTAGGTGCTCAATTTATTTGACAGAAGAAATTACCTAATTATTTCATAGATTCCTTTGTAAAATTTCCACCATAATGTTTATTATTTTATTAGTCTATAAATATTCGAAATATTATTTTATTAATCTATAAATACTCTAAATATTTTTATTTGGAAAGAAATAAATATTATATAATTTATAAAATCAAAATCCTCAAACCATAATTGAAAAAACATAAAAAAAACTATAAAGCTAATCATCCAATACCAATACTTATGCTTTGATGTTATGGTTATTAAGAGACTCCTAAAAAATAATTTATAAATAAAATGGAATTATCTGGACGTACTAATGGAATTCTAGGTATTTTCTTCTCCCATTTGACCCAATTTCAAAGACGAAGATACCTAAAATAGAATTGAATTAAGTATTTTGCAACCCTTCAATTTGTTTTAAAGACGAAGATACCTAATTATTTCATAGGGTCATTTGTAAAATTTTGAGTACAATGCTTATTATTTTATTATTTGATAAATATTTTGAATATTATATTTATTATTTTATACCTATTCCAGAGCTATTATTCTCACTTTCTCCTTTATTTGACATAGAGCTGACATTCTTCACTTGAATTCCATTGTTCTTGTTCTTGTTACTTCAACTCACCTCATTCTCATATTTGGTTTTCAGACTTGTGTATTTTTATCCATTAGAAAATGTAGAAATGAAGGGGTTTTTAATTCGAGCAATCTCAAGTATTCCTTAATGTGATCTACTACTGAATTATTTTCTTCTTATACAGCGATTCAAGGTGAATTTCCTCTATCAATACTTGTTTCCCTTAATTCTCTATGAATTCCACCTCACTTTGACTTACTAGTTGCTTGTTTACTCCTCCATGGTATCCTTGGTAATTTCTATTTTGGCTTTAACTTTGCATTCAACCAATTGTCACTACAAGGTTGATTTCGCATTTCTACCTAGGGTTTTTATCCTTGAAACCCTAAATGTTATTTATTGGTTTTTTTTTTTATTCTAGTAATGACCATGCCTTTTGAGGCTTGAAATATTTTCTTAATTATCAATGTAGATCACCTAATTCTTATATTCTTGGCAGAAAATAGTTACTCTCTCTTCATGCTTTTTAATTATTAAACCCTAATTCTTTTATTATTTTTATTCTCTCTTTTAAAATGGTTATTTAAAGTATTATTACTTATAATTTTGTTGCACCATTCATTAATTTGATATAGAGTTCTCCACTCCTGAAAAATAATTACCCTCTTTCTTCACTTACCCTCTTTCTTTAATATATTATGCTAACATTTATTTGTTGTTGAACTTTACAAGGTGATTGAAATGGATGAACCACATTCAATCTTGAGAATATATACTTTGGGTTCATTCTCTATTAAAGTAAATCATCATTTGTTCTGATAAATACAATCATGTTCTTTTACACTTGTTTAAATTCCGTGTTTTTTACTCTCATATAGGTATCGATTCAATCGAGTGCATTTGTACTATACTTTTGCTATCTCGTGACTCTTTTTGACAATCAAGACTAAGTTAGTTCCTTTCTCTTCCTTACAGTTCATTCGTATATGCTTAATTAAGTACTTTTCATCTATATGTTTGAGACGTATTGGTCTATGATTTCCCGGGAAAGGAAAAATGCCTTTATATTATGGGTCATCTTATTTTGAACAAAATATTATTCTTCCTTCAAACGATTTTAGGCAATAAGTTGGTTAACCTATGTATTAGGTATATATGGTTGAGATCTTATAATTTTTCAAGTCTTTATAGACCTTGTGATTGTATATATGTCTCTTTTAATTGTTGGGTTGATATACCATTTCCACATTTTTATTTTCTAAGAACCTAATTGTATACTTGTTTTCCTCTGTAATGTGTGGATAGTAAATGCATAATTTATTGTTATCTTTCTATGGCTATGGCTAGTATGTAATTATGCTCTACCACTGTTTTATATATTTTTGAATGTTATTCTTATTATATTTTTCATATATACTTGTATTCATTATATGTAATTGACCAAAAATTTATCTTTAAAAAAAATAGGAAGGCTACACCCAACATGGGTTCTTTTCTTTCAATTTATTTTCTACAAAATATAAATCTATTGCTTCATGGTCTCTACTCCTTTGTATTAGTCCCTTTACCTCTGATAGGGATTCTTCATGAAATTTAATATTTAAGTGTTTGTATACAAATTCATGCATATATATGCTAATTATGATTATGTATACGTACTTTAACCTACTATTTATTCTATTAAAACTAAGTTAAAGTATCTACTCTAGTATAATTTACTAAGATAAGGATTTTGTTAGTATAACAATTTTAGTATACCTTTTCCACTCCTAATCAAGAACTCTCAATAGTTCCACTTAATTTTTTTCCAACTCGCTCTTAAGTGGAAGTTTTACCTTATTTATTTTATTTTTAATTTGTACTTTCTATGTTTGCGTTTAATATTGAGGGTTAACCTTACTCCTTTTTATATTAGATACTCTAAGAATATAGTTATTTAGATTCTCTTTTCAAAGCCTAAGTTAGAATTCTCTCAAACTCAAAATATAACTTAGAAAACATAACACAGGAATCTAATCATTATAAACATAGGAATATGCAATTATAGCCATAATAATTTACTCTATTTAATTCCATGCAAATTCCTCATATAAGTCAGCCATTTTAACATAACTCATAGAAATTAACATAACTCGTTTTAACCTAACCTAGCCTAACCTACCTTAACATAACCTATCCTAATCTAGCATATCCTAACTTAACCTACCCCATCCTAGCCTAACTGATAGCCTACCCTTGCCTAGCCTAACCAAGCCATGCCTAGCCTAGCCTACCTTACCCTAACCAAGCCGAGCATAACCTAGCCTATCCTAGCCTAACCTAGCCATGCCAAACCTACCCTAACCTAGCAAAACCTAACCTAGCCTAACGTATCGTAGCCTAGCCTAGATTAACCTAGCCATGTCTAACATAACCTAACCTAGCCTACTCTAGCCTAGCTTGGCCTAACCTAGCCTGGCCAAGCCTAACCTAGCCTTGCCAAACATATCCTAAGCTTGCTTAACCTAGCTTTGCCTAACATAGCCTAACCTAACCTAACCTAATGAAAACCTAACCTAACCTATCCTAACCTAGCCTAGCCTAACCTAGCCTAACCCTTCCTAACCTAACCTTCCTTATCCTAGCCTAACCTAACCTACACTAGCCTAACTTAACCTAGCCTTGCCTAGCTTAGCCAAACCTAGCTTAGCCTAACCTAACCTAACTTCTCCTACCCTAGCCTAGCCTAGCCTGACCTAACCTAGCATCTCCTAGCCTAGCCTAGCCTAGCCTAACCTATCCAAGACTATCATAATATAGCCTAACCTAGGCTAACCATGACCAACCATGCATAGCCTACCCTAACCTAGCCTAACCTAACCTAACCAAGCCTAACCTAGCCGAGCCTACCCTAACCTAGCCATGCCTATCTATCCTAGCTTAACCTAGCTTAGCATAACCTAGCATAAACTAGCCTAACCTAGCCTAAAATATCCTAACCTAACCTATCCTAACATAGCCTACACTATATTACACTAGCCTAGCCTAGCCTCGCCTAGCCTAACCTATCCTAACATAGCCTACACTATCTTACACTAGCCTAGCCTAGCCTCGCCCGCAACCTATCCTAACATAGCCTAGCCTAACCTAACCTAACCTAACCTAACCTAGCCTTACCTAAACTAATGTAGCCTAACCCAGCCTAACCTAGCTTAACCTATCCTAGCCTAACCTAGCCTAACCTAACCTAACCTATCCTAACCTAACCTAGACTAACCTAGCCTAGCCTAGCCTAGCCTAACCTCGCCTAGCCTAGCCTAGCCTCGAATAACCTAGCCTTGCCTAGACTAGCCTAGCCTAGCCTTGCCTAGCCTAGCGTAACCTTGGCTAACCTAGCTTTGCCTAGCCTAGCCTAGCCTAGCCTAGCCTAGCCTAGCCTAGCTTAGCCTAACCTCGCCTAGCCTAGCCTAGCCTAGCTTAGCCTAACCTCGCCTAGCCTAGCCTAGCCCAGCATTGCCTAGCCTAACCTAGCCTAACCTAACATAACCTACTGTAACCTACCCTACCCTACCCTACCCTACCCAACCCTACCCATACACTACCCTAGCCTAACATAGCCTAGCATAACCTAACATAACCTAACCTAACCTATCTTAACCTAATCTAACCTAGCCTAACCTAGCCTAGCCTCACCCAACATTGCCCAACCTAACCTAACCTATCCTAGCCTAGCCTAACCTTACCTAGCCTAGCCTAACCCAACCTAACCGAGCCTAGCGTAGCCCACCCTAGGGTAGCCCATCTTAGACCATCCTATCCTAGCCTAGCCTAACCTAGCCTAGCCTACCTTCCCCTACCCTACCCTACCCTAGCTTAGCCTACTCTAGCCTAGCCTACGGTAGCCTACCCTAGACTACCCTACCCTAGCCTAACCTAGCCTAGCCTAACCTAACCTAGCCTAACCTAACCTAAGCTCCCCTAACCTACCCTACCCTACCCTACTCTACCTTACACTAGCCTAGCTTAGCCTACCCTAGCCTACCCTAACCTAGCCTACCCTACCATACCCTATGCTAACCTAGCCTACACTAACCTGGCCCACCATAGCCTAGCCTAGCATAGCCTAACCTACCCTAATGTAGCCTACCCTAGCCTATCCTAGCCTAATCTACCCTTACCTACCCTACCCTACCCTATCTTACCCTATCCTAGCCTAACCTACCCTAATCTATCCTACCCTACCCTACCCTACCCTAGCCTAACCTATCCTACACTAGCCTACCGTAGCCTTGCCTAACCTACCATACCCTAGCGTAGCCTAGCCCAGCCTAACCCTAACCTAACCTATCGTAACCTAACCTAACCTAACCTATACTATCCTAACCTAACCTAACCTATCCTAACCTACTTAGCCTAGCCTAACCTAGCTTAGCCTAGCCTATTCTAGCCTAAGCTAGCCTAGCCTAGCCTAATGTAGCCTAACCTAACCTAAACTAACCTAAACTAACCTACCTAGCCTAGCCTAGACTAGCCTAGCCAAGCCTAGCCTAACCTAGCCTAACTTATCTTAGCCTAAACTATCCTAGCCTAATCAATCTCATCCTAACCTAACCTAGCCTATCTTATCCTAGCTTAACCTAGCCTAGCCTAATCTATCCTATCTTATCCTATCATATCCTAACCTGACCTAGCCTAACCTAACCTAGCCTAGCCTAGCCTAGCCTAACCTAACCTAGCCTAGCCTAGCCTAACCTAACCTAACCTAGCCTAACCTATCTTATCCTAACCTAGCCTAACCTAGCCTATCTTATTGTGGCCGAGCCTAGACTAGTCTAATCTATCCTACCCTACCCTAACCTACCCTACCCTATTCTAGCCTATCTTATCCTTGCCTATCCTATCCTAACCTAACCTAACCTAACCTAACATAGCCTAGCCTAACCCAGCCTAACCTAAGCTAACATAGCCTACCCTAGCCTAACCTAACCTAACCTAACCTAGGCTAACCTAGCCTAGCCTAACATACCCTAACCTAACATATTGTACTCTTACCTAGCCTAGCTTAACATAGTATAACCTATCCTAGCCTAGCCTATCCTAGCCTATCCTAGCCTATCCTAAGATACCCTAACCTACCCTATCTTGACCTAACCTAGCCTAACCTTGTCTATCCTACATTATAGTAGCCTAACCTACCCTCGCCTAGCCTATCCTATCTTAACATAGCCTCCCCTAGCCTAGCTTAACCTACCCTAGTCTAACCTAGCCTACTCTAGCCTACCCTAGCATACACTAGCCTAACCTACTCTAACCTAGGCTATCCTAGTCTAGTCTATTCTATCCTAAGCTACTCTTGCCTATTCTAGCCTAACCTAGCCTACTCTAGCTTAACTTAGTCTATCCTTTAGCACCTTAGGCTAGGCTACTCAAGCTTATGGTACTTTACTCTATATTATAATATTAATGAAGAAATCATTCAAAAAATAAATTAATTAAAAGCTATTAATAAAGTTTAAATATAAGAAAAAATCTTTAAAATAATTTAAATATATGAAAATACAATTTAAAATACATTCAATTTAACCAAAGTAATAATGTGAAAATAAAATCTAACATAAATTATAAGACATAAATGAAAAACATATTTGTAAATCATAAAAACATAATTGAAAATCATTTTAAGAAATCCAATAATCTCATTTAAATCATCTAATCTCATAGAGTAAGCAATTAAAAGAAGGCCCAAACCCTATGAATCAAATCTTTTAATAATATGGTTAATCCTACAATTAATCTCATAAAACTATACATCAATGGAAAAAAAAGAATAGAGATCATGTTTGTGTGCTACCAGAATTCTTAGAAATTGATCATAAAAATATCAATATAAATGAATATTTCGCACTTGTAAGAAATCCAAAAATGGCACCCTACTAGAAAACGAATCGAAACAGAGAAAAATAATCAAATCAGAGAGCCAGAGAGAACCTCATAAATTGATTTGCATCGGTGGAAGCAGCGCAGCTCGATGTCGATGTCGCGTATGAAAGGCATATACCGTCGATACTTTTCCTCCGCAAATTCCCAATGCAAGCATCACCGCCTGCATTCCACAGGAGTAATGGAACATGGGGACTTCGAGCGCCGCTCTCCATTCGTCCATATTCTTTCTGGTGGATTCTTCATGACAACAGTGAAAGCATACTGCTCCTCCATATTACACACATCCATATCCCACACATCCATAAGAGATTTGATTTGATAGATCTAACAAAGAAATATCTAAATTATAACCAAGAAATTTGAGACAAAGAGATTACAACCGGCTGAAATGAATTAAAAAGAAACTATGGCGAGCCCAGGAAACCATAAAGAAAATGGAATAATAAAACTAAGATGAATAAACTGGGTTTGGTTTAGACACCGAAAATAGAGTTCTAATAGAAAAAATAGGTGCTATTACTAACACCGTATTAATCCAAAAATTATAAAACCACTTGAAAATGAAGAAAAGGGTTTACTTCAAGAAATACAAAATGAAGAGGCAGAAACTTACCTTTCTTGTCTGGCGGGAACTAGGTTTTTTTAGGGCCTTATTTCCTTCCAATGATCCAATTTGTTGTAATCTTATCTTGTCGTGGGAGACCCTGCGTATTGAATTGGACAGACATTGTCTTAAAATAAAGCAATTAAAAGAAGGCGCAAACCTTATCTTGATTAAAAGAACGTGCAAACCCTATCAATCGAATCTTTTAATAATATGATTAATCCGAAAATTAATCTCATAAAACTATACATTAATGGAAACAAGAATAGAGATCATGTTTGTGTGCTACCATATTTCTTAGAAATTGATCATAAAAATATGCAATATAAATGAATATTTCACACCTCCGAGAAATCTAAAAATGGCACCTACTAGAAAACGAATCGAATCAGAGAGCGAGAGAGAACCTCGTAAATAGATTTGCACCGGTGGAAGCAGCTCGATGTCGGCCTCACTTAGGAAAGGTATATGCAGTCGATACTTTGCCTCCGCAAATCCCCGCGCTACATTCCAAAGGAGTAATGGAACATGGGGACTTCTGGTGGATTCTTTGTGACAACAGTGAAATTATACTACTCCTCCATATTGTACACATCCATAAGATGATTAGATTGATGTGGTGAGTGCCAATGGCTAGATCCTCCTCCCAGCACCGAAGGGCATCATCTTAATTCTATTCATTCTCATAATGTCAACGTCCTTCTCCTAGTGCAGGAAGCGCTGGGGTCGAAACTCCCCAACTTCTCTCCTAAGAAATCCCCATCCCCACACTGTAGAACTCCACGTTGGCCTTCGCCGGGATGTAGTCACAGTGTGACACGAAACATTTGTAGGCTCTCCTTCACCAAGTAGGGGAGGATCCATTCGCACGGTCTCCTTCACCAAGTCGTTTAAAAAAAACATTATTTCTGTGTCCAGCTTTGCAGAGGAGAATCAAAAGTAATTTAACTTGTTAACATCATAATCAAAATCCTTATCATATAACTCTACCTCACAACTTTTTTAATCAGCGGCTAATTTGTGAGTGGCCATGAAATGTCCTCCCTAGCCGTTTGATTTCTAGCCGTTTGAAGGGATAGCATCACATCGTTTCTACCTATTTGGATTTTTTGTTCATTGTTAAAAGGAATATAACAATCCACTTTCTAATATTGTTTTCATAACTACATTCTATCCACTTACATGGTCATCAACATCAATTATGGTGATGGGATAAGGCATGTAGTTATTATGAAGTCATGGAACAAAGCATAAAATTTACATCTCAATAATGTGAGCTTGCTTAGGGCTATTTTTAGAATATAAAAGAATTATTATAAAATTATAATATTTATATTAAAATTATAATATTTCTATTAAAAGATAATGGTAAGAGTTGTTGCCTATGTTGATAGGGATACACAATAAAGGTATTGAAATGTAAAATAGCATTACATTGTACTTAAACATATTAGATTTCATTTAGTTGTAAATAAAATATATTTGTTTTAAATAATATATATGAAATTTTTAGTTTAAATATTATAAAAACAAACTAATATGGTCATTAAATTTAATACAAAGCCGATTAAAATAATAAGTCTAAGGTTATATCGATTATGGATAGAAACGAAAATTAAAATAATAAGACCTAACTTTAATAGATTATGGACCATAGATATTAAGGATTATGTATGATATATATTTGTTATAATTATCTTATTACTAAAACAAGGTATCTCCAATTGTTGTGGGAATGGTTTTATAAAGCTTACTATATAAAAAATTGTGTCACAACATTGTATGATAATATTGTGAATTTTTAAGGAATTTTTATTTGATTGCCCAAAATGGGTGTAAAATTTTTGAACCTCCACTCTCTTAATTGGGATCTACCACTAGCTTAAAAGGTACTACCCTAATAAAAACACCTAACATATGCAGCACAAAAGTGGAAATAGACATGTAAGTGACCAATGGATTAAAAGTGGACATAATGTTATTTAAAATATGAGATAATCTCTATTATATGATTTTTTTAAGTTAAAAAAAATAATAGAAGTGAAGCCATTTTACATAGACCTCCATAAATACTAGGTGGCCTTGACATCAAAAGTCACCAGGATCAGCTAATATTACCTTCCAAATTCCAAAATTGTGAGCCTAATATGAATTTAGAAATATTTAGGATGTAAAGTGTTCTTATTTGAAAACAACTTTCCTCAAATGCCACATGTACTATTGTGTAACGTTGATTTGGATGTTGGACTATTGAAACACTATGGACCTTACGATTAAATATGGTTATTAATTAGTTAAAATAAGAAAATCGTTAAACAAGTGAAGTGTGGCCATGAAATTGAAAGAAATGTCTAAGAATCCTTTGATTTCTCCAAAATATTTGATACCAGAGTTTCTACCTTCATGTTCTGTGCCTCTCCTTCGATTTCGACTCGAGGGAGCTGGACGAAGTGGATGTCGAGGGAGCTGGACGAAGTGGATGTCAAAACCCTGGCACTACAGCCTCATCATCCAGGATGCCAAGATACGATTCAGGCAATGCAGAAGATTGCAGGATGCCAATCCACTTGTGCGGCTCCATCTGTGTGTGGTTCTACGTTTTGGGGCTACAAAGATGAACTTGGTTCCTACGATTTGCATTCACGGATCCTATAAATACAACTTTGGTTCCTATAAATACAACCCACCCTTCCCGTGATCTTGCTAGATGCGCTTGGGTTTTCTATCTCATTGTGAATATTTTCAACATCTTTTATTTACATGTATGGCAACTCAGCCTTCTTTATTTCTTTATAAGATTGGATTGCTGTGTGTTTGGGAAGAATATTTGTTGTTTCTCGTTAAATTTTGACAAATTTGAAACATTATGGCTGAGAATTATTAGGGTAACCGTGTTGTTTTTCTCATCTTTTTTTTCTCATGACGTACCCATGACTGTTATTGGAAAAACCAATATCTACACTATCTTATTCAAGAGTATTGTAATCCTATAAATTCTATAAAGTTTTGATAATTTAGGTATTTTATGGTTTTTGTAGAACTACATTTATTTTTCAATTTTTGAGAGTCGTTCGAGTTTGTAATTTAGCATAAAAAAGTTTTCTTGATTTCCTGTAAAGCTATGAACTTGGAGATTTTTTACTATGTTAGGTTTCATTTATTGTTTCTGATGCCTTGATTTTTGGTCATGGTTGCAATATTTTTAAGATGTCTTCAAATGCAAATTTCGCTGTGTGTTGTCTCTTGATCTTTGGTTTCATGGTGACTCTGTATTACCTATTATATATTTGTCTTCAAGAAAGTTCAATTGTGTTGAGAATAAAAGAGGAACTATAGCATTATGCCGGAAAGTTCAACTATGCTGAGAACTATAACAAACTATAGCATTATGCTGGAATTGTGTGGTAATGGATGAAATGTACACACTGAATCATACTGCACTTTCATAGATAAAGACTAATGGAATGAAAATGGTTTAGTAATTGTATTTTTTTTGGTTAAAGTTGTTTTATTTTTCTTTGAAGACGAGCTAATATATAATTGTTAATAAAATGGAAGTTTATTTTTTAAAAACTTTAAAAAATATTTTTCTTAAATTTAAAAATTAGTTATAACTAAAATAATGGTTATATGTAAATAAATAAATAAAATTTAAAACTTCGTTATAACTAAAATAGTTGCTATACATCACAAAATAAATATTTATTTGTTGAGGTGTTTTTTTTCTTATTTATTAATTTATTGTTTCATTAATAATCTATATTATTTATATGTATTTTTGAATTTAATTTACATCTTAAATACTTATTTTCATATATTTTGAGATATCTAAAATACTCAATATTATAAATATTTTCTGAAAATTTTACTATATGTTCCATATATACATTATTTATAGTTTTCTGTAAATAAAATGTTTAAAAAACATATGATTATATGATTATAAACACTTAAATGAGTTTTATAAAAGTAAAAACATGTAGTTTTTTAATTTAATATCTCACTTATCATAATTGATTTAAACTAAATTTGTGTTAAGGTAAGTAGATAGACTTCATATTTTAACATAGATCGAATCATAGCTTCTTAATATAAAATATTTTCAATATAATTTTCTGTAATATTGTAATATATTTTATAATTTAATGTTAAAATTATCTATCAAAAACCTAAATTTAGTTCATAATTATATTAAAATTTCTTTACATATTTTGAATTAAATAAACTTAAGCAAACTAACTTCAACTAACATCAATAAATATCAATTAATTATATATATTCAAAAATTTGTATATTTATATAAGATAACTGCACCTTAACAAAACCATGCTTGATTTTTATAATTGAGCCTTTGTTTTTTCCTACATCCTATTTATTTTAATGAATTATAAGTCAACTTGACTTCCACGTTGAGATAGTAACACATTTCAAACAATATAAAAAAATAGTGACAAAAGAATATTTATATATATAGGTCTTACACCTTGGTTATCATCAATTGTGTGAAGTGAGAGAATTATTCATCCTTGAGTAAATCCGATACCAATGGCACTGAGTATACCATTATCATTGGTTTCTCAACTACAAGTCACGAGTATCAGAGGGTTTATAATAGAAAAAATCTAAGGGCGCTAGTTCTTAAAAAAAATCCATGCGCATTAGTTGTTTACAATTACATATAGACATATTTTGGATGCATCAAAGTAAATTAAAATGATAAATAAAATGATATTCCCATATTATCTTCCACCGAAAATATAGTATCAAATATTTCATTTGAACAACATGTATTGATAAATTACTCTAATAAATAGATGTTATTTTAGTGATAAAATTATCGTCGCTCATAAAACCCTAGTAATGAACAATAACAATAAAATTCCTATCAATAACATGTAACATATTGTACAATATAGATAATCCATGAAAGAAATAAATTCAGGGTGCTTTCACTTGGATTAATGACAAAGATAGAAGTGGACCAATTTCCCCAAGCTGGGATCCGTCTGAATATTGCCTTTGTATTAGAATTATGCAGCAACCTTGCAGGGGACTGAAAATCTGCCCTTCAATCACTCAATGATATGTACTAGTAAAAAATGGACACTTACTCAATGATATGTACTAGTAAAAAATGAACACTTATCAAATATCCTCTTGGCAACACACATGATAGCCCATCGTTAAGTGGTTCATTTACTTGCAAACAATCCCTTTTTAATAAAAAAATATTAATTAAATATAATAATAACGTAAAACATTTCAGTCCAATAAAATATTAATCACCAATTTAATAAAAATTGAAAATTATCCTCCAATATAAATCACGATTAATTAAATAGAATGCATTATAAAGATAACAATGTCTTATCTTAAGACATGAATTAACAACATATAAATTATTTATTTTATAGCTTAAATGGAATGCATCATGAATATTACATGATATAACATATATAGATATAGAGTTGAATATATATGAATGATTAATATTGATAAATAAATATATATTATTTAAAATTATATAAATAAACAAATTAATATTAAATAGATATGAAGTAAATGTAATACAATAATAAAATAAATAAAAAAATATATAATAAGATTTTTGGTTAACATAAATCTATTTTGAAGAGAAATGTATTTCACAATGAAATTAAGAAATATATATTAGGCAATTAAGAAATATATATGAGGTATTGATACGATTATCAAAGGATTTATTATATCTTATGAGGATTGTTTTTTTAAGTGTGTAAAATTTATTAAATAAAAAAAACTAGACACCATTGATAATGTGGCTAAGATTCAGGATAAGGAGGGCATCCCTCCTGACCAGCAGAGGCTGATTTTTGTTCATAAGTAGCTGGAAGATGGACGTACTCTGGCTGATTATAAAATTGAGAAGGAATCTAATCTGCATCTGGTGCTCCTTCTTTGTGGTGATGATTCGTCGAAGTGAAAGTTATGTTGGTCTTTTGTGATGCCTATTAGGGTATGAATAGAAGGTGCTTTTGTATGTGTAGTTGTCTATGTTTACTGTTTTGTATGTGTGGTTTTCTATTTTTACTGTGTTGTTTCCACTATATTATCGTGTGTACTTGTGGTGGTGATTCGTCGAAGTGAAAGTTATGTTGGTCTTTTGTGATACCTATTAGGGTATGAATAGAAGGTGATTTTGTATGTGTAGTTGTCTGTGTCGACTGTGCTCTATGTGTGGTTGTCTGTGTTTACTATGTTGTGTCAACTATATTATCATGCGTATTTGTGTATATGTGGTGGGCTGAAGCCAACACTAGGCCTAGTACTACAGTGTTTTTGCTCGGCACTGCAATAGAACTTTTTCAATCGTTAATACTCTTTTAATACAAAGACTTTACATACCTTATGGAAGATGAACTTTATATACCTTATGGAAGATGAAAATGTTCTTTGCAGAAGATTTAATTCTTTTTATGGTTCTTATTCAAGAATGAAATGAGCGTGCTCTTTAAAGATTGTGATTGTTGTTATATTTAACTTTGAGATGTTATTCCTCTGTCATTTAGACACTTGCAAGTTCGGGACTTATAGATGAATCAAATTACTTCATTAGCAAAATGCAGGAAGAAGCGTTTCTACCTAATTTTTCATCATTCATTGTTTGCAAGGACTTATAACACTCTTATAGCATTGCATGCTCAAAATGCTAAAAAGGATAAAAGGATATTAGTAGTTCTTTTAGTGTATAATAAAAATGCAAATAAAAATATATTAGTTATTCCCTCTAATATAAATTAAGGCTTTGAAGACAGATTTAAAGCTTTGGGTTTTTGAAGTGGGATGTTTTGATGTTTCTGCTTCACAATAGTAAGAGTAATTAGGGTTTTGATATTTTAATTTGTATGATAAAATAAGAGATGGACATTATGGATGCTACTGTTGTTTTTTAACTAGAAAGCTCACAAATTTTTTCTTCATATTCTGGTCAGATATTAGTTGCAACTCATTCACCATAAATCATTTCCCACTAATGGCTTCATTCGGTATAAATTAAGGCTTTAAAGCTTTGAAGATAGACTGCAAGCTTTGGGTTTTTGAAGTGGGAAGTTTTGATGTTTCTACTTCACAACAAAAAAAGTATTCAGGGTTTTGATTTTTTGTTTTGTATTATAAAAGAAGAGATGGCCATTATGGATGCTATTATTTTTGTTTCACCAGAGAATAGTCTTCCATGTGGCCCATAGTGCATAATAAGACATCACTATGAAAGGAAGAGCCTGCCTAGGTTATAAGAAACCAATTATTTTATCCAAACAATTCTCCAAACCTATAATTTAATTTAAATAAATTAATTCATATTTATAAGTTCAATATTCAATTAAATCACATAACATATCTCATATTTTTTCCTCTATACTACTATTTTCTATGTTACTGCTTTACAGCGTTTCCTTTGCAACATATGGTGCAACTGCTAGTAAATTCAATTTTAAATAAACCTCAATCTCTAATGAAATCCATATATTAATGCTAGAAAAATTATGAAGAGCGGTTGAAGCTCAACAGAATTTGACCCACAATTTTTTTTTTTTTTTGAAAAAAAAAGCGGTGAAGCTTAGTGATATTTGAGACCTCTCTGTTAGCTTTTGAACAAATCCATACTCACTGATTGTAATGACCTCCACAATGTTATTTTACTAACATCACCATCAGTCCTTGATTGGTTCCATAACACTAAAATCGGTGCAACGTATAGATAAAATTTAATTTAATAATTTCAATATGAATTAATTTTTATATAAATATAAATATTAAATATTAAATTTTAATTTTTAAATATTTTTAGTTTAAATTATGTCTGGTTTACATTATATAAATCAAATTAATTAATTCTTTTATTATTATTAAAATATTTAAATAATGATTTTTTTTTTTAATAAGAATAATATTTAAAAAAAAAATCATAATTTTATAATAACTTATTATCTTTATTATGTTTTGAAGCTTTTAAAATCCTACCAGATTATTATTAAAATTAGATGATCTAGATTACAAGTGATATTTTTATCATATGTTTAGGGAGAATACATAATTTTATTATACACACAAAGACGCACACACATATTTATATTCTCAAACTTGAATACTAACATGAATTAGGTGACTTAGTTGACAATAGGGAAGTGGTGTGAATTTAATAACAGCCCCACTCACAGCACAAACGAGTGTCGGGCCAAACAGTCTTGAGTGGCCGAACTAAAGGCACCTGAATCAGATGCATTTTCTGATCCTGAGTTAGAACTAGACAAAGGCAATGAAAAAGGGAAGTAGATCATTGATGCAGATCCCAGTGCCATTGTTGCCACCACCAAGATCCAGAAGGAGGGTCCAGAGGATCCAGAGGAGGGGGAGCGCCTCTTCCAGTCGCAGCTGTGGCTAAAGGGTTCTCCGCTGCAATTTCTTGTCGATAGCAGAAGCCAAAATAACCTCATCTCAGCAGAGGTCGTGAAGCGGCTTGGCCTACCGACCATAGCCCACCCGCAGCCGTATACCATCGGGTGGCTCCACCCAGGGAGAGATCTCCGCATTCGCTAGCAGTGCCACCTTCCGTACAATATCAAGCCATTCACGGATGAGTTATTGTGTGATGTTGCTCCTCTTGATGTAGCTGATGTATTATTGGGCCAACCATACTTATGGAGGCAACATGCTGTGTATGAGTCTAGGCCTCGTGCTGTTATTATTACTTTGGGAAATAACTTGTACAGGATACCGGAGGTAGTACCGCCTCCTGTCATCTCTTTGACTACTGCAAAACAACGCAGTAAGATCGTTTCCCAAACCAGGAAATTCATTTTCCCTACGACTCACTCAGAGGGAAAGAAGAATATTGTGGTCACAACCTTGAAACAGGGCTCCCTTGCACGGCTGCAGCAGATGGACAAATACGATGACAATTTCTCCTCGCTCATAGAGGTTCCTCTACACTGTCAGGACAAGCACTCCATTGATCTGACTCCCAACACACCACCGCCTGATGTTTCCATACATCCTGCAACTACACATACAGAATCCAAACATGTACTATCTGAGGCTGATAAAGAAACCAAATTTACTAAATGCATCCAGCATACTCAGTTAAATAGAATTTGCCTCATCTCATGGAGGATCTCAACGCAATGGGGACCATTGCTTCCTAAGGAGGGAGGAATGATCCAGGTGGATATCGGTGGCCACCCACCTATTCCATTTGGACCAACACCATCAATTCTTGCAGCTTTTCACATTCAGCACAACTTACTATTTTTAGCACGTTTTCAGGTCCTCCACTCTCGGAGCCATTTTGGGGGCTTAATAATCCAGGTGGATACTGGTGGCCACCCACCTATTCCGTTTGAACCCCCATCTCCAGTTCTTTCAGTTTTTCAGTTTCGGCATAACTTACTATTTTTAGCAGTTTTTCGGGTCTCGAACTTCCGGAGCCATTTTGAGGCCCTAAACGACATTTTTTGGGTATCGTTTTACCAGCGAATTGGATCATCCAATTTGTCTTGAAAGTTTCGTTCCTCGGATAGATCTTTCTAATGAGCTATTGAGTGCGTCAAACGGAGATCGGATGCCAAAGTTATGCCCCCGGGAAGTTGAACCACAAATTTACCCAAACGGGCGCCCACAGTTTTGGTGCCTCATCTCCTACAGTTAGGTTTTTGGACGTTTTGAATTTTACATTGTTTCTCAACAATAAATAGGGCCTCGAGCCTCATTGTAGCACAGTTCAGAGGGCTGTAGCCGCCACATCTCTTCTCAGAGATAGCTACCAGAACCCTAGCTATTTTATTTTCATTATGTCTGTAAGCATATTTCAGTTATTTGATATTAATGAAATGACGCATTATTTCCGCTGCATCTCTACGTTTATGGTTATTTCTGTATTCTGTTGCGTTCCTGCATAAATCCGGATCAGACTCTTTCGTCAAGGAATTGTACTCTCTTGCTACTATATTATAAATTTTTTGGCTACCTACATCTTCATGTATTCAGGCTCATAAAAATAACGTTGTTACTCTATCCCTTGTTCATACATAGTTGCAGTCCCTTCATTGGGCACTTTTTCAAGACAATTAGGTGTGGGAGATCTGTTCAACCCACCTAGAGTGATTTGTTTGGAGCCTCCTCTTGGATTTCGGTCATAGATACATTGATCTAAGGGATCCAGGTCTTGGTTTCAAATCCTCTAGGAGTCATTCTGGCATCCCTTGCTCATAGTTCCCATTTTGGGATATTACACCTAGCCTAGCCTAGCTTATTGGGCCTAAAATAGCTTACCCTATACTAATGTAACCTACCTTATCCTAACCTTGCGTAGCCTAACATACCCAACTGTAGCATAGCCTAACATAGCCAACCCCAACATACCCTGGCCTAGCCTAGCCTAGCCTAGCCTAGCCTAACCTATCCTATCCTAACATAGCCTAGCCTAACCTAAACTAACCTAACCTAGGCCTACCTAAACTAACCTATCCTAACACTGCCTAACCAAGCTTAACCTAGCCTAGCCTAACCTAGCCTAACTTAACCTAACCTACCCTAACCTAATCTAGACTAACATAGCCTAGCCTAGCCTAGCCTAGCCTAGCCTCGGCTAACCTAGCCTTGCCTAGCCTAGCCCAGCCTAGCCTTGCCTAGCTTAGCATAACCTTGGCTAACCTAGCCTAGCCTAGCCTAGCCTAGCCTAGTCTGGCTTAGCCTAACCTCGCCTAGCCTCGCCTAGCCTAGCATTGCTTAGCCCAACCTAGCCTAACCTAACATAACCCACCGTAACCTACCCTACCCTACCCTACCCTCACGTAGCCTAACCTACCCTAACCTAACATAACCTAACCTAACCTAGCTTAACCTAACCTAATTTAGCCTAACCTAGCCTAACCTAACCTTACCTAGCCTAGCCTCACCCAACCTTTCCCAACCTAACCTAACCTATCCTAGCCTAAACTAACCTTACCTAGCCTAGCGTAGCCCAACCTAGCCTAACCTAACCGAGCCTAGCCTAGCCCACCATAGCCTAGCCCACCCTAGACCATCCTATCCTAGCCTAGCCTAAGATAGCCTATCCTATCCTAGCCTAACCTACGTTCCCCTACCCTACCCTACCCTAGCTTAGCCTACTCTAGCCTTGCCTAGGGTAGCCTACCCTAGACTACCCTAGCCTAGCCTACCCTAGCCTAACCTAACCTAAGCTCCCCTAGCCTACCCTACCCTTCTCTACCTTAAACTAGCCTAGCCTAGCCTAGCCTAGCCTAGCCTAACCTATCCTAGCCTAGCCTACCCTATGCTAGCCTAGCCTACACTACCCTCACCCACCATAGCCTAACTTAGCGTAGCCTAACCTACCCTAACCTAGACTACCCTAGCTTATCCTAGCCTAACCTACCCTTACCTACCCTACCCTATCCTACCCTATCCTAGCCTAACCTACCCTAATCTATCCTACCCTATTCTAGCGTACCCTACCCTACCCTATCCTAACCTAGCCTACACTACCCTACCCTAGCCTTGCCTAACCTACCCTATCCTAGCATAGCCTAGCCCAGCCTAACCCTAACCTAACCTATACTATCCTAACCTACGTAGCCTAACCTAACCTAGCTTAGCCTAGCCTAATCTAGCCTAAGCTAGCCTAGCCTAGCCTAATGTATCCTAACCTAAACTAAACTAAGCTAAACTAACCTATCCTAACCTATCTAGCCTAGCCTACCCTAGCCTAGACTAGCCTAGCCAAGCCTAACCTAACCTAGCCTAGCTTATCTTAGCCTAAACTATCCTAGCCTAATCAATCTCATCCTAACCTAACCTAGCCTATCTTATCCTAGCCTAACCTAGCCTAGCATAGTCCATCCTATCTTATCCTATCATATCCTAACCTAACCTAGCGTAACCTAACCTAGCCTGGCCTAGCATAGCCTAACCTAACCTAGCCTAACCTATCTTATCCTAAACTAGCCTATCTTATCGTGGCCCAACCTAGACTATGCTAATCTATCCTACCCTAACCTAACCTAACCTAGCGTAACCTAGCGTAACCTTATCCTCATTAAAAGAAGGTGCAAACCCTATCAATCAAATCTTTTAATAATATGATTAATCCAAAAATTAATCTCATAAAACTATACATTAATGGAAACAAGAATAGAGATCATGTTTGTGTGCTACCATATTTCTTACAAATTGATCATAAAAATATGCAATATAAATGAATATTTCACACCTCCCAGAAATCCAAAAATGGCACCTACTAGAAAACAAATCGAATCAAAGAGCCAGAGAGAACCTCATAAATAGATTTACACCAATGGAAGCAGCTCGATGTGGGCTTCACTTAGGAAAGGTATATACAATCGATACTTTGCCTCAGCAAATCCCCGCGCTGCATTCCACATGAGTAATGGAACATGGGGACTTCTGGTGGATTATTTGTGACAACAGTCAAAGCATACTACTCCATATTGCATGCATCCATAAGATGATTAGATTGATGTGGTGAGTGCCAATGGCCAGATCCTCCTCCCATCACCGAAAGGCATCATCTTAATTCTATTCACTCTCGCAATGTCAACGTCCTTCTCATTAGTCCAGGAAGCGCTGGGGTCGAAACTCCCCATCCCAACACTGTAGAACTCCACGTTGGCCTTCGCGGGGATGTAGTCACAGTGTGACACGAAACATTTGCAGGCTCTCCTTCACCAAGTAGGGGAGGATGCATTCGCACGGTCTCCTTCACCAAGTCGTTTAAAAAAAACGTTATTTCTGTGTCCAGCTTTAAAGAGGAGAATCAGAAGTAATTTAACTTGTGAACATCATAATCAAAATCCTCATTATATAACTCTGCCTCGCAGCTTTTTTAATCAACGGCTAATTTGTGAGTGGTTGTGCCATGTCCTCCCTAGCTGTTTGGTTTCTAGCCGTTTCAAGGGATAGCATCACATCATTTCTACCTGTTTGGATTTTTTGTTCATTGTTAAAAGGAATATAACAATCCACTTTCTAATATTGTTTTCATAACTACATTCTATCCACTTACATAGTCATCAACATCAATTATGGTGATGGGATAAGGCAGGTAGTTATTATGAAGTCACGGAACAAACCATAAAATTTTCCATCTCAATAATGTGAGCTTGCTTAGGGTTATTTTTAGAATATAAAAGAATTATTAAAAAATTATAATATTTATATTAAAATTATAATATTTCTTTTAAAAGATAATGGTAAGAGTTGTTGCATATGTTGATAGGGACACAAGAATAAAGTTATTGAAATGTAAAATAGCATTACATTGTACTTAAGCATAATAGATTTAATAATATTACAATTTTATTATTTAGTTCTAATTAAAATATATTTGTTTTAAATAATATATGAACTTTTTAGTTTAAA
Source organism: Pinus albicaulis (assembly GCA_034641835.2). NCBI lineage: Eukaryota > Viridiplantae > Streptophyta > Pinopsida > Pinales > Pinaceae > Pinus > Pinus albicaulis. The sequence continues at coordinate 290,602,634 of CM076577.1, read as the reverse complement.
TATTATAAAAACAAACTAATATGGTCATTAAATTTAATACAAAGCGGATTAAAATAATAAGTTTAAGGTTATATTGATTATAGATAGAAAAGAAAATTAAAATAATAAGGCCTAAGTTTAATAGATTATGGACCATAGATATTAAGGATTATGTATGATATGTATTTGTTATAACTATCTTATTACTAAAACAAAGTACCTCCAATTGTGTTAGGAATGGTTTTATAAAGCTTACTATATGAAAAATTGTGTGACAACTTTGTATGATAATATTGTGAATTTTTAAGGATTTTTTATTGAACAACTCCATACTCACTCATTGTAATTACCTCGACAATGTTATTTTAGTGACATCACCATCAGTTCTTGATTGGTTCCATAACACTAAAATCGGTACAACGTATAGATACAATTTAATTTAATAATTTCAATATGAATTAATTTTTGTATAAACATAAATATTAATTTTTAAATATTTTTAGTCTAAATTAAGTCTGGTTTACATTATATAAATCAAATTAATTAATTCTTTTATTATTATTAAAATATTTAAATAATAATTTTTTTTTTTATAAATAAGAATAATATTTTAAAAAAATCATAATTTTATAATAACTTATTATTTTTATTATGTTTTGAAGTTTTTAAAATCCTACCAAATTATTATTGAAATTAGATGATCTAGATTACAAGTGATATTTTTATCATATGTTTAGGGAGAATACATAATTTTATCTCACACATACACACACACACATATATTCTCAAACTTGGACACTAACATGAATTAGGTGACTTAGTTGACAACTACTTGCTATCCATGAGTGAGTTTAGTTTTATGCAAGAACATAACAAGCTTGTAAACATAATAAAAGAAATCAAAATCAGTCATGAATAACAATGAATATATTTTTTATGTGGATACTATGGAATTTAAAGTGAAACAAAGAACTAGATTGTGGTCAAACTATTATGGAAGACCTTTGTGTGTGTTTAAGCTTATGTTTGACTGAAAGAATATATTGTGTTTGAGAATAATGCATTTTTATATAAAAAAATGGGATATACAAGGTTCATATGAACTTTATGATGTGAAAGAGTGGAACATAAAGTTGTAGTGGTCAATTCCTACACATTAGTTAAACACCTACTAAATATTTATCAAAATTTGGCTTATATAAGCCCAATAATAAGATTAGGATAATCAATTTAAAAATATTACAGTTTTTCACACATAGACATGGATACTAGTAATAATCCATTAAGTAATAAAAGTTGAAAATGAAAACTATATTTAATCATAGCTTTTATAATCATTACACAGAGAGGCCCTGTACAACCCAATATTGAGTAGATGTGTAGACATTGCATCTTACATGCTAGAAGCTAGATGTAAATATTTTTTAATTTCAGTTTTTTTTTATTGTTATTTTGTTTCTAATTAATAAAATTACTAACATTTCTTTTAGATAAAATAAAATCGTATCCCATTAAAATATATAACATATAGATAGTAGTTATAAATTAACATCAATTTTACCATATAAATTAAAATGTCACATCTTCTCTTCATATATCACACATTATTTTATTTTTTTAACTTCCTTACTAATCATTTGTATATGTTATTGCATGGCATATAATTCCTATATTTTCTTATTGTATTTGGTAAATAGTTGATCTTGATGAATTATATCTATGCACTTATTTTATTTTTGTCGGTAAAACTAAATCTATTTATAAAACATAATAGTACAAAACTGTGCTAGTTTCAGTTGTGTGAGCCTGAGAACTGAGCTTGATGTCCAAGCTTAACCTTAGCAACTTAACTGCCTAGAGTGGGAAACCAGTTCTTTTATAATAAATTCCACTGCCCTTAGAAGGGAAACCGGTAAAATAGTAAAAGTACTGTGATACAACAAGAGACAGTAAACTGGAATAGCCTATAGCTTTTATAGCTGAATATAAACTCAAAAAACCAAAAAATTCATCCATGAGGTCAAAAAAATTTACCAAAGCAAGCTGAGGGGGATAAAAGTCACCGTTCAGGAGTAGGGGACTCCAGTTCTTCCACGATCCTTCAACCAAACTCAGCTTCTCCATCATCGTTGTCCTTCTCTCACGCGCCACTCTTGCTGAAGAAGTCCACCTCCAAATTTTCCATTCCAAGAATGGAATGACCAATGCTGACTGGCTCAAGAGGGGCTGGAATGTCAATATTTGCATGTGAGGGCTAAGGGTTAGGCGGAATAGGGGCAGGGCAGGGCATTGAAGCTGGAGCTGGGATAGGGGATTCTTCGCAAACAGTAACAGTGATGAAAGCAGTGAGAACAGGCATGTCTGAGGAGCAATTGAAGCGGAATTACGCCCTTTGTGAAGACTGGCAAAGGGCTGGGTTGGTGGGCAAATTAGAAGCAGGGGAGGCAGGTTGAGAGACAGGCGGAGGAGGCTATGAGGGCGGAACAGAGTGAGTGCTTCCAGGAGGGTAGGAGATGCCTCTCCGATGCCCAAAATCCAAATGCAAACTCCAATCTACGTCCTCCTCAGAAGATGCCGAGGGCGAGCTAATGGAAGGGCGAGGGCGGGAAGAGTGCCCTCTGCTCGTTCTGTGCCTGCAACGCGTTCTCTGCCTGAGCCGAGGCATCGAAGCCGCATGAAGCCAGGAGTGCTTGGGGCAAAAGGAGTAGTCGGGATGCAACGAAGATCAATGAAAATCAGCTGCGTGAGAAGGCAAACAGAAATTGAGATGACAGTAGCTGGTCTGGGTGAAGTGGAAAACTGGAAGAGTTTCCAAGCATCCCAGGATGGAGCAACGTCGACCTGTTTGGCTGCGTTCACTTGGAACAGTGCAAGCAGGGGGGCAACTACCACAGACGGGAGAAGGATGACTACAAAAAACACAATGAGCAGACGAATTCTCCAGAATGAAATCCATAGCCAAATGAACCAGCAAGGCGAGGTAAATGACAGGCACGGTGAATGGTGTTAAAGCAGAACAGGTTGGTGAAGTTAATGTGTGAGTAATGGCACTGTAATATCCCTCACATAAGCCACCATAAAAAACTCTCATAAAATGAGGGTTATTAAATAATTAAATATTATTAATTATTATATTGATATTAAATGAAGAATATTCTTGTAATATTTTATGAGTTTTAGAAATAATGAGTAATAGATTTGGAAAAAGTATGGATAAGTGATATTTTTCTCATAAGGAAAAAGAAAATCTACCTTTAAAAATAAAAGCATGAGGGATTTATGGAATGCTTTTCTGATTTAGGAAAAATCAGATATATGGAGGCTTTATGGATTGCTTTTGTGATTTAGAAAAGCTAAAATGCTTTTATGATTTAGAAAATATGGAATTCTTTTATGATTTAGAAAAAAGATGGAATACTTTTAGGATTTAGAAAAGCTGGAATGTTTTTATGAATTAGAAAAGATGGAATTCTTCTATGATTTAGAAAAAAGTTGGAATACTTTTATGAATTATAAAATCTATTCCATTTTAATTAATTCTATTTTTTATTATAAGCCTATGAGAGAAATAGAAGAGGGGAATGGGAGAATACATGGAGAATGGAGCCAAGGAAGAGGAAGAGAGTATTTCAAGCATGCATCAAGAGATGAGTAACCATATCCTTTGAAAATATCTTTGTTTGCATATGGACCATGATTATATAATGATTGAATTTATTTGCAATAAAAATTTTAGTGTATTAAAAGCTAGATCTACACTTATTTATGCATTATTTTGATAAAACCCCAGGGGGATCTTTTTTAGAAGGCTGAGTAGTTCTAGATCTGGTATGGATCTGATGTTTCAGCCATATAACAGTTGTAGATCTGAATATTAACCTACATCAGTTGAAACTCCTCATATAAAATGTTGTCAAGTCTTTCTGCAACTTTTCCAATTGTTTCTGCTATTATTTTTGAAGGATTCTTGCTCTTGCTTCAAGTAAATCCAATACTTCTACAAAGGAACTTGATTATAGATCTGATTTCTTGATGCCATACTATAACATGAGTCTAATGGCTAATTTCCAGTGTCTTCCAGCAGAAACTGCGCAATTTCTAAAGGACGGTTTCTCTATTTACCAACTCTCTCCTTTAGCTGATTTTCAGCTAGTGTTGATTGTGGGAGATCTGTTAAAACCTCTAAACTCATTTATTTTTGCCGAAAATTTTCTTGAGGTCTGACACAGCCTAAAATAAGGGAACCCAACCCTGTTCTACATTATTTTCACACTGGCTTGCTTATACAATGTCCTCCTTGAGCCTATTGCAGATTTTCCCGAGAGTGGAATTTCCCGCTTCTTCCTTGGTTGGTTTTTACTTCTCTTTTGGATCCATTGTTTAGATCTATAGATATAAGGTTCCTAATATCAGAAAAATCTAAGAGGAGTGTGTCATTCTCACACTTGCTGTGTTTCACCATTCTTCTATAGACAGAGTCTGGAACGGGCCAGGAAGCCTCTGGATTTCACCCTTCCTTGTGAAGGTGATGCATCTAGTAAATGCCCTGCCAGTCTATCTCTGGTTTAGATCTGTTGGTGTAATTCCATATTGTTGTGATTCCATAGTGGAATATCTTAGGATATTCCCTACTGAGCCTATTTTTTCCCATTTGGAACATTACATACTTGTATGCAAGGAAATAATTATTCTGTTAAAACTCTTCAAAATGAATAGAAGAGAAAAATATATCCTTGCATGCATTATTGGATTATATTCTTGGAGAGGAAAAGGGGTAATCACATGCTTTATTATTTAAGATTATTAGAGAAACATATATGCTTTTATGCATGGGAAAAATATAGTTTTGAGTATTAGATTTCTAGAGAAAACGAAGATGAAATCACATAATATTTTTTGTGTTAGCCCTCTTTTGGGAAAAGTAATATGTATTTTTCCAACCTAAAGGGATTAGATATGGTATTAGCTTTATCTTGGGAGAATATTATGCATATTTATTGGTTATATCTTTTGGATGAGAGGGAAATGTCACTTTGCATGCATGAAATGATAAGTGGTATGCGTTTGACCCTTGGAAAAGAAACGTGTTTATTTTTCCATGAAATATTTATTTGGTTTCTTTTGGAAAGAAATATATGTTTTACATGCAGGAAGAACAAGATATGTTATTGCATGCACAAAACTATAACTTGTATGTTAAATTTGTTTGAAATAGAGTTGGCATTGTTATACATAGTAACCATTATGAATAGATCTTGGGTGGAAAATATGTTTTTGGAAAAGAACATGTATTCATATGCGTAAGTATAACATCTATTGCATTAATCCATATTGAAAAGAAAACATACGAGTAGGCAAAAAGAGAAATTGCTTGCTGGGATAGTTATCTTGAAAATATTGTTATGCATTTGCATGCACAATATTATTATATAGTATGTTAGCTTTCTTTTGGAAATAATAGGAAAGTGCATGCAAGATTTTATTAGTGTTTGGTGGAAAGAGGATGCTTGATATTGATTTATTTATTACTAATGCATGTGAAATGATGTTAAATAAGGAAACTAATGTCAATGTGGTTATGTTTTATAAATGCTTACAAATATTTGTTGAAGTGTCACAAATAGAGATTGATTATTGGTTTATTAATATTTTATCTAATCATGATATCAAGTGTGCTGACGACAGAAATGGCAGGAAAGAAGGATGACTTGAGAAAAAGGAAATTTCAAGTTTAACATTATGGAAGATAAAGACTTGTTATTCCATGCAAGTTTAGTAGTTCCAATTGTACAATGATCCCCTGAAGGAAACAATCTAAATACAAAGACAGAGATTGATGAGTCGTGGGTAAATGGTATCATGATGATTGTAATAACTTATAGCTAGTTATGTTTCGTTTAAGATTATTTTTATATGTAAATTTTATTACAATGGTCAAGGGATGGACTCCCTTATAACCATTGAGTGAGGGGTGACAACCCTCACGAGCGTTTAATAATAAAATTAAACGTTTGCTGGTTTTCACCCTACAAGGTTTCCAGGGTATATCGGTGTCTATTTATGTGATTGTTAATTGTGTCGTTTTGATGATGTTAATTTCTTTCATGATATGACGTTGATATTATCAATTAGGTGATCTACTAATTGAATTAAAATGATCATGGGATCGATGCATAGTTATAGCAGAAAATTTAAGTTAATATGCTACAACAAGAACAATTAATGGTTGTGTAACTCACTATGATTTTTGCTAAATATTTCTCTAAGTGATGATAATGGGTATTTAAATGGTTAATGTAGAAATATATAAAGAAATTTATAAGGTTACACATTCGTAAATGTTGAAAAAAAGTCCTAACTCCATGCATTTTTCCTGCGAGGTTATCGGGGTATGTTACAAATGGTATCAGAGCAAAAGGTTGCAACACTAGCGCCTTTTGGGAATCGTTATGCAAAAAGGAAGTAGAGGTATGATGCTAGTGGGCATCATCTCAGGTATGATTTTAATTAAACTTGTAGTATACTACAATTAACATGAGATGCATGTTGCATGATTAATGACTGCATGAAAGAGTAGACATTTATAATGTTTCTTTAAAAGTTGTGCTCATGAAATTTTAATATGGATGTGGATAAAAGACAATAAAACTTCTATTGTACCTATGAACCATCTTGAGCACTCACTGTTTATAATGTAGATTAATTACCAACCTTTGCACGCATAATATGAGAGAAATTATTATGGTGCATAAGAAAAAAAAATGGAAAAACATGGCTAAAGTTATCATGCACTACCTATAAATAATGAATACATGTATGGTTGGTGTGATAACTAAATAATATAGAAGTTGGGTTTGACCCTGAAGAGGACAATGGAATGTTGAAAACAATATATATATATACTTGAACGAAACTCTTTAGTTGTTAAAAATAAGCAACGAGTGAAATAGAATTCACATACTGAACTTCAATTCAATGAAAAAATCATAGTAGCATAATTGTGGGTTCTCTTTCTTCATTTAGAGTTGTAGAGGAAAGTTTGCATTCCATGTGTTCGAAAAAAAGTGGTAATTGAGATCCACGGTTTTGTATTTTAAATAATTTCATCTGTGGAAGTTTTGGATGTGATTAATATTTAATATCAAGGGGTTTTCATACCTTCAGATCATGTAACCCCCATGGTGATTCCAAGAAAAAGTTATGTTTAGAAATGGATCCATAATTTGGTCAAATTTCCTGATTAGAAGTTGTTATAGGGATTGTTGGGTATGTTATTAGCCGAAATTTTACCATTGATGATATTAATATGATTCATGATATTCTATAAATTCTAGTTTTACTATCTCTATGATAGTATAAACACATTTATGGAAACTTATTTCATCTCTGCTAACTAGTCCCTCAATGGTAGTAGATTGTATGCTTGCCAACTATTTGGAAGAATGCCTTATCCACCATAGATTGCATGCTTGCAAATTGTTGTTAAAATTACTCAATGGATGTAGATTGTATGCTTGAAAATTGTTTGATGGAATGTCGAATTGGTTGTAGATTGCATGCTTGCATACTATTTGAAAAAAAGTCTACAGTGATTGTAGATTTCATGATTGCAAATTATTTTCACAAAATTCCTCAATGGTTGTCGCTTATATGGTTGCAAGCTAATGGTAAGCGAAAAAAAAAAAAAAAAAGAATCACATTTTGTGTCCTAGTTTTAAATGGGACTGTTAGTTCTCTACAATATTGATGGCTGCTAAGGTGAGACCTTAAATAAAGTATCATGCTATGGTATGCAACATATGTTAATGTCTTTTTTCTAAACTACATGATTATTATTATTATGTGGGAATTTTGAATGTATACCACCTATATTACATGCGATGAATTGTTGTCAATGTGCTTTGACAAATTGTGGACCCCATGTTGTGGGTCAAGTATAGATGCATGGTGTACATAAATGTTCCTTTGCCTTAATGATAATATGCAAATGGAAAATTTTGTAAATTACAGTGGATTTTGTAGACATTGACTATTTTTAGACATTGAATTTTTATTGGATTCAATGGTTATGGAAGTTATGATGGGATTGATGTAATGAGGTAATATTTTAGTTTATTGTTGAGTTAATGAATACTTTAGTTGGGGTATTCAGGAAATAACTCTAGAGTTTTTGTAACACCCCCGAGTTCTATGCTTTTCAAATTATACATTTGAACATAAATCCAAAGGGGAGTGGACCCCAATGGATAATTATTGTGTGGATGTGGTTAATTATTTATTTATGAAAAATAAATAAAATATTGTGTATGCACTATGACCAAATGAGAAATTGAGATCACATGCCTAATCCATGAGGTTATGGAAAAGGTAAACACTTTCCCCAAAATCTTTCAAAAATCCTTGAAAGAAGTTATTTCTAATTTAGATTTTTGAGGAAAAATCTAAATTCCCCAATGATGAGGAAAGTAGTTGGGAAGAGGTAAAAAGATGGAAAAGCTGGAAAATCAGAAAGCAACTTTAAAGTCCCTAAATAAGGGAAGCCTAGGCAAACAAGAATAAAAGCATCCTGAAATTCTGGACGCAGAATTGGAAACAGGCTTTGGGGAGAGCATAGCTTAAATAAGCGGCTCCAGAACAGATTGAGGTTAGTCTGTTCTTGGAGGATCTCAGCTCGGGGGTGAGTTCTGGAGATAGACGAACTCTAAGGTTGGGAGGACTGGTCATAGTATCGGTATGCATACATAAATTTGGAGATTTATCTACGAATTTTTATATAAGGTTATATGAATTATTATGTTATGATTTCTTATGCAAATTTTAGATTGACTGTTTGTTTAGTACCTCATGCAATTGAAAATTAGAGCTATTAGCTGAAAATCCAGTAGGGTAATAGCAGGGACAAATGGTTGGATTCCGGGGATAAGTACCCTGTAGTAATAAAGTTAGAGATGATAGATTTCCTGAATGTCAAATCTAATAACAAATGTACAGGTGTAGCTTGCTGTCTTTTAAAATGAAAATGGAGTTGCTGTGTGTATAAACCGAAATTTTTAACAAAACGGTAAACAGGAACAACAAGTACAGTCCAAGGGAAGAGTTGTAATATGCACCAGAATTACAAGTATGTTGAATAATCTTAACAATAACATAAGAGAATAGCCCTATTGTTATATGTGGTAAAAGTATGGGTAAAGGAATATTGTAAACATATTTAAAATACTGGGAAAAGAGCGTCTATCCACTTTCAATATAAACTGTTGTAAAAGTAGTTGAAGCAAAGAAGGTTAACTGAATATAGATAGATGTATATGTAGATATCTATACATAGATGCTGAAATTTTATAATTATAGAGGTTAGAAAGTCTATAAAGCTTGCTAACTGAAAAAGTTAGAGAAAGGGACATATTGATCTGTTAGAGTTGGACAAAACTCTGAAAAACAGATCTGTGAAATACAAATGAGTATATGTTTATATATACATATAAATATCAGTCGACTGGGTTGACTGATAGGAATCGAGGTTAAGCCAAAATTTCTCATGGGAATATTTATAATACCAAGAGTGTCTGTAATTACCAAAGAGAAATTAAAGACTTGATAAAAGTATGAATGTGAAATTGATTATTGAAAAAAATTAGGGGCATAAAAGTAGAGTATGTCTGAGTTAATGTTATGTGGATAAGAAGCTGGGGATGGGAGACGTGACAGTTTTAGAAGACTTCTTGCCAGCTTATGGAAAGCTATTGGTGGTTAATTTCAACATGGACCTTCCCTAAAAGTCTCCTCAAAATCCCTAGGAGAAAATAATAAAGAGGAAATATTAACATAATGGTTGGAGATAAATACCATGAGTTTGAATTGGATTGAAATTATTGTGGGAGAGAAAGACAATAATTTGCAAAAACACTAGTGGGAGAGAAAGACTAGTGTAACTCCTAAATAAAATGCAATGTGCACTTGATAGAGTTTTTCTTATCATTTTTATGATTAGAGGGCTAAGTTCTCCTTGAGTTTTTGTGAAATTATTATGACTTAAGTATTATTTTACATTTCATAAATAATTGGAAATGAAAATTAAAGGTTAATGTTCCAACAAGAGAAGAACATTGAGGACGATGTTCTCTTTAAGGGGGGGAGTTTGTAATATCCCTCGCATAAGCCACCACAAAAAACTCTCATAAAATGAGGGTTATTAAATAATTAAATATTATTAATTATTATATTGATATTAAATGAAGAATATTCTTGTAATTGTTGATTATAAGAATATTGGAAGAATTATTTCTTAATTATTTGATTTATAATAATTTATATTCTTCCATGGAAATAAATTATATTTCCAATTTGGTATATTTTATGAGTTTTAGAAATAATGAGTAATAGATTTGGAAAAAGTATGGATAGGTGATATTTTTCTCATAAGGAAAAAGAAAATCTACCTTTAAAAATAAAGGCATGAGGGATTTATGGAATGCTTTTCTGATTTAGGAAAAATCAGATTTATGGAGGCTTTATGGATTGCTTTTGTGATTTAGAAAAGCTAGAATGCTTTAATGATTTAGAAAATATGGAATTATTTTATGATTTAGAAAAAGCTGGAATACTTTTAGGATTTAGAAAAGCTTGAATGCTTTTATGAATTAGAAAAGATGGAATTATTTTATGATTTAGAAAAAAGTTGGAATACTTTTATGATTTATAAAATCTATTCCATTTTAATTAATTCTATTTTATTATAAGCCTATGAGAGAAATAGAAGAGGGGAATGGGAGAATACATGGAGAATGGAGTCAAGGAAGAGGAAGAGAGTAATTCAAGCATGCATCAAGAGATGAGTAACCATATTCTTTGAAAATATATTTTTTTGCATATGGACCATGATTATATAATGATTGAATTTATTTGCAATAAAAATTTCAGTGTATTAAAAGCTAGATCTACATTTATTTATGCATTATTTTGATAAAACCCCAGGGGGATCTTGTTTATAAGGATGAGTAGTTCTAGATCTAGTATGGATCTGATGTTTCAGCCATATATCAGTTGTAGATCTAAATATTAACCTACATCAGCTGAAGCTCCTCATATAAAATGTTGTCAAGTCTTTCTGCAGCTTTCCAATTGTTTCTGCTATTATTTTTGAAGGATTCTTTCTCTTGCTTCAAGTAAATCCAATACTTCTACAAAGGAACTTGATTATAGATCTGATTTCTTGATGACATACTATAACATGAGTCTAATGGCTGATTTCTAGTGTCTTCCAGCAGAAACTGCGCAATTTCTAAAGGACGGTTTCTCTATTTACCAACTCTCTCCTTTAGCTGATTTTCAACTAGTGTTGATTGTGGGAGATCTGTTAAAACCTCTAAACTCATTTATTTTTGCCGAAACTTTTCTTGAGGTCTGACACAGCCTAAAATAAGGGAACCCAGCCCTGTTCTACATTATTTTCACACTAGCTTGCTTATACAATGTCCTCCTTGAGCCTATTGCAGATTTTCATGAGAGTGGAATTTCCCGCTTCTTCCTTGGTTGGTTTTTACTTCTCTTTTGGATCCATTGTTTAGATCTATAGATCTAAGGTTCCTAAGATCAGAAAAATCTAAGAGGAGTGTGTCATTCTCACACTTTCTGTGTTTCACCATTCTTCTATAGACAGAGTCTGGAACGGGCCAGGAAGCCTCTGGATTTCACCCTTCCTTGTGAAGGTGATGCATCTAGTAAATGCCCTGCCAGTCTATCTCTGGTTTAGATCTATTGGTGTAATTCCATATTGCTGTGATTCCATATTGGAATATCTTAAGATATTCCCTACTGAGCCTATTTTTTCCCATTTGGAACATTACATACTTGTATGCAAGGAAATAATTATTCTGTCAAAACTCTTCAAAATGAATAGAAGAGAAAAATATATCCTTGCATACATTATTGGATTATATTCTTGGAGAGGAAAACGGGTAATCACATGCTTTATTATTTAATATTATTAGAGAAACATATATGCTTTTATGCATGGGAAAAATATAGTTTTGAGTATTAGATTTCTAGAGAAAACGAAGATGAAATCACATAATATTTTTTGTGTTAGCCCTCTTTTCGGCATAGTAATATGTATTTTTCCAACCTAAAGGGATTAGCTATGGTATTAGATTTATCTTGGGAGAATATTATGCATATTTATTGGTTATATCTTTTGGATGAGAGGGAAATGTCACTTTGCATGCATGAAATGATAAGTGGTATGCGTTTGACCCTTGGAAAAGAAATGTGTTTATTTTTCCATGAAATATTTATTTGGTTTCTTTTGGAAAGAAATATATGTTTTACATGTAGGAAGAACAAGATATGTTATTGCATGCACAAAACTGTAACTTGTATGTTAAATTTGTTTGAAATAGAGTTGTCATTGTTATACATAGTAACCATTATGAATAGATCTTGGGTGGAAAATATGTTTTTGGAAAAGAACATGTATTCACATGCGTAAGTATAACATCTATTGCATTAATCCATATTGAAAAGAAAACATACGAGTAGGCAAAAAGAGCAATTGCTTGCTGGGATAGTTATCTTGAAAACATTGTTATGCATTTGCATGCACAGTATTATTATATAGTATGTTAGCTTTCTTTTGGAAATAATAGGAAAGTGCATGCAAAATTTTATTAGTGTTTGGTGGAAATAGGATGCTTGATATTGATTTATTTGTTACTAATACATGTGAAATGATGTTAAATAAGGAAACTAATGTCAATGTGGTTATGTTTTATAAATGCATACAAATATTTGTTGAAGTGTCACAAATAGAGATTGATTATTGGTTTATTAATATTTTATCTAATCATGATATCAAGTGTGCTGACGACAGAAATGGCAGGAAAGAAGGATGACTTGAGAAAAAGGAAATTTCAAGTTTAACATTGTGGAAGATAAAGACTTGTTATTCCATGCAAGTTTAGTAGTTCCAATTGTACAATGATCCCCTGAAGGAAACAGTCTAAATACAAAGAAAGAGATTGATGATTCGTGGGTAAATGGTATCATGATGATTGTAATAACTTATAGCTAGTTATGTTTCGTTTAAGATTATTTTTATATGTAATTTTTATGACAATGGTCAAGGGATGGACTCCCTTATAACCATTGAGTGAGGGGTGACAACCCTCACGAGCGTTTAATAATAAAATTAAACGTTTGCTGGTTTTCACCCTACGGGGTTTCCAGGGTATATCGGTGTCTATTTATGTGATTGTTAATTGTGTCGTTTTGATGATGTTAATTTCTTTCATGATATGAAATTGATATTATCAATTAGGTTATCTACTAATTGAATTAAAATGATCATGGGATCGATGCATAGTTATAGCAAGAAATTTAAGTTAATATGCTACAACAAGAACAATTAATGGTTGTGTAACTCACTATGATTTTTGCTAAATATTTCTCTAAGTGATGATAATGGGTATTTAAATGGTTAATGCAGAAATATATAAATAAATTTATAAGGTTACACATTCGTAAATGTTGAAAAAAAGTCCTAACTCCATGCATTTTTCCTGCGAGGTTATCGGGGTATGTTACAGGCACTGTAGGGGGCCATATGGCTGCAGCAAGCAAACACCCTCGGGATCTACCAAGGGGCGGAAGTCCCATCACTCCGAGCCATAATCCGCATCCGAATTATATCTATGCACTTATTACCTAATGTTTCATGCATGTTTAATTTCCCCTATGATTATAATTGGATCATTTTCAGAATTACTATATGGAAGAATCATCTCCCTAGATGAATCTTATAACATTTAAACCTAACTATCCAACCCCCATTTCTTACTTATTTCCCCAAGTAATCTGGTCATTTATTAATTCCTATACCATTAGGTCATATCACATAAATTATGTATGGTAACTCGCCACATGACAAGTACATTACCCCTAATGCGTCCATGCAGCCAACGCTATCCCATCTAATGAGCGAATGATAACACATGATGAGCACAAGGTATGGTATGACTACGTGAAGGGTGTAGATTCGTTGTCCCCATGTAATGGTTCTTATCTTTCCACCCAAACCTTAAGCTTGTATAGACATTTCCTGTGAACTAATCGACATTTTATCCTGGTCTTCGTATCGCTGTCATCACTCTATTTTTTCTCTCCTGTGATTGGAAACTAGTAATAGCCACAAATCTACCAATGCTATTTTTACAGCTCAACAATAGTGCACTATTTATGGAGCCCATGTATTATGGTTCAATAGACTATTTCATGTTTTTTTCATTTTCCATAGTAAGGGTTCCACACTTGGTCGTTTTGTAAATTTAAATTTTCTAAGAGTGGTTATTATCACTTTGAAATTCGGTTCCTTGGTTTTCCATATCCTCCTAAAGGTGTGAAATTATGGTCATCAATACTCAGTTTCTAATGTATAGGTTAACAGGTCGATGTGTCTTTTTGGGTTCATTGGTTCATCTCCAAGAACTATGGCTACATAAGGTGACGAATTCACTTCTTCCCTCTTCGTATGTACTAGTGAGTTACTAATTGAATTTTTATGACTATTCCGCTTTAAATTTCCGTTAGAAAAATATTTAATCTTACAAGCACTAGGGTTTTATATATGCCAAAGGAAAATTCCGCAAAGTTCAATTCTTTCCTGATAACAATTTTACTCGGCCTTTTAGGGTGTCTCTATAGCCATAAGACCCAATCACTACACAAAGGCATCAATCATTTGTTTTACTTTACTTTCATAGGTAATTTAATGGCTCTTCCTACTGCATGTATGCGTGTATGGTTGTTTTTCATTACATATTCTTTTGGATATGGTTTTCCTACCTCATAGCTAACTTATATTCCATTTTCAGCAACATGGTGAAGAACGCAAGCTCCATTGACATATACTTGGGTAATATAAATGGAAATTCCCTGGCTAATTATTTACTAATGCATATTATTTTTTTTTCTCCAACATCATTCTCGTTTGTTGATTGTGAGATCTACTTTGCAGGTACACACGCTACCCTCAAACCCTGTCTCAGACTATGGAGGTTTTGGACCCATCTTCAACTGACTTGACATAGAGCTTTTCAAGTTGATTATTTTAGTACTTCTCCTCAACTTTCACCTTCCAACACTTGATTTTGTCAAGTTTCCGATCTGGTGGAAAATATGAATAACCCAATTGTGTTTTGTTCTTTTATTTTTTGTTTAATGGTTGTGTAATTATGGCTTATTTTTATTCATTGGGTTGTTTATTCCCTTTCGTTTGATATTTTCTCTTCCTTCTATTTAAATTTTTCACTATGGATTTTTTTTTATATTCTTTATGAGCTATCTTGTTTTCATGGGTTCATAAGAGATCCTATAACTGTGTGTTCTTGCTTACTAGAAGGGCAATTTATTTGTATATGGATGCATATTATGATAGTTATATGGCTTTTTATAGTATATATGTGTATGGTATTTATATTACAAGTCCATGATAAATTCAGTTGATTAACTCGTAGTGAATTAACTTAGCTCATACTAATACCGATGGTTGAAACTAGGTTCACTAGTCAATTTGTTAAGATATCAATATCAATTTACTAACAAAGTATTTCTACAGAGGTTATGTTTATGGGTGTTCTTTGAATATAGTAGTTAACTTATTCTAGTACTCAAATTTCTATAATTTTATTTTCCTAAAAATTATTTCATTTAATTATCTAATTTTTTCCTATAACAAAATAAATTAAAAGCTATTAATAAAATTGTAAATATAATAAAAATTATTTAAAATAATTTGAATGTATGAAAATACAATTTAAAATACAATGGATTTAAAGAAAATAATAATGTAAAAACAAAATCTAACACAAGTTATAAGATATAAATGAAAAATTATTTTTAAATGAAAAACATAATTGTAAATCATAAAAAACATAATTGAAAATTATTTTAAGAAATCAAATAATCTCATCTAAATCATTAGAAAATATATTTTTTTTTACTAGAAAAGGTCATCCAGAACTGATTTTGAGGACGACATGTTAAGTCAACTAATATTTTTTATTGAAAAAAAAAAAACTCACAAAATTATAAAGCTAATCAACCAATACTTGTGATTTGACTTTATGGTTATTAGAAGGCTCCTAAAAAAATTTATTTAAAAAAAAATGAATTATTTCTACTTAAGAATAGAATAATTTATCAATAAAATGGAATTATTTGGACATACTAGTGGAATTTTTCAATTTGAGTATTTTATTTTCTAATTAAATCCAATGTCCAATTCAATTTGTTTTATAGAAAAGATACCTAATTATTTCATATTTGACCCAATTTCCAATACAATTAGGTGCTCAATTTATTTGACAGAAAAAATTACCTAATTATTTCATAGATTCCTTTGTAAAATTTCCACCATAATGTTTATTATTTTATTAATCTATAAATATTCTAAATATTTTTATTTCGAAAGAAATAAATATTATATAATTTATAAAATCAAAATCCTCAAACCATAATTGAAAAAACATAAAAAATAAACTATAAAGTTAATCATCCAATACCAATACTTATGCTTTGATGTTATGGTTATTAAGAGACTCCTAAAAAATAATTTATAAATAAAATGGAATTATTTGGACGTACTAATGGAATTCTAGGTATTTTCTTCTCCCATTTGACCCAATTTCAAAGACGAAGATACCTAAAATAGAATTGAATTAAGTATTTTGCAACCCTTCAATTTGTTTTAAAGATGAAGATACCTAATTATTTCATAGGTTCATTTGTAAAATTTTGGGTACAATGCTTATTATTTTATCATTTTATAAATAATTTGAATATTATATTTATTATTTTATACCTATTCCAGAGCTATTATTCTCACTTTCTCCATTATTTTACATATTTACATGAGAAGGGAATGCTTGTGGATATATTTGTCATAGAGCTAACATTCTTCACTTGAATTCCATTTTTCTTGTTCTTGTTACTTCAACTCACCTCATTCTCATATTTGGTTTTCTGACTTGTGTATTTTTATCCATTATAAAATGTAGAAATGAAGGGGTTTTTAATTAGAGCAATCTCAAGTATTCCTTAATGTGATCCACTACCTAATTAAGGTGAATTTCCTCTATCAATACTTGTCTCCCTTAATTCTCTATGAATTCAACCTCACTTTGACTTACTAGTTGCTTGTTTACTCCTCCATGGTATCCTTGGTAATTTCTATTTTGGCTTTAACTTTGCATTCAACCAATTGTCACTACAAGGTTGATTTTGCATTTCTACCTAGGGTTTTTATCCTTGAAACCCTAAATGTTATTTATTGATTTTTTTTTTATTCTAGTAATGACCATGCCTTTTGAGGCTTGAAGTATTTTCTTAATTATCAATGTAGATCACCTAATTCTTATATTCTTGGCAGAAAATAATTACTCTCTCTTCATGGTTTTTAATTATTAAACCCTAATTCTTCCATTATTTTTATTCTCTCTTTTAAAATGATTATTTAAAGTATTATTACTTATAATTTTGTTGCACCATTCATTAATTTGATATAGAGTTCTTCACTCCTCAAAAATAATTACCCTCTTTCTTCACTTACCCTCTTTCTTTAAGATATTATGCCAACATTTATTTGTTGTTGAACTTTACAAGGTAATAGAAATGGATGCACCACATTCAATCTTGAGAATATATACTTTGGGTTCATTCTCTATTAAAGTAAATCATCATTTGTTCTAATAAATACAATCACGTTCTTTTACACTTGTTTAAATTCCGTGTTTTTTACTCTCATATAGGTATCGATTCAATCGAGTGCATTTGTACTATACTTTTTCTATCTCGTGACTCTTTTCGACAATCAAGACTAAGTTAGTTCCTTTCTCTTCCTTACAGTTCATTCGTATATGCTTAATTAAGTACTTTTCATCTATATGTTTGAGACGTATTGGTCTATGATTTCCCGGGAAAGGAAAAATGCCTTTATATTATGGGTCATCTTATTTTGAAAAAAATATTATTCTTCCTTCAAACGATTTTAGGCAATACGTTGGCTAACCTATGTATTAGGTATATATGGTCAAGATCTTATAATTTTTCAAGTCTTTATAGACCTTGTGATTGTATATATGTCTCTTTTAATTGTTGGGTTGATATACCATTTCCACATTTTTATTTTCTAAGAACCTAATTGTATACTTGTTTTCCTCTATAATGTGTGGATAGTAAACGCATAGTTTATTGTTATCTTTCTATGGCTAGTATGTAATTATGCTCTACCACTGTTTTATATATTTTTCAATGTTATTCTTATTATATTTTTCATATATACTTGTATTCATTATATGTAATTGACCAAAAATTTATCTTTACAAAAAATAGGAAGGCTACACCCAACATGGGTTCTTTTCTTTCATTTTATTTTCTACAAAATATAAATCTATTGTTCAATATTTAATAGAAGGTAAAGGCATGTGTCATATTAAATTTGTATTTGCTAGGCCTTAACTTTTCTAAGAGTATTTTTCCTATCCTAAAGTTATATTCCCTCATTGTGAGTATTTGTTAGGTTTTTTTTTTTCCATTATAATCCACATAATTTACCTAAGTAATTTAAAGTAATTGCAGTAAGAAAATAATTTTCTGAAATTTAAAATACACATCTTAATATGACATTTCTTATACTGTTTAAATAGAAAGCTTTCCCTGGTTGCTTCATGGTCTCTACTCCTTTGTACTAGTCCCTTTACCTCTGATAGGGATTCTTCATGAAATTTAATATTTAAGTGTTTGTATACAAATTCATGCATATATATGCTAATTATCATTATGTATACATACTTTAACCTACTATTTATTCTATTAAAAATAAGTTAAAGTATCTACTCTAGTATAATTTACTAAGATAAGGATTTTGTTAGTATAACAATTTTAGTATACTTTTTCCACTCCTAATCAAGATATTTAACCATACTCACAAAACACCTTAATATAAATGGTATACAAGAATATTAAATATATTCCATGTTTCCTTATCTAAAATCATTTCCCATATTCATTTATAAGAACTCTCAATAGTTCCACTTAATTTTTTTCCAACTCGCTCTTAAGTGGAAGTTTTACCTTATTTATTTTAGTTTTAATTTGTACTTTCTATGTATGCATTTAATATTGAGGGTTAACCTTACTCCTTTTTATATTAGATACTCTAAGAATATAGTTATTTAGATTCTCTTTCCAAAGCCTAAGTTAGAATTCTCTCAAACTCAAAATATAACTTAGAAAATATAACACAGGAATATAATCATTATAAACACAGGAATATGCAATTATAGCCATAATAATTTACTCTATTTAATTCCATGCAAATTCCTCATATAAGTCAGCCATTTTAACATAACTCATAGAAATTAACATAACTCTTTTTAACCTAACCTAGCCTAACCTACCGTAACATAACCTATCCTAATCTAGCATATCCTAACTTAACCTACCCCAGCCTAGCCTAACCGATAGCCTACCCTTGCCTAGCCTAACCAAGCCATGCCTAGCCTACCCTACCTTACCCTAACCAAGACGAGCATAACCTAGCCTATCTTAGCCTAACCTAGCCATGCCTAGCCATGCCTAACCTACCCTAACCTAGCAAAACCTAACGTAGCCTGACCTATCGTAGCCTAGCCTAGATTAACCTAGCCATGTCTAACATAACCTAACCTAGCCTACCCTAGCCTAGCTTGGCCTAACCTAGCCTGGCCAAGCCTAACCTAGCCTTGCCAAACATATCCTAAGCTTGCTTAACCTAGCTTTGCCTAAGATAGCCTAACCTAACCTAACCTAAAGAAAACCTAACCTAACCTAACCTAACCTAGCTTAGCCTAACCTAGCCTAACCCTGCCTAACCTAACCTTCCTTATCCTAGCCTAGCCTAACCTACACTAGCCTAAGTTAACCTAGCCTTGCCTAACTTAGCCAAACCTAGCCTAGCCTAACCTAACCTAACTTCTCCTACCCTAGCCTAGCCTGACCTAACCTAGCATCTCCTAGCCTAGCCTAGCCTAGCCTAACCTATCCAAGACTATCATAATATAGCGTAACCTAGCCTAACCATGACCAACCATGCATAGCCTACCCTAACCTAGCCTAACCTAACCTAACCAAGCCTAACCTAGCCGAGCCTACCCTAACCTAGCCATGCCTATCTATCCTAGCTTAACGTAGCTTAGCATAATCTAGCGTAAACTAGCCTAACCTAGCCTAAAATATCCTAACCTAACCTATCCTAACATAGCCTACACTATCTTACACTAGCCTAGCCTAGCCTTGCCTAGCCTAACCTATCCTAACATAGCCTACACTATCTTACACTAGCCTAGCCTAGCCTCGCCCGCAACCTATCCTAACATAGCCTAGCCTAACCTAACCTAACCTAACCTAACCTAGCCTTACCTAAACTAATGTAGCCTAACCCAGCCTAACCTAGCTTAACCTAGCCTAGCCGAACCTAGCCTAACCTAACCTAACCTATTCTAACCTAACCTAGACTAACCTAGCCTAGCGTAGCCTAGCCTAACCTCGCCTAGCCTAGCCTAGCATCGACTAACCTAGCCTTGCCTAGACTAGCCTAGCCTAGCCTTGCCTAGCCTAGCGTAACCTTGGCTAACCTAGCTTTTCCTAGCCTAGCCTAGCCTAGCTTAGCCTAACCTCGCCTAGCCTAGCCTGGCCTAGCTTAGCCTAACCTCGCCTAGCCTAGCCTAGCCCAGCATTGCATAGCCTAACCTAGCCTAACCTAACATAACCTACTGTAACCTACCCTACCCTACCCTACCCTACCCAACCCTACCCATACACTACCCTAGCCTAACATAGCTTAGCCTAACCTAGCTTAATCTAATCTAACCTAGCCTAACCTAGCCTAGCCTCACCCAACATTGCCCAACCTAACCTAACCTATCCTAGCCTAGCCTAACCATACCTAGCCTAGCCTAGCCCAACCTAACCGAGCCTAGTGTAGCCCACCCTAGCGTAGCCCATCCTAGACCATCCTATCCTAGCCTAGCCTAGGATAGCCTAGCCTAGCCTAGCCTAACCTACCTTACCCTACCCTACCCTACCCTAGCTTAGCCTACTCTAGCCTAGCCTAGGGTAGCCTACCCTAGACTACCCTACCCTAGCCTAACCTAACCTAGCCTAACCTAACCTAAGCTCCCCTAACCTATCCTACCCTACTCTACCTTACACTAGCCTAGCCTAGCCTAGCCTAGCCTACCCTAACCTAGCCTACCCTACCATACCCTATGCTAGCCTAGCCTACATTAACCTGGCCCACCATAGCCTAGCCTAGCATAGCCTACCCTACCCTAATGTAGCCTACCCTAGCCTATCCTAGCCTAATCTACCCTTACCTACCCTACCCTACCCTATCTTACCCTATCCTAGCCTAACCTACCCTAATCTATCCTACCCTACGCTAGCCTACCCTATCCTACCCTAGCCTAACCTATCCTACACTAGCCTACCGTAGCCTTGCTTAACCTACCATACCCTAGCGTAGCCTAGCCCAGCCTAACCCTAACCTAACCTATCGTAACCTAGCCTAACCTAACCTCTACTATCCTAACCTAACCTAACCTATCGTAACCTACTTAGCCTAGCCTAACCTAGCTTAGCCTAGCCTAGTCTAGCCTAAGCTAGCCTTGCCTAGCCTAATGTAGCCTAACCTAACATAAAATAACCTACCTAGCCTAGCCTAGACTAGCCTAGCCAAGCCTAGCCTGACCTAGCCTAACTTATCTTAGCCTAAACTATCATAGCCTAATCAATCTCATCCTAACCTAACGTAGCCTATCTTATCCTAGCTTAACCTAGCATAGCCTAATCTATCCTATCTTATCCTATCATATCCTAACCTAACCTAGCCTAAGCTAACCTAGCCTAGCCTAGCCTAACCTAAGCTAACCTAGCCTAGCCTAGCCTAGCCTAGCCTAACCTAACCTAGCCTAGCCTAGCCTAGCCTAGCCTAGCCTAACCTAACATAGCCTAACCTATCTTCCTAACCTAGCCTAACCTAGCCTATCTTATTGTGGCCCAGCCTAGACTAGCCTAATCTATCCTACCCTACCCTATTCTAGCCTATCTTATCTTTGCCTATCCTATCCTAACCTAACCTAACCTAACCTAACCTAACATAGCCTAGCCTAACCCACCCTAACCTAAGCTAACATAGCCTACCCTAGCCTAACCTAACCTAACCTAACCTAGGCTAACCTAGCCTAGCCTAACATACCCTAGCCTAACATAGTGTACTCTTACCTAGCCTAGCTTAACATAGTATAACCTATCCTAGCCTAGCCTATCCTAGCCTATCCTAAGATACCCTAACCTACCCTATCTTGACCTAACCTAGCCTAACTAGTCTATCCTACGTTATAGTAGCCTAACCTAGCCTCGCCTAGCCTATCCTATCTTAACATAGCCTCCCCTAGCCTAGCTTAACCTACCCTAGTCTAACCTAGCCTACTCTAGCCTACCCTAGCATACACTAGCCTAACCTACTCTAACCTAGGATATCCGAGTCTAGTCTAGCCTATCCTAAGCTACTCTTGCCTATTCTAGCCTAACCTAGCCTACTCTAGCTTAACTTAGTCTATCCTTTAGTAGCTTAGGCTAGGCTACTCAAGCTTATGGTACTTTACTCTATATTAGAATATTAATGAAGAAATCATTCAAAAAATAAATTAATGAAAAGCTATTAATAAAAGTTTAAATATAAGAAAAAATCTTTAAAATAATTTAAATGTATGAAAATACAATTTAAAATACATTGAATTTAACCAAAGTAATAATGTGAAAATAAAATCTAACATAAATTATAAGACATAAATGAAAAACATATTTGTAAATCATAAAAACATAATTGAAAATCATTTTAAGAAATCCAATAATCTCATCTAAATCATCTAATCTCATAGAGTAAGCAATTAAAATCAATCAAATCTTTTAATAATATGGTTAATCCTACAATTAATCTCATAAAACTATACATCAATGGAAAAAAAAGAATAGAGATCATGTTTGTGTGCTACCAGAATTCTTAGAAATTGATCATAAAAATATCAATATAAATGAATATTTCGCACTTGAAAGAAATCCAAAAATGGCACCCTACTAGAAAACGAATCGAAACAGAAAAAAATAATCAAATCAGAGAGCCAGAGAGAACCTCATAAATAGATTTGCATCGGTGGAAGCAACGCAGCTCAATGTCGATGTCGCATATGAAAGGCATATACCATCGATACTTTTCCTCCGCAAATTCCCAATGCAAGCATCACCGCCTGCATTCCACAGGAGTAATGGAACATGGGGACTTCGAGCGCTGCTCTCCATTCGTCCTGATTCTTTCTGGTGGATTCTTCGTGACAACAGTGAAAGCATACTGCTCCTCCATACTACACACATCCATATCCCACACATCCATAAGAGATTTGATTTGATAGATCTAACAATGAAATATCTAAATTATAACCAAGAAATTTGAGACAAAGAGATTACAACTAGCTGAAATGAATTAAAAAGAAACTATGGCGAGCCTAGGAAACCATAAAGAAAATGGAATAATAAAACTAAGATGAATAAAACCACTTGAAAATGAAGAAAAGGGTTTACTTCAAGAAATACAAAATGAAGAGGCAGAAACTTACCTTTCTTGTCTGGCGGGAACTAGGTTTTTTTAGGGCCTTATTTCCTTCCAACGATCCAGTTTGTTGTAATCTTATCTTGTCGTGGGAGACCCTGCATATTGAATTGGATAGACATCGGCTTAAAATAAAGCAATTAAAAGAAGGCGCAAACCTTATCCTGATTAAAAGAAGGTGCAAACCCTATCAATCAAATCTTTTAATAATATGATTAATCCGGAAATTTATCTCATAAAACTATACATTAATGGAAACAAGAATAGAGATCATGTTTGTGTGCTACCATATTTCTTAGAAATTGATCATAAAAATATGCAATATAAATGAATATTTCACACCTCCGAGAAATCGAAAAATGGCACCTACTAGAAAACGAATCGAATCAGAGAGCCATAGAGAACCTCGTAAATAGATTTGCAGCGGTGGAAGCAGCTCGATGTCGGCCTCACTTAGGAAAGGTATATACAGTAAATACTTTGCCTCCGCAAATCCCCGCGCTACATTCCACAGGAGTAATGGAACATGGGGACTTCTGGTGGATTCTTTGTGACAACAGTGAAAGCATACTACTCCTCCATATTGCACGCATCCATAAGATGATTAGATTGATGTGGTGAGTGCCAGTGGCTAGATCCTCCTCCCAGCACCGAAGGGCATCATCTTAATTCTATTCATTCTCGTAATGTCAACTTCCTTCTCCTAGTCCAGGAAGCGCTGGGGTCAAAACTCCCCAACTTCTCTCCTAAGAACTCCCCATCCCCACACTGTAGAACTCCATGTTGGCCTTCGTCGGGATGTAGTCACAGTGTGACACGAAACATTTACAGGCTTTCCTTCACCAAGTTGGGGAGGATCCATTCGCATGGTCTCCTTCACCAAGTCGTTTAAAAAAAACATTATTTCTGTGTCCAGCTTTGCAAAGGAGAATCAAAAGTAATTTAACTTGTGAACATCATAATCAAAATCCTTATCATATAACTCTGCCTCGCAGCTTTTTTAATAAACGGCTAATTTGTGAGTGGCCGTGCCATGTCCTCCGTAGCCATTTGATTTCTAGCCATTTGAAGGGATAGCATCACATCATTTCTACGTGTTTGGATCTTTTGTTCATTGTTAAAAGGAATATAACAATCCACTTTCTAATATTGTTTTCATAACTACATTCTATCCACTTACATGGTCATCAACATCAATTATGGTGATGGGATAAGGCATGTAGTTATTATGAAGTCACGAAACAAAGCATAAAATTTTCCATCTCAATAATGTGAGCTTGCTTATGGCTATTTTTAGAATATAAAAGAATTATTATAAAATTATAATATTTATATTAAAATTATAATATTTCTATTAAAAGATAATGGTAAGAGTTGTTGCATATGTTGATAGGGACACACAATAAAGGTATTGAAATGTAAAATAGCATTACATTGTACTTAAACATATTAGATTTGATAATATTACAATTTTATCATTTAGTTTTAATTAAAATATATTTGTTTTAAATAATATATATGAAATTTTTAGTTTAAATATTATAAAACAAACTAATATGGTCATTAAATTTAATACAAAGCCTATTAAAATAATAAGTCTAAGGTTATATCGATTATGGATAGAAACGAAAATTAAAATAATAAGACCTAACTTTAATAGATTATGGACCATAGATATTAAGGATTATGTATGATATATATTTGTTATAATTATCTTATTACTAAAACAAGGTACCTTCAATTGTGGTAGGAATGATTTTATAAAGCTTACTATATGAAAAATTGTGTCACAACATTGTATGATAATATTGTGAATTTTTAAGGAATTTTTATTTGATTGCCCAAAATGGGTGTACAAATTTTGAACCTCCACTCTCTTAATTGGGATCTCCCACTAGCTTAAAAGGTACTACCCTAATAAAAACACCTAACATATGCAGCACAAAAGTGGAAATAGACATGTAAGTGACCAATGGATTAAAAGTGGACATAATGTTATTTAAAATATGAGATAATCTCTATTATATGATTTTTTTAAGTTAAAAAAAATAATAGAAGTGAAGCCATTTTACATAGACCTCCATAAATACTAGGTGGCCTTGACATCAAAAGTCACCAGGATCAGCTAATATTACCCTCCAAATTCCAAAATTGTGAACCTAATATGAATTTAGAAATATTTACGTTGTAAAGCGTTCTTATTTGAAAACAACTTTCCTCAAATTCCACATGTACTATTGTGTAACGTTGATTTGGATGTTGGACTATTGAAACACTATGGACCTTATGATTAAATATGGTTATTAATTAGTTAAAAGAAGAAAATCGTTAAACAAGTGAAGTGTGGCCATGAAATTGAAAGAAATGTCTAAGAATCCTTTGATTTCTCCAAAATATTTGATACCAGAGTTTCTACCCTCATGTTCTGTGCCTCTCCTTCGATTTAGACCGGAGGGAGCTGGACGAAGCGGATGTCGAGGGAGCTGGACGAAGCGGATGTCAAAACCCTGGCACTACAGCCTCATCAGCTAGGATGCCAAGATACGATTCAGGCAATGAAGAAGGTTGCAGCATGCCAATCCACTTGTGCGGCTCCATCTGTGTGTGGTTCTACGTTTTGGGGCTACAAAGATGAACTTGGTTCCTACTATTTGCATTCACGGATCCTATAAATACAACTTTGGTTCCTATAAATACAACCCACCCTTCCCGTGATCTTCATAGGCGCGCTTGGTTTTTCTATCTCATTGTGAATATTTTCGACAGCTTTTATTTACAGGTATGGCAACTCAGCCTTCTTAATTTCTTTATAAGATTGGATTGCTGTGTGTTTGGGAAGAATATTTGTTGCTTCTCGTTAAATTTTGACAAATTTGAAACATTATGGCTGAGCATTATTAGGGTAACCGTGTTGTTTTTCTCATGACGTACCCATGACTGTTATTGGAAAAACCAATATCTACACTGTCTTATTCCAGAGTATTGTAATCCTATAAATTCTATAAATTTTTGATAATTTAGGTATTTTATGGTTTTTGTAGAACTACATTTATTTTTCAATTTTTGAGAGTCGTTCCGGTTTGTAATTTAGCATAAAAAAGTTTTCTTGATTTCGTGTAAAGCTATGAACTTGGAGATTTTTTACTATGTTAGGTTTCATTTATTGTTTCTGATGCCTTGATTTTTTGTCATGGTTGTAATATTTTTAAGATGTCTTCAAATGCAAATTTCGCTGTGTGTTTTCTCTTGATATTTTATTTCATGGTGACTCTGTTATTCCTATTATATATTTGTCTTCAAGAAAGTTCAATTGTGCTGAGAATAAAATAGGAACTATAGCATTATGCCGGAAAGTTCAACTGTGCTGAGAACTATAACGAACTATAGCATTATGCCTAAATTGTGTGGTAATGGATGAAATGTAAGCACTGAATCATACTGCACTTTCATAGATAAAGACTAATGGAATGAAAATGGTTTAGTAATTGTATTTTTTTGGTTAAAGTTGTTTTATTTTTCTTTGAAGATGAGCTAATATATAATTGTTAATAAAATGGAAGTTTATTTTTTAAAAACTTTAAAAAATATTTTTCTTAAATTTAAAAAATAGTTATAACTAAAATAATGGTTATATGTAAATAAATAAATAAAATTTAAAAGTTCGTTATAACTAAAATAGTTGCTATATATCACAAAATAAATATTTATTTGTTGAGGTGTTTTTTTTTCTTATTTATTAATTTATTGTTTCATTAATAATCTATATTATTTATATGTATTTTTGAATTTAATTTACATCTTAAATACTTATTTTCATATATTTTCAGATATCTAAAATACTCAATATTATAAATATTTTTTGAAAATTTTACTATATGTTCCATATATACATTATTTACAGTTTTCTGTAAATAATATGTCTAAAAAACATATGATTATATGATTATAAACATTTAAATGAGTTTTTTAAAAGTAAAAACATGTAGTTTTTTAATTTAATATCTCACTTATCATAATTGATTTAAACTAAATTTGTGTTAAGGTAAGTAGATAGACTTCATATTTTAACATAGATTGAATCATAGCTTCTTAATATAAAATATTTTCAATATAATTTTCTGTAATATTGTAATATATTTTATAATTTAATGTTAATATTATCTATCAAAAACCTAAATTTAGTTGATAATTATATTAAAAACCATGCTTGATTTTTATAATTGAATGGAAGGCTGACACTGCCATACCATTCACTAGGTTCTTTTTTATTTTTAACAGGAGGACCTATAATAAAAAAGAACCTATAATAAAAAAGAAAAAGAACCTAGTGAATGGTATGGCAGTGTCAGCCTTCCATTCATTCAGGGTACCACTGATAAAATTGCTAAAATCCTTAAAAAGAATAAGGTATCCTTTTACTTCAAGCCCCTTAATACTATTCGTAGTTCTCTAAAATCGGTTAAAGATCCGATTGACCCCAGGGATGGAAAAGGTGTGTACATCATTCCCTGTTCCTGTGGAACTCCTTACATTGGTGAGACGGGTCGGTCAATTAATCAAAGGATATGTGAGCATGCTGCTGATATCAAGCATAGAAGATCTCGCTCGTCTGCCTTAGCTGAGCATGCAGAAAAGACTAACCATCATATTTGCATAGAAGATGCTAAGGTCATTGCTAGAATCGACCATTTCCATCATCGTAAGTTGCGAGAGGCTATTGAAATTGAAAAAAGGCCCGTTAATCTCAATAGAGATGACGGTTGGAATATCAGCAGGTGCTGGATTCCTGCCTTATATTCTTGACAATTTTTTTATTTTATTTATTTATTTATTTATTTATTTATTATTATTTTTTTTTAATTTTTTTTAATTTTATTTATTTATTTATTTTATTTTATTTTATATTTTTATTTGTTAAAAAATAATAATAATAATAATAATAATAATTAATTAATTAATTAAAATAAAATAAAATATATTTTTATTTATTATTAATTTATATTTATATTTTATTTATATTTATTTATTTATTTATTTATTTATATTTTTTAATTAATTAATTTATTTTATTTTATTTTTATTTTTATTTATCTTTATTTTTATTTTTATTTTTTATATTAAAAAAAAAATTAAAATAAATAAAATAAATAAATAAAATTATTCTTTATTTTTATATTTTATTTTTATTTTATTTATTTATTTATTTATATTTTTAAAATTTTTTAATTTATTTTATTGATTTATTAATTTTTGACTATGTTTGACTATTTGATAGATGGTTTATTTTCAATTAGATTTCATGAATAAAGAATTAATTGTATAAATATTTATTATATAATTTAATCAAAATTTGCATATATACACCTAGATTTGTTAAATTACTTACCATTGTATTATTTAATTGGTCAATTAATTGTATAATAAATTAAAATAAAAATAATAAATTAATTAAGAATATAAATTAATTAATTAATTAATAAATTAAATAAATATATAATGGAATTTTTACTTTTTCTAAGTCAAACTAGCCGTTATCCTAACGGCTAGTTGAACCATCTCTACATCTATTTATACTTATTGCCTGGATCTGATCTCTCACATAGTCCTGATGATGAACCACACTCGTTGGTTCGAAACGCGTCGACCTTGTTCTTTTGCATGTGATTATTACCGAAAGAATTTCTACTAATTTATATGGATCACAGAAGCTTAGATTCCAAAAACATATAAATTATTTATTTTATAAGTTAAATGGAATGCATCATGAATATTACATGATATAACATATATAGATATAGGGTTGAATATATATGAATGATTAATATTAATTAAATAAATATATATTATTTAAAATTATATAAATAAACAAATTAATATTAAATAGATATGAAGTAAATGTATTACAATAATAAAATAAATAAATAAATATATAATAAGATCTTTGGTTAGCATAAATCTATTTTGAAGAGAAGTGTATTTCACAATGAAATTAAGAAATATATATGAGGTATTGATACGATTATCAAAGGATTTATTATATCTTATGAGGATTGTTTTTTTAAGTCTGTAAAATTTATTAAATAAAAAAAACTAGACACCACTGATAATGTGAAGGCTAAGATTCAGGATAAGGAGGGCATCCCTCCTGACCAGTGGAGGCTGATTTTTGTTCATAAGTAGCTGGAAGATGGACATACTCTCGCTGATTATAACATTGAGAAGGAATCTAATCTGCATCTGGTGCTCTGTCTTTGTGGTGATGATTCGTCGAAGTGAAAGTTATGTTGGTCTTTTGTGATACCTATTAGGGTATGAATAGAAGGTGCTTTTGTATGTGTAGTTGTCTATGTTTACTGTGTTGTATGTGTGGTTGTCTGTGTTTACTATGTTGTGTCGACTATATTATCGTGTGTATTTGTGGTGGTGATTCGTCAAAGTGAAAGTTATGTTGGTCTTTTGTGATACCTATTAGGGTATGAATAGAAGGTGCTTTTGTATGTGTAGTTGTCTGTGTCTACTGTGCTCTATGTGTGGTTGTCTGTGTTTACTATGTTGTTTCAACTATATTATCGTGCGTATTTGTGTATATGTGGTGGGCTGAAGCCAACACTAGGCCTAGTACTGCAGTGTTTTTGCTCGGCACTGCAATAGAACTTTTTCAATCGTTAATACTCTTTTAATACAAAGACTTTATATACCTTATGGAAGATGAACTTTATATACCTTATGGAAGATGAAAATGTTCTTTTTAGAAGATTTAATTCTTTTTATGGTTCTTATTCAAGAATTTGAAATGAGTGTGCTCTTTAAAGATTGTCATTGTTGTTATATTTAATTTTGAGATGTTATTCCTCTGTCATTTAGACACTTGCAAGTTCGGGACTTATAGATGAATCAAATTACTTCATTAGCAAAATGTAGGAAGAAGGGTTTCTACCTAATTTTTCATCATTCATTGTTTGCAAGGAATTATAACACTCTTATAGCATTGCATGCAAAAAATGCTAAAAAGGATAAAAGGATATTAGTAGTTCTTTTAGTGTATAATAAAAATGCAAATAAAAAGATATTAGTTATTCCTCTAATATAAATTAAGGCTTTGAAGACAGATTGAAAGCTTTGGGTTTTTGAAGTGGGACATTTTGATGTTTGTGCTTCACAATAGTAAGAGTAATTAGGGTTTTGATATTTTAATTTTTATGATAAAATAATGAGATGCTACTGTTGTTTTTTAACTAGAAAGCTCACAAATTTTTTCTTCATATTCTGGTCAGATATTAGTTGCATCTCATTCACCATAAATCATTTCCCACTAATGGCTTCATTTAGTATAAATTAAGGCTTTAAGGCTTTGAAGATAGACTACAAGCTTTGGGTTTTTGAAGTGGGAAGTTTTGATGTTTCTGCTTCACAACAACAAAAGTATTCAGGGTTTTGATTTTTTATTTTGTATTATAAAAGAAGAGATGGCCATTATGGATGCTATTATTGTTGTTTCACCAGAGAATAGTCTGCCATGTGGCCCACAGTGCATAATAAGACATCACTATGAAAAAAACCAATTTTTTTATCTAAACAATTCTCCAAACCTATAATTTATTTTAAATTAATTAATTCATATTTATAAGTTCAATATTCAATTAAATCACATAACATATCACATATTTTTTCCTCTATACTACTATTTTCTATGTTACTGCTTTACAGCGTTTCCTTTGCAACATATGGTGCAATTGCTAGTAAATTAAATTTTAAATAAGCCTCAATCTCTAATGAAATCCATATATTAATGCTAGAAAAACTATGAAGAGCGGTTGAAGCTCAACAGAATTTGACCCACAATTTTTTAATTTTTTTGAAAAAAAAAGCGGTGAAGCTTAGTGATATTTGAGACCTCTCTGTTAGCTTTTGAACAAATCCATACTCATTGATTGTAATGACCTCCACAATGTTATTTTACTGACATCACCATCAGTCCTTGATTGGTTCCATAACACTAAAATCGGTGCAACGTATAGAAAAAATTTAATTTAATAATTTCAATATGAATTAATTTTTGTATAAATATAAATTTTAAATATTAAATATTAATTTTTAAATATTTTTAGTTTAAATTATGTCTCGTTTACATTATATAAATCAAATTAATTAATTCTTTCATTATTATTAAAATATTTAAATAATGATTTTTTTTTTTAAATAAGAATAATATTTAAGAAAAAAAATCATAATTTTATAATAACCTATTATATTTATTATGTTTTGAATTTTTTAAAATCCTACCAGATTATTCTTAAAATTAGATGATCTAGATTACAAGTGATATTTTTATCAGATGTTTAGGGAGAATACATAATATTATTATACACACAAACAGACACGCACACATATATATTCTCAAACTTGAATACTAACATCAATTAGGTGACTTAGTTGACAACTACTTGCTATCCATGAGTGAGTTTAGTTTTATGCAAGAACATAAAAAGCTTGTAAACATAATAAAAGAAATCAAAATCAGTCATGAATAACAATGAATACTTTTTTTATGTGGATACTATGGAATTTAAAGTGAAACAAAGAACTAGATTGTGGTCAAACTAGTATGGAAGACCTTTGTGTGTGTTTAAGCTTGTGTTTGAATGAAAGAATATATAGTGTGTGAGATTAATGTATTTTTATATAAAAAAATGGGATATACAAGGTTCATATGAACTTTATGATGTGAGAGAGTGCAACATAAAGTTTTAGTGGTCAATTCCTACACATTAGTTAAACACCTATTAAATATTTATCAAACTTTGACATATATAAGCCCAATAATAAGATTAGGAGAATCAATTTAAAAATATTAGAGTTTATCACAATAGACATCGATACTAGCAATCATCCATTAAATAATTAAGGTTGAAAACGAAAACTATATTTAATCATAGCTTTTATAATCATTACACAGAGAGGCCCTGTACAACCCAATATTGAGTAGATGTGTAGACATTGCATCTTACATGTTAGAAGCTAGATGTAAATATTTTTTAATTTCACTTTTTTTATATTGTAATTTTGTTTCTAATTAATAAAATTACTAACATTTCTTTTAGATAAATAAAATCATATCACATTAAAATATATAACATATAGATAGTAGTTATAAATTAACATCGATTTTACAATATAAATTAAAATGTCACATTTTCTCTTCATATATCATACATTATTTTGTTTTTTTAACTTCCTTACTAATCATTTGCATATGTTATTGCATGGCATATAATTCCTATATTTTCTTATTGTATTTGCTAAATAGTTGATCTTGACGAGTTATATCTATGCACTTATTACCTAATGTTTCATGCATCTTTAATTTCCCCTATGCTGATAATTGGATCATTTGCATAATTACTATATGGAAGTATCATCTCCCTAGATGAATCTTATAACATTTAAACCTAACTATCTGACCCCCATTTCTTATTTATTTCCCCAAGTAATATGGTGATTTATTAATTCCTATACCATTAGGTCATATCACATAAATTATG
Source organism: Pinus albicaulis (assembly GCA_034641835.2). Classification (NCBI taxonomy): domain Eukaryota; kingdom Viridiplantae; phylum Streptophyta; class Pinopsida; order Pinales; family Pinaceae; genus Pinus; species Pinus albicaulis. Next base: position 290,569,415 of record CM076577.1, on the reverse strand, counting down.
TATGGTAACTCACCACAGGACAAGTACATTACCCCTAATGCATCCATGTGGCCAACGTTATCCCATCTAAAGAGTGAATGATAACACATGATGAGGACAAGGTATCGTATGACTATGTGAAGGGCGTAGATTCGTTGTCCCCATCTAATGGTTCTTATCTTTCCACCCAAACCTTAAGCTTGTATAGACATTTCCTATGAACTAATCGGCATTTTTTCCTGGTTTTCGTATCGCTGTCGTCACTCTATTTTTTCTCTTCTGTAATTGGAAACTGGTAATAGCCTGAAATATACCAACACTATTTTTACAACACAACGATAGTGCACTATTTATGGTGTCAAGGTATTATGGTTCACTGCACTATTTCATTTTTTTTTCATTTTCCACAGTAAGGGTTCTACACTTGACCATTTTGTAAATTTAAATTTTCTAAGAGTGGTTATTATCACTTTGAAATTTGGTTTCTTGGTTTTCCATATCCTCCTAAAGGTGTGAAATTATGGTCATCAATACTCAATTTCTATTGCATAGGTTAACAGGTCGATGTGTCTTGTTGGTTTCATTGGTTCATCTCCAAGAACCATGGCTACATAAGGTGACAAATTCGCTTCTTCCCTTTTTGTATGTACTAGTGAGTTACTAATTGAATTTTTATGCCTATTCTGCTTTAAATCTCCATTAGAACAATATTTACTCTTATAAGCACCAGGGTTTTATATATGCCAAAGGAAAATTCTTCAAAGTTCGATTCTTTCCTAATAACAATTTTACTCGGCCTTGCAAGGTGTCTATGTAGCCATAAGACCCAATCATTGCACAAAGGCATCAATCCTTTGTTTTACTTTACTTTCTTAGGTAATTTAATGGATCTTCCTACTGCATGTATGCATGTATGGTTGTTTTTCATTACATATTCTTTTGGATATGGTTTTCCTACCTCAGAGCTAACTTATATTCCATTTTCAACAAAATGGTGAAGAACACAAGCTCCATTGACTCATACTCGGGTAATATAAATGGGAATTCCCTCGCTAATTATTTAATAATGCATATCATTTGTTTTTCTCCAACATCATTCTTGTTTGTTGATTGTGACATCTACTTTGCAGGTACACAATATACCCTCAAACCCTATCTCCGACTATGGAGGTTTTGCACCCATCTTCAACTGACCTGACATAGAGTTTTTCAAGTCGATGATTTTAGTACTTCTCCTCAAGTTTCACCTTCCAACACTTGATTTTTTCAAGTGTCTGATCTGGTGGAAAATATGAATAACTCAATTGTGTTTTGTTCTTTTATTTATTTTTTAATGGTTGTGTAATTATGGCTGATTTTTATTTGTTGGGTAGTCTATTCCCTTTCGTTTGATATTTTTTCTTCATTTTATTTAATTTTTTTGCTATCGGATTTTTTTGATATTCTTTATGAGCTATCTTGTTTACATTGGTTCAGAAGAGATCCTATAACTGTGTGTTCTTTCTTACTAGAAGGGCAATTTATTTGTATATGGATGCATATTGTGATAGTTATATGGCTTTGTATAGTATATATGTGTATTGTATTTATATTACAAGTCCATGATCAATTCAGTTGATTAACCCATAGTGAATTAACTTAGCTAATACTAATACCGATGGTTGAAACTAGGTTCACTGGTCAATTTGTTAAGATATAAATATCAATTAACTAACAAAGTATTTCTACAGAGGTTATGTTTATGGGTGTTCTTTGAATACAGTAGTTAACTTACTCTAGTACTCAATTTTTTATAATTTTATTTTCCTAAAAATTATTTCATTTAATTATCTAATTTTTTGATATATTACAATAATATCCGTCTCGCTTAAGAATATATCCGTATTTTTTTGTATCAAAGTGAAGGCATTCATACTCATTATTACCCTGATTTCATATAATATCTTTTATCTTCCAACACAACCTAATTTTCCTAACTATATTTACAATGACACATCAAGTTGCACCAGAAATACTTAATCATTTCTTTGCTAACCATCATGCTCCTATGTTATCCCTTATGCCTAGGTTTAACTTTGGACATTTTAGAAATTAGGATATGACCTCAGCGTTATAAGTGCACTACTTTAACTCTAAAAATCTATTTACTCTAACAAGTAATTATTATTTTCTTATATACGATAAACTGAATAAAATAGTTAAAGCTCAACTATACCACCAATAATATTAAAATAGTAAGAATAAACAATTTATTAACAAGAGATCATACCTTCATATGAGTGACAAGTATTAATAAAATTTAACAAAAATCACATTTAAAATCCTTTCAACCTATATATTAATCACAAAAAATATAATTCCTATCACTACAAATAATTTACCCAGATACAAACTCTTTAGCCATGAAAATATATTGTCTACACCATTTGTACATAAATAATTTCTAGTACAATACATATTTTCTACACTAAATTGTATCTTTGTTCTTCAATAGAGAGTAGGCATATGTTTAATTGCCAACCTAATTACCATTTTAAGTTCAATCCATTCCTTCAATACACAATATGCAGGTACCTATTCATCAACAAAATAAATCTCATAGAATTTCTAACAAGAGAATCAAAAGAATCACTAAATGAGTACACTTTCCACCCAACCATGAATTGACCACCAGTTCCCCCCGAGCCAAGATTAATATCAAGTAATATCCCTCAAAGCTCAGCAACCCTTTCATCTGATCCCTAGGCGTTTTATACCTTTTCTTCCTTAATTAAATTTTCTTCCATTAGCATTGTCCTGCTTTTATGGAAGTATTTTTGTTATTAAAGCCTTTTTTTATCTTCAGGAGTTCTTTATCCTTCAATGTACTGGAAGTTTTCTCTAGCTAGTATATTTAATGGATCTTTGTCTCCCATACATTAAATTTTTTATTTTAGAAACATATATTTATCATGGAATATTTATCTCACTCTTATCTGTGATTGAGATTAGAAATTATCTCTTTAGTTAAGTGTCTCATTTCAAGTAATTTTCCGTTCCCATTAATTTATAACTGTAATTATTGATTCCATAACCACATGTATATTGTTCATTTACATAAGTTATGGAATCACCATTGAATCCAACATAGTTTAATTCTGGAAAAATATAACAATATTAATTATTTCAAAAAACATAGGGATATCACATCTTCCACCCTTTTAACTATATTTTCCTCGATGTTTAATATCTAGTTTCTTCTCTCTGGAAAAATTTTGGATAGTTTTCAAGAATCTCATCTTCTCGCTCCCATGTAGCCTCTTTGGTAGTAAAGTGCTTCCATTGCACTTTAATATGAAAAAACTACTCGATTTTAGAGCTAGATCTCTTTCCTCTCTAGAATACAGAGATGTTCTTCGAGGAAGTCTCCTTTCAATTCTAGCTATATAATTTTCCAATAAATAATGTGAGAACTATCATGTATATATTTCTTAAGTAAAGAATCATGAAAACATTATGAATTTTAATGCGAGTGGGTAAATCTAATTGATAAGCTACGGGTCCAACCTAGTCCAACCTAGTCCTAAGTTTCAAATGGTCCACAAGATTGTGGTGCTAATTTTGGATAGGTTTCCATCCTAAATGTACTTTTCCTTGGTTTTTGGTGAGCCCTCGTATTGTACCAGGAATGTTGTGACTCCCAGGGGCTAATATACTTTACTTTACCAGCCCGAGGTTCTTAAAAAATTGGAGGTGAAAGTGAGACATACACAATAGATGTATTCTACTCATGTCATCCTCTTCTGATTCCTATTAAAGGGTGTTATTTCTAGGGTTTCTGAGTGAATTCTTTCACACTTCTAGATTAGACCTATAACTACCATTAACTCAAAACCATTACTCTATTAACCATCAAATGACTATTCTAAAGAAAGAAAATACATCTAGCTATTCTGCAAGGAAATATATTTATGATTTAAACTCTCAAAAGAAATATAAGCAAACTAGGTATCTTCATGAAGTAAATGGTTGAATATAAATTGCAGAAGGAAGGAAAATCTACTCACACATTGCTAGGCCAAATGGATAAACAAAATATATATACTTCATTATTTATCTATAATTATTTTACTTATGAATCTAATCATGACCTAATTATGCATGTAAATGCATTGTTTTGCAGCAAGGAGGAGAAGGTGTTAAGGTGATTTAGGAAGGTTTTTAACTCATGGATGCGGGGATGAAGGTGTCTTGATGGTTTTGATAGGTATATATGACGTTGATGTTGGTTTCCGGGCTTAAGGATAGATCCAATGGTGCTATTATTGATTCTTCTATAGGTTTCCTAAAGTCCTACAAGAAAGTCTTGAATTGGTACAGGAAATAGTTTGAGGAAATTTCATACCAAAAATGATGGAGAAAAGCATAGGGGAGGTGGAATGAAGGTGTACTTGGATGAATGGAAGGTCTCCAACCCATTTTACAAGCTCATAGCATCTTAAGAATCATGTCTTTCACTTCTAAGGTTGCTCATGGTGTGAAGGTGAAAATCTTAAAAACAAGGCTGAAGGTGATTTGATGAAAAGAAGGTTGTTGATGGGTGAGAAATGAAGATAAGGGTGCTGGTGAAGTCCTCATTATTTGAGCTACTTGAAATTGAAAGAAAACTACATGTTCATGCAACAAACATTGGAAAATATATGATGAAGGAAATCAAAAAGATGAGTTGAATTTTGAGTGAAGGCCTACTTAAACATTCAAACAGAAATCTAACTCTCTAATCTAGACATGTTCATGACACTACAACAACCTAGCTATTATTTCCAAGAAATCATAGATTAAAGAGAAAATTTTGCTTGTGGTCAATATTTTCCCTCCTAAAGTTCGAGTGAAAGAGATGAGAGAGGGAGGCTTGACACAAAAATTTCTGAGTTTATAAGCTATTCTACCAACATTTATGCAAGCTCAATGACAACAAAGAAATGGAAGAAAAAATTAAAAAGTGAATTGAAATGTAAGCAAACTAGCTAAAACTCATTAAGAAAACTAGCTACAATGACATAAAAATCAGAATGAATACACAAGAGAGACTAAGGTCAATTGATTGGGCCCTAACCCACAAGCCTAGCCCTCTGAAACTAAATTATTGAAGGAGAATATGAATACTCATCTTATTGTAGAAAATAGTCTCATTACATAATCATAAAAATCTCAAAAACATATTACAAGTGCTAAGAGTCTATTAGCTTCCTTCAAAGTTCGAATTCTAATGAGCTCTTTCTTAACCATATTTAACCTAGAGGGTATCTATCAACAACTCCCCAAAAATTAGGTGATGTTTCATTTTTCATTGCAAGAGAAGTGGAGCTTTGGTACACTTCATCTCCCACTTCCTTGGTTGCCTTTGATTTCGAGATGTTGGAGGTAATCTCAAGGATCCCTTGGGTGCCTTTGCGAGTTAAGGAGGTGGAAAATACCCATAGAATCTCTCCTTATTGTCTACTCCAAGCTTTAATCATAAAATATTCATCAAAAGTGCAATATCTTCATGATTATCCTCCATTTAACCCATATTAGGTATTGGAAGTATGACAAGCCTTAATCACCATATACACTAGCAAGAAAAGACCATAATATAATTTAAATGTGAGAAAGAGAGACTTAATAAGGATAAATAGGTGGCAGTTAGCCCCTCCAATTATACCTAATGATGGCTTACATCATCACAACCCTACCAAATTTTTTCTCATCCTCTAAGCAACTTAGTCTTCATTCTGCATCTCTTTCAAAGCATTAATGAACCCTCTAACTTCACAAGGAAGAAGTGTGGGAGTCCCTTTAGGAGGGTAAAATCCATCATTCTATTCTTCTTCCTACCATAATTTTTTATACTCATCTTGGTTTTTCCCATCACTAAGTCCCAAAAATAAGGGTGGACTAAGTTTCAAACTAAGCCACTGAAAATTCCTGGCCTGCATGGCCCTCTTGTATAGTGGTGCCCTTTCTAGAGAAATTCTCAATCATTTTTATGTGTGGTATTCCATGTTTATGAGGTAGTGAGGGAGGCTATTTCTTCTCCTTTGACTAGCCATTATGCATTCATCTCCAAAAAACCTAGAAGCATCATCAAAATGGGCCATGGCTTGTACTTGTGTGTTGAGGTAATTTTCTACAAGTGCATCATCCTTTTCTATCTTTAGATGGTTTTTGATGATGCCCCTCCGACTAAATAGTTTTTACCTAATATGTATAGGCTCCCTATTTTCTCTCCTCATGACCCTCCTTACTTCTTGTGCTCTAGCTTCCTCTTTAACCATCTAAGAGGCTAATTCCATTAACCGCATGTCTCCCATTCTAGGATTATGGTCCGAGATGTTCAAGTTTTCCAACAAGATATTGTGCATGTAGAATTCTACCATATTTTCCTTGTCTGCCATACTTGACTCGTTGAAAATTTCAATGAATTCTCATTAGTTATGAAAAGGTAAGGAACTGTGAGAGGCTAGTATCATGATTTTAAATAGGATCCATTTTTCTTTGAGGTAGACTGCATAGGGGTCTGATGGGTATCTATGTTTAATGGCCTCCATGCACAAATCTTCCATGGTGGCCATTTTTTTGTCTTTTTGTTGAAGTTGATATTGCAATCTTGAATTCTATGCTTGGGCTTCCTAAAGCTGCTCTTCAACATGGAATATTTGATCCTAACATCAAAAAATCCCCTTCCCAACTCAGTCGCTTTTTCCTCCATGATCCCTATGTCATGCACTCTCTCTAAGGGTATATGGATGGACTATCCCTAGGATCACTTCACATCGGATGCACTTGGTGGAAAAGGAGGGGGTAAGGATGATAGGGTAGTGGATGGAGACATCTATTACGATGATATGTTCTTCTTGACTTGGGCTTCCAAGCATGAGAAGGAGGATCTTCATGCAACACATAGTTCATTCCTCTTCATGGATGCATACCAAACCACTATGGAGGACTCATTTATGGACCCATGTGTCATCTTACTTCCAGCATATGGTAAGAATTTTTTTTTCCAATTATTGATTGGCTAACACAATAATTTCATGCTCTTAACATTACTATGCAGTGCATTTCTCCACAAGAGGGCAAGTTTTTCATATTGATCCATGATCAAAATTGGGCCAAACTATATGATAGACATAGCCATCTTTTATGTGGCCTTGGGCAAATGTTTTATCATTACATGTATGTTTATTTTTTGCACCCAACCATTTACTATATGATGACATGCATGATTGACCATGTATCAAGAAACATTTTTCCATGTAAATTTCTGAAGTAGCAGTTTGTAAGACTGTGTTGTACATCCTTAGGAGGCTATTGGTATCTTCAAACACCACATGAAGCCATCAGTATCTCCTTCATTCTTGTACTGATCATGACTTCATTTGCTGATATTGTTTCTATTCTTGTTGAGAGCATGATTGGGGAATTGACACATGAGTTGGATGTGTCCTTGAGGAGAGATAATTCCCACATTTTTTGCAATACATGTTCTAATTGGAGCATGGGAGGAGATATGTCCAACATAGCCACACATTCGTTTTCTTTTGGGCTGGGCCATGAGTTTTATAGCCATTCACTGTATAACCATGAGCAAGTTTTTGATCATGTATTGTTGACACATTCAACCATTTACTATTCATTAGTAGATGTGATGATTTTTTCATATTACTTTCCATGCTATTTTTTGAAGTTACAGTGGATGAGACTGTGTTGTGTCCTCTTGAGACATTGTTTTTATCATGCATCATCATGTAAAACCTTCAGCATACTTCCCATTTGGATACTCTATGATGACCATGTCGTGTTCATCATGGATGAAATGTTTTGGGCCACCTTGTTCTCCAATGTTGGAAGGGAGATCCTTGGAGGATTGTTCTTCATTTTGCCACTTAAGGGAAAAACCATTGTAGCCTGAGGTAATAACACACTCTACACTTATCACAAGTGGAGAGGAGGATAGCGTGGGGTAGGCTATGATGCTTACCATATGAAAATTTTCAGCCCACCTTCATTTTTGGAGCTCAGGTTTGAAGGAGATTTCCATTAGTTGCCATGTTGGGAGGTAACTCACTTTGTATGGATTATTTCTTTGGGATGGGAGATTCATATGTGGATGGTAAATCCAAATTCATGTCAAATATCATGCCTCAAAAAGGCTCATAGACAGCCAATTTTTGCCTCCATAGATGTTTATTTCTTACATGATAGCTATTTGGGATGCTCACCAAAAGCTAGTTTGCATATGTTGGAAGGAAAACTTGGAGATATATTGATGAGAAAACATCTTTATCCTTGGAGGATTTTATCTTATGCAGTTTTTTGAGGACAACCAACATTTGGGAGTGGAGGACTGTAATATTCCACTTTTAGCATGCAGCTAAATGGAATATTATTTTTTGTTGTTTTCACTTAGGAAATGAATAAATGGGTAAGGAGGCCCATATAATTCAGAAATAGGAACAAAATCCCTCTTCGTATGAAAGAAGATCAGTAGTGGAGTTGGATTTCACACCCTCATGTGTGAAAGAGGACATTTGCATAAAGACAAAGTCAAGTTTGACCAAGTCAAATAGCGCAGTGATAGGAGGTGGAGATCATCTTGTGGGGCAGCGCAGTGAAAGAGGAGGGAATTTTCCTTGATGGAGGAAACACTAATGAGTGGGACCCATGGAGAGGGAGCTTGCATTTTTTTAAAAGGAGGGCGAGGCATCCATTGTAACTCATGCTTATGATTAGTGATTTCTTAGTTTGCTTAAACTAATCGCAGTCTCCTGTTGTTTAGTAGAGTTGTAGTGTTGTTTATCATAAGGAGTTCCTTTTTAGGATTCATTCTCATTCTTGAGAGGCCTCTTGAGGGATTTCACTTTATTTCTCCACATTCATGCTCAAGGCCAAGCCACCTCCTTCAAATACAACGTTATTTCTGCTTAATTATAACATTGTGTTGCAGGGTGTTACAGTGGAGGTTCCAAAACACCATTTCTTGGCTTGCTCTTCAGAGGAGAGAGACTTATTTCCTTTGGGAGATCAGTAAGGGAGGATTCATAGCATATTGCAGATCTTCACATTTGGCCAACACATTTTATTCCGCCTACACCGCAGTATCCTTTAGTGACTGTTTTATTTTCAAAGTACATTTGCAGAGGGAGTTTGCAATGTTGATTGGAGGGTAAGATCTTCAGTGATAGGATCAAATTTTCACTTGGAAGATCCATTAGAGGAGATATACTCATATTGTGCATCATCTTCAACTATCTCCATCTAGTTCCAGTTCTTGAGTTTCTGCTGCTACTGCAACTCCGACATTTCTGCAATTTTTCCATTTTGTATATATTTCAGACAATCCTTCTAAGGATTGTTGTATTATTGTTTTATGGGGTTGAGAGCTTTCTCCTGCACATTTCTTGAGCCATATATTTTTATATATTTGTATTATTATTCAATATGTTGCAGTATCTCCTATAAACTATGCAGTCATAGCCTAGGGCATTCTGAGTGTAGCAGTATATTTCACATTTCATGTATATGATCTATTGAGGCTTGTATTGCCAATCCTGAGTGACTCTTTCGTCAAGGAATTGTACTCTCTTGCTACTATATTATAAATTTTTTGGCTACCTACATCTTCATGTATTCAGGCTCATAAAAATAACGATGTTACTCTATCCCTTATTCATACATAGATGCAATCCCTTCATTGGGCACTTTTTCAAGACAACTAGGTGTGGGAGATCTGTTCAACCCACCTAGAGTGATTTGTTTGGAGCCTCCTCTTGCATTTCGGTCATAGATACATTGATCTAAGGGATCCATGTCTTGGTTTCGAATCCTCTAGGAGTCATTCCTGAAAAATGAATTTTTCAGGCATCCCTTGCTCATAGTTCCCATTTTGGGATATTACACCTAGCCTAGCCTAGCTTACCGGGCCTAAAATAGCCTACCCTATACTAATGTAACCTACCTTATCCTAACCTTGCGTAGCCTAACATACCCAACCGTAGCATAGCCTAACATAGCCAACCCCAACATACCCTACCCTACCCTAGCCTAGCCTAGCCTACCCTAGCCTAACCTATCCTATCCTAACATAGCCTAGCCTAACCTAAAATAACCTAACCTAGGCCTACCTAAACTAACCTAGCCTAACCCTCCCTAGCCTAGCTTAACCTAGCCTAGCCTAACCTAGCCTAACCTATCCTAACCTAACCTAGACTAACCTAGCCTAGCCTAGCCTAGCCTAGCGTCGCTTAGCCTAGCCTAGCCTAGCCTAGCCTCGGCTAACCTAGCCTTACCTAGCCTAGCCCAGCCTAACCTATTCTAGCCTAGCCTAGTCTCGCTTAGCCTAACCTCGCCTAGCCTAGCCTAGCCTAACATTGCCTAGCCTAACCTAGCCTAACCTAACATAACCCACCGTAACCTACCCTACCCTACCCTACCCTACCCTACCCTACCCTAGCCTGATGTAGCCTAGCCTACCCTAACCTAACATAACCTAACCTAACCTACCTTAACCTAACCTAGCCTAACCTAACCTTACCTAGCCTAGCCTCACCCAGCCTTGCCCAACCTAACCTAACCTATCCTAGCCTATCCTAGCCTAACATAGCCTAACGTAGCCCAACCTAGCCTAACCTAAACGAGCCTAGCCTTTTCCACCCTAGCCTAGCCCACCCTAGACCATCCTATCCTAGCCTAGCTTAAGATAGCCTAGCCTATCCTAGTCTAACCTACCTTCCCCTACCCTACCCTACCCTAGCTTAGCCTACTCTAGCCTAGCGTAGGGTAGCCTACCCTAGACTACCCTACCCTAGCCTAACCTAGCCTAGCCTAACCTAGCCTAACCTAACCTAAGCTCCCCTAACCTACCCTAGCCTAACCTAGCCTAACCTAACCTAATCTCCCCTAACCTACCCTACCCTTCTCTACCTTAAACTAGCCTAGCCTACCCTAGCCTACCCTAGCCTAACTTATCCTAGCCTAGCCTACCCTATGCTAGCCTAGCCTACACTACCCTGACCCACCATAGCCTAACCTACCCTAACCTAGCCTACCCTAGCTTATCCTAGTCTAACCTACCCTTACCTACCCTACCCTATCCTACCCTATCCTAGCCTAACCTACCCTAATCTATCCTACCCTATTCTAGCCTACCCTACCCTAACCTAGCCTACACTACCCTACCCTAGCCTTGCCTAACCTACCCTATCATAGCATAGCCTAGCCCAACCTAACCCTAACCTAACCTATACTATCCTAACCTAACTTAGCCTAGCCTAGTCTAGCCTAAGCTAGCCTAGCCTAGCCTAATGTATCCTAACCTAAGCTAACCTATCCTAAACTATCTAGCCTAGCCTACCCTAGCCTAGACTAGCCTAGCCAAGCCTAGCCTAACCTAGCCTAGCTTATCTTAGCCTAAACTATCCTAGCCTAATCAATCTCATCCTAACCTAACCTAGCATATCTTATCCTAGCCTAACCTATCCCAGCCTAGTCTATCCTATCTTATCCTATCATATCCTAACCTAACCTAACCTAGCCTAACCTAACCTAGCCTAGCCTAGCCTAACCTAACCTAACCTAGCCTAGCCTAGCATAGCCTAACCTAACCTAGCCTAACCTAACTTATCCTAACCTAGCCTATCTTATCGTGGCCCAACCTAGACTAGCCTAATCTATCCTACCCTAACCTAACCTAACCTAGCGTAACCTAGCCTACCCTACTCTAGCCTATCCTATCCTAGCCTATCCTATCCTAACCTAACCTAACCTAACCTAACATAGCCTAGCCTAACTTAAGCTAACATAGCCTAGCCTAGCCTAACCTAACCTAACCTAACCTAACCTAGGCTAACCTAGCCTAGCCTAACATACCCTAGCCTAACATAGTGTACTCTTACCTAGCCTAGCTTAACATAGTCTGACCTATCCTAGCCTAGCCTATCCTAGCCTAGCCTAAGATACCCTAACCTACCCTATCTTGACCTAACCTAGCCTAACCTAGTCTATCCTACACTATACTAGCCTAACCTAGCCTCCCCTAGCCTAGCCTAGCTTAACTTAGCCTCCCCTAGCCTAGCTTAACCTACCCTAGTCTAACCTAGCCTACTCTAGCCTACCCTAGCATACACCAGCCTAACCTACTCTAACCTAACCTATCCTAGTCTAGTCTAGCCTACCCTAAGCTACTCTTGCCTATTCTAGCCTAACCTAGCCTATTCTAACTTACCTTAGTCTATCCTTTAGTAGCTTAGGCTAGGCTACTCAAGCTTATGGTACTTTACTCTATATGAGAATATTAATGAAGAAATCATTCAAAAAATAAATTAATTAAAAGCTATTAATAAAAGTTTAAATATAAGAAAACTTCTTTAAAGTAATTTAAATGTATGAAACTACAATTTAAAATACATTGAATTTAACCAAAGTAATAATGTGAAAATAAAATCTAACATAAATTATAAGACAAATGAAAAACATATTTGTAAATCATAAAAACATAATTGAAAATCATTTTAAGAAATCCATTAATCTCATCTAAATCATCTAATCTCATAGAGTAAGAAATTAAAAGAAGGCCCAAACTCTATCCTCATTAAAAAAAGGCCCAAACCCTATCAATCAAATCTTTTAATAACATGGTTAATCCTACAATTAATCTCATAAATCTATACATCAATGGAAAAAAAAAAATAGAAAACTATACATCAATGGAAAAAAAAGAATAGAGATCTTGTTTGTGTGCTACCAGAATTCTTAGAAATTTATCATTAAAATATGCAATATAAATGAATATTTCACACTTGGAAGAAATCCAAAAATTGCGTCCTACTAGAAAACGAATCGAAACAGAGAAAAAGAATCAAATCAAAGAGCCATAGAAAACCTGATAAATAGATTTGCATCGGTGGAAGCAGCGCAGCTCGATCTCGATGTCGCGTACGAAAGGCATATACAGTCGATACTTTGCCTCCGCAAATTCCCAATGCAAGCATCACTGCCTGCATTTCACAGGAGTAATGGAACATGGGGACTTCGAGCGCCACACTTTATTCGTCCAGATTCTTTCTGGTGGATTCTTCGTGACAACAGTGAAAGCATACTGCTCCATATTGCACACATCCATATCCCACACATCCATAAGAGATTTGATTTGATATTTGATAGATCTAACAAAGAAATATCTAAATTATAACCAAGAAATTTGAGACAAAGAGATTACAACTGTCTGAAATGAATTAAAAAGAAACTATGGCGAGCCCAGGAAACCATAAAGAAAATGGAATAATAGAACTGAGATGAATAAACTGGGTTTTACTAATAAAACTGCGATGAATAGATTGGGTTTAGACACCGAAAATAGAGTTGTAATAAAAAAGAAATAGGTGCTATTACTAACACCGTATTAATCCAAAAATTATAAAACCACTTGAAAATGAAGAAAAGACTACATATAATTCATTGAAAAGGGTTTACTTCAAGAAATACAAAATGAAGAGGCAGAAACTTACCTTTTTTGTCTAGCCGGAACTAGGTTTCTTTAGGGCCTTATTTACATCTAATGATCCAATTTGTTGTAATCTTATCTTGTCGTGGAAGACCCTGCATATTGAATTGGACAGACATCAGCTTAAAAGAAAGCAATTAAAAGCAGGTGCAAACCTTATCCTAATTAAAAGAAGGTGCAAACCCTATCAATCAAATCTTTTAATAATATGATTAATCCGAAAATTAATCTCATAAAACTATACATTAATGGAAACAAGAATAGAGATCATGTTTGTGTGCTACCATATTTCTTAGAAATTGATCATAAAAATATGCAATATAAATATGCAATATAAATGAATATTTCACACCTCCCAGAAATCCAAAAATGGCACCTACTAGAAAACGAATCGAATCAAAGAGCCAGAGAGAACCTCATAAATAGATTTACACTAGTGGAAGCAGCTCGATGTCGGCCTCACTTAGGAAAGGTATATACAATCGATACTTTGCCTCCGCAAATCCCCGCGCTGCAATCCACAGGAGTATTGGAACATGGGGACTTCTAGTGGATTATTTGTGACAACAGTCAAAGCATACTACTCCATATTGCATGCATCCATAAGATGATTAGATTGATGTGGTGAGTGCCAATGGCCAAATCCTCTTCCCAGCACCGAAGGGAATTATCTTAATTCTATTCACTCTCGTAATGTCAACGTCCTTCTCATTAGTCCAGGAAGCGCTGGGGTCGAAACTCCCCATCCCCACACTGTAGAACTCCACGTTGGTCTTCGTGGGGATGTAGTCACAGTGTGACACGAAACATTTGCAGGGTCTCCTTCACCAAGTAGGGGAGGATGCATTTGCACGGTCTCCTTCACCAATTCGTTTAAAAAAAACGTTATTTCTGTGTCCAGCTTTGAAGAGGAGAATCAAAAGTAATTTAACTTGTGAACATCATAATCAAAATCCTCATTATATAACTAGGTGGCCTTGACATCAAAAGTCACCAGGTTTAGCTAATATTATCCTCCAAATTCCAAAATTGTGAACCTAATATGAATTCAGATATATTTAATTTAATTTTCCATAAACGTCAATCTATAATGAAATCCATATATGAATGCTAGAAAAACTATGAAGAGCGGTTGAAGTTCAACAGAATTTGACCCACAATTTATTTATTTTTTTAATTAAAAAGAGGGTGAAGCTTAGTGATATTTGAGACCTCTTTGTTAGCTTTTGAGAAACTCCATACTCACTCATTGTAATGACCTTGACAATGTTATTTTAGTGACATCACCATGAGTCCTTGATTGGTTCCATAACACTAAAATCGGTACAACGTATAGATACAATTTAATTTAATAATTTCAATATGAATTAATTTTTGTATAAACATAAATATTAATTTTTAAATATTTTTAGTCTAAGTTAAGTATGGTTTACATTATATAAATCAAATTAATTAATTATTTTATTATTATTAAAATATTTAAATAATAATTTTTTTTTTTATAAATAAGAATAATATTTAAAAAAATCGTAATTTTATAATAACTTATTATTTTTATTATGTTTTGAAGTTTTTAAAATCCTACCAAATTATTATTCAAATTAGATGATCTAGATTACAAGTGATATTTTTATCATATGTTTAGGGAGAATACATAATTTTATCTCACACACACACGCATATATTCTCAAACTTGAATACTAACATGAATTAGGTGACTTAGTTGACAACTACTTGCTATCCATGAGTGAGTTTAGTTTTATGCAAGAACATAACAAGCTTGTAAACATAATAAAAGAAATCAAAATCAGTCATGAATAAAAATGAATATATTTTTTATGTGGATACTATGGAATTTAAAGTGAAACAAAGAACTAGATTGTGGTCAAACTATTATGGAAGACCTTTGTGTGTGTTTAAGCTTATGTTTGACTGAAAGAATATATAGTGTGTGAGAATAATGCATTTTTATATAAAAAAAATGGGATATACAAGGTTCATATGAACTTTATGATGTGAAGGAGTGGAACATAAAGTTGTAGTGGTCAATTCCTACACATTAGTTAAACACTTATTAAATATTTATCAAAATTTGACTTATATAAGCCCAATAATAAGATTAGGATAATCAATTTAAAAATATTAGAGCTTTTCACACATAGACATGGATACTAGTAATAATCCATTAAATAATTGAAGTTGAAAACGAAAACTATATTTAATCACAACTTTTATAATCATTACACAGAGAGGCCCTGTACAACCCAATATTGAGTAGATGTGTAGACATTGCACCTTACATGCTAGAAGCTAGATGTAAATATTTTTTAATTTCAGTTTTTTTTTATTGTTATTTTGTTTCTAATTAATAAAATTACTAACATTTCTTTTAGATAAAATAAAATCGTATCCCATTAAAATATATAACATATAGATAGTAGTTATAAATTAAATATATAACATATAGATAGTAGTTATAAATTAACATCGATTTTACCATATAAATTAAAATGTCACATCTGCTCTTCATATATCACACATTATTTTGTTTTTTTAACTTCCTTACTAATCATTTGTATATGTTATTGCATGGCATATAATTCCTATATTTTCTTATTGTATTTGGTAAATAGTTGATCTTGATGAATTATATCTATGCACTTTTTTTTTTTTCTCGGTAAAACTAAATCTATTTATAAAACATAATAGTACAAAACTGCGCTAGTTTCAGTTGTGTGAGCCTGAGAACTGGGCTTGATGTCCAAGCTTAACCTTAGCAACTTAACTGCCCAGAGTGGGAAACCAGTTCTTTTATAATAAATTCCACCGCCCTTAGAAGGGAAACCGGTAAAATAGTAAAAGTACTGTGATACAACAAGAGACAGTAAACTGGAATAGCCTATAGCTTTTATAGCTGAATATAAACTCAAAAAACCAAAAAATTCTTCCATGAGGTCAAAAATTTGTACCAAAGCAAGTTGAGGGGGATCAAAGTCACCGTTCAGGAGTAGGGGACTCCAGTTCTTCCACGATCCTGCAACCAAACTCAGCTTCTCCATCATCGTTGTCCTTCTCTCACGCGCCACTCTTGCTGAAGAAGTCCACCTCCAAATTTTCCATTCCAAGAATGGAATGACCAATGCTGACTGGCTCAACACGGGCTGGAATGTCAATATTTGCATGTGACGGCTAAGGGTTATGCGGAATAGGGGCAGGGCAGGGCATTGAAGCTGGAGCTGGGATAGGGGATTCTTCGCAAACAGTAACAGTGATGAAAGTAGTGAGAACAGGCATGTCTGAGGAGCAATTGAAGCGGAATTCCGCCCTCTGTGAAGACTGGAAAAGGGCTGGGTTGGTGGGCAAATTAGAATCAGGGGAGGCAGGCTGAGAGACAGGCGGAGGAGGCTATGAAGGTGGAACAGAGTGAGTGCTTCCAGGAGGGTAGGATATGCCTCTCCGATGCCCAAAATCCAAATGCAAACTCCAGTCTACGTCCTCCTCAGAAGATTTCGAGGGCGAGCTAATGGAAGGGCGAGGGCAGGAAGAGCGCCCTCTACTCGTTCTGTGCCTACAATGCATTCTCTGCCTGAGCTGAGGCATCGAAGCCGCATGAAGCCAGGAGTGCTTGGGGCAGAAGGAGCAGTCGGGCTGTAGCGAAGATCTCTAAAAATCAGCTGCGTGAGAAGGCAAACAAAAATTGAGATGACAGTAGCTGTTCTGGGTGAAGTGGAAACCTGGAAGAGTTTCCAAGCATCCCAGGATGGAGCAACGTCGACCTATTTGGGTGCGTTCACTTGGAACAGTGCAATCAGGGGGACAACTACCACAGACGGGAGAAGGATGACTACAAAAAACACAATGAGCAGACGAATTCTCCAGAATGAAATCCATAGCCAAATGAACCAGCAAGGCCAGGTAAACGACAGGCGCAGTGAACGGTGTTAAAGCAAAACAGGTTGGTGAAGTTAATGTGTGAGTAATGGCACTGTAGGGGGCCATATGGCCGCAGCAAGCGAACGCCCTCGGGATCTACCAAGGGGCGGAAGTCCCATCACTCTGAGCCATCATCCGCATCCGAAGTATATCTATGCACTTATTACCTAATGTTTCATGCATGTTTAATTTCCCCTATGATTATAATTGGATCATTTTCAGAATTACTATATGGAAGAATCATCTCCCTAGATGAATCTTATAACATTTAAACCTAACTATCCAACCCCCATTTCTTACTTATTTCCCCAAGTAATATGGTCATTTATTAATTCCTATACCATTAGGTCATATCACATAAATTATGTATGGTAACTCACCACATGACAAGTACATTACCCCTAATGTGTCCATGCAGCCAACGATATCCCATCTAATGAGCGAATGATAACACATGATGAGCACAAGGTATGGTATGACTATGTGAAGGGTGTAGATTTGTTGTCCCCATGTAATGGTTCTTATCTTTCCACCCAAACCTTAAGCTTGTATAGACATTTCCTATGAACTAATCGACATTTTTCTCTCCTGTGATTGGAAACTAGTAATAGCCACAAATCTACCAACGCTATTTTTATAGCCCAACAATAGTGCACTATTTATGGAGCCCAGGTATTATGGTTCAATAAAAAATTTCATGTTTTTTTCATTTTCCACAGTAAGGGTTCTATACTTGGTCATTTTGTAAATTTAAATATTCTAAGAGTGGTTATTATCACTTTGAAATTCGGTTCCTTGGTTTTCCATATCCTCCTAAAGATGTGAAATTATGGTCATCAATACTCAGTTTATAATGTATAGGTTAACAGTTCGATGTGTCTTTTTGGGTTCATTGGTTCATCTCCAAGAACCATGGCTACATAAGGTGACGAATTCACTTCTTCCCTCTTCGTATGTACTAGTGAGTTACTAATTGAATTTTTATGCCTATTCTGCTTTAAATTTCCATTAGAACAATCTTTACTCTTACAAGCACTAGGGTTTTATATATGCCAAAGGAAAATTCCGCAAAGTTCAATTCTTTCCTGATAACAATTTTACTCGGCCTTGCAGGGTGTCTCTATAGCCATAAGACCCAATCACTGCACAAAGGCATCAATCCTTTGTTTTACTTTGCTTTCTTAGGTAATTTAATGGCTCTTCCTACTGCATGTATGTGTGTATGGTTGTTTTTCGTTACATATTCTTTTGGATAGGGTTTTCCTACCTCAGAGCTAACTTATATTCCATTTTCAGCAACATGGTGAAGAACGCAAGCTCCATTGACATATACTTCGGTAATATAAATGGGAATTCCCTGGCTAATTATTTGCTACTGCATATTATTTTTTTTTCTCCAACATCGTTCTCGTTTGTTGATTATGAGATCCACTTTGCAAGTACACATGCTACCGTCAAACCCTGTCTCAGACTATGGAGGTTTTGGACCCATCTTCAACTGACTTGACATAGAGTTTTTCAAGTCGATTATTTTAGTACTTCTCCTCAAGTTTCACCTTCCAACACTTGATTTTTTCAAGTTTCCGATCTGGTGGAAAATATGAATAACCCAATTGTGTTTTGTTCTTTTATTTTTTGTTTAATGGTTGTGTAATTATGGCTTATTTTTATTCATTGGGTAGTTTATTCCCTTTCGTTTGATATTTTGTCTTCCTTCTATTTAAAGTTTTCACTATGGACTTTTTTTGATATTCTTTATGAGCTATCTTGTTTTCATGGGTTCATAAGAGATCTTATAAATGTGTGTTCTTGCTTACTAGAAGGGCAATTTATTTGTATATGGATGCATATTGTGATAGTTTGTAACACCCCAATTTGTGTGTTGAATTTTTTAAAGTTCGACATTTGAACTTTAATCTTAAGGGGGTGGACCCCAAGGGATGAATATGGTATGAATGTAATTGCATATTTTATTTGAGGAAATAAATAAAATGATTGTGCATTTTGACCAAAAAGAGAATTTGAGATCACTTGCCAAAATCCATGAGGATGGATAAGGCAACAAATCCCCAAAAATCTTTCAAAAATCCTTGAAAGAAATTTATTTAGATTTGAGGAGGAATCTAAATTTCCCCAATGAAGAGGAGTAGTTGGGAAGAGGTGAGAAAAAGCTGGAAAAGCTGAGGAAAAGCTTAAAGCAGCTTTAAAGAATCCCAAGATGGGAAGCCTAAGCTAAACAGGAAAGAAAGCATCCTGCTATTCTGGACGCAGAATTAGAAACATGCTTTGGGGAATTATGAGCTTAAATAAGCTGCTCCTAAGCAGATCAAGGGTTGATCTGTGCTAGAAAGTGATCTCTACTCGGGGGTGAATCCTGGGAGATAAAGAGGATTCTAAGATTGGGAGGTTGGTCATTTTGCAGATTTTGTGGTATGTTCTGAAATTCTTGTTACTATGTCTTATTACAGTATGAATTGGCTACATATAAAACTGAATTTTATGACAATGAGAAATTTTGGTACTACATTTAACAGAATCTATCATTAGGCATTCACCTTCCAGAATGTGTTTAGTTGTAGACCAGAAAGTTCATAGGGTAGAAACCTCAGAATCTCTAAACCAAGGATTGGTTTAAATCTGAAGTTACTTATTCCCCATGAATCATTAAATATTATGTTGATTCCTGTATATACCACTAGGATATTTTGTGCTTGTAGGTATACTAAAACTTAACAGCAGTGTAACAGCATTGAAGTATGCATAGTATAAATATAACTAGCTGAAAGAAACATATCAGAATACGATATTCGAAATTGTATAGAAAAAGAATATTTCTACTCTATCTGATCATTATAACAAGTAAAGGTGTACATTGCAATTAGAAATCCATCCTAAACAATTGAAGAACAATGATTATAGCAAAAGACTCAATTCATAATTAAATTTCTTTAGTTAAGCATTCTGGATGCTTATATGTGTACATCAAAATAAAAATAGGAATTTATAAGGAGGACTTGAGAATAGGCATTCTTATTGAACCAAAGAGTGGAGCTGTACTATAAAATCTTTACACCATTTATAGCCAAGATAGTGGATATTGTAGATGGGAATTATCTCTAGCCCTTAAAAGAGAAGTTAGGGTTATAGATTAAAAATTATGTTTAATTAACATTATAAATTAAATCTATGCCTCTTGAACACTAAACCTACCAAATGCATGTATACACCATATTCTAAGGAAATATATATACACATGTTAACAGATAGAAATTTGATCTTTCAAATCCCGACTACATAGGAGGCATTTACACGATTTAATATATATGAATACTTGTATAAACAAACACATCTTTATACCGTATATGTTAACATTTCGACCTATATGTTAATGGTCGATGGAACCACGCGTACATGTATAAGCCATGTAAGAAAAAAAAATGAATGAAAACCATGAATATAGATTTTATTTCTAAACAATATATGTTACGGCGAAACAAATAAATCTGACGTGAATGGAAACGAATCATATATATATCCAAATCATATAGAGGGCAAGCGGAATATAATTCAGAGGAGCATGTGTAAACAGGTAATGTTAGTAGTACGAAGGTAGGTTCGAACCGCGGTAAGGAGCAATGAAAATTGGATTAAAATACTATACATTGACCATTGTCAACAACCCTCGAATTGTAACAGCGTTGACTACGGCTCCCTTGTGGTTCGTATGATAGACTAAAACGAATAAATGTAACGGGATTACCACAATACGGCGAGTAAATAGAAATCAAAAACCTTAATTAGTAAAGATAGCGGGGATATAAATTAACAAAAACCAACAACTATGATTATTCGACCGCCTGGGCTATATATATTATTATCCACATACTGTATTATACTCGACGCGAAGTCTGTAGTATTCTTTGACTTGCATCAGGATATAACGATAAAATATGACAGAAATTGCAATACTTGCATCCGTGTGGAAAAAAAATCCTTGCCGTTGGAAATCGATCTGTCCACAGAAATGAATCGAGTTAGTGTGTAGGAAAAACTATTTTCTGGGAGGGTTCGCGTAAATAGCGGTTCGGTCAGAAAACTGAAACCAAATCAGATACAGAGAGGCTTATGGACGATCACTGCAGAAAAACCAGAGAAAGGCATGCGATGTGTAAAGAAATGAGACCATTTATATACTCGGTCTGGACATAAATAAACCTAGCGATTCGGCTATGGGTTATTTTAAAAACTGTGTAGAAATTTTGGATAAAACAAAACCCGGGAAAGTACAACCTTACCCATAGCATTTTAGGAGTGTAAGCTCCAGCGTAATAAACGTTATAGAACCGCCGTCGAGTCAACCTCTCTGGAAAACACAAATCTGAAAAATATGAAACTCTGTATTCTCTCCTGAATCGCAAAGAAAACAAATTCAGCTAAAAACGTGGAGGGAATAACAGTAGAGATACCAAGGAATAGCGGGTTAAAACACTGAACTCTGTAGGATGACCGAATAACAACTCAGAAGCTATGAGTCTTAGCTGCAACAGCACCCCACCTATGGCGAAAAGAGTGGGGAAAACGCCCGACTTCACACCCACAGATGATAAGAGAAGATCAGATGAATAATGTCGTGCAGGGGCATCGACTTAAAACAATTCTTGGAACCCTAATTTTAATAACCTAGGATGATCCGAGAATCCCAGGTTGCGTGTGGAAATTCGGTAGCATCGAGGGACTCGTACCAAGAAACATTAAAAACACGAAGTGATGGTATGGGGGTGTATGTCCTATTCACCTCGGTGTAGAGTATCAAATCTAGCAATGTAACTCTTCGCGACAGGAGTCGGATCTCAAAGTACAGGGTTGAGCCGACCTGCCAAATAGCTGAGCCTTCCCTCGAACTCTTACCCAGTACAAAAAACACAAATTACGCCGGCAATCGGTACTCTATTCTCTGTAACCATACCCCAGCGCTGTCTGCAGAACAGAGTCATATGTTAACCAAGTGTAACGTGTATATCACGCGCCGGTAACCGTACACATGGGTTTGTGCACAGTAACCCTGGTAAATCCGCCCACAGTGATACCGGATGGTATTCATTCCACGTTAAACATCTGCGTTCCTGAATAGTAGTTTAGTTGCATGATGTCTGCACCATAAAAACCGAATAATCATGAGTACGCCGTGAAAATAGAAAAAAAAACAATATAAATCAATCCGGCCAATACGTGCCTACATACAGCTACAGGTCATGTAACATATAACCCCGAGATTCAACTTATGTGTCCACGTACATTGATATGCATCATGATTTTATAGGCGCAGATCTTAAACAAAATAATAAGGTGTTAATACAGTATACGGTGGCGCTTACCATAAATCGTATAACAAGGGTTTTGATATAAATATATATGTGATATATATATCGGTAAATATGAATGCGTTATATAGAGACATGCGCATTAAAATTATGGTAATAATTAATAATTATACGAGCTTAGTTATACCAAATGTTGGACTCATCTATGTTATATAGATCTATATATATATATATATATAGGTGTATATTCATCTTCTCATCGAACTAATGGGGTTCAAAGATGTATAGGCCAGATTCGATTTCACAAAAGGTTTTAGAAATATATATATAATATATAAACATATAGGAGATGACTATACATAAGGATATATATATATATATGAGCTGACTATACATAAAGATATATATATATGGCAAATAAATAAATATTGCCAAAAGCTCCATGTGTAATTAGTATATAGGTTACGTTTAGTGGTAAGTGGGAAAAAATGTAACTTATAAGTAACGGTTGTACACTACTATCACAGACGAAGGTTGCATCATGTTATAAAAAAAAAAAAAAAAAAAAATTCAACTGGAGGCGTTACATAGTTATATGGCTTTTTATAGTATATATGTGTATGGTATTTATATTACAAGTCCATGATAAATTTAGTTGATTAACTCATAGTGAATTAACTTAGCTCATACTAATACCGATGGTTGAAACTAGGTTCACTAGTCAATTTGTTAAGATATCGATATCAATTTACTAACAAAGTATTTCTACGGAGGTTATGTTTATGGGTGTTCTTTGGATATAGTAGTTAACTTATTCTAGTACTCAAATTTCTATAATTTTATTTTCCTAAAAATTATTTCATTTAATTATCTAATTTTTTCATATAAAAAAATAAATTAAAAGCTATTAATAAAATTGTAAATATAATAAAAATTATTTAAAATAATTTGAATGTATGAAAATAAAATTTAAAATACAATGAATTTAAAGAAAATAATAATGTAAAAAAAAAATCTAACACAAGTTATAAGATATAAATGAAAAATTATTTTTAAATGAAAAACATAATTGCAAATCATAAAAAACATAATTGAAAATTATTTTAAGAAATCAAATAATCTCATCTAAATCATTAGAAAATATATATTTTTTTTACTAGAAAAGGTCAACTGATTTTGAGGACCACATGTTAAGTCAACTAATATTTTTAATTGAAAAAAAAAAAACTCACAAAATTATAAAGCTAATCAAACAATACTTGTGATTTGACTTTATGGTTATTAGAAGGCTCCTAAAAAAAATTATTTAAAAAAAAATGAATTATTTCTACTTAAGAATAGAATAATTTATCAATAAAATGCAATTATTTGGACATACTAGTGGAATTTTTCAATTTGAGTATTTTCTTTTCTAATTAAATCCAATTTCCAATTCAATTTGTTTTATAGAAAAGATACCTAATTATTTCGTATTTGACCCAATTTCCAATACAATTAGGTGCTCAATTTATTTGACAGAAAAAATTACCTAATTATTTCATAGATTCCTTTGTAAAATTTCCACGATAATGTTTATTATTTTATTAATCTATAAATATTCTAAATATTATTTTATTAATCTATAAATATTCTAAATATTATTTTATTAATCTATAAATATTCTAAATATTTTTATTTGGAAAGAAATAAATATTATATAATTTATAAAATCAAAATCCTCAAACCATAATTGAAAAAACATAAAAAATAAACTATAAAGTTAATCATCCAATACCAATACTTATGCTTTGATGTTATGGTTATTAAGAGACTACTAAAAAATAATTTATAAATAAAATGGAATTATCTCGACATACTAATGGAATTCTAGGTATTTTCTTCTCCCATTTGACCCAATTTCAAAGACGAAGATACCTAAAATAGAATTGAATTAAGTATTTTGCAACCCTTCAATTTGTTTTAAAGACGAAGATACCTAATTATTTCATAGGTTCATTTGTAAAATTTTGAGTACAATGCTTATTATTTTATTATTTTATAAATATTTTGAATATTTTATTTATTATTTTATACCTATTTCAGAGCTATTATTCTCACTTTCTCCATTATTTGACATATTTACATGAGAAGGGAATGCTTGTGGATCTATTTGTCATAGAGCTAACATTCTTCACTTGAAATCCATTGTCCTTGTTCTTGTTACTTCAACTCACCTCATTCTCATATTTGGTTTTCTGACTTGTGTATTTTTATCCATTAGAAAATGTAGAAATTAAGAGGTTTTTAATTAGAGAAATCTCAAGTCTTCCTTAATGTGATCCACTACCGAATTATTTTCTTCTTATACAGCGATTCAAGGTGAATTTCCTCTATCAATACTTGTTTCCCTTAATTCTCTATGAATTCAACCTCACTTTGACTTACTAGTTGCTTGTTTACTCCTCCATGGTATCCTTGGTAATTTCTATTTTGGCTTTAACTTTGCATTCAACCAATTGTCACTACAAGGTTGATTTCGCATTTCTACCTAGGGTTTTTATCCTTGAAACCCTAAATATTATTTATTGATTTTTTTTTTATTCTAGTAATGACCATGCCTTTTGAGGCTTGAAATATTTTCTTAATTATCAATGTAGATCACCTAATTCTTATATTCTTGGCAGAAAATAATTACTCTCTCTTCATGGTTTTTAATTATTAAACCCTAATTCTTCCATTATTTTTATTCTCTCTTTTAAAATGGTTATCTAAAGTATTATTACTTATAATTTTGTTGCACCATTCATTAATTTGATATAGAGTTCTTCACTCCTGAAAAATAATTACCCTCTTTATTCACTTACCCTCTTTCTTTAAGATATTATACCAACATTTATTTGTTGTTGAACTGTTGTTGAACTTTACAAGGTAATAGAAATGGATGCACCACATTCAATCTTGAGAATATATACTTTTGGTTCATTCTCTATTAAACTAAATCATCATTTGTTCTGATAAATACAATCACGTTCTTTTACACTTGTTTAAATTCCGTGTTTTTTACTCTCATATAGGTATCGATTCAATCGAGTGCATTTGTACTATACTTTTTCTATCTCGTGACTCTTTTCGACAATCAAGACTAAGTTAGTTCCTTTCTCTTCCTTACAGTTCATTCATATATGCTTAATTAAGTACCTTTCATCTATATGTTTGAGACGTATTGGTCTATGATTTCCCGGGAAAGGAAAAATGCCTTTATATTAAGGGTCATCTTATTTTGAACAAAATATTATTCTTCCTTCAAACAATTTTAGGCAATACGTTGGTTAACATATGTAATTGCAGTAAGAAAATAATTTTCTGAAATTTCAAATACACATCTTAATATGACATTTCTTATACTATTTAAATACAAAGCTTTCCCTGGTTGCTTCATGGTCTCTACTCCTTTGTACTAGTCCCTTTACCTCTGATAGGGATTCTTCATGAAATTTAATATTTAAGTGTTTTTATACAAATTCATGCATATATATGCTAATTATGATTATGTATACATACTTTAACCTACTATTTATTCTATTAAAACTAAGTTAAAGTATCTACTCTAGTATAATTTACTAAGATAAGGATTTTGTTAGTATAACAAATTTAGTATACTTTTTCCCTCCTAATCAAGATATTTAACCATACTCACAAAAAACCTTAATATAAATGGTATACAAGAATATTAAATATATTCCATGTTTCCTTATCTAAAATCATTGCCCATATTCATTTATAAGAACTCTCAATAGTTCCACTTAATTTTTTTCCAACTCACTCTTAAGTGGAAGTTTTACCTTATTTATTTTAGTTTTAATTTGTACTTTCTATGTATGTGTTTAATATTGAGGGTTAACCTTACTCCTTTTTATATTAGATACTCTAAGAATCTAGTTATTTAGATTCTCTTTCCAAAGCCTAAGTTAGAATTCTCTCAAACTCAAAATATAACTTAGAAAATATAACACGGGAATATAATCATTATAAACACAGGAATATGCAATTATAGCCATAATAATTTACTCTATTTAATTCCATGCAAATTCCTCATATAAGTCAGCCATTTTAACATAACTCATAGAAATTAACATAACTCGTTTTAACCTAACCTAGCCTCACCTACCGTAACATAACCTATCCTAATCTAGCATATCCTAACTTAACCTACCCTAGCCTAGCCTAACCGATAGCCTACCCTTCCCTAGCCTAACCAAGCCATGCCTAGCCTACCCTACCTTACCCTAACCAAGCCGAGCATAACCTAGCCTGTCCTAGCCTAACCTAGCCATGCCTAGCCATGCCTAACCTACCCTAACCTAGCAAAAACTAACCTAGCCTAACCTATCGTAGCCTAGCCTAGATTAACCTAGCCATGTCTAACATAACCTAAACTAGCCTACTCTAGCCTAGCTTGGCCTAACCTAGCCTGGCCAAGCCTAACCTAGCCTTGCCAAACATATCCTAAGCTTTCTTAACCTAGCTTTGCCTAACATAGCCTAACCTAACCTAACCTAATGAAAACCTAACCTAACCTAACCTAACCTATCCTAGCCTAACCTAGCCTAACCCTGCCTAACCTAACCTTCCTTATCCTAGCCTAACCTAACCTACACTAGCCTAAGTTAACCTAGCCTTGCCTAACTTAGCCAAACCTAGCCTAGCCTAACCTAACCTAACTTCTCCTACCCTAGCCCAGCCTAGCCTGACCTAACCTAGCATCTCCTAGCCTAGCCTGACCTAACCTAGCATCTCCTAGCCTAGCCTATCCTAGCGTAACCTATCCAAGACTATCATAATATAGCCTAACCTAGCCTAACCATGACCAACCATGCATAGCCTACCCTAACCTAGCCTAACCTAACCTAACCAAGCCTAACCTACTTGAGCCTACCCTAACCTAGCCATGCCTATCTATCCTAGCTTAACGTAGCTTAGCATAACCTAGCATAAACTAGCCTAACCTAGCCTAAAATATCCTATCCTAACCTATCCTAACATAGCCTACACTATCTTACACTAGCCTAGCCTTGCCTTGCCTAGCCTAACCTATCAAAACATAGCCTACACTATCTTACACTAGCCTAGCCTAGCCTCGCCCGCAACCTATCCTAACATAGCCTAGCCTAAACTAACCTAACCTAACCTAACCTAGCCTTACCTAAACTAATGTAGCCTAACCCAGCCTAACCTAGCTTAACCTAGCCTAGCCTAACCTAGCCTAACCTAACCTAACCTATCCTAACCTAACCTAGACTAACCTAGCCTAGCCTAGCCTAGCCTAACCTCACCTAGCCTAGCCTAGCCTCGACTAACCTAGCCTTTCCTAGACTAGCCTAGCCTAGCTTTGCCTAGCCTAGCGTAACCTTGGCTAACCTAGCTTTGCCTAGCCTAGCCTAGCCTAGCTTAGCCTAACCTCGCCTAGCCTAGCCTAGCCTAACTTAGCCTAACCTCACCTAGCCTAGCCTAGCCAGCCATTGCCTAGCCTAATCTAGCCTAACCTAACATAACCTAGTGTAACCAACTCTACCCTACCCTACCCTACCCAACCCTACCCATACACTACCCTAGCCTAACATAGCCTAGCCTAAACTAGCTTAACCTAATCTAACCTAGCCTAACCTAGCCTGGCCTCACCCAACATTGCCCAACCTAACCTAACCTATCCTAGCCTAGCCTAACCTTACCTAGCCTAGCCTAGCCCAACCTAACCGAGCCTATCGTAGCCCACCCTAGCGTAGCCCATCCTAGACCATCCTATCCTAGCCTAGCCTAGGATAGCCTAGCCTAGCCTAGCCTAACCTACCTTCCCCTACCCTACTACCTAACAGCCTACTCTGTGGCACAGGATATTACCCTGAACACCACTATCTGCTTTAACCTAACCTAACCTTACCTAACCTAACACAAGCTCCCCCAACCTGCACCTAGCCTACTCTACCTTACCTTCCTTCTAGCCTAGCCTACTCTAACGTGAGCCCTACCATGTCCTATGCTAGCCTAGCCTACACTAACGACACAGGCCAACCTAGCCTAGCGTAGCTGACCTGCCTGATATCCTGCCTAGCCCTGTCTTCCTCCTAGCCTAACCTACCCTAATCTATCCTACCCTACGCTAGCCTACCCTACCCTACCCTAGCCTAACCTATCCTACACTAGCCTACCGTAGCCTTGCCTAACCTACCATACCCTAGCGTAGCCTAGCCCAGCCTAACCCTAACCTAACCTATCGTAACCTAACCTAACCTATATTATCCTAACCTAACCTAACCTATCCTAACCTACTTAGCCTAGCCTAACCTAGCTTAGCCTAGCCTAGTCTAGCCTAAGCTAGCCTTGCCTAGCCTAATGTAGCCTAACCTAGCCTAAACTAACCTAAACTAACCTACCTAGCCTAGCCTAGCCTAACCTAGCCTAACTTATCTTAGCCTAAACTATCCTAGCCTAATCAATCTCATCCTAACCTAACCTAGCCTATCTTATCCTAGCTTAACCTAGCCTAGCCTAATCTATCCTATCTTATCCTATCATATCCTAACCTAACCTAGCCTAAGCTAACCTAGCCTAGCCTAGCCTAACCTAACCTAGCCTAGCCTAGCCTAACCTAACATAGCCTAACCTATCTTATCCTAACCTAGCCTAACCTAGCCTATCTTATCGTGGCCCAGCTTAGACTAGCCTAATATATCCTACCATACCCTAACCTACCCTACCCTATTCTAGCCTATCTTATCCTTTCCTATCCTATCCTAACCTAACCTAACCTAACCTAACATAGCCTAGCCTAACCCAGCCTAACCTAAGCTAACATAGCCTACCCTAGCCTAACCTAACCTAACCTAACCTAGGCTAACCTAGCCTAGCCTAACATACCCTAGCACAACATAGTGTACTCTTACCTAGCCTAGCTTAACATAGTATAACCTATCCTAGCCTAGCCTATCCTAGCCTATCCTAAGATACCCTAACCTACCGTATGTTGACCTAACCTAGCCTAACCTAGTCTATCCTACGTTATAGTAGCCTAACCTAGCCTCGCCTCGCCTATCCTATCTTAACATAGCCTCCCCTAGCCTAACTTAACTTACCCTAGTCTAACCTAGCCTACTCTAGCCTACCCTAGCATACACTAGCATAACCTACTCTAACCTAGGATATTCTAGTTTAGTCTAGCCTATCCTAAGCTACTCTTGCCTATTCTAGCCTAACCTAGCCTACTCTAGCTTAACTTAGTCTACCCTTTAGTAGCTTAGGGTAGGCTACTCAAGCTTATGGTACTTTACTCTATCTTAAAATATTAATGAGGAAATCATTCGAAAAATAAATTAATGAAAAGCTATTAATAAAAGTTTAAATATAAGAAAAAATCTTTAAAATAATTTAAATGTATGAAAATACAATTTAAAATACATTGAATTTAACCAAAGTAATAATGTGAAAATAAAATCTAACATAAATTATAAGACATAAATGAAAAACATATTTGTAAATCATAAGAACATAATTGAAAATCATTTTAAGAAATCCAATAATCCGATCTAAATCATCTAATCTCATAGAGTAAGCAATTAAAAGAAGGCCCAAACCCTATTAATCAAATCTTTTAATAATATGGTTAATCCTACAATTAATCTCATAAAACTATACATCAATGGAAAAAAAAGAATAGAGATCATGTTTGTGTGCTACCAGAATTCTTAGAAATTGATCATAAAAATATGCAATATAAATGAATATTTAGCACTTGGAAGAAATCCAAAAATGGCACCCTACTAGAAAACGAATCGAAGCAGAGAAAAATAATCAAATCAGAGAGCCAGAGAGAACCTCATAAATAGATTTGCATCGGTGGAAGCAGCGCAGCTCGATGTCGATGTCGCGTATGAAAGGCATATACCGTCGATACTTTGCCTCCGCAAATTCCCAATGCAAGCATCACCGCCTGCATTCCACAGGAGTATTGGAACATGGGGACTTCGAGCGCCGCTCTCCATTCGTCCTGATTCTTTCTGGTGGATTCTTCGTGACAACAGTGAAAGCATACTGCTCCTCCATACTACACACATTTATAAGAGATTTGATTTGATAGATCTAACAAAGAAATATCTAAATTATAACCAAGAAATTTGAGACAAAGAGATTACAACTGGCTGAAATGAATTAAAAAGAAACTATGGCGAGCCCAGGAAACCATAAAGAAAATGGAATAATAAAACTAAGATGAATAAACTGGGTTTGGTTTATACACCGAAAATAGAGTTCTAATAGAAAAAATAGGTGCTATTACTAACACCGTATTAATCCAAAAATTATAAAACCACTTGAAAATGAAGAAAAGGGTTTACTTCAAGAAATACAAAATGAAGAGGCAGAAACTTACCTTTCTTGTCTGGCGGGAACTAGGTTTTTTTAGGGCCTTATTTCCTTCCAATGATCCAATTTGTTGTAATCTTATCTTGTCGTGGGAGACCCTGCGTATTGAATTGGACAGACATCGGCTTAAAATAAAGCAATTAAAAGAAGGCGCAAACCTTATCCTGATTAAAAGAAGGTGCAAACCCTATCAATCAAATCTTTTAATAATATGATTAATCCGAAAATTTATCTCATCAAACTATACATTAATGGAAACAAGAATAGAGATCATGTTTGTGTGCTACCATATTTCTTAGAAATTGATCATAAAAATATGCAATATAAATGAATATTTCACACCTCCCAGAAATCGAAAAATGGCACCTACTAGAAAACGAATCGAATCGGAGAGCCAGAGAGAAACTCGTAAATAGATTTGCACCGGTGGAAGCCGCTCGATGTCGGCCTCACTTAGGAAAGGTATATACAGTCGATACTTTGCCTCCGCAAATCCCCGCGCTACATTCCATAGGAGTAATGGAACATGGGGACTTCTGGTGGATTCTTTGTGACAACAGTGAAAGCATACTACTCCTCCATATTGCACGCATCCATAAGATGATTAGATTGATGTGGTGAGTGCCAATGGCTAGATCCTCCTCCTAGCACCGAAGGGCATCATCTTAATTCTATTCATTCTCGTAATGTCAACGTCCTTCTTCTAGTCCAGGAAGCGCTGGGGTCGAAACTCCCCAACTTCTCTCCTAAGAACTCCCCATCCCCACACTGTAGAACTCCACGTTGGCCTTCGCCGGGATGTAGTCACAGTGTGACACGAAACATTTGCAGGCTTTCCTTCACCAAGTAGGGGAGGATCCATTTGCACGGTCTCCTTCACCAAGTCATTTAAAAAAAACATTATTTCTCTGTCCAGCTTTGCAGAGGAGAATCAAAAGTAATTTAACTTGTGAACATCATAATCAAAATCCTTATCATATAACTCTGCCTCGCAGCTTTTTTAATCAACGGCTAATTTGTGAGTGGTCGTGCCATGTCCTCCCTAGCCGTTTGATTTCTAGCCGTTTGAAGGGATAGCATCACATCATTTCTACCTGTTTGGATTTTTTGTTCATTGTTAAAAGGAATATAATAATCCACTTTCTAATATTGTTTTCATAACTACATTCTATCCACTTACATGGTGATGGTGATGGGATAAGGCATGTAGTTATTATGAAGTCACGGAACAAAGCATAAAATTTTCCATCTCAATAATGTGAGCTTGCTTAGTGCTATTTTTAGAATATAAAAGAATTATTATAAAATTATAATATTTATATTAAAATTATAATATTTCTATTAAAAGATAATGGTAAGAGTTGTTGCATATGTTGATAGGGACACAAAATAAAGGTATTGAAATGTAAAATAGCATTACATTGTACTTAAACATATTAGATTTCATAATATTACAATTTTATCATTTAGTTTTAATTAAAATATATTTGTTTTAAATAATATATATGAAATTTTTAGTTTAAATATCATAAAAACAAACTAATATGGTCATTAAATTTAATACAAAGCCTATTAAAATAATAAGTCTAAGGTTATATCGATTATGGATAGAAACGAAAATTAAAATAATAAGACCTAACTTTAATAGATTATGGACCATAGATATTAAGGATTATGTATGATATATATTTGTTATAATTATCTTATTACTAAAACAAGGTACCTCTAATTGTGGTAGGAATGATTTTATAAAGCTTACTATATGAAAAATTGTGTCACAACATTGTATGATAATATTGTGAATTTTTAAGGAATTTTTATTTGATCGCCCAAAATGGGTGTACAAATTTTAAACCTCCACTCTCTTAATTGGGATCTGCCACTAGCTTAAAAGGTACTACCCTAATAAAAACACCTAACATATGCAGCACAAAAGCGGAAATGGACATGTAAGTGACCAATGGATTAAAAGTGGACATAATGATATTTAAAATATGAGATAATCTCTATTATATGATTTTTTTTAAGTTAAAAAAAATAATAGAAGTGAAGCCATTTTACATAGACCTCCATAAGTACTAGGTGGCCTTGACATCAAAAGTCACCAGGATCAGCTAATATTACCCTCCAAATTCCAAAAATGTGAACCTAATATGAATTTAGAAATATTTACGTTGTAAAGCGTTCTTATTTGAAAACAACTTTCCTCAAATTCCACATGTACTATTGTGTAATGTTGATTTGGATGTTGGACTATTGAAACACTATGGACCTTACGATTAAATATGGTTATTAATTAGTTAAAATAAGAAAAGCGTTAAACAAGTGAAGTGTGGCCATGAAATTGAAAGAAATGTCTAAGAATCCTTTGATTTCTCCAAAATATTTGATACCATAGTTTCTACCTTCATGTTTTGTGCCTCTCCTTCGATTTAGACCCGAGGGAGCTGGACGAAGCTTATGTCAAAACCCTAGTACTACAGCCTCATCAGCCAGGATGCCAAGATACGATTCAAGCAATGCAAAAGGTTGCAGCATGCCAATCCACTTGTGCGGCTCCATCTGTGTGTGGTTCTACGTTTTGGGGCTAAAAATATGAACTTGGTTCCTACGATTTGCATTCACAGATCCTATAAATACAACTTTGGTTCCTATAAATACAACCCACCCTTCCCGTGATATTCATAAGTGCGCTTGGTTTTTCTATCTCATTGTGAATATTTTCGACAGCTTTTATTTACAGGTATGTCAACTCAGCCTTCTTAATTTCTTTATAAGATTGGATTGCTGTGTGTTTGGGAAGAATATTTGTTGCTTCTCGTTAAATTTTGACAAATTTGAAACATTATGGCTGAGCATTATTAGGGTAACCCTGTTGTTTTTCTCATGTTGTTTTTCTCATGACGTACCCATGAGTGTTATTGGAAAAACCAATATCTACACTATCTTATTCCAGAGTATTGTAATCCTATAAATTCTATAAAGTTTTGATAATTTAGGTATTTTATGGTTTTTGTAGAACTACATTTATTTTTCAATTTTTGAGAGTCGTTCCGGTTTGTAATTTAGCATAAAATTTTTTTCTTGATTTCCTGTAAACCTATGAACTTGGAGATTTTTTACTATGTTAGGTTTCATTTATTTTTTCTGATGCCTTGATTTTTTGTCATGGTTGCAATATTTTTAAGATGTCTTCAAATGCAAATTTCGCTGTGTGTTGTCTCTTGATCTTTGGTTTCATGGTGACTCTGTTATTCCTATTATATATTTGTCTTCAAGAAAGTTCAATTGTGCTGAGAATAAAAGAGGAACTATAGCATTATGCCGGAAAGTTCAACTGTGCTGAGAACTATAACGACCTATAGCATATTTCCGGAATTGTGTGGTAATGGATGAAATGTAAGCACTGAATCATACTGCACTTTCATAGATAAAGACTAATGGAATGAAAATGGTTTAGTAATTGTATTTTTTTTGGTTAAAGTTGTTTTATTTTTCTTTAAAGATGAGCTAA
Source organism: Pinus albicaulis (assembly GCA_034641835.2). Classification (NCBI taxonomy): domain Eukaryota; kingdom Viridiplantae; phylum Streptophyta; class Pinopsida; order Pinales; family Pinaceae; genus Pinus; species Pinus albicaulis. The sequence goes on along the minus strand of CM076577.1, from coordinate 290,534,752 downwards.
TATATAATTGTTAATAAAATGGAAGTTTATTTTTTAAAAACTTTAAAAAATATTTTTCTTAAATTTAAAAATTAGTTATAACTAAAATAATGGTTATATGTAAATAAATAAATAAAATTTAAAAGTTCGTTATAACTAAAATAGTTGCTATATATCACAAAATAAATATTTATTCGTTGAGGTGTTTTTTTTCTTATTTATTAATTTATTGTTTCATTAATAATCTATATTATTTATATGTATTTTTGAATTTAATTTACATCTTAAATACTTATTTTCATATATTTTCAGATATCTAAAATACTCAATATTATAAATATTTTCTGAAAATTTTACTATATGTTCCATATATACATTATTTACAGTTTTCTGTAAATAATATGTCTAAAAAACATATGATTATATGATTATAAACATTTAAATGAGTTTTTTAAAAGTAAAAACATGTAGTTTTTTAATTTAATATCTCACTTATCATAATTTATTTAAACTAAATTTGTGTTAAGGTAAGTAGATAGACTTCATATTTTAACATAGATTGAATCATAACTTCTTAATATAAAATATTTTCAATATAATTTTCTGTAATATTGTAATATATTTTATAATTTAATGTTAAAATTATCTATCAAAAACCTAAATTTAGTTGATAATTATATTAAAATTTCTTTACATATTTTGAATTAAATAAAATTAAGAAAACCAACTTCAACTAACATCAATAAATATCAATTAATTATATATATTCAAAAATTTGTATATTTATATAAGATAACTGCACCTTAACAAAACCATGCTTGATTTTTATAATTGAGCCTTTCTTTTTTCCTACATCCTATTTATTTTAATGAATTATAAGTCAACTTGACTTCCACATTGAGAGAGTAACACATTTCAAACAATATAAAAAAATAGTGATAAAAGAATATTTATATATATAGGTCTTACACCTTGGTTATCATCAGTTGTGTCATGTGAGAGAATTATTCATCCTTGAGTAAATCCGATACCAATGGCACTGAGTATACCATTATCATTGGTTGCTCAAATACAAGTCGCGAGTATCAGAGGGTTTATAATAGAAAAAATCTAAGGGCGCTAGTTCTTAAAAAAAATCTATCCGCATTAGTTGTTTACAATTACATATAGGCAGATTTTGGATGCATCAAAGTAAATTAAAATGATAAATAAAATAATATTCCCATATTATCTTCCACCGAAAATATAGTATCCAATTTTTCATTTGAACAACATGTATTGATAAATTACTTTAATAAATAGATGTTATTTTAGTGATAAAATTACTGTCGCTCATAAAACCCTAGTAATGAACAATAACAATAAAATTCCTATCAATAACATGTAAGAGATTGTACAATATAGATAATCCATGAAAGAAATAAATTCACGGTGCTTTCACTTGGATTAATGACAAAGATAGAAGTGGACCAATTTCCCCAAGCTGGGATCCGTCTGAATATTGCCTTTGTATTAGAATTATGCAGCATCCACACCACATGCTCGAACCTGGCAACCTTGCAGGGGACTGAAAATCTGCCCTTCAATCACTCAATGATATGTACTAGTAAAAAATGGACACTTATCAAATATCCTCTTGGCAACACACATGATAGCCCATCGTTAAGTGCTTCATTTACTTGCAAACAATCCCCTTTTAATAAAAAATTATTAATTAAATATAAAAATAACCTAAAGCATTTCAGTCCAATAAAATATTAATCACCAATTTAATAAAAATTGAAAATTATATCTCCAATAAAATATTAATCACCAATTTAATAAAAATTGAAAATTATCCTCCGATATAAATCACGATTAATTAAATAGAATTCATTATAAAGATAACAATGTCTTATCTTAAGACATGAATTAACAACATATAAATTATTTATTTTATTGGTTAAATGGAATACATCATGAATATTACATGATATAACATATATAAATAGAGGGTTGAATATATATGAATGATTAATATTAATTAAATAAATTAAATAGAATGCATTATAAATATAACAATGTCTTAGGTTAGGAAATGAATTAACAACATATAAATTATTTATTTTATAAGTTAAATGGAATGCATCATGAATATTACATGATATAACATATATAGATATAGGGTTGAATATATATGAATGATTAATATTAATTAAATAAATATATATTATTTAAAATTATATAAATAAAGAAATTAATATTAAATAGATATGAAGTAAATGTATTACAATAATAAAATAAATAAAAAAATATATAATAAGATCTTTGGTTAGCATAAATCTATTTTGAAGAGAAGTGTATTTCACAATGAAATTAAGAAATATATATGAGGAAATTAAGAAATATATATGAGGTATTGATACGATTATCAAAGGATTTATTATATCTTATGAGGATTGTTTTTTTAAGTCTGTAAAATTTATTAAATAAAAAAAACTAGACACCACTGATAATGTGAAGGCTAAGATTCAGGATAAGGAGGGCATCCCTCCTGACTAGCAGAGGCCGATTTTTGTTCATAAGTAGCTGGAAGATGGACGTACTCTGGCTAATTATAACATTGAGAAGGAATCTAATCTGCATCTAGTGCTCCATCTTTGTGGTGATGATTCGTCGAAGTGAAAGTTATGTTGGTCTTCTGTGATGCCTATTAGGGTATGAATAGAAGGTGCTTTTGTATGTGTAGTTGTCTATGTTTACTGTGCTATATGTGTGGTTGTCTATGTTTACTGTGTTGTGTCGACTATATTATCATGTGTATTTGTGGTGGTGATTCGTCGAAGTGAAAGTTATGTTGGTCTTTTGTGATACCTATTAGGGTATGAATAGAAGGTGCCTTTGTATGTGTAGTTGCCTGTGTCTACTGTGCTCTATGTGTGGTTGTCTGTGTTTACTATGTTGTTTCAACTATATTATCGTGCGTATTTGTGTATATGTTGTGGGCTGAAGCCAACAGTAGGCCTAGTACTGCAGTGTTTTTGCTCGGCACTGCAATAGAAATTTTTCAATCGTTAATACTCTTTTAATACAAAGACTTTATATACCTTATGGAAGATGAACTTTATATACCTTATGGAAGATGAAAATGTTCTTTTTAGAAGATTTAATTCTTTTTATGGTTCTTATTCAAGAATTTTAAATGAGCGTGCTCTTTAAAGATTGTCATTGTTGTTACATTTAATTTTGAGATGTTATTCCTCTGTCATTTAGACACTTGCAAGTTCGGGACTTCTAGATGAATCAAATTACTTCATTAGAAAAATGTAGGAAGAAGGGTTTCTACCTAATTGTTCATCATTCATTGTTTGCAAGGACTTATAACACTCTTATAGCATTGCATTCTCAAAATTCTAAAAAGGATAAAAGAATATTAGTAGTTCTTTTAGTGTATAATAAAAATGCAAATAAAAAGATATTAGTTATTCCTCTAATATAAATTAAGGCTTTGAAGACAGATTGAAAGCTTTGGGTTTTTGAAGTGGGACATTTTGATGTTTCTGCTTCACAATAGTAAGAGTACTTAGGGTTTTGATATTTTAATTTGTATGATAAAATAAGAGATGGACATTATGGATGCTACTGTTGTTTTTTAACTAGAAAGCTCACAAATTTTTTCTTCATATTCTGGTTAGATATTAGTTGCATCTCATTCACCATAAATCATTTCCCACTAATGGCTTCATTCAGTATAAATTAAGGCTTTAAGGCTTTGAAGATAGACTGCAAGCTTTGGGTTTTTGAAGTGGGATGTTTTGATGTTTCTGCTTCACAACAGCAAAAGTATTCAGGGTTTTGATTTTTTATTTTGTATTATAAAAGAAGATATGGCCATTATGGATGCTATTATTGTTGTTTCACCAGAGAATAGTCTGCCATGTGGCCCATAGTGCATAATAAGACATCACTATGAAAGGAAGAGCCTGCCTAGGTTATAAAAAAGCAATTTTTTTATCCAAACAATTCTCCAAACCTATAATTTAATTTAAATAAATTAATTCATATTTATAAGTTCAATATTCAATTAAATCACATAACATATCACATATTTTTTCCTCTATACTACTATTTTCTATGTTACTGCTTTACAGCGTTTCGTTTGCAACATATGGTGCAATTTCTAGTAAATTCAATTTTAAATAAACCTCAATCTCTAATGAAATCCATATATTAATGCTAGAAAAACTATGAAGAGCGGTTGAAGTTCAACAGAATTTGACCCACAATTTTTTTTTTTTGAAAAAAAAAAGCGGTGAAGCTTAGTGATATTTGAGACCTCTCTGTTAGCTTTTGAACAAATCCATACTCACTGATTGTAATGACCTCCACAATGTTATTTTACTGACATCACCATCAGTCCTTGATTGGTTCCATAACACCAAAATCAGTGCAACGTATAGATAAAATTTAATTTAATAATTTCAATATGAATTAATTTTTGTATAAATATAAATACTAAATATTAAATTTTAATTTTTAAATATTTTTAGTTTAAATTATGTCTGGTTTACATTATATAAATCAAATTAATTAATTCTTTTATTATTATTAAAATATTTAAATAATGATTTTTTTTTTAAATAAGAATAATATTTAAAAAAAATATCATAATTTTATAATAACCTATTATCTTTATTATGTTTTGAAGTTTTTAAAATGCTACCAGATTATTATTAAAATTAGATGATCTAGATTACAAGTGATATTTTTATCAGATGTTTAGGGAGAATACATAATCTTATTATACACACAAACACACACACACACACATATATATTCTCAAACTTGAATACTAACATGAATTAGGTGACTTAGTTGACAACTACTTGCTATCCATGAGTGAGCTTAGTTTTATGCAAGAACATAACAAGCTTGTAAACATAATAAAAGAAATCAAAATCAGTCATGAATAACAATGAATACTTTTTTTATGTGGATACTATGGAATTTAAAGTGAAACAAAGAACTAGATTGTGGTCAAACTAGTATGGAAGACCTTTGTGTGTGTTTAAGATTATGTTTGAATGAAAGAATATATAGTGTGTGAGATTGATGTATTTTTATATAAAAAAATGGGATATACAAGGTTCATATGAACTTTATGATGTGAGAGAGTGCAACATAAAGTTTTAGTGGTCAATTCCTACATATTAGTTAAACACCTATTAAATATTTATCAAACATTGACATATATAAGCCCAATAATAAGATTAGGAGAATCAATTTAAAAATATTAGAGTTTATCACAATAGACATCGATACTAGCAATCGTCCATTAAATAATTAAGGTTGAAAATGAAAACTATATTTAATCATAGCTTTTATAATCATTACACAGAGAGGCCCTCTACAACCCAATATTGAGTAGATGTGTAGACATTGCATCTTACATGTTAGAAGCTAGATGTAAATATTTTTTAATTTCACTTTTTTAATATTGTAATTTTGTTTCTAATTAATAAAATTACTAACATTTCTTTTAGATAAATAAAATCATATCACATTAAAATATATAACATATAGATAGTAGTTATAAATTAACATCGATTTTACAATATAAATTAAAATGTCACATTTTCTCTTGATATATCACACATTATTTTGTTTTTTTAACTTCCTTACTAATCATTTGCATATGTTATTGCATGGCATATAATTCCTATATTTTCTTATTGTATTTGCTAAATAGTTGATCCTGACGAATTATATCTATGCACTTATTACCTAATGTTTCATGCATCATTAATTTCCCCTATGCTGATAATTGAATCATTTGCATAGTTACTATATGGAAGTATCATCTCCCTAGATGAATCTTATAACATTTAAACCTAACTATCTGACCCCCATTTCTTATTATTTCCCCAAGTAATATGGTGATTTATTAATTCCTATACCATTAGGTCATATCACATAAATTATGTATGGTAACTCACCACATGACAAGTACATTACCCCTAATGCATCCATGTGGCCAACGCTATCCCATATAATGAGCGAATGATAACACATGATGAGGACAAGGTATCATATGACTATGTGAAGGGCGTAGATTTGTTGTCCCCATCTAATGGTTCTTATCTTTCCACCCAAACCTTAAGCTTGTATATACATTTCCTATGAACTAATCAGCATTTTTTCCTGGTTTTCGTATCGTTGTCGTCACTCTATTTTTTCTCTTCTGTAATTGGAAACTGGTAATAGCCTCAAATATACCAACACTATTTTTACAACACAACGATAGTGCACTATTTATGGTGTCGAGGTATTATGGTTCACTGCACTATTTCATTTTTTTTCATTTTCCACAGTAAGGATTCTACACTTGACCATTTTGTAAATTTAAATTTTCTAAGAGTGGTTATTATCACTTTGAAATTTGGTTTCTTGGTTTTCCATATCCTCCTAAAGGTGTCAAATTATGGTCATCAATACTCAATTTCTATTGCATAGGTTAACAGGTCGATGTGTCTTGTTGGGTTCATTGGTTCATCTCCAAGAACCATGGCTACATAAGGTGACAAATTTGCTTCTTCTCTTTTTGTATGTACTAGTGAGTTACTAATTGAATTTTTATGCCTATTCTTCTTCAAATTTCCATTAGAACAATATTTACTCTTATAAGCACCAGGGTTTTATATATGCCAAAGGAAAATTCTTCAAATTTCGATTCTTTCCTAATAACAATTTTACTCGGCCTTCCAAGGTGTCTATGTAGCCATAAGACCCAATCATTGCACAAAGGCATCAATCCTTTCTTTTAATTTACTTTCTTATGTAATTTAATGGATCTTCCTACTGCATGTATGCATGTATGGTTGTTTTTCATTACATATTCTTTTGGATATGGTTTTCCTACCTCAGAGCTAACTTATATTCCATTTTCAACAAAATTGTGAAGAACACAAGCTCCATTGACTCATACTCGGGTAATATAAATGGGAATTCCCTCGCTAATTATTTAATAATGCATATCATTTGTTTTTCTCCAAAATCATTCTCGTTTGTTGATTGTGACATCTACTTTGCAGGTACACAAGATACCCTCAAACCCTATCTCCGACTATGGAGGTTTTGCACCCATCTTCAACTGACCTGACATAGAGTTTTTCAAGTCGATGATTTTAGTACTTCTCCTCACGTTTCACCTTCCAACACTTGATTTTTTCAAGTGTCTGATCTGGTGGAAAATATGAATAACTCAATTGTGTTTTGTTCTTTTATTGTTTGTTTAATGGTTGTGTAATTATGGCTGATTTTTATTCATTGGGTACTCTATTCCCTTTCGTTTGATATTTTTTCTTCCTTTTACTTAAATTTTTTTCTATGGGATTTTTTTGATATTCTTTATGAGATATCTTGTTTACATTGGTTCATAAGAGATCCTATAACTGTGTGTTCTTGCTTACTAGAAGGGAAATTTATTTGTATATGGATGCATATTGTGATAGTTATATGGCTTTGTATAGTATATATGTGTATTGTATTTATATTACAAGTCCATGATCAATTCAGTTGATTAACCCGTAGTGAATTAACTTAGCTCATACTAATACCTATGGTTGAAACTAGGTTCACTGGTCAATTTGTTAAGATATAAATATCAATTAACTAACAAAGTATTTCTACAGAGGTTATGTTTATGGGTGTTCTTTGAATGCAGTAGTTAACTTACTCTAGTACTCAATTTTTATAATTTTATTTTCCTAAAAATTATTTCATTTAATTATCTAATTTTTTTATATATTACCATAATATCCGGCTCGCTTAAGAATATATCCGTATTTTTTTGTATCGGAGTGAAGGAATTCATACTCATTATTACCTTGATTTCATATAATATCTTTTATCTTCCAACACAACCTAATTTTCCTAACTATATTTACAATGACACATCAAGTTGCACCAGAAATACTTAATCATTTCTTTGGTAACCATCATGCTCCTATGTTATCCCTTATGCCTAGGTTTAACTTTGAACATTTTAGAAATTAGGATATGACCTCAGTGTTATAATTGCACTACTTTAACTCTCAAAATCTATTTACTCTAACAAGTAATTATTATTTTCTTATATACGATAAACTGAATAAAATAGTTAAAGCTCAACTATACCACCAATAATATTAAAATAGTAAGAATAAACAATTTATTAACAAGAGATCATACCTTCATATGAGTGACAAGTATTAATAAAATTTAACAAAAATCACATTTAAAATCCTTTCAACCTATATATTAATCACAAAAATATAATTCCTATCACTACAAAGAATTTACCCAGATACAAACTCTTTAGCCATGAAAATATATTGTCTACACCATTTGTACATAAATAATTTCTAGTACAATACATATATTCTACACTAAATTGTATCTTTGTTCTTCAATAGAGACTAGGCATATGTTTACTTGCCAACCTAATTACCATTTTAAGTTCAATCCATTCCTTCAATACACAATATGCAGGTACCTATTCATCAACAAAATAAATCTTATAGAATTTCTAACAAGAGAATCAAAAGAATCACTAAATGAGTACACTTTCCACCCAACCATGAATTGACCACCAGTTCCCCCCGAGCCAAGATTAATATCAAGTAATATCCCTCAGAGCTCAGCAACCCTTTCATCTGCTCCCTAGGTGTTTTATACCTTTTCTTCCTTAATTAAATTTTCTTCCATTAGCATTGTCCTGCTTTTATGGAAGTATTTTTGTTATTAAAGCCTTTTTTATCTTCAGGAGTTCTTTATCCTTCAATGTACTGGAAGTTTTCTCTAGCTAGTATATTTAATGGATCTTTGTCTCCCATACATTAAATTTGTTATTTTAGAAACATATATTTATCATGGAATATTTATCTCACTCTTATCTATGATTGAGATTAGAAATTATCTCTTTAGTTAAGTGTCTCATTTCAAGTAATTTTCCGTTCCCATTAATTTATAACTGCAATTATTGATTTCATAACCCCATGTATATTGCTCATTGACATAAGTTATGGAATCACCATTGAATCCAACATAGTTTAATTCTGGAAAAATATAACAATATTAATTATTTCAAAAAACATAGGGATATCACATCTTCCACCCTTTTAACTATATTTTCCTCGATGTTTAATTTCTAGTTTCTTCTCTCTAGAAAATTATTGGATAGTTTTCAAGAATCTCATCTTCTCGCTCCCATGTAGCCTCTTTGGTAGTAAAGTGCTTCCATTGCACTTTAATATGAAAAAACTACTCGATTTCAGAGCTAGATCTCTTTCCTCTCTAGAATACAGAGATGTTCTTCGGGGGAGTCTCCTTTCAATTCTAGCTATATAGTTTTCCAATAAATAATGTGAGAACTATCATGTATATATTTCTTAAGTAAAGAATCATGAAAAAATTATGAATTTTAATGCGAGTGGGTAAATCTAATTGATAAGCTACGGGTCCAACCTAGTCCAACCTAGTCCTCAGTTTCAAATGGTCCACAAGATTGTGGTGCTAATTTTGGATAGGTTTCCATCCTAAATGTACTTTTCCTTGGTTTTTGGTGAGCCCTCGTATTGTACCAGGAATGTTGCGACTCCGAGGGGCTAATATACTTTACTTTACCAGCCCGAGGTTCTTAAAAAATTGGAGGTGAAAGTGCTATATACACAACAGATGTATTCTACTCATGTCATCCTCTTCTGATTCCTATTAAAGGGTGTTATTTCTAGGGTTTCTAAGTGAATTCTTTCACACTTCTGGATTAGACCTAGAACTACCATTAACTCAAAACCATTACTCTATTAACCATCAAATGACTATTCTAAAGAAAGAAAATACATCTAGCTATTCTGCAAGGAAATAGATTTATGATTTAAACTCTCACAAGAAATATAAGCAAACTAGGTATCTTCATGAAGTAAATGCTTGAATATAAATTGTAGAAGGAAGGAAAATCTACTCACACATTGCTAGGCCAAATGGATAAACAAAATATATATACTTCATTATTTATCTATAATTATTTTACTTATTAACCTAATCATGACCTAATTATGCATGTAAATGCATTGTTTTCCAGCAAGGAGGAAAAGGTGTTAAGGTGGTTTAGGAAGGTTTTTAACTCATGGACGCGGGGATGAATGTGTCTTGAAGGTTTTGATAGGTATATATGACGTTGATGCTGGTTTCTGGGCTTAAGGATAGATCCAATGGTGCTATTATTGATTCTTCTATAGGTTTCCTAAAGTCCTACAAGAAAGTCTTGAATTGGTACAGGAAATAGTTTGAGGAAATTTCATACCAAAAATGATGGAGAAAAGCATAGGGGAGGTGAAATGAAGGTGTACTTGGATGAATGGAATGTCTCCAACCCATTTTAAAAGCTCATAACATCTTAAGAATCATGTCTTTCACTTCTAAGGTTGCTCATGGTGTGAAGGTGAAAATCTTAAAAACAAGGCTGAAGGTGATTTGATGAAAAGAAGGTTTTTGATGGGTGAGAAATGAAGATAAGGGTGCTGGTGAAGTCTTCATTTTTTGAGCTACTTGAAATTGAAAGAAAACTACATGTTCATGCAACAAACATTGGAAAATCTATGATGAAGGAAATCAAAAAGATGAGTTGAATTTTGAATGAAGGCCTACTTAAACATTCAAACAGAAATATAACTCTATAATCTAGACATGTTCATGACACTACAACAACCTAGCTATTATTTCCAAGAAATCATAGATTAAAGAGAAAATTTTGCTTGTGGTCAATATTTTCCCTCCTAAAGTTCCAGTGAAAGAGATGAGAGAGGGAGGCTTGACACACAAATTTCTGAGTTTATAAGCTATTATACCAACATTTATGCAAGCTCAATGAAAACAAAGAAATGGAAGAAAATTTTAAAAAGTGAATTGAAATGTAAGCAAACTAGGTAAAACTCATTAAGAAAACTAGCTACAATGATATAAAAATCAGAATGAATACACAAGAGAGACTAAGGTCAATTTATTGGGCCCTAACAGACAAGCCTAGCCCTCTGAAACTAAATTAGTGAAGGAGAATATGAATACTCATCTTATTGTAGAAAATAGTCTCATTACATAATCATAAAAATCTCAAAAACATATTACAAGTGCTAAGAGTCTATTAGCTTCCTTCAAAGTTCGAATTCTAATGAGCTCTTTCTCAGCCAGATTTAAACTAGAGGGTATCTATCAACAGCTCCCAAAAAATTAGGTGATGTTTCCTTTTTCATTGAAAGAGAAGTGGAGCTTTGGTACACTTCATCTCCCACTTCCTTGGTTGCCTTTTATTTCGAGATGTTGGAGGTAATCTCAAGGATCCCTTGGGTGCCTTTGGGAGTTAAGGAGGTGGAAAATACCCATAGAATCTCTCATTATTGTCTACTCCAAGCTTTAATAGTAAAATATTCATCAAAAGTGCAATATATTCATGATTATCCTCCATTTAACCCATATTAGGTATTGGAAGTATGAAAAGCCTTAATCACCATCTACACTAGCAAGAAAAGACCATAATATAATTTAAATGTGAGAAAGAGAGACTTAATAAGGATAAATAGGTGGCAGTTAGCCCCTCCAATTATACCTAATGATGGCTTACATCATCACAGCCCTACCAAATTTTTGCTCATCCTCTAAGCAACTTAGTCTTCATTCTGCATCTCTTTCAAAGCATTAATGAACCCTCTAACTTCACAAGGAAGAAGTGTGGCAGTCCCTTCAGAAGGGTAAAATCCATCATTCTATTCTTCTTCCTACCATAATTTTTTCTACTCATCTTGTTTTTTCCCGTCACTAAGTCCCAAAAATAAGGGTGGACTAAGTTTCAAACTAAGCCATTGAATATTCCTGGCCTGCATCGCCCTCTTGTATAGTGGTGCCCTTTCTAGAGAAATTCTCAATCTTTTTTATGTGTGGTATTCCATGTTTATGAGGTAGTGAGGGAGGCTATTCCTTCTCCTTTGACTAGCCATTATGCATTCATCTCCCAAAAACCTAGAAGCATCATCAAAATGGGCCATGGCTTGTACTTGTGTGTTGAGGTAATTTTCTACAAGTGCATCATCCTTTTCTGTCTTTAGATGGTTTTTGATGATGCCCCTATGACTAAATAGTTTTTCCCTAATATGTATAGGCTACCTATTTTCTCTCCTCATGACCCTCCTTACTTCTTGTGCTCTAGCTTCCTCGTTAACCATTTAAGAGGCTAATTCCATTAACCGCATGTCTCCCATTCTAGAATTATGGTCCCAAATGTTCAAGTTTTCCAACAAGATATTGTGCATGTAGAATTCTTCTATATTTTCCTTGTCTGCCATACTTGACTGGTTGAAAATTTCAATGAATTCTCATTAGTTATGAAAAGGTAAGGAACCGTGAGAGGCTAGTATCATGATTTTAAATAGGATCCATTTTTCTTTGAGGTAGACTACATAGGGGTCTGATGGGTATCTATGTTTAATGGCCTCCATGCAAAAATCTTCCATGGTGGCCATTTGTTTGTCTTTTTGTTGAAGTTGATATTGCAATCTTGAATTCTATGCTTGGGCTTCCTAAAGCTGCTCTTCAACATGGAATATTTGATCCTAACATCAAAAAATCCCCTTCCCAACTCAGTCGCTTTTTCCTCCATGATCCCTATGTCATGCACTTTCTCTAAGGGTATATGGATGGACTGTCCCTAGGATCACTTCACATCGGATGCACTTGGTGGAAAAGGAGGGGGTAAGGATGATAGGGTAGTGGATGGAGACATCCATTACGGTGATATGTTCTTCTTGACTTGGGCTTCCAAGCATGAGAAGGAGGATCTTCATGCAACACATAGTTCATTCCTCTTCATGGATGCATACCAAACCACTATGGAGGACTCATTTATGGACCCATGTGTCATCTTACTTCCAGCATATGGTAAGAATTTTTTTTTTCCAATTATTGATTGGATAACACAATAATTTCATGCTCTTAACATTACTATGCAGTGCATTTCTCCATGTTTTATGTGGCCTTGGGTAAATGTTTTATCATTACATGTATGTTTATTTTTTGCACCCAACCATTTACTATATGATGACATGCATGATTGACCATGTATCAAGAAACATTTTTCCATGTAAATTTCTGAAGCAGCAGTTTGTAAGACTGTGTTGTACATCCTTAGGAGGCTATTAGTATCTTCAAACACCACATGAAGCCAGCAGTATCTCCTTCATTCTTGTACTGATCATGACTTCATTTGCTGATATTTTTTCTATTCTTGTTGATAGCATGATTGGGGAATTGACACATGAGTTGGATGTGTCCTTGAGGAGAGATAATTCCCACATTTTTTGCATTACATGTTCTAATGGGAGCATGGGAGGAGATATGTCCAACATAGCCACACATTTGTTTTCTTTTGAGCTGGGCCATGAGTTTTATAGCCATTCACTGTATAACCATGAGCAAGTGTTTGATCATGTATTGTTGACACATTCAACCATTTACTATTCATTAGTAGATGTGATGATTTTTTCATATTACTTTCCATGCTATTTTTTGAAGTTACAGTGGATGAGACTGTGTTGTGTCCTCTTGAGACATTGTTTGTATCATGTATCATCATGTAAAACCTTTAGCATACTTCCCATTTTGATACTCTATGATGACCATGTCGTTTTCATCATGGATGAAATGTTTTGGGCCACCTTGTTCTCCAATGTTGGAAGGGATATCCTTGGAGGATTGTTCTTCATTTTGCCACTTAAGGGCAATACCATTGTAGCCTGAGATAATAACACACTCTACACTTATCACAAGTGGAGAGGAGGATAGCGTGGGGTAGGCTATGATGCTTACCATATGAAAATTTTCAGCCTACCTTCATTTTTGGAGCTCAAGTTTGAAGGAGATTTCCATGAGTTGCCATGTTGGGAGGTAACTCACTTTGTATGGATGATTTCTTTGGGATGGGAGATTCATATGTGGATGGTAAATCCCAATTCGTGTCAAATATCATGCCTCAAAAAGGCTCATAGACAGCCAATTTTTGCCTCCATAGATGTTTATTTCTTACATGATAGCTATTTGGTATGCTCACCAAAAGCTAGTTTGCATATGTTGGAGGGAAAACTTGGAGATATATTGATGAGAAAACATCTTGATCCTTGGAGGATTTTATCTTATGAATTTTTTTGAGGACAAGCAACATTTGGGAGTGGAGGACTGTAATATTCCACTTTTAGCATGCAGCTAAATGGAATATTAATTTTTGTTGTTTTCACTTAGGAAATGAATAAATGGGTAAGGAGGCCCATATAATTCAGAAATAGGAATAAAATCCCTCTTAGTATAAAAGAAGATTAGTAGTTGAGTTGGATTTCACACCCTCATGTGCGAAAGAGGACATTTGCATAAAGACAAGGTCAAGTTTGACCAAGTCAAATAGCGCAGTGATAGGAGGTGGAGATCATCTTGTGGGGCAGCACAGTGAAAGAGCAGGAAATTTTCCTTGATGGAGGAAACCCTAATGAGTGGGACCCATGGAGAGGGAGCTTGAATTTTTTTAAGAGGAGGGCAAGGCATCCATTGTAACTCATGCTTATTATTAGTGATTTCTTAGTTTGCTTAAACTATTCGCAGTCTCCTGTTGTTTAGCAGAGTTGTAGTGTTGTTTAGCATAAGGAATTCCTCTTTAGGATTCATTCTCATTCTTGAGAGGCCTCTTAAGGGATTTCACTTTAATTCTCCACATTCATGCTCAAGGCCAAGCCACCTCCTGCAACTACAACGTTATTTCTACTTAATTATAACATTGTGTTGCAGGGTGTTACAGTGGAGGTTCAAAAACACCATTTCTTGGCTTGCTCTTCAGAGGAGAGAGACTTGTTTCCATTCGAAGATCAGTAAGGCAGGATTCATAGAATATTGCAGATCTTCGCATTTGGCCAACACATTTTATTCCACCTACAGCGCAGTATCCTTTAGTGACTGTTTTATTTTCAAAGTACATTTGCAGAGGGAGTTTGCAATGTTGATTGGAGGGTAAGATCTTCAGTGATAGGATCAAATTTTCACTTGGAAGATCCATTAGAGGAGATATACTCATATTGTGCATCATCTTCAACTATCTCCATCTAGTTCCAGTTCTTGAGTTTCCGCTGCTACTGCAACTCCGACATTTCTGCAATTTTTCCATTTTGTATATATTTCAGACAATCCTTCTAAGGATTGTTGTATTATTGTTTTATGGGGTTGAGAGATTTCTCCTGTACATTTCTTGAGCCATATATTTTTGTATATTTGTATTATTATTTAGTATGTTGCAGTATCTCCTATAAACTATGCAGTCATAGCCTAGGGCATTCTGAGTGTAGCAGTATATTTCACATTTCATGTACATGATCTATTAAGGCTTGTATTGCCAATCCTGAGTGACTCTTTCATCAAGGAATTGTACTCTCTTGCTATTATATTATAAATTTTTTGGCTACCTACATCTTCATGTATTCAGGCTCATAAAAATAACGTTGTTACTCTATCCCTTGTTCATACATAGATGCAGTCCCTTCATTGGGCACTTTTTCAAGACAACTAGGTGTGGGAGATCTGTTCAACCCACCTAGAGTGATTTTTTTGGAGCCTCCTCTTGGATTTCGGTCATAGATACATTGATCTAAGGGATCCAGGTCTTGGTTTCGAATCCTCTAGGAGTCATTCCTGAAAAATGCATTTTTCAGGCATCCCTTCCTCATAGTTCCCATTTTGGGATATTACACCTAGCCTAGCCTAGCTTACCGGGCCTAAAATAGCCTACCCTATACTAAAATAACCTACCTTATCCTAACCTTGCGTAGCCTAACATACCCAACTGTAGCATAGCTTAACATAGCCAACCCCAACATACCCTAGCCTAGCCTAGCCTAGCCTAACCTATCCTATCCTAACATAGCCTAGCCTAACCTAAACTAACCTAACCTAGGCCTACCTAAAATAACCTAGCCTAACCCTACCTAACCTAGCCTAACCTAGCCTAACCTAACCTAATCTATCCTAACCTAACCTAGACTAACCTAGCCTAGCCTAGCCTAGCCTAGCGTCGCTTAGCCTAGCTTAGCCTAGCCTAGCCTCGGCTAACCTAGACTTGCCTAGCCTAGCCCAGCCTAGCCTTGCCTAACCTAGCATAACCTTGGCTAACGTAGCCTAGCCTAGCCTAGCCTAGCCTAGCCTAGCCTAGCCTAGCCTAGTCTAGCTTAGCCTAACCTCGCCTAGCCTAGCCTAGCCTAGCATTGCCTAGCCCAACCTAGCCTAACCTAACATAACCCACCGTAACCTACCCTACCCTACCCTACCCTACCCTACCCTAGCCTGACGTAGCCTAGCCTACCCTAACCTAACATAACCTAACCTAACCTACCTTAACCTAACCGAACTTAACCTAACCTAGCCTAACCTAACCTTACCTAGCCTAGCCTCACCCAACCTTGCCCAACCTAACCTAAGCCATCCTAGCCTAACCTAACCTTACATAGCCTAGTGTAGCCCAACCTAGCCTAACCTAAACGAGCCTAGCCTTGTCCACCCTAGCCTAGCCCACCCTAGACCATCCTATCCTAGCCTAGCTTAAGATAGCCTAGCCTATACTAGTCTAACCTACCTTCCCCTACCCTACCCTACCCTAGCTTAGCCTACTCTAGCCTAGCCTAGGCTAGCCTACCCTAGACTACCCTACCCTAGCCTAACCTAGTCTAGCCTAACCTAGCCTAAAATAACCTAAGCTCCCCTAACCTAGCCTACCCTTCTCTACCTTAAACTAGCCTAGCCTACCCTAGCCTACCCTAGCCTAACCTATCCTAGCCTAGCCTACCCTATGCTATCCTAGCCTACACTACCCTGACCCACCATAGCCTAACCTATCGTAGCCTAACCTACCCTAACCTAGCCTATCCTAGCTTATCCTAGTCTAACCTACCCTTACCTACCCTACCCTATCCTACCCTATCCTAGCCTAACCTACCCTAATCTATCCTACCCTATTCTAGCCTACCCTACCCTACCCTATCCTAACCTAGCCTACACTACCCTACCCTAGCCTTGTCTAACCTACCCTATCCTAGCATAGCCTAGCCCAGCCTAACCCTAACCTAACCTATACTATCCTAACCTACGTAGCCTAACCTAACCTAACTTAGCCTAGCCTAATCTAGCCTAAGCTAGCCTAGCGTAGCCTAATGTATCCTAACATAAACTAAACTAACCTAAACTAACCTATCCTAACCTATCTAGCCTAGCCTACCCTAGCCTATACTGGCCTAGCCAAGCCTAGCCTAACCTAGCCTAGCTTATCTTAGCCTAAACTATCCTAGCCTAATCAATCTCATCCTAACCTAACCTAGCCTATCTTATCCTAGCCTAACCTATCCTAGCCTAGTCTATCCTATCTTATCCTATCATATCCTAACCTAACCTAGCCTAGCCTAGCCTAACCTAACCTAACCTAGCCTAGCCTAGCATAGCCTAACCTAACCTAGCCTAACCTATCTTATCCTAACCTAGCCTATCTTATCGTGGCCCAACCTAGACTAGCCTAATCTATCCTACCCTAACCTAACCTAACCTAGCGTAACCTAGCCTACCCTACTCTAGCCTATCCTATCCTAACCTAACCTAACCTAACCTAACATAGCCTAGCCTAACTGAGCCTAACTTAAGCTAACATATCCTAGCCTAGCCTAACCTAACCTAACCTAACCTAACCTAGGCTAACCTAGCCTAGCCTAACATACCCTAGCCTAACATAGTGTACTCTTACCTAGCCTAGCTTAACATAGTATGACCTATCCTAGCCTAGCCTAAGATACCCTAACCTACCCTATCTTGACCTAACCTAGCCTAAACTAGTCTATCCTACACTATAGTAGCCAAACCTAGCCTCCCCTAGCCTAGCCTAGCTTAACTTAGCCTCCCCTAGCCTAGCTTAACCTACCCTAGTCTAACCTAGCCTACTCTAGCCTACCCTAGCATACACTAGCCTAACCTACTCTAACCTAACCTATCCTAGTCTAGTCTAGCCTACCCTAAGTTACTCTTGCCTATTCGAGCCTAACCTAGCCTATTATAACTTACCTTAGTCTATCCTTTAGTAGCTTAGGCTAGGCTACTCAAGCTTATGGTACTTTACTCTATATCAGAATATTAATGAAGAAATCATTCAAAAAATAAATTAATTAAAAGCTATTAATAGAAGTTTAAATATAAGAAAAATTCTTTAAAGTAATTTAAATGTATGAAAATACAATTTAAAATACATTGAATTTAACCAAAGTAATAATGTGAAACTAAAATCTAACATAAATTATAAGACAAATGAAAAACATATTTGTAAATCATAAAAACATAATTGAAAATCATTTTAAGAAATCCAGTAATCTCATCTAAATCATCTAATCTCATAGAGTAAGAAATTAAAAGAAGGCCCAAACTCTATCCGGATTAAAAAAAGACCCAAACCCTATCAATCAAATCTTTTAATAACATGGTTAATCCTACAATTAATCTCATAAATCTATACATCAATGGAAAAAAAAAAATAGAAAACTATACATCAATGGAAAAAAAAGAATAGAGATCATGTTTGTGTGCTACCAGAATTCTTAGAAATTTATCATAAAAATATGCAATATAAATGAATATTTCGCACTTGGAAAGAATCCAAAAATTGCATCCTACTAGAAAACGAATCGAAACAGAGAAAAAGAATCAAATCAAAGAGCCATAGAGAACCTGATAAACAGATTTGCATCGGTGGAAGCAGCGCAGCTCGATTTCGATGTCGCGTACGAAAGGCATATACAGTCGATACTTTGCCTCCGCAAATTCCCAATGCAAGCATCACCGCCTGCATTCCACAGGAGTAATGGAAGATGGGGACTTCGAGCGTCGCGCTTCATTCGTCCAGATTCTTTCTGGTGGATTCTTCGTGACAACAGTGAAAGCATACTGCTCCATATTGCACACATCCATATCCCACACATCCACAAGAGATTTGATTTGATATTTGATAGATCTAACAAAGAAATATCTAAATTATAACCAAGAAATTTGAGACAAAGAGATTACAACTGGCTGAAATGAATTAAAAAGAAACTATGGAAAGCCCAGGAAACCATAAAGAAAATGGAATAATAGAACTGAGATGAATAAACTGGGTTTTACTAATAAAACTGAGATGAATAGATTGGGTTTAGACACCGAAAATAGAGTTGTAATAAAAAAAAAATAGCTGCTATTACTAACACCGTATTAATTCAAAAATTATAAAACCACTTGAAAATGAAGAAAAGACTACATATAATTCATTAAAAAGGGTTTACTTCAAGAAATACAAAATGAAGAGGCAGAAACTTACCTTTCTTGTCTAGCCAGAACTAGGTTTCTTTAGGGCCTTATTTACAACCAATGATCCATTTTGTTGTAATCTTATCTTGTCGTGGGAGACCCTTCATATTGAATTGGACAGACATCAGCTTAAAAGAAAGCAATTAAAAGCAGGTGCAAACTTTATCCTGATTAAAAGAAGGTGCAAACCCTATCAATCAAATCTTTTAATAATATGATTAATTCGAAAATTAATCTCATAAAACTATACATTAATGGAAACAAGAATAGAGATCATGTTTGTGTGCTACCATATTTCTTAGAAATTGATCATAAAAATATGCAATATAAATGAATATTTCACACCTCCCAGAAATCCAAAAAAGACACCTACTAGAAAACGAATCGAATCAAAGAGCCAGAGAGAACCTCATAAATAGATTTACACCAGTGGAAGCAGCTCGATGTCGGCCTCACTTAGGAAAGGTATATACAATCGATACTTTGCCTCCGCAAATCCCCGCGCTGCATTCCACAGGAGTAATGGAACATGGGGACTTCTGGTGGATTATTTATGAAAACAGTCAAAGCATACTACTCCATATTGCATGCATCCATAAGATGATTAGATTGATGTGGTGAGTTCCAATGGCCATATCCTCCTCCCAGCACTGAAGGGAATCATCTTAATTCTATTCACTCTCATAATGTCAACGTCCTTCTCGTTAGTCCAGGAAGCGTTGGGGTCGAAACTCCCCATCCCCACACTGTAGAACTCCACGTTGGTCTTCGCGGGGATGTAGTCACAGTGTGACACGAAACATTTGCAGGCTCTCCTTCACCAAGTAGGGGAGGATGCATTCGCACAGTCTCCTTCACCAAGTCGTTTAAAAAAAAGGTCATTTCTGTGTCCAGCTTTGAAGAGGAGAATCAAAAGTAATTTATCTTGTGAACATCATAATCAAAATCCTCATTTTATAACTCTGCCTCGCAGCTTTTTTAATCAACGACTAATTTGTGAGTGGTTGTGCCACGTCCTCCCTAGCCGTTTGGTTTCTAGCCGTTTGAAGGGATAGCAGCACATCATTTCTACCTGTTTGGATTTTTTTTTCATTGTTAAAAGGAATATAACAATCCACTTTCTAATATTGTTTTCATAACTACATTCTATCCACTTACATGGTCATCAACATCCATTATGGTGATGGGATAAGGCAGGTAGTTATTATGAAGTCATGGAACAAACCATAAAATTTTCCATCTCAATTATGTGAGCTTGCTTAGGGATATTTTTAGAATATAAAAGAATTATTAAAAAATTATAATATTTATATTAAAATTATAATATTTCAATTAAAAGATAATGGTAAGAGTTGTTGCATATGTTGATAGGGACACAAGAATAAAGTTATTGAAATGTAAAATAGCATTACATTGTACTTAAGCATAATAGGTTTAATAATATTACAATTTTATCATTTAGTTCTAATTAAAATATATTTGCTTTAAATAATATATGAACTTTTTAGTTTAAATATTATAAAACAAACTAATATGGTGATTAAATTTAATACAAAGTGGATTAAAATAGTAAGTATAAGGTTATATTGATTATGGATAGAAAAGAAAATTAAAATAATAAGACCGAAGTTTAATAGATTATGGACCATAGATATTAAGGATTATGTATGATATGTATTTGTTATAACTATCTTATTACTAAAACAAAGTACCTCCAATTGTGTTAGGAATGGTTTTATAAAGCTTACTATATGAAAAATTGTGTCACAACATTGTATGATAATATTGTGAATTTTTAAGGAATTTTTATTTGATTGCCCAAAATGGGTGTACAAATTTTGAACCTACAGTCTCTTAATTGGGATCTGCCACTAGCTTAAAAGGTACTACCCGAATAAAAACACCTAACATATGCAGCACAAAAGTGGAAATAGACATGTTAGTGACCAATGGATTAAAAGTGGACATAATGTTATTCAAAATATAAGATAACCTCTATTATATGATTTTTTTAAGTTAAAAAAAATATAATAGAAGTGAAGCCGTTTTACATAGACCTCCATAAATACTAGGTGGCCTTGACATCAAAAGTCACCAGGTTTAGCTAATATTATCCTCCAAATTCCAAAATTGTGAACCTAATATGAATTCAGATACATTTAATTTAATTTTCCATAAACGTCAATCTATAATGAAATCCATATATGAATGCTAGAAAAACTATGAAGAGCGGTTGAAGTTCAACAGAATTTGACCCACAATTTATTTATTTATTTTTATTAAAAAGAGGGTGAAGCTTAGTGATATTTGAGACCTATTTGTTAGCTTTTGAACAACTCCATACTCACTCATTGTAATGACCTTGACAATGTTATTTTAGTGACATCACCATGAGTCCTTGATTGGTTCCATAACACTAAAATCGGTACAACGTATAGATAGAATTTAATTTAATAATTTCGATATGAATTAATTTTTGTATAAACATAAATATTAATTTTTAAATATTTTTAGTCTAAAGTAAGTATGGTTTACATTATATAAATCAAATTAATTAATTCTTTTATTATTATTAAAATATTTAAATAATAATTATTTTTTTTATAAATAAGAATAATATTTAAAAAAATCATAATTTTATAATAACTTATTATTTTTATTATGTTTTGAAGTTTTTAAAATCCTACCAAATTATTATTAAAATTAGATGATCTAGATTACAAGTGATATTTTTATCATATGTTTAGGGAGAATACATAATTTTATCTCACACACACACACATATATTCTCAAACTTGAATACTAACATGAATTAGGTGACTTAGTTGACAACTACTTGCTATCCATGAGTGAGTTTAGTTTTATGCAAGAACATAACAAGCTTGTAAAAATAATAAAAGAAATCAAAATCAGTCATGAATAACAATGAATATATTTTTTATGTGGATACTATGGAATTTAAAGTGAAACAAAGAACTAGATTGTGGTCAAACTATTATGGAATACCTTTGTGTGTTTAAGCTTATGTTTGACTGAAAGAATATATAGTGTGTGGGAATAATGCATTTTTATATAAAAAAATGGGATATACAAGGTTCATATGAGCTTTATGATGTGAAAGAGTGGAACATAAAGTTGTAGTGGTCAATTCCTACACATTAGTTAAACACCTATTAAATATTTATCAAAATTTGACTTATATAAGCCCAATAATAAGATTAGGAGAATCAATTTAAAAATATTAGAGTTTTTCACACATAGACATGGATACTAGTAATCATCCATTAAATAATTAAAGTTTAAAATGAAAACTATATTTAATCATAGCTTTTATAATCATTACAGAGAGAGGCCCTCTACAACCCAATATTGAGTAGATGTGTAGACATTGCATCTTACATGCTAGAAGCTAGATGTAAATATTTTTTAATTTCAGTTTTCTTTTTATTGTAATTTTTTTTCTAATTAATAAAATTACTAACATTTATTTTAGATAAAATAAAATGGTATCCCATTAAAATATATAACATATAGATAGTAGTTATAAATTAACATCGATTTTACCCTATAAATTAAAATGTCACATCTGCTCTTCATATATCACACATTATTTTTTTTTTTTAACTTCCTTACTAATCATTTGTATATGTTATTGCATGGCATATAATTCCTATATTTTCTTATTGTATTTGGTAAATAGTTGATCTTGATGAATTATATCTATGCACTTATTTTTATTTTCTCGGTAAAACTAAATCTATTTATAAAACATAATAGTACAAAATTGCCATAGTTTCAGTTGTGTGAGCCTGAGAAATGGGCTTGATGTCCAAGCTTAACCTTAGAAACTAAACTTCCCAGAGTGGGAAACCAGTTCTTTTAAAATAAATTCCACCGCCCTTAGAAGGGAAACCGGTAAAATAGTAAAAGTACTGTGATAAAACAAGAGACAGTAAACTGGAATAGCCTATATATTTTACAACTGAATATAAACTCAAAAAACCAAAAAATTCTTCCATGAGGACGAAAATTTATACCAAAGCACGCTGAGGGGGATCAAAGTCACCGTTCAGGAGTAGGGGACTCCAGTTCTTCCACGATCCTGGAACGAAACTCAACTTCTCAATCATCATTGTCCTTCTCTGGCGCGCCACTCTTGCTGAAGAAGTCCACCTACAAATTTTCCAATCCAAGAATGGAATGACCAATGCTAACTGGCTCAACAGGGGCTGGAATGTCAATATTTGCATGTGAGGGCTAAGGGTTAGGCGGAATAGGGGCAGGGCGGGGCATTGAATCTGGAGATGGGATAGGGGATTTTTCGCAAACAGTAACAGTGATGAAAGCAGTGAGAACAAACATGTTTGAGGAGAAATTGAAGCGAAATTCCGCCCTTTGTGAAGATTTGCAGAGGGCTGGGTTGGTGGGCAAATTAGAAGCAGGGGAGGCAGGCTGAGAGACAGGCGGAGGAGGCTGTGAAGGTGGAACAAAGTGAGTGCTTCCAGGAGGGTAGGAGATGCCTCTCCGATGCCCAAAATCCAAATGCAAACTCCAATCTATGTCCTCCTTAGAATATTTCGAGGGCGAGCTAATGGAAGGGTGAGGGCAGGAAGAGTGCCCTCTGCTTGTTCTGTGCCTGCAACGCATTCTCTGCCTGAGCCAAGGAATTGAAGCCGCATGAAGACAGGAGTGCTTGGGGAGAAGGAGCAGTCGGGATGCAACGAAGATCTCCAAAAATCAGCTACGTGAGAAGGCAAACAGAAATTGAGATGACAGTAGTTGGTCTGGGTGAAGTGGAAACCTGGAAGAGTTTCCAAGCATCCCAGGATGGAGCAACGTCGACCAGTTTGGGTGCGTTCACTTGGAACAGCGCAATCAGGGGAGCAACTACCACAGACAGGAGAAGGATGACTACAAAAAACACAATGAGCAGACGAATTATCCAGAATGAAATCCATAGCCAAATGAACGAGCAAGGCGAGGTAAATGACAGGCGCGGTGAACGGTGTTAAAGCAGAACAGGTTGGCGAAGTTAATGTGTATCTATGCACTTATTACCTAATGTTTCATGCATGTTTAATTTTCCCTATGATTATAATTGGATCATTTTCAGAATTACTATATGGAAGAATCATCTCCCTAGATGAATCTTAAAACATTTAAACCTAACTATCCAACCCCCATTTCTTACTTATTTCCCCAAGTAATATGGTAATTTATTAATTCCTATACCATTAGGTCATATCACATAAATTATGTATGGTAACTCGCCACATGACAAGTACATTACCCCTAATGCGTCCATGCGGCCAACGCTATCCCATCTAATGAGCGAATGATACCACATGATGAGCACAAGGTATGGTATGACTACGTGAAGGGTGTAGATTCGTTGTCCCCATGTAATGGTTCTTATCTTTCCACCCAAACCTTAAGCTTTTATAGACATTTCCTGTGAACTAATCGACATTTTTCTCTCCTGTGATTGTAAACTAGTAATAGCCACAAATCTACCAACGCTATTTTTATAGCCCAACAATAGTGCACTAGTTAAGGAGCCCAGGTATTATGGTTCAATAGAATATTTCATAGTTTTTTCATTTTTCACAACAAGGGTTCTACACTTGGTCGTTTTGTAAATTTAAATTTTCTAAGAGTGGTTATTATCACTTTGAAATTCGGTTCCTTGGTTTTCCATATCCTCCTAAAGATGTGAAATTATTTTCATCAACACTCAGTTTCTAATGTATAGGTTAACAGGTTGATGTGTCTTTTTGGGTTCATTGGTTCATCTCCAAGAACCATGGCTACATAAGGTGACGAATTCACTTCTTCCCTCTTCGTATGTACTAGTGAGTTACTAATTGAATTTTTATGCCTATTCTGCTTTAAATTTCCATTAGAACAATATTTACTCTTACAAGCACCAGGGTTTTATATATGCCAAAGGAAAATTCCGAAAAGTTCAATTCTTTCCTAATAACAATTTTACTCGGCCTTGCATGGTGTCTCTATAGCCATAAGACCCAATCACCGCACAAAGGCATCAATCCTTTGTTTTACTTTACTTTCTTAGGTAATTTAATGGCTCTTCCTACTGCATGTATGCGTGTATGGTTGTTTTTCATTACATATTCTTTTGGATATGGTTTTCCTACCTCAAAGGTAACTTATATTCCATTTTCAGCAACATGGTGAAGAACGCAAGCTCCATTGACATATACTTGGGTAATATAAATGGGAATTCCCTGGCTAATTATTTGCTAATGCATATTATTTTTTTTTCTCCAACATCATTCTCGTTGGTTGATTGTGAGATCTACTTTGCAGGTATACACGCTACCCTCAAACCCTATCTCAGACTATCGAGGTTTTCGACCCATCTTCAACTCACTTGACATAGAGTTTTTCAAGTCGATTATTTTAGTACTTCTCCTCAAGTTTCACCTTCCAACACTTGATTTTTTCAAGTTTCCGATGTGGTGGAAAATATGAATAACCCAATTGTGTTTTGTTCTTTTATTTTTTGTTTAATGGCTATGTAATTATGGCTTATTTTTATTCATTGGGTAGTTTATTCCCTTTCTTTTGATATTTTTTCTTCCTTCTATTTAAATTTTTCACTATGGACTTTTTTTGATATTCTTTATGAGCTATCTTGTTTTCATGGGTTCATAAGAGATCCTATAACTGTGTGTTCTTGCTTACTAGAAGGGAAATTTATTTGTATATGGATGCATATTGTGATAGTTATATGGCTTTTTATAGTATATATGTGTATGGTATTTATATTACAAGTCCATGATAAATTCAGTTGATTAACTCGTAGTGAATTAACATAGCTCATACTAATAACGATGGTTGAAACTAGGTTCACTGGTCAATTTGTTAAGATATCAATATCAATTTACTAACAAAGTATTTCTACAGAGGTTATGTTTATGGGTGTTCTTTGAATATAGTAGTTAACTTATTCTAGTACTCAAATTTCTATAATTTTATTTTCCTAAAAATTATTTCATTTAATTATCTAATTTTTTGATATAACAAAATAAATTAAAAGCTATTAATAAAATTGTAAATATAAGAAAAATTATCTAAAATAATTTGAATGTATGAAAATACAATTTAAAATACATTGAATTTAAAGAAAATAATAATGTAAAAACAAAATCTAACACAAGTTATAAGATATAAATGAAAAATTATTTTTAAATGAAAAACATAATTGTAAATCATAAAAACATAAATGAAAATTATCTTAAGAAATCAAATAATCTCATCTAAATCATTAGAAAATATATATATTTTTACTAGAAAAGGTCATCCAGAACTTATTTTGAGGACCACATGTTAAGTCAACTAATATTTTTAATTGAAAAAAAAAACTCACAAAATTATAAAGCTAATCAACCAATACTTGTGATTTGACTTTATGGTTATTATAAGGCTCCTAAAAAAATTTATTTAAAAAAAAATAATTATTTCTACTTAAGAATAGAATAATTTATCAATAAAATGGAATTATTTCGACATCCTAGTGGAATTTTTCAATTTGAGTATTTTCTTTTCTAATTAAATCGAATTTCCAATTCAATTTGTTTTATAGAAAAGAAACCTAATTATTTCATATTTGACCCAATTACCAATACAATTAGGTGCTCAATTTATTCGACAGAAGAAATTACCTAATTATTTCATAGATTCCTTTGTAAAATTTCCACCATAATGTTTATTATTTTATTAATCTATAAATATTCTAAATATTATTTTATTAATATATAAATACTCTAAATGTTTTTATTTGGAAAGAAATAAATATTATATAATTTATAAAATCAAAATCCTCAAACCATAATTGAAAAAACATAAAAAAAAACTATAAAGCTAATCATCCAATACCAATACTTATGCTTTGATGTTATGGTTATTAAGAGACTCCTAAAAAATAATTTATAAATAAAATGGAGTTATCTGGACATACTAATGGAATTCTAGGTATTTTCTTCTCCCATTTGAGCCAATTTCAAAGACGAAGATACCTAAAATAGAATTGAATTAAGTATTTTGCAACCCTTCAATTTGTTTTAAAGACGAAGATACCTAATTATTTCATAGGGTCATTTGTAAAATTTTGAGTACAATGCTTATTATTTTATTATTTGATAAATATTTTGAATATTATATTTATTATTTTATACCTATTCCAGAGCTATTATTCTCACTTTCTTCATTATTTGACATATTTACATGAGGAGGGAATGCTTGTGGATCTATTTGTCATAGATCTGACATTCTTCACTTGAATTCCATTGTTCTTGTTCTTGTTACTTCAACTCACCTAATTCTCATATTTGGTTTTCTGACTTGTGTATTTTTATCCATTAGAAAATGTAGAAATGAAGGGGTTTTTAATTAGAGCAATCTCAAGTATTCCTTAATGTGATCCACTACCGAATTATTTTCTTCTTATACAGCGATTCAAGGTGAATTTCCTCTATCAATACTTGTTTCCCTTAATTCTCTATGAATTCCACCTCACTTTGACTTACTAGTTGCTTGTTTACTCCTCCATGGTATCCTTGGTAATTTCTATTTTGGCTTTAACTTTGCATTCAACCAATTGTCACTACAAGGTTGATTTCGAATTTCTACATAGGGTTTTTATCCTTGAAACCCTAAATGTTATTTATTGATTTTTTTTATTTATTCTAGTAATGACCATGCCTTTTGAGGCTTCAAATATTTTCTTAATTATCAATGTAGATCACCTAATTCTTATATTCTTGGCAGAAAATAGTTACTCTCTCTTCATGGTTTTTAATTATTAAACCCTAATTCTTCCATTATTTTTATTCTCTCTTTTTAAATGGTTATTTAAAGTATTATTACTTATAATTTTGTTGCACCATTCATTAATTCTATATAGAGTTCTCCACTCCTGAAAAATAATTACCCTCTTTCTTCACTTACCCTCTTTCTTTAAGATATTATGCTAACATTTATTTGTTGTTGAACTTTACAAGGTAATTGAAATGGATGCACCACATTCAATCTTGAGAACATATACTTTGGGTTCATTCTCTATTAAAGTAAATCATCATTTGTTCTGATAAATACAATCACGTTCTTTTACACTTGTTTAAATTCCGTGTTTTTTACTCTCATATAGGTATCGATTCAATTGAGTGCATTTGTACTATACTTTTGCTATCTCGTGACTCTTTTCGACAATCAAGACTAAGTTAGTTCCTTTCTCTTCCTTAAAGTTCATTCGTATATGCTTAATTAAGTACTTTTCATCTATATGTTTGAGACGTATTGGTATATGATTTCCCAAGAAAGGAAAAATGCCTTTATATTATGGGTCATCTTATTTTGAACAAAATATTATTCTTCCTTCAAACGATTTTAGGCAATACGTTGGTTAACCTATGTATTAGGTATATATGGTCGAGATCTTATAATTTTTCAAGTCTTTATAGACCTTGTGATTGTATATATGTCTCTTTTAATTGTTGGGTTGATATACCATTTCCACATTTTTATTTTCTAAGAACCTAATTGTATACTTGTTTTCCTCTGTAATGTGTGGATAGTAAACGCATAGTTTATTGTTCTCTTTCTATGGCTATGGCTAGTATGTAATTATGCTCTACCACTGTTTTATATATTTTTCAATGTTATTCTTATTATATTTTTCATATATACTTGTATTCATTATATGTAATTGACCAAAAATTTATCTTTAAAAAAAATAGGAAGGCTACACCCAACATGGGTTCTTTTCTTTCAATTTATTTTCTACAAAATATAAATCTATTGTTCAATATTTAATAGAAGGTAAAGGCATGTGTCATCTTAAATTTGTATTGGCTAGGCCTTAACTTTTCTAAGAGTATTTCTCTTATCCTAAAGTTATATTCCCTCATTGTGAGTATTAGTTAGGTTTTTTTTTTCCCATTATAATCCACATAATTTACCTATGTAATTTAAAGTAATTGCAGTAAGAAAATAATTTTCTGAAATTTCAAATACACATCTTAATATGACATTTCTTATACTGTTTAAATACAAAGCTTTCCCTGGTTGCTTCATGGTCTCTACTCCTTTGTACTAGTCCCTTTACCTATGATAGGGCTTCTTCATGAAATTTAATATTTAAGTGTTTGTATACTAATTCATGCATATATATGCTAATTATGATTATGTATACATACTTTAACCTACTATTTATTCTATTAAAACTAAGTTAAAGTATCTACTCTAGTATAATTTACTAAGATAAGGTTTTTGTTAGTATAACAAATTTACTATAATTTTTCCACTCCTAATCAAGATAGTTAACCATACTTACAAAAAACCTTAATATAAATGGTATACAAGAATATTAAATATATTCCATGTTTCCTTATCTAAAATTATTGCCCATATTCATTTATAAGAACTCTCAATAGTTCCACTTAATTTTTTCCAACTCACTCTTAAGTGGAAGTTTTACCTTATTTATTTTAGTTTTAATTTGTACTTTCTATGTATGCGTTTAATATTGAGGGTTAACCTTACTCCTTTTTATATTAGATACTCTAAGAATATAGTTATTTAGATTCTCTTTCCAAAGCCTGAGTTAGAATTCTCTCAAACTCAAAATATAACACAGGAATATAATCATTATAAACACATGAATATGCAATTATAACCATAATAATTTACTCTATTTAATTCCATGCAAATTCCTCATATAAGTCAGCCATTTTAACATAACTCATAGAAATTAACATAACTCATTTTAACCTAACCTAGCCTAACCTACCGTAACATAACCTATCCTAATCTAGCATATCCTAACTTAACCTACCCCAGCCTAGCCTAACCGATAGCCTACCCTTTCCTAGCCTACCCTACCTTACCCTAACCAAGCCGAGCATAACCTAGCCTATCCTAGCCTAACCTAGCCATGCCTAGCCATGCCTAACCTACCCTAACCTAGCAAAACCTAACCTAGCCTAGCCTATCATAGCCTAGCCTAGATTAACCTAGCCATGTCTAACATAACCTAACCTAGCCTACTCTAGCCTAGCTTGGCCTAACCTAGCCTGGCCAAGCCTAACCTAGCCTTGCCAAACATATCCTAAGCTTGCTTAACCTAGCTTTGCCTAAGATAGCCTAACCTAACCTAACCTAATGAAAACCTAACCTAACCTAACCTAACCTAGCCTAGCCTAACCTAGCCTAACCCTACCTAACCTAACCTTCCTTATCCTAGCCTAACCTAACCTACACTAGCCTAACTTAACCTAGCCTTACCTAACTTAGCCAAACGTAGCCTAGCCTAAGTTAACCTAACTTCTCCTACCCTAGCCTAGCCTAGCCTGACCTAACCTAGCATCTCCTAGCCTAGCCTAACCTAGCCTAACCTATCCAAGACTATCATAATATAGCCTAACCTAGGCTAACCATGACCAACCATGCATATCCTACCCTAACCTTGCCTAACATAACCTAACCAAGCCTAACCTAGCCGAGCCTACCCTAACCTATCCATGCCTATCTATCCTAGCTTAACCTAGCTTAGCATAACCTAGCATAAACTAGCCTAACCTAGCCTAAAATATCCTAACCTAACCTATCCTAACATAACCTACACTATCTTACACTAGCCTAGCCTAGCCTCGCCTAGCCTAACCTATCCTAACATAGCCTACACTATCTTACACTAGCCTAGCCTAGCCTCACCCGCAACCTATCCTAACATAGCCTAGCCTAACCTAACCTAACCTAACCTAACCTAGCCTTACCTAAACTAATCTAGCCTAACCCGGCCTAACCTAGCTTAACCTAGCCTAGCCTAACATAGCATAACCTAACCTAACCTATCCTAACCTAACCTAGACTAACCTAGCCTAGCCTAGCCTGGCACAGCCTCCCACTAACCCTGGCCTTGCACTGGTAGCCTGGCCTGGCCGCGCACAGCCTGGCGTAACCTTGGGCAACCTGGCTTTGCCCTGGCCTGACAAAGCTAGCTGGCAGCCTGACACTCGCCTAGCCTAGCCTGGCCTGGCTTATCCTAACCTCGCCTGGCCTAGCCCTGGCCCGACGTTGCCTAGCCTAGCAACTGGCCCTGGCCTAACGCAACCTGCGCCAACCTGCCCTGCCCTGCCCTGCCCTGCCCAACCCTGCCGCCAATACCCCTGGCCCACAACATGCCGTTTAAACTTTGGTTTAGCAAAACAACCTGGCTTAACTTCTAGCACTCAAAGCCCTGGCTTCAGCCTGGCCTCACCCAACATTGCCCAGCCTGGCTGGCCTGTCCTGGCCTGGCCTGTCCTGGCCTTGCCTGGCCACACGCCTGGCCGAACCTGGCGAGCCTAGCGTAGCCCACCCTAGCGTAGCCCATCCTAGACCATCCTATCCTATCCTTGCCTAGCCTAGCCTAACCTACCTTCCCCTACCCTACCCTACCCTAGCTTAGCCTACTTTAGCGTAGCGTAGGGTAGCCTACCCTAGACTACCCTACCCTAGCCTAACCTAGCCTAGCCTAACCTAGCCTAACCTAACCTAAGCTCCCGTAACCTACCCTACCCTACTCTACCTTACAGTAGCCTAGCCTATCCTAGCCTAGCCTACCCTAACCTAGCCTACCCTAGCATACCCTATGCTAGCCTAGCCTACACTAACCTGGTCCACCATAGCCTAGCCATGCATAGCCTAACCTACCCTAATGTAGCCTACCCTAGCCTATCCTAGCCTAATCTTCCCTTACCTATCCTACCCTACCCTATCTTACCCTATCCTAGCCTAACCTACCCTAATCTATCCTACCCTACCCTAGCCTAACCTATCCTACACTAGCCTACTGTAGCCTTGCCTAACCTACCATACCCTAGCGTAGCCTAGCCCAGCCTAACCCTAACCTAACCTATCGTAACCTAACCTAACCTAACCTATACTATCCTAACCTAACCTAAACTATCCTAACGTACTTAGCCTAGCCTAACCTAGCTTAGCCTAGCCTAGTCTAGCCTAAGCTAGCCTAGCCTAGCCTAGTGTAGCCTAACCTAACCTAAACTAACCTACCTAGCCTAGCCAAGACTAGCCTAGCCAAGCCTAGCCTAACCTAGCCTAACTTATCTTAGCCTAAACTATCCTAGCCTAATCAATCTCATCCTTTACTAACCTAGCCTATCTTATCCTAGCTTAACCTAGCCTAGCCTAATCTATCCTATCTTATCCTATAATATCCTAACCTGACCTAGCCTAACCTAACCTAACCTAGCCTAGCCTAGCCTAGCCTAGCCTAACCTAGCCTAGCCTAGCCTAGCCTAGCCTAACCTAACCTAGCCTAACCTATCTTATCCTAACCTAGCCTAACCTAGCCTATCTTATCGTGGCCCACCCTAGACTAGTCTAGCCTAGGCTATCCTAGTCTAACCTAGGCTATCCTAGTCTAGTCTAGCCTATCCTAAGCTACTCTTGCCTATTCTAGCGTAACCTAGCCTACTCTAGCTTAACTTAGTCTATGCTTTAGTAGCTTAGGCTAGGCTACTCAAGCTTATGGTACTTTACTCTATATTAGAATATTAATGAAGAAATCATTCAAAAAATAAATTAATTAAAAGCTATTAATAAAGTTTAAATATAAGAAAAAATCTTTAAAATAATTTAAATATATGAAAATACAATTTAAAATACATTGAATTTAACCAAGGTAATAATGTGAAAATAAAATCTAACATAAATTATAAGACATAAATGAAAAACATATTTGTAAATCATAAAAACATAATTGAAAATAATTTTAAGAAATCCAATAATCTCATTTAAATCATCTAATCTCATAGAGTAAGCAATTAAAAGAAGGCCCAAACCCTATCAATCAAATATTTTAATAATATGCTTAATCCTACAATTAATCTCATAAAACTATATATCAATGGAAAAAAAAAGAATAGAGATCATGTTTGTGTGCTACTAGAATTCTTAGAAATTGATCATAAAATAATGCAATATAAATGAATATTTCGCACTTGGAAGAAATCCCAAAATGTCACCCTACTAGAAAACGAATCGAAACAGAGAAAAATAATCAAATCAGAGAGCCAGAGAGAAAGGCATATACCGTCGATGTCGATGTCGATGTCACGTATGAAAGGCATATACCGTCGATACTTTGCCTCCGCAAATTCCCAATGCAAGCATCACCGCCTGCATTCCACAGGAGTAATGGAACATGGGGACTTCGAGCACCGCTCTCCATTCGTCCGGATTCTTTCTGGTGGATTCTTTGTGACAACAGTGAAAGCATATTGCTCCTCCATATTACACACATCCATATCCCACACATCCATAAGAGATTTGATTTGATAGATCTAACAAAGAAATATCTAAATTATAACCAAGAAATTTGAGACAAAGAGATTACAACTGGCTGAAATGAATTAAAAAGAAACTATGGCGAGCCCAGGAAACCATAAAGAAAATGGAATAATAAAACTAAGATGAATAAACTGGGTTTGGTTTAGACACCGAAAATAGAGTTCTAATAGAAAAAATAGGTGCTATTACTAACACCGTAATTATCCAAAAATTATAAAACCACTTGAAAATGAAGAAAAGGGTTTACTTCAAGAAATACAAAATGAAGAGGCAGAAACTTACCTTTCTTGTCTGGCGGGAACTAGGTTTTTTTAGGGCCTTATTTCCTTCCAATGATCCAATTTGTTGTAATCTTTTCTTGTCGTGGGAGACCCTGCGTATTGAATTGGATAGACATCGGCTTAAAATAAAGAAATTAAAAGAAGGCGCAAACCTTATCCTGATTAAAAGAAGGTGCAAACCCTATCAATCGAATCTTTTAATAATATGATTAATCCGAAAATTAATCTCATAAAACTATACATTAATGGAAACAAGAATAGAGATCATGTTTGTGTGCTACCATATTTCATAGAAATTGATCATAAAAATATGCAATATAAATGAATATTTCACACCTCCGAGAAATGGAAAAA
Organism: Pinus albicaulis; assembly: GCA_034641835.2. Taxonomy (NCBI): domain Eukaryota; kingdom Viridiplantae; phylum Streptophyta; class Pinopsida; order Pinales; family Pinaceae; genus Pinus; species Pinus albicaulis. The sequence goes on along the minus strand of CM076577.1, from coordinate 290,500,352 downwards.
TGGCACCTACTAGAAAACGAATCGAATGAGAGAGCCAAAGAGAACCTCGTAAATAGATTTTCACCGGTGGAAGCAGCTCGATGTCGGCCTCACTTAGGAAAGGTATATACAGTCGATACTTTGCCTCCGCAAATGCCCGCGCTACATTCCACAGGAGTAATGGAACATGGGGACTTCTGGTGGATTCTTTGTGACAACAATGAAATCATACTACTCCTCCATATTGCACGCATCCATAAGATGATTAGATTGATGTGGTGAGTGCCAATGGCTAGATCCTCCTCCCAACACCGAAGGGCATCATCTTAATTCTATTCATTCTCGTAATGTCAACGTCCTTCTCCTAGTCCAGGAAGCACTGGGGTCGAAACTCCCCAGCTTCTCTCCTAAGAACTCCCCATCCCCACACTGTAGAACTCCACGTTGGCCTTCGTCGAGATGTAGTCACAGTGTGACACGAAACATTTGCAGGCTCTCCTTCACCAAGTAGGGGAGGATCCATTCGCACGGTCTCCTTCACCAAGTCGTTTAAAAAAACATTATTTCTGTGTCCAGCTTTGCAGAGGAGAATCAAAAGTAATTTAACTTGTTAACATCATAATCAAAATCCTTATCATATAACTCTGCCTTGCAGCTTTTTTAATCAACGACTAATTTGTGAGTGGCCGTGCCATGTCCTCCCTAGCCGTTTGATTTCTAGCCGTTTGAAGGGACAGAATCACATCATTTCTACCTGTTTGGATTTTTTGTTCATTGTTAAAAGGAATATAACAATCCACTTTCTAATATTGTTTTCATAACTACATTCTATCCACTTACATGGTCATCAACATCAATTATGGTAATGGGATAAGGCATGTAGTTATTATGAAGTCACGGAACAAAGCATAAAATTTTCCATCTCAATAATGTGAGCTTGCTTAGGGCTATTTTTAGAATATAAAAGAATTATTATAAAATTAAAATATTTATATTAAAATTATAATATTTCTATTAAAAGAAAATGGTAAGAGTTGTTGCATATGTTGATAGGGATACACAATAAAGGTATTGAAATGTAAAATAGCATTACATTGTACTTAAACATATTAGATTTCATTTAGTTTTAATAAAAATATATTTGTTTTAAATAATATATATGAAATTTTTAGTTTAAATATTATAAAAACAAACTAATATGGTCATTAAATTTAATACAAAGCCGATTAAAATAATAAGTCTAAGGTTATATCGATTATGGATAGAAACAAAAATTAAAATAATAAGACCTAACATTAATAGATTATGGACCATAGATATTAAGGATTATGTATGATATATATTTGTTATAATTATCTTATTACTAAAACAAGGTATCTCCAATTGTGGTGGGAATGGTTTTATAAAGCTTACTATATGAAAAATTGTGTCACAACATTATATGATAATATTGTGAATTTTTAAGGAATTTTTATTTGATTGCCCAAAATGGGTGTACAAATTTTGAACCTCCACTCTCTTAATTGGGATCTACCACTAGCTTAAAAGGTACTACCCTAATAAAAACACCTAACATATGCAGCACAAAAGTGGAAATAGACATGTAAGTGACCAATGGATTAAAAGTGGACATAATGTTATTTAAAATATGAGATGATCTCTATTATATGATTTTTTTAAGTTAAAAAAAATAATAGAAGTGAAGCCATTTTACATAGACCTCCATAAATACTAGGTGGCCTTGACATCAAAAGTCACCAGGATCAGCTAATATTACCCTCCAAATTCCAAAATTGTGAACCTAATATGAATTTAGAAATATTTACGATGTAAAGCGTTCTTATTTGAAAACAACTTTCCTCAAATGCCACATGTACTATTGTGTAACGTTCATTTGGATGTTGGACTATTGAAACACTATGGACCTTACGATTAAGTATGGTTATTAATTAGTTAAAATAAGAAAATCGTTAAACAAGTGAAGTGTGGCCATGAAATTGAAAGAAATGTCTAAGAATCCTTTGATTTCTCCAAAATATTTGATACCGGAGTTTCTACCTTCATTTTCTGTGCCTCTCCTTCGATTTCGACTCGAGGGAGCTGGACTACAGCCTCATCAGCCAGGATGCCAAGATACGATTCAGGCAATGCAGAAGGTTGCAGCATGTCAATCCACTTGTGCGGCTCCATCTGTGTGTGGTTCTACGTTTTGGGGCTACAAAGATGAACTTGTTTCCTACGATTTGCATTCACAGATCCTATAAATACAACTTTGGTTCCTATAAATACAACCCACCCTTCCCGTGATCTTCATAGACGCGCTTGGGTTTTCTATCTCATTGTGAATATTTTCGACAGCTTTTATTTACAGGTATGGCAACTCAACCTTCTTTATTTCTTTATAAGATTGAATTGTTGTGTGTTTGGGAAGAATATTTGTTGCTTCTCGTTAAATTTTGACAAATTTGAAACATTATGGCTGAGCATTATTAGGGTAACCGTGTTTTTTTTCTCATGTTTTTTTTCTCAGGGTTTGTAATTTAGCATAAGAAAGTTTTCTTGATTTCCTGTAAAGCTATGAACTTGGAGATTTTTTACTATGTTAGGTTTCATTTATTTTTTCTGATGCCTTGATTTTTGGTCATGGTTGCAATATTTTTAAGATGTCTTCAAATGCAAATTTCACTGTGTGTTGCCTCTTGATCTTTGGTTTCATGGTGACTCTGTTATTCCTATTATATATGTGTCTTCAAGAAAGTTCAATTGTGCTGAGAATAAAAGAGGAACTATAGCATTATGCCGGAAATTTCAACTGTGCTGAGAACTATAACGAACTATAGCATTATGCCGGAATTGTGTGGTAATGGATGAAATGTACGCACTGAATCATACTGCACTTTCAGAGATAAAGAATAATGGAATGACAATGGTTTAGTAATTGTATTTTTTTTGGTTAAAGTTGTTTTATTTTTCTTTGAAGATGAGCTAATATATAATTGTTAATAAAATAGAAGTTTATTTTTTAAAAACTTTAAAAAATATTTTTCTTAAATTTAAAAATTAGTTATAACTAAAATAATGGTTATATGTAAATAAATAAATAAAATTTAAAAGTTCGTTATAACTAAAATAGTTGCTATACATCACAAAATAAATATTTATTTGTTGAGGTGTTTTTTTTCTTATTTATTAATTTATTGTTTCATTAATAATCTATATTATTTATATGTATTTTTGAATTTAATTTACATCTTAAATACTTATTTTCATATATTTTGAGATATCTAAAATACTCAATATTATAAATATTTTCTGAAATTTTTACTATATGTTCCATATATACATTATGTATAGTTTTCTGTAAATAAAATGTCTAAAAAACATATGATTATATGATTATAAACACTTAAATGAGTTTTATAAAAGTAAAAACATGTAGTTTTTTAATTTAATATATCACTTATCATAATTGATTTAAACTAAATTTGTGTTAAGGTAAGTAGATAGACTTCATATTTTAACATAGATTGAATCATAGCTTCTTGATATAAAATATTTTCAATATAATTTTCTGTAATATTGTAATATATTTTATAATTTAATGTTAAAATTATCTATCAAAAACCTAAATTTAGTTGATAATTATATTAAAATTCCTTTACATATTTTGAATTAAATAAAATTAAGCAAACTAACTCCAACTAACATCAATAACTATCAATTAATTATATATATTCAAAAATTTGTATATTTATATAAGATAACTGCACCTTAACAAAACCATGCTTGATTTTTATAATTGAGCCTTTCTTTTTTCCTACATCCTATTTATTTTAATCAATTATAAGTCAACTTGACTTCGACATTGAGAGAGTAACACATTTCAAACAATATAAAAAAATAGTGACAAAAGAATATTTATATATATAGGTCTTACACCTTGGTTATCATCAGTTGTGTCATGTGAGAGAATTATTCATCCTTGAGTAAATCTGATACCAATGGCACTGAGTATACCATTATCATTGGTTTCTCAACTACAAGTCACGAGTATCAGAGGGTTTATAATAGAAAAAATCTAAGGGCGCTAGTTCTCAAAAAAAATCCATGCACATTAGTTGTTTACAATTACATATAGACAGATTTTGGATGCATCAAAGTAAATTAAAATGATAAATAAAATGATATTCGCATATTATCTTCCACCGAAAATATAGTATCCAATCTTTCATTTGAACAACATGTATTGATAAATTACTTTAATAAATAGATGTTATTTTAGTGATAAAATTATCGTCGCTCATAAAACCCTAGTAATGAACAATAACAATAAAATTCCTATCAATAACATGTAACAGATTGTACAATATAGATAATCCATGAAAGAAATAAATTTAGGGTGCTTTCACTTGGATTAATGACAAAGATAGAAGTGGACCAATTTCCCCAAGCTGGGATCCGTCAGAATATTGCCTTTGTATTAGAATTATGCAACAACCTTGCAGGGGACTGAAAATTTGCACTTCAATCACTCAATGATATGTACTAGTAAAAAATGGACACTTACTCAGTGATATGTACTAGTAAAAAATGAACACTTATCAAATATCCTCTTGGCAACACACATGATAACCCATAGTTAAGTGGTTCATTTACTTGCAAACAATCCCTTTTTAATAAAAAAATATTAATTAAATATAATAATAACGTAAAACATTTCAGTCCAATAAAATATTAATCACCAATTTAATGAAAATTGAAAATTATCCTCCAATATAAATCACGATTAATTAAATAGAATGCATTATAAAGATAACAATGTCTTATCTTAAGACATGAATTAACAACATATAAATTATTTATTTTATTGGTTAAATGGAATGCATCATAAATATTACATGATATAACATATATAAATAGAGTGTTGAATATATATGAATGATTAATATTAATTAAATAAATTAAATAGAATGCATTATAAATATAACAATGTCATAGATTAATAAATGAATTAACAACATATAAATTATTTATTTTATAGGTTAAATGGAATGCATCATGAATATTACATGATATAGCATATATAGATATAGGGTTGAATATATATGAATGATTAATATTAATTAAATAAATATATATTATTTAAAATTATATAAATAAACAAATTAATATTAAATAGATATGAAGTAAATGTATTACAATAATAAAATAAATAAATAAATATATAATAAGATTTTTGGTTAGCATAAATCTATTTTGAAGAGAAATGTATTTCACAATGAAATTAAGAAATATATATGAGGTATTGATACGATTATCAAAGGATTTATTATATCTTATGAGGATTGTTTTTTTAAGTGTGTAAAATTTATTAAATAAAAAAACTAGACACCATTGATAATGTGAAGGCTAAGATTCAGGATAAGGAGGGCATCCCTCCTGACCAGCAGAGGCTGATTTTTGTTCATAAGTAGCTGGAAGATGGACGTACTCTGGCTGATTATAACATTGAGAAGGAATCTAATCTGCATCTGGTGCTCCGGCTTTGTGGTGATGATTCGTCGAAGTGAAAGTTATGTTGGTCTTTTGTGATGCCTATTAGGGTATGAATAGAAGGTGCTTTTGTATGTGTAGTTGTCTATGTTTATTATGCTGTATTTTTGGTTGTCTGTGTTTACTGTGTTGTGTCGACTATATTATCGTGTGTATTTGTGGTGGTGATTTGTCGAAGTGAAAGTTATGTTGGTCTTTTGTGATAACTATTAGGGTATGAATAGAAGGTGCTTTTGTATGTGTAGTTGTCTGTGTCTACTGTGCTCTATGTGTGGTTGTATGTGTTTACTATGTTGTGTCAACTATATTATCGTGCGTATTTGTGTATATGTGGTGGGCTGAAGCCAACACTAGGCCTAGTACTGCAGTGTTTTTGCTCGGCACTGCAATAGAACTTTTTCAATCGTTAATACTCTTTTAATACAAAGACTTTACTTACCTTATGGAAGATGAACTTTATATACCTTATGGAAGATGAAAATGTTATTTGCAGAAGATTTAATTCCTTTTATGGTTCTTATTCAAGAATTTGAAATGAGCGTGCTCTTTAAAGATTGTCATTGTTGTTATATTTAATTTTGAGATCTTATTCCTCTGTCATTTAGACACTTGCAAGTTCGGGACTTCTAGATGAATCAAATTACTTCATTAGCAAAATGCAGGAAGCAGGGTTTCTACCTAATTTTTCATCATTCATTGTTTGCAAGGACTTATAACACTCTTATAACATTTCATGCTCAAAATTCTAAAAAGGATAAAAGGATATTAGTAGTTCTTTTAGTGTACAATAAAAATCAAAATAAAATGATATTAGTTATTCCCTCTAATATAAATTAAGGCTTTGAAGATAGATTGAAAGCTTTGGGTTTTTGAAGTGGGACGTTTTGATGTTTCTGCTTCACAATAGTAAGAGTAATTAAGGTTTTGATATTTTAATTTGTATGATAAAATAAGAGATGGACATTATGGATGCTACTATTGTTTTTTAACTAGAAAGCTCACAAATTTTTTCTTCATATTCTGGTCAGATATTAGTTGCATCTCATTCACCATAAATCATTTCCCACTAATGGCTTCATTTAGTATAAATTAAGGCTTTAAGGCTTTGAAGATAGACTGCAAGCTTTGGGTTTTTGAAGTGGGAAGTTTTGATGTTTCTACTTCACAACAACAAAAGTATTCAGGGTTTTGATTTTTTATTTTGTATTATAAAAGAAGAGATGGCCATTGTGGATGCTATTATTTTTGTTTCACCAGAGAATAGTCTGCCATGTGGCCCATAGTGCATAATAAGACATCACTATGAAAGGAAGAGCCCGCCTAGGTTATAAGAAACCAATTTTTTTATCCAAACAATTCTCCAAACCTATAATTTAATTTAAATAAATTAATTCATATTTATAAGTTCAATATTCAATTAAATCACATAACATATCACATATTTTTTCCTCTATACTACTATTTTCTATGTTACTGCTTTACAGCGTTTCCTTTGCAACATATTGTGCAATTTCTCGTAAATTCAATTTTAAATAAACCTCAATCTCTAATGAAATCCATATATTAATGCTAGAAAAACTATGAAGAGCGGTTGAAGCTCAACAGAATTTGACCCACAATTTTTTTTTTTTTTTGAAAAAAAAAAGCGGTGAAGCTTAGTGATATTTCAGACCTCTCTGTTAGCTTTTGAACAAATCCATACTCACTGATTGTAATGACCTCCACAATGTTATTTTACTGACATCACCATCAGTCCTTGATTGGTTCCATAACACTAAAATCGGTGCAACGTATAGATAAAATTTAATTTAATAATTTCAATATGAATTAATTTTTGTATAAATATAAATATTAAATATTAAATTTTAATTTTTAAATATTTTTAGTTTAAATTATGTTTGGTTTACATTATATAAATCAAATTAATTAATTCTTTTATTATTATTAAAATATTTAAATAATGATTTTTTTTTTTTAACAAGAATAATATTTTTAAAAAAAATCATAATTTTATAATAACTTATTATCTTCATTACGTTTTGAAGCTTTTAAAATCCTACCAGATTATTATTAAAATTAGATGATCTAGATTACAAGTGATATTTTTATCATATGTTTAGGGAGAATACATAATTTTATTATACACACAAACACACACACACACATATATATTCTCAAACTTGAATACTAACATGAATTAGGTGACTTAGTTGACAACAGGGAAGTGGTGTGAATTTCATAATAGCCCCACTCACAGCACAAACGAGTGTCAGGCCAAACAGTCTTTAGTGGTCGAACTAAAGGCACCTGAATCAGATGCATTTTCTGATCCTGAGTTAGAACTAGACAAAGGCAATGACAAAGGGAAGCAGATCATTGATGCGGATCCCAGTGCCATTGTTGCCACCACCAAGATCCAGAAGGAGGGTCCAGAGGATCTAGAGGAGGGGGAGCGCCTCTTCCAGTCGCAGATGTGGGTAAAGGGTTCTCCGCTGCAATTTCTCGTCGATAGCGGAAGCCAAAAGAACCTCATCTCAGCAGAGGTCGTGAAGTGGCTTGGCCTACCGACCATAGCCCACCTGCAGCCGTATACCATCGGGTGGCTCCACCCAGGGAGAGATCTCCACATTCGCTAGCAGTGCCACCTTCCGTACAATATCAAGCCATTCACGGATGAGGTATTGTGTGATGTTGCTCCTCTTGATGTAGCTGATGTATTATTGGGCCAGCCATACTTATGGAGGTGACATGCTGTGTATGAGTCTAGGCCTCGTGTTGTTATTATTACTTTGGGAAATAACTTGTACACGATACCGGAGGTAGTACCGCCTCCTGTCATCTCTTTGAATACTGCAAAACAACGCAGTAAGATCGTTTCCCAAACCAGGAAATTCATTTTCCTTACGACTCACTCACAGGGAAAGAAGAATATTGTGGCCACAACCTTGAAACAGGGCTCCCTTGCACGGCTGCAGTAGATGGACAAATACGATGACAATTTCTCCTCGCTCATAGAGGTTCCTCTACACTGTCAGGACAAGCACTCCATTGATCTGACTCCCAACGCACCACCACCTGATGTTGCCATACATCCTGCAACTACACATACAGAATCCAAACATGTACTGTCTGAGGCTGATAAAGAAACCAAATTTACTAAATGCATCCAGCATACTCAGTTACCAGCGAATTGGATCATCCAATTCGTCTTGAAAGTTGCGGTCCTCAGATAGATCTTTCTAATGAGCTATTGAGCGCGTCAAACAGAGATCGGATGCCAAAGTTACGCCCTCGGGAAGTTGAACCACCAATTTACCCAAACGGGCGCCCACAGTTTTGGCGCCTCATCTCCTACAGTTAGGTTTTTGGACGTTTTGAATTTTACATTATTTCTCAACAATAAATAGGCCCTCGGCCCTCATTGTAACACAGTTCAGAGGGTTGTAGCCGCCACATCTCTTCTCAGAGGGTTGTAGCCGCCACAGTTCTGTATACTGTTGCGTTCCTGCATAAATCTGGATCAGACTCTTTCGTCAAGGAATTGTACTCTCTTGCTAATATATTATAATTTTTTTGGCTACCTACATCTTCATGTATTCAGGCTTATAAAAATAACGATGTTACTTTATCCCTTGTTCATACATAGTTGCAGTCCCTTCATTGGGCACTTTTTCAAGACAATTAGGTGTGGGAGATCTGTTCAACCCACCTAGAGTGATTTGTTTGGAGCCTCCTCTTGGATTTCCGTCATAGATACATTGATCTAAGGGATCCAAATCTTTCTTTCAAATCCTCTAGGATTCATTCCTGAAAAATGCATTTTTCAGGCATCCCTTGCTCATAGTTCCCATTTTGGGATATTACACCTAGCCTAGCCTAGCTTACCGGGCCTAAAATAGCCTACCCTATACTAATGTAACCTACCTTATCCTAACCTTGCGTAGCCTAACATACCCAACCGTAGCATAGCCTAACATAGCCAACCCCAACATACCCTGGCCTAGCCTAGCCTAGCCTAGCCTAGCCTAGCCTAACCTCTCCTATCCTAACATAGCCTAGCCAAACCTAAACTAACCTAACCTAGGCCTACCTAAACTAACCTAGCCTAACCCTGCCTAACCAAGCTTAACCTAGCCTAGCCTAACCTCTCCTAACCTAACCTAACCTACCCTAACCTAACCTAGACTAACCTAGCCTAGCCTAGCCTAGCCTAGCCTAGCCTAGCCTCGGCTAACCTAGCCTTGCCTAGCCTAGCCCAACCTATCCTTGCGTAGCCTAGCATAACCTTGGCTAACCTAGCCTAACCTAGCCTAGCCTAGCCTAACCTAGCCTAGCCTGGCCTAGTCTGGCTTAGCCTAACCTCGCCTAGCCTCGCCTAGCCTAGCATTTCCTAGCCCAACCTAGCCTAACCTAACATAACCCATCGTAAGCTACCCTACCCTACCCTACCCTGACGTAGCCTATCCTACCCTAACCTAACATAACCTAACCTAACCTAGCTTAACCTAACCTAACTTAGCCTAACCTAGCCTAACCTAGCCTTACCTAGCCTAGCCTCACCCAACCTTGCCCAACCTAACCTAACCTATCCTAGCCTAACCTAACCTTACCTAGCCTAGCGTAGCCCAACCTAGCCTAACCTAACCGAGCCTAGCCTAGCCCACCCTAGCCTAGCCCACCCTAGACCATCCTATCCTAGCCTAGCCTAAGATAGCCTATCTTACCCTAGCCTAACCTACCTTCCCCTACCCTACCCTACCATAGCTTAGCCTACTCTAGCCTAGCCTAGGGTAGCCTACCCTAGACTACCCTAGCCTAGCCTACCCTAGCCTAACCTAACCTAAGCTCCCCTAGCCTACCCTACCCTTCTCTACCTTAAACTAGCCTAGCCTAGCCTAGCCTACCCTAGCCTAACCTAGCCTAGCCTAGCCTACCCTATGCTAGCCTAGCCTACACTACCCTGACCCACCATAGCCTAACCTAGCGTAGCCTAACCTACCCTAACCTAGCCTACCCTAGCTTATCCTAGCCTAACCTACCCTTACCTACCCTACCCTATCCTACCCTATCCTAGCCTAACCTACCCTAATTTATCCTACCCTATTCTAGCCTACCCTACCATACCCTATCCTAACCTAGCCTATAGTACCCTACCCTAGCCTTGCCTAACCTACCCTATCCTAGCATAGCCTAGCCCAGCCTAACCCTAACCTAACCTATCCTTACCTAACCTACCCTATACTATCCTAACCTACGTAGCCTAACCTAACCTAGCTTAGCCTAGCCTAATCTAGCCTAAGCTAGCCTAGCCTAGCCTAATGTATCCTAACCTAAACTAAAATAAGCTAAACTAACCTATCCTAACCTATCTAGCCCAGCCTACCCTAGCCTAGACTAGCGTAGCCAAGCCTAACATAACCTAGCCTAGCTTATCTTAGCCTAAATTATCCTAGCCTAATCAATCTCATCCTAACCTAACCTAGCCTATCTTATCCTAGCCTAACCTAGCCTAGCCTAGTCTATCCTATCTTATCCTATCATATCCTAACCGAACCTAGCGTAACCTAACCTAGCCTAGCCTAGCCTAACCTAACCTAACCTAGCCTGGCCTAGCATAGCCTAACCTAACCTAGCCTAACCTATCTTATCCTAACCTATCTTATCTTATCGTGGCCCAACCTAGACTATGCTAATCTATCCTACCATAACCTAACCTAACCTAGCGTAACCTAGCCTACCCTATTCTAGCCTATCCTATCCTAGCCTATCCTATCCTAACCTAACCTAACCTAACCTAACATAGCCTAGCCTAACAGAGCCTAACTTAAGCTAACATAGCCTAGCCTAGCCTAACCTAACCTAACCTAACCTAACCTAGGCTAACCTAGCCTAGCCTAACATACCCTAGCCTAACATAGTGTACTCTTACCTAGCCTATCTTAACATAGTCTAACCTATCCTAGCCTAGCCTATCCTAGCCTAGCCTAAGATACCCTAACCTACCCTATCTTGACCTAACCTAGCCTAACCTAGTCTATCCTACACTATAGTAGCCTAACCTAGCCTCCCCTAGCCTAGCCTAGCTTAACTTAGCCTCCCCTAGCCTAGCTTAACCTACCCTAGTCTAACCTAGCCTACTCTAGCCTACCCTAGCATACACTAGCCTAACCTTCTCTAACCTAACCTATCCTAGTCTAGTCTAGCCTACCCTAAGCTACTCTTGCCTATTCTAGCCTAACCTAGCCTATTCTAACTTACCTTAGTCTATCCTTTAGTAGCTTAGGCTAGGCTACTCAAGCTTATGGTACTTTACTCTATATCAAAATATTAATGAAGAAATCATTCAAAAAATAAATTAATTAAAAGCTATTAATAAACGTTTAAATATAAGAAAACTTCTTTAAAGTAATTTAAATGTATGAAAATGCAATTTAAAATACATTGAATTTAACCAAAGTAATAATATGAAAATAAAATCTAACATAAATTATAAGACAAATGAAAAACATATTTGTAAATCACAAAAAAATAATTGAAAATCATTTTAAGAAATCCAGTAATCTCATCTAAATCATCTAATCTCATAGAGTAAGAAATTAAAAGAAGGCCCAAACTCTATCCTGATTAAAAAAAGGCCCAAACCCTATCAATCAAATCTTTTAATAACATGGTTAATCCTACCATTAATCTCATAAATCTATACATCAATGGAAAAAAAAATAGAAAACTATACATCAATGGAAAAAAAAGAATAGAGATCATGTTTGTGTGCTACCAGAATTCTTAGAAATTTATCATAAAAATATGCAATATAAATGAATATTTCGCACTTGGAAGAAATCCAAAAATTGTATCCTACTAGAAAACGAATCGAAACAGAGAAAAAGAATCAAATCAAAGAGCCATAAAGAACCTCATAAATAGATTTGCATCGGTGGAAGCAGTGCAGCTCGATTTCGATGTCACGTACGAAAGGCATATACAGTCGATACTTTGCCTCCGCAAATTCCCAATGCAAGCATCACCGCCTGCATTCCACAGGGGTAATGGAACATGGGGACTTCATGCGCCGCGCTTCATTCGTCCAGATTCTTTCTGGTGGATTCTTCGTGACAACAGTGAAAGCATACTGCTCCATATTGCACACATCCATATCCCACACATCCATAAGAGATTTGATTTGATAATTGATAGATCTAACAAAGAAATATCTAAATTATAACCAAGAAATTTGAGACAAAGAGATTACAACTGGCTGAAATGAATTAAAAAGAAACTATGGCGAGCCAGGAAACCATAAAGAAAATGGAATAATAGAACTGAGATGAATAAACTGGGTTTTACTAATAAAACTGAGATGAATAGATTGGGTTTAGACACCGAAAATAGAGTTGTAATAAAAAAAATAGGTGCTATTACTAACACCGTATTAATCCAAAAATTATAAAACCACTTGAAAATGAAGAAAAGACTACATATAATTCATTGAAAAGGGTTTACTTCAAGAAATACAAAATGAAGAGGCAGAAACTTACCTTTCTTGTCTAGACGGAACTAGGTTTCTTTAGGGCCTTATTTACATCCAATGATCGAATTTGTTGTAATCTTATCTTGTTGTGGAAGACCCTGCATATTGAATTGGACAGACATCAGCTTTAAAAAAAGCAATTAAAAGCAGGTGGAAACCTTATCCTGATTAAAAGAAGGTGCAAACCCTATCAATCAAATCTTTTAATAATATGATTAATCCGAAAATTAATCTCATAAAACTATACATTAATGGAAACAAGAATAGAGATCATGTTTGTGTGCTACCTATTTCTTAGAAATTGATCATAAAAATATGCAATATAAATGAATATTTCACACGTCCCAGAAATCCAAAAATGGCACCTACTAGAAAACGAATCGAATCAAAGAGCCAGAGAGAACCTCATAAATAGATTTACACCAGTGGAAGCAGCTCGATGTCGGCCACACTTAGGAAAGGTATATACAATCGATACTTTTCCTCCGCAAATCCCCGCGCTGCATTCCACAGGAGTAATGGAACATGGGGACTTCTGGTGGATTATTTGTGACAACAGTCAAAGCATACTACTCCATATTGCATGCATCCATAAGATGATTAGATTGATGTGGTGAGTGCCAATGGCCAGATCCTCCTCCCAGCACCGAAGGGCATCATCTTAATTCTATTCACTCTCGTAATGTCAACGTCCTTCTCATTAGTCCAGGAAGCGCTGGGGTCGAAACTCCCCATCCCCACACTGTAGAACAACACGTTGGCCTTCGCGGGGATGTAGTCACAGAGTGACACGAAACATTTGCAGGCTCTCCTTCACCAAGTAGGGGAGGATGCATTCGCACGGTCTCCTTCACCAAGTCGTTTGAAAAAAACGTTATTTCTGTGTCTAGCTTTGCAGAGGAGAATCGAAAGTAATTTAACTTGTGAACCTCATAATCAAAATCCTCATTATATAACTCTGACTCGCAGCTTTTTTAATCAACGGCTAATTTGTGAGTGGCTGTGCCACGTCCTCCCTAGCCGTTTGGTTTCTAGCCGTTTGAAGGGATAGCAGCACATCATTTCTACCTGTTTGGATTTTTTGGTCATTGTTAAAAGGAATATAACAATCCACTTCCTAATATTGTTTTCATAACTACATTCTATCCACTAACATGGTCATCAACATCCATTATGGTGATGGGATAAGGCAGTTAGTTATTATGAAGTCACGGAACAAACCATAAAATTTTCCATCTTAATAATGTGAGCTTGCTTAGTGTTATTTTTAGAATATAAAAGAATTATTAAAAAATTATAATATTTATATTAAAATTATAATATTTCTTTTAAAAGACAATGGTAAGAGTTGTTGCATATGTTGATAGGGACACAAGAATAAAGTTATTGAAATGTAAAATAGCATTACATTGTACTTAAGCATAATAGATTTAATAATATTACAATTTGATTATTTAGTTCTAATTAAGATATATTTGTTTTAAATAACATATGAAATTTTTAGTCTAAATATTATAAAAACAAACTAATATGGTCATTAAATTTAATACAAAGCGGATTAAAATAATAAGTTTAAGGTTATATTGATTATAGATAGAAAAGAAAATTAAAATAATAAAACCTAAGTTTAATATATTATGGACCATAGATATTAAGGATTATGTATGATATGTACTTGTTATAACTATCTTATTACTAAAACAAAGTACCTCCAATTGTGTTTGGAATGGTTTTATAAAGCTTAGTATATGAAAAATTGTGTCACAACTTTGTATGATAATATTGTGAATTTTTAAGGAATTTTTATTGAACAACTCCATACTCACTCATTGTAATGACCTCGACAATGTTATTTTAGTGACATCACCATCAGTCCTTGATTGGTTCCATAACACTAAAATCGGTACAACGTATAGATACAATTCAATTTAATAATTTTAATATGAATTAATTTTTGTATAAACATAAATATTAAATTTTAAATATTAATTTTTAAATATTTTTAGTCTAAATTAACTCTGGTTTACATTATATAAATCAAATTAATTAATTCTTTTATTATTATTAAAATATTTAAATAATAATGTTTTTTTATAAATAAGAATAATATTTTAAAAAAATCATAATTTTATAATAACTTATTATTTTTATTATGTTTTGAAGTTTTTAAAATCCTACAAAATTATTATTAAAATTAGATGATCTAGATTACAAGTGATATTTTTATCATATGTTTAGGGAGAATACATAATTTTATCTCACACACACACACACACACACATATATATTCTCAAACTTGAACACTAACATGAATTAGTTGCTATACATGAGTGAGTTTAGTTTTATGCAAGAACATAACAAGCTTGTAAACATAATAAAAGAAATCAAAATCAGTCATGAATAACAATGAATATATTTTTTATGTGGATACTATGGAATTTAACGTGAAACAAAGAACTAGATTGTGGTCAAACTATTATGGAAGACCTTTGTGTGTGTTTAAGCTTATGTTTGACTGAAAGAATATATAGTGTGTGAGAATAATGCATTTTTATATAAAAAATGGGATATACAAGGTTCATATGAACTTTATGATGTGAAAGAGTGGAACATAAAGTTGTAGTGGTCAATTCCTACACATTAGTTAAACACCTATTAAATATTTATCAAAATTTGACTTATATAAGCCCAATAATAAGATTAGGAGAATCAATTTAAAAATATTAGAGTTTTTCACACATAGACATGGATACTAGTAATAATCCATTAAATAATTAAAGTTGAAAACGAAAACTATATTTAATCATAGCTTTTATAATCATTACACAGAGAGGCCCTGTACAACCCAATATTGAGTAGATGTGTAGACATTGCATCTTACATGCTAGAAGCTAGATGTAAATATTTTTTAATTTCAGTTTTTTTTTATTGTTATTTTGTTTCTAATTAATAAAATTACTAACATTTCTTTTAGACAAAATAAAATCGTATCCCATTAAAATATATAACATATAGATAATAGTTATAAATTAACATCGATTTTACCATATAAATTAAAATGTCACATCTGCTCTTCATATATCACACATTATTTTGTTTTTTTAACTTCCTTACTAATCATTTTTATATGTTATTGCATGGCATATAATTCCTATATTTTCTTATTGTATTTGGTAAATAGTTGATCTTGATGAATTATATCTATGCACTTATTTTTTTTTTCTCGGTAAAACTAAATCTCTTTATAAAACATAATAGTACAAAACTGCGCTAGTTTGAGTTGTGTGAGCCTGAGAACTGGGCTTGATGTCCAAGCTTAACCTTAGCAACTGAACTGCCCAAAGTGGGAAACCAGTTCTTTTAAAATAAATTCCACCGCCCTTAGAAGGGAAACCGGTAAAATAGTAAAAGTACTGTGATACAACAAGAGATAATAAACTGGAATAGCCTATTGCTTTTACAGCTGAATATAAACTCAAAAAACCAAAAAATTCTTCCATGAGGACAAAAATTTGTACCAAAGCAAGTTGAGGGGGATCAAAGTCACCGTTTAGGAGTAGGGGACTCCAGTTCTTCCACGATCCTGCAACCAAACTCAGCTTCTCCATCATCGTTGTCCTTCTTTGGCGCGCCACTCTTGCTGAAGAAGTCCACCTCCAAATTTTCCATTCCAAGAATGGAATGACCAATGCTGACTGGCTCAACAAGGGCTGGAATGTCAATATTTGCATGTGAGGGCTAAGGGTTAGGTGTAATAGGGGCAGGGCGGGGCATTGAAGCTGGAGCTAGGATAGGGGATTCTTCGCAAATAGTAACATTGATGAAAGCAGTGAGAACAGGCATGTTGGAGGAGCAATTGAAGCGGAATTCCGCCCTTTGTGAAGACTCGCAAAGGGCTGGGTTGGTGGGAAAATTAGAAGCAGGGGAGGTAGGCTGAGAGACAAGCGGAGGAGGCTGTGATGGTGGAACAGAGTGAGTGCTTCCAGGAGGGTAGGAGATGCCTCTCTGATGCCCAAAATCCAAATGCAAACTCCAATCTACGTCCTCCTCAGAAGATGCCGAGGGTGAGCTAATGGAAGGGCGAGGGCAGGAAGAGCGCCCTTTGCTCGTTCTGTGCCTGCAACGCATTCTCTACCTGAGCCAAGGCATCGAAGCCACATGAAGCTAGGAGTGCTTGGGGCAGAAGGAGTAGTCAGGATGCAACGAAGATCTCTGAAAATAAGCTGCGTGAGAAGGCAAACAAAAATTTAGATGACAGTAGCTGGTCTGGGTGAAGTGGAAACCTGGAAGAGTTTCCAAGCATCCCAAGATGGGGCAACGTCGAATTGTTTGGGTGCGTTCACTTGGAATAGTGCAAGCAGGGGGGAAACTACCACAGACGGGAGAAGGATGACTACAAAAAACACAATGAGCAGACGAATTCTCCAGAATGAAATCCATAGCCAAATGAACCAGCAAGGTGAGGTAAATGACAGGCGCGGTGAAAGGTGTTAAAGCAGAACGAGTTGGCGAAGTTAATGTGTGAGTAATGGCACTGTAGGGGGCCATATGGCCGCAGCAAGCGAACGCCCTCGGGATCTACCAAGGGGCGGAAGTCCCATCACTCCGAGCCATCATCCGCATCCGAAGTATATCTATGCACTTATTACCTAATGTTTCATGCATGTTTAATTTCCCCTATGATTATAATTGGATCATTTTGAGAATTACTATATGGAAGAATCATCTCCCTAGATGAATCTTATAACATTTAAACCTAACTATCGAACCCCCATTTCTTACTTATTTCCCCAAGTAATATGGTCATTTATTAATTCCTATACCATTAGGTCATATCACATAAATTATGTATGGTAACTCGCCACATGACAAGTACATTACCCCTAATGCGTCCATGAAGCCAACGCTATCCCATCTAATGAGCGAATGATAACACATGATGAGCACAAGGTATGGTATGACTGCGTGAAGGGTGTAGATTTTTTGTCCCGATGTAATGGTTCTTATCTTTCCACCCAAACCTTAAGCTTGTATAGACATTTCCTGTGAACTAATCGACATTTTTCTCTCCTGTGATTGGAAACTAGTAATAGCCACAAATCTACCAACGCTATTTTTACAGCCCAACAATAGTGCACTATTTATGGAGCCCAGGTATTATGGTTCAATAGACTATTTCATGTTTTTTTCATTTTCCACAGTAAGGGTTCTATACTTGGTCATTTTGTAAATTTAAATTTTGTAAGAGTGGTTATTATCACTTTGAAATTTAGTTCCTTGGTTTTCCATATCCTCCTAAAGATGTGAAATTATGGTCATCAATACTCAGTTTCTAATGTATAGGTTAACAGTTCGATGTGTCTTTTTGGGTTCATTGGTTCATCTCCAAGAACCATGGCTACATAAGGTGGCGAATTCACTTCTTCCCTCTTCGTATGTACTAGTGAGTTACTAATTGAATTTTTATGCGTATTCTGCTTTAAATTTCCATTAGAACAATATTTACTCTTACAAGCACCAGGGTTTTATATATGCCAAAGGAAAATTCCGCAAAGTTCAATTCTTTCCTGATAACAATTTTACTCGGCCTTGCAGGGTGTCTCTATAGCCATAAGACCCAATCACCGCACAAAGGCATCAATCCTTTGTTTTACTTTACTTTCTTAGGTAATTTAATGGCTCTTCCTACTGCAGGTATGCGTGTATGATTGTTTTTCGTTACATATTCTTTTGGATAGGGTTTTCCTACCTCAGAGCTAACTTATATTCCATTTTCAGCAACATGGTGAAGAACGCAAGCTCCATTGACATATACTTGGGTAATATAATGGGAATTCCCTGGCTAATTATTTGCTAATGCATATTATTTTTTTTTCTCCAACATCATTCTCGTTGGTTGATTGTGAGATCTACTTTGCAGGTACACGCGCTACCCTCAAACCCTGTCTCAGACTATGGAGGTTTTGGACCCATCTTCAACTGACTTGACATAGAGTTTTTCAAGTCGATTATTTTAGTACTTCTCCTCAAGTTTCACCTTCCAACACTTGATTTTTTCAAGTTTCCAATCTGGTGGAAAATATGAATAACCCAATTGTGTTTTGTTCTTTTATTTTTTGTTTAATGGTTGTGTAATTATGGCTTATTTTTATTCATTGGGTAGTTTATTCCCTTTCGTTTGATATTTTTTCTTCCTTCTATTTAAATTTTTCACTATGGACTTTTTTTGATATTCTTTATGAGCTATCTTGTTTTCATGGGGTCATAAGAGATCCTATAACTGTGTGTTCTTTCTTACTAGAAGGGAAATTTATTTGTATATGGATGCATATTGTGATAGTTATATGGGTTTTTATAGTATATATCTGTATGGTATTTATATTACAAGTCCATGATAAATTCAGTTGATTAACTCATAGTGAATTAACATAGCTCATACTAATACTGATGGTTGAAACTAGGTTCACTAGTCAATTTGTTAAGATATCAATATCAATTTACTAACAAAGTATTTCTATAGAGGTTATGTTTACGGGTGTTCTTTGAATATAGTAGTAAACTTATTCTAGTACTCAAATTTCTATAATTTTATTTTCCTAAAAATTATTTCATCTAATTATCTAATTTTTTCATATAACAAAATAAATTAAAATCTATTAATAAAATTGTAAATATAACAAAAATTATTTAAAATAATTTGAATGTATGAAAATACAATTTAAAATACAATGAATTTAAAGAAAATAATAATGTAAAAACAAAATCTAACACAAGTTATAAGATATAAATGAAAAATTATTTTTAAATGAAAAACAGAATTGTAAATCATAAAAAAACATAATTGAAAATTATTTTAAGAAATCAAATAATCTCATCTAAATCATTAGAAAATATATATTTTTTTACTAGAAAAGGTAACTGATTTTGAGGACCACATGTTAAGTCAACTAATATTTTTAATTGAAAAAAAAAAAAACTCAAAAAATTATAAAGCTAATCAACCAATACTTGTGATTTGACTTTATGGTTATTAGAAGGCTCCTAAAAAAAATTATTTTAAAAAAAATGAATTATTTCTACTTAAGAATAGAATAATTTATCAATAAAATGGAATTATTTGGACATACTAGTGGAATTTTTCAATTTGAGTATTTTCTTTTCTAATTAAATCCAATTTCCAATTCAATTTGTTTTATAGAAAAGATACCTAATTATTTCATATTTGACCCAATTTCCAATACAATTAGGTGCTCAATTTATTTGACATAAAAAATTACCTAATTATTTCATAGATTCCTTTGTAAAATTTCCACCATAATGTTTATTATTTTATTAATCTATAAATATTCTAAATATTATTTTATTAATCTATAAATATTCTAAATATTATTTTATTAATCTATAAATATTCTAAATATTTTTATTTGGAAAGAAATAAATATTATATAATTTATAAAATCAAAATCCTCAAACCATAATTGAAAAAACATTAAAAAAAAAACTATAAAGTTAATCATCCAATACCAATACTTATGCTTTGATGTTATGGTTATTAAGAGACTCCTAAAAAATAATTTATAAATAAAATGGAATTATTTGGACGTACTAATGGAATTCTAGGTATTTTCTTCGTATTTTCTTCTCCCATTTGACCATATTTCAAAGACGAAGATACCTAAAATAGAATTGAATTAAGTATTTTGCAACCCTTCAATTTGTTTTAAAAACGAAGATACCTAATTATTTCATAGGTTCATTTGTAAAATTTTGAGTACAATGCTTATTATTTTATTATTTTATAAATATTTTGAATATTATATTTATTATTTTATACCTATTCCACAGCTATTGTTCTCACTTTCTCCATTATTTGACATATTTACATGAGAAGGGAATGCTTGTGGATCTATTTGTCATAGAGCTAACATTCTTCACTTGAATTCCATTATTCTTGTTCTTGTTACTTCAACTCACCTCATTCTCATATTTGGTTTTCTGACTTGTGTATTTTTATCCATTAGAAAATGTAGAAATGAAGGGGTTTTTAATTAGAGCAATCTCAAGTATTCCTTAATGTGATCCACTACAGAAATATTTTCTTCTTATACAACGATTCAAGGTGAATTTCCTCTATCAATACTTGTTTCCCTTAATTCTCTATGAATTCAACCTCAATTTGACTTACTAGTTGCTTGTTTACTCCTCCATGGTATCCTTGGTAATTTATATTTTGGCTGTAACTTTGCATTCAACCAATTGTCACTACAAGGTTGATTTCGCATTTCTACCTAGGGTTTTTATCCTTGAAACCCTAAATGTTATTTATTGATTTTTTTTTTTATTCTAGTAATGACCATGCCTTTTGAGGCTTGAAATATTTTCTTAATTATCAATGTAGATCACCTAATTCTTATATTCTTGGCAGAATATAGTTACTCTCTCTTCATGGTTTTTAATTATTAAACCCTAATTCTTCCATTATTTTTATTCTCTCTTTTAAAATGGTTATTTAAAGTATTATTACTTATAATTTTTTTGCACTATTCATTAATTTGATATAGATTTATTCACTCCTGAAAAATAATTACCCTCTTTCTTCACTTACCCTCTTTCTTTAAGATATTATGCTAACATTTATTTGTTGTTGAACTTTACAAGGTAATAGAAATGGATGCAACACATTCAATCTTGAGAATATATACTTTGGGTTCATTCTCTATTAAAGTAAATCATCATTTGTTCTGATAAATACAATCACGTTCTTTTACACTTGTTTAAATTCCGTATCTTTTATATAGGTATCGATTCAATCGAGTGCATTTGTACTATACTTTTGCTATCTCGTGACTCTTTTCGACAATCAAGACTAAGTTAGTTCCTTTCTCTTCCTTACAGTTCATTCGTATATGCTTAATTAAGTACTTTTCATGTATATGTTTGAGACGTATTGGTCTATGATTTCCCAGGAAAAGAAAAATGCCTTTATATTATGGGTCATGGTCTCTACTCCTTTGTACTAGTCCCTTTACCTCTCATAGGGATTCTTCATGAAATTTAATATTTATGTGTTTGTATACAAATTCATGCATATATATGCTAATTATGATTATGTATACATACTTTAACCTACTATTTATTCTATTAAAACTAATTTAAAGTATCTACTCTAGTATAATTTAGTAAGATAAGGATTTTGTTAGTATAACAAATTTAGTATACTTTTTCCACTCCTAATCAAGATATTTAACCATACTCACAAAAAACCTTAATATAAATGGTATACAAAAATATTAAATATATTCCATGTTTCCTTATCTAAAATCATTGCCCATATTCATTTATAAGAACTCTCAATAGTTCCACTTAATTTTTTTCCAACTCACTCTTAAGTGGAAATTTTACCTTATTTATTTTAGTTTTAGTTTGTACTTTCTATGTATGTGTTTAATATTGAGGGTTAACCTTACTCCTTTTTATATTAGATACTCTAAGAATCTAGTTATTTAGATTCTCTTTCCAAAGCCTAAGTTAGAATTCTCTCAAACTCAAAATATAACTTAGAAAATATAACACAAGAATATAATCATTATAAACACAGGAATATGCAATTATAGCCATAATAATTTACTCTATTTAATTCCATGGAAATTCCTCATATAAGTCAGCCATTTTAACATAACTCATTGAAATTAACATAACTCGTTTTAACCTAACCTAGCCTAACCTACCGTAACATAACCTATCCTAATATAGCATATCCTAACTTAACCTACCCCAACCTAGCCTAACAATTAGCCTACCCTTGACTAGCCTAACCAAGCCATGCCTAGCCTAGCCTACCTTACCCTAACCAAGCCGAGCATAACCTAGCCTATCCTAGCCTAACCTAGCCATGCCTAGCCATGCCTAACCTACCCTAACCTAGCCTAACCTATCATAGCCTAGCCTAGATTAACCTAGCCATGTCTAACATAACCTAACCTAGCCTACTCTAGCCTAGCTTGGCCTAACCTAGACTAGCCAAGCCTAACCTAGCCTTGCCAAACATATCCTAAGCTTGCTTAACCTAGCTTTGTCTAACATAGCCTAAGCTAACCTAACCTAATGAAAACCTAACCTAACCTAACCTAACCTAGCCTAGCCTAACCTAGCCTAACCATGCCTAACCTAACCTTCCTTATCCTAGCCTAACCTAACCTACACTAGCCTAAGTTAACCTAGCCTTGCCTAACTTAGCCAAACCTAGCCTAGCCTAACCTAACCTAACTTCTCCTACCCTAGCCTAGCCTAGCCTGACCTAACCTAGCATCTCCCAGCCTAGCCTAGCCTAGCCTAACCTATCCAAGACTATCATAATATAGCCTAACCTAGCCTAACCATGACCAACCATGCATAGCCTACCCTAACCTAGCCTAACCTAACCTAACCAAGCCTAACCTAGCCAAGCCTACCCTAACCTAGCCATGCCTATCTATCCTAGCTTAACGTAGCTTAGCATAACCTAGCATAAAATTGCCTAACCTGGACTAAAATATCCTAACCTAACCTATCCTAACATAACCTACACTATCTTACACTAGCCTAGCCTAGCCTTGCCTAGCCTAACCTATCCTAACATAGCCTACACTATCTTACACTAGCCTAGCCTAGCCTCGCCCGCAACCTATCCTAACATAGCCTAGCCTAACCTAACCTAACCTAACCTAACCTAGCCTTACCTAAACTAATGTAGCCTAACCCAGCCTAACCTAGCTTAACCTAGCCTAGCCGAACCTAGCCTAACCTAACCTAACCTATCGTAACCTAACCTAGACTAACCTAGCCTAGCCTAGCCTAGCCTAAACTCGCCTAGCCTAGCCTGCCTCGACTAACCTAGCCTTGCCTAGACTAGCCTAGCCTAGCCTTGCCTAGCCTAGCGTAACGTTGGCTAACCTAGCTTTGCCTAGCCTAGCCTAGCCTAGCTTAGCCTAACCTCACCTAGCCTAGCCTAGCCTAGCTTAGCCTAGCCTCGCCTAGCCTAGCCAAGCCCAGCATTGCCTAGCCTAACCTAGCCTAACCTAACATAACCTACTGTAACCTACCCTACCCTACCCTACCCTACCCAACCCTACCCATACACTACCCTAGCCTAACATAGCCTAGCCCAACGTAGCTTAACCTAATCTAACCTAGCCTAACCTAGCCTAGCCTCACCCAAAATTTCCCAACCTAACCTAACCTATCCTAGCCTAGCCTAACCTTACCTAGCCTAGCCTAGCGCAACATAACCGAGCCTAGTGTAGCCCACCCTAGCGTAGCCCATCCTAGACCATCCTATCCTAGCCTAGCCTAGGATAGCCTAGCCTAGCCTAACCTAACCTACCTTCCCCTACCCTACCCTACCCTAGCTTAGCCTACTCTAGCCTAGCCTAGGGTAGCCTACCCTAGACTACCCTACCCTAGCCTAACCTAGCCTAGCCTAACCTAGCCTAGCCTAACCTAACCTAAGCTCCCCTAACCTACCCTACCCTACTCTACCTTACACTAGCCTAGCCTAGCCTAGCCTAGCCTAGCCTAACCTAGCCTACCCTACCATACCCTATGCTAGCCTAGCCTACACTAACCTGGCCCACCATAGCCTAGCCTAGCATAGCCTAACCTACCCTAATGTAGCCTACCCTAGCCTATCCTAGCCTAATGTACCCTTACCTACCCTACCCTACCCTATCTTACCCTATCCTAGCCTAACCTACCCTAATCTATCCTACCCTACGTTAGCCTACCCTACCCTACCCTAGCCTAACCTATCCTACACTAGCCTACCGTAGCCTTGCCTAACCTACCATACCCTAGCGTAGCCTAGCCCAGCCTAATCCTAACCTAACCTATCGTAACCTAGCCTAACCTAACCTATACTATCCTAACCTAACCTAACCTATCCTAACCTACTTAGCCTAGCCTAACCTAGCTTAGCCTAGCCTAGTCTAGCCTAAGCTAGCCTTGCCTAGCCTAATGTAGCCTAACCTAACCTAAACTAACCTACCTAGCCTAGCCTAGACTAGCCTAGCCAAGCCTAGCCTAACCTAGCCTAACTTATCTTAGCCTAAACTATCCTAGCCTAATCAATATCATCCTAACCTAACCTAGCATATCTTATCCTAGCTTAACCTAGCCTAGCCTAATCTATCCTATCTTATCCTATCATATCCTAACCTAACCTAGCCTAACCTAACCTAGCCTAGCATAGCCTAACCTAACCTAACCTAGCCTAGCCTAGTCTAGCCTAGCCTAACCTAGCCTAGCCTAGCCTAGCCTAGCCTAACCTAACATAGCCTAACCTATCTTATCCTAACCTAGCCTAACCTAGCCTATCTTATCGTGGCCCAGCATAGACTAGCCTAATCTATCCTACCCTACCCTAACCTACCCTACCCTATTCTAGCCTATCTTATCCTTGCCTATCCTATCCTAACCTAACCTAACATAGCCTAGCCTAACCCAGCCTAACCTAAGCTAACATAGGCTACCCTAGCCTAACCTAACCTAACCTAACCGAGGCTAACCTAGCCTAGCCTAACATACCCTAGCCTAACATAGTGTACTCTTACCTAGCCTAGCTTAACATAGTATAACCTATCCTAGCCTAGCCTATCCTAGCCTATCCTAAGATACCCTAACCTACCCTTTCTTGACCTAACCTAGCCTAACCTAGTCTATCCTACGTTATAGTAGCCTAACCTAGCCTCGCCTAGCCTATCCTATCTTAACATAGCCTCCCCTAGCCTAGCTTAACCTACCCTAGTCTAACCTAGCCTACTCTAGCCTACCCTAGCATACACTAGCCTAACCTACTCTAACCTAGGATATCCTAGTCTAGTCTAGCCTATCCTACGCTACTCTTGCCTATTCTAGCCTAACCTAGCCTACTCTAGCTTAACTTAGTCTATCCTTTAGTAGCTTAGGCTAGGCTACTCAAGCTTATGGTACTTTACTCTATATTAGAATATTAATGAAGAAATCATTCAAAAAATAAATTAATGAAAAGCTATTAATAAAAGTTTAAATATAAGAAAAAATCTTTAAAATAATTTAAATGTATGAAAATACAATTTAAAATACATTGAATTTAACCAAAGTAATAATGTGAAAATAAAATCTAACATAAACTATAAGACATAAATGAAAACCATATTTGTAAATCATAAAAACATAATTGAAAATCATTTTAAGAAATCCAATAATCTCATCTAAATCATCTAATCTCATACAGTAAGCAATTAAAAGAAGGCCCAAACCCTATCAATCAAATCTTTTAATAATATGGTTAATCCTACAATTAATCTCATAAAACTATACATCAATGGAAAAAAAGAATAGAGATCATGTTTGTGTGCTACCAGAATTCTTAGAAAGTGATCATAAAAATATCAATATAAATGAATATTTCGCACTTGGAAGAAATCCAAAAATGGCACCCTACTAGAAAACGAATCTAAACAGAGAAAAATAATCAAATCATTGAGCCAGAGAGAACCTCATAAATAGATTTGCATCGGTGGAAGCAGCACAGCTCGATGTCAATGTCGCGTATGAAAGGCATATACTGTCGATACGTTGCCTCCGCAAATTCCCAATGCAAGCATCACCGCCTGCATTCCACAGGAGTAATGGAACATGGGGACTTCGAGCGCCGCTCTCCATTCGTCCTGATTCTTTCTGGTGGATTCTTCGTGACAAAAGTGAAAGCATATTGCTCCTCCATGCTACACACATCCATACCCCACACATCCATAAGAGATTTGATTTGATAGATCTAACAAAGAAATATCTAAATTATAACCAAGAAATTTGAGACAAAGAGATTACAACTGGCTGAAATGAATTAAAAAGAAACTATGGCGAGCCCAAGAAACCATAAATAAAATGGAATAATAAAACTAAGATGAATAAATTGGGTTTGTTTTAGACACCGAAAATAGAGTTCTAATAGAAAAAATAGGTGCTATTACTAACACCGTATTAATCCAAAAATTATAAAACCACTTGAAAATGAAGAAAAGGGTTTACTTCAAGAAATACAAAATGAAGAGGTAGAAACTTATCTTTCTTGTCTGGCGGGAACTAGGTTTTTTTAGGGCCTTATTTCCTTCCAATGATCCAGTTTGTTGTAATCTTATCTTGTCGTGGGAGACCCTGCGTATTGAATTGGACAGACATCGGCTTAAAATAAAGCAATTAAAAGAAGGCGCAAACCTTATCCTGATTAAAAGAAGGTGCAAACCCTATCAATCAAATCTTTTAATAATATGATTAATCCGAAAATTTATCTCATAAAACTATACATTAATGGAAACAAGAATAGAGATCATGTTTGTGTGCTACCATATTTCTTAGAAATTAATCATAAAAATATGCAATATAAATGAATATTTCACACCTCCGAGAAATCGAAAAATGGCACCTACTAGAAAACGAATCGAATCAGAGAGCCAGAGAGAACCTCGTAAATAGATTTGCACCGGTGGAAGCAGCTCAATGTCGGCCTCACTTAGGAAAGGTATATACAGTTGATACTTTGCCTTCGCAAATCCCCGCGCTACATTCCACAGGAGTAATGGAACATGGGGACTTCTGGTAGATTCTTTGTGACAACAGTGAAAGCATACTACTCCATATTGCACGCATCCATAAGATGATTAGATTGATGTGGTGAGTGCCAATGGCTAGATCCTCCTCCCAGCACCAAAGGGCATCATCTTAATTCTATTCATTCTCGTAATGTCAACGTCCTTCTCCTAGTCCAGGAAGCGCTGGGGTTGAAACTCCCCAACTTCTCTCCTAAGAACTCCCCATCCCCACACTGTAGAACTCCACGTTGGCCTTCGCCGGGATGTAGTCACAGTGTGACACGAAACATTTGCAGGCTTTCCTTCACCAAGTAGGGGAGGATCCATTCGCATGGTCTCCTTCACCAAGTCGTTTAAAAAAAACATTATTTCTATGTCCAGCTTTGCAGAGGAGAATCAAAAGTAATTTAACTTGTGAACGTCATAATCAAAATCCTTATCATATAACTCTGCCTCGCAGCTTTTTTAATCAACGGCTAATTTGTGAGTGGCCGTGCCATGTCCTCCGTAGCCGTTTGATTTCTAGCCATTTGAAGGGATAGAATCACATCATTTCTACCTGTTTGGATTTTTTGTTCATTGTTAAAAGGAATATAACAATCCACTTTCTAATATTGTTTTCATAACTACATTCTATCCACTTACATGGTCATCAACATCAATTATGGTGATGGGATAAGGCATGTAGTTATTATGAAGTCATGGAACAAAGCATAAAATTTTCCATCTCAATAATGTGAGCTTGCTTAGGGCTATTTTTAGAATATAAAAGAATTATTATAAAATTGTAATATTTATATTAAAATTATAATATTTCTATTAAAAGATAATGGTAAGAGTTGTTGCATATGTTGATAGGGACACACAATAAAGGTATTGAAATGTAAAATAGCATTACATTGTACTTAAACATATTAGATTTCATAATATTACAATTTTATCATTTAGTTTTAATTAAAATATATTTGTTTTAAATAATATATATGAAACTTTTAGTTTAAATATTATAAAAACAAACTAATATGGTCATTAAATTTAATACAAAGCCTATTAAAATAATAAGTCTAAGGTTATATCGATTATGGATAGAAACAAAAATTAAAATAATAAGACCTAACTTTAATAGATTATGGACCATAGATATTAAGGATTATGTATGATATATATTTGTTATAATTATCTTATTACTAAAACAAGGTACCTCCAATTGGGGTAGGAATGATTTTATAAAGCTTACTATATGAAAAATTGTGTCACAACATTGTATGATAATATTGTGAATTTTTAAGGAATTTTTATTTGATTGCCCAAAATGGGTGTACAAATTTTGAACCTCCACTCTCTTAATTGGGATCTGCCACTAGCTTAAAAGGTACTACCCTAATAAAAACACCTAACATATGCAGCAAAAAAGTGGAAATAGACATGTAAGTGACCAATGGATTAAAAGTGGACATAATGTTATTTAAAATATGAGATAATCTCTATTATATGATTTTTTTTAAGTTAAAAAAAATAATAGAAGTGAAGCCATTTTACATAGACCTCCATAAATACTACGTGGCCTTGACATCAAAAGTCACTAGGATCAGCTAATATTACCCTCCAAATTCCAAAATTGTGAACCTAATATGAATTTAGAAATATTTACGCTGTACTATTGTGTAACGTTGATTTGGATGTTGGACTATTGAAACACTATGGACCTTACGATTAAATATGGTTATTAATTAGTTAAAATAAGAAAACCGTTAAACAAGTGAAGTGTGGCCATGAAATTGAAAGAAATGTCTAAGAATCCTTTGATTTCTCCAAAATATTTGATACCGGAGTTTCTACCTTCATGTTCTGTGCCTCTCCTTCGATTTAGACCCGAGGGAGCTGGACGAAGCGGATGCCGAGGGAGCTGGACGAAGCGGATGTCAAAACCCTGGCACTACAGCTTCATCAGCCAGGATACCAAGATACGATTCAGGCAATGCAGAAAGTTGCAACATGCCAATACACTTGTGTGGCTCCATCTGTGTGTGGTTCTACGTTTTGGGGCTACAAAGATGAACTTGGTTCCTACGATTTGCATTCACGGATCCTATAAATACAACTTTGGTTCCTATAAATACAACCCACCCTTCCCGTGATCTTCATAGGCGCGCTTGGTTTTTCTATCTCATTGTGAATATTTTCGACAGCTTTTATTTACAGGTATGGCAACTAAGCCTTCTTAATTTCTTTATAAGATTGGATTGCTGTGTGTTTGGGAAGAATATTTGTTGCTTCTCGTTAAATTTTGACAAATTTGAAACATTATGGCTGAGCATTATTAGGGTAACTGTGTTGTTTTTCTCATGTTGTTTTTCTCATGATGTACCCATGACTGTTATTGGAAAAACCAATATCTACACTGTCTTATTCCAGAGTATTGTAATCCTATAAATTCTATAAAGTTTTGATAATTTAGGTATTTTATGGTTTTTGTAGAACTACATTTATTTTTCAATTTTTGAGATTCATTCTGGTTTGTAATTTAGCATAAAAAAATTTTCTTGATTTCGTGTAAAGCTATGAACTTAGATTTTTTACTATGTTAGGTTTCATTTATTTTTTCTGATGCCTTGATTTTTGGTCATGGTTGCAATATTTTTAAGATGTCTTCAAATGCAAATTTCGCTGTGTGTTGTCTCTTGATCTTTGGTTTCATGGTGACTCTGTTATTCCTATTATATATTTGTCTTCAAGAAAGTTCAATTGTGCTGAGAATAAAAGAGGAACTATAGCATTATGCCAAAAAGTTCAACTGTGCTGAGAACTATAACGAACTATAGCATTATGCCAGAATTGTGTGGTAATGGATGAAATGTAAGCACTGAATCATACTGCACTTTGATAGATAAAGACTAATGGAATGAAAATGGTTTAGTAATTGTATTTTTTTTGGTTAAAGTTGTTTTATTTTTCTTTGAAGATGAGCTAATATATAATTGTTAATAAAATGGAAGTTTATTTTTTAAAAAATTTAAAAAATATTTTTCTTAAATTTAAAAATTAGTTATAACTAAAATAATGGTTATATGTAAATAAATAAATAAAATTTAAAAGTTATTTATAACTAAAATAGTTGCTATATATCACAAAATAAATATTTATTTGTTGAGGTGTTTTTTTTTCTTATTTATTAATTTATTGTTTCATTAATAATCTATATTATTTATATGTATTTTTGAATTTAATTTACATCTTAAATACTTATTTTCATATATTTTCAGATATCTAAAATACTGTCACACCTCCAAATTTCACACAGAAAAAAAAAATTTCTTCACGAACTCAGACTTTTAAGCATATGTTTATTATGACATTTCAAATCTTCTCACCATGATACTTTCCATCCTCATATCCTGTCGAAATTAAACCCTCTACCACTACCTCTTACCTTATGTTATTTCTACCACTACCTCTTACCTTATGTTATTTTTATTCAAAGGGTGAAGATATTTTATATGACTTTAATCATTACCCAGGTCTCAGATGACCTTGCGAACTCACCTTTGACTTTAAT
This sequence comes from Pinus albicaulis, assembly GCA_034641835.2. Taxonomy (NCBI): domain Eukaryota; kingdom Viridiplantae; phylum Streptophyta; class Pinopsida; order Pinales; family Pinaceae; genus Pinus; species Pinus albicaulis. The sequence continues at coordinate 290,469,130 of CM076577.1, read as the reverse complement.
GGTCACACATCTCATTCATTTAATTATTGAAACTAACATAAATCATATGGTCCATTAACATGTATTATATAACATGAATTGAATGAACCTTTGCCTAAGGGCATTTACGACCCTTCCACTATCGATAGTTATGATTTTTCTGCCATGTATATTGGTATGGACTTTGGGGTATTGATTTTTCATATAATTCGATGTACATAATATGATGAATTGACCTTTTTTTTTTATGCGTTTTGCATTAACATATATATATATACCTGGGTTGATATGACCACACATCACTGTACATAATATTTTCAATAGATTTAATATATGGTACTTGGAGTTGAGATCATTCTGCACGTAAATCGTATAGTCACAATTTGATTTGAGTTTCTATGTGCATCGCCGCGGTGAAATGTTTATCCACATCGGCGTCGTGATACATAAATGTGTGTTGTGTGATTTATGTGGTTCTCCATATCCCTTCATTTTCTTACGTGGTGAATCCACGTCACTGGGCTTGCTCGGCTTACGTGGTGTACAACACTCACGCCAATATACGCACAGGATACCTTGAAATCAATTCAGATTTACACCCCATTAATGTTATACGGTGGGTCTTAACTCTCCACTGCTACCCTTCGATCCGTGTCTTGGCTTCTAAGATTCTGCCAAGTGGACGATGGCGATCGGTTCCGGTTAGGGTTCAAGTGGTTTTTCGAAGAATTATATAAGCCCTGGGTGTAGAGTTAAGTCGGTTTTCCACGTTCAAAACTTTGTTGTGCACCTCTACGTCTGCACCATTCTACTTATGCCGAGGGTTTTGCAATTCTCCATTGCAGAGAAGAATTATGTGGCATCTGGTTCATCAACACGATATCAGGTAATTACCTCCACGCTCATTTTTTCTATTGTAGGTTGAATGATTCAGAAAGTAGTTCGTAACGGCCATACGCTGGTTCTGAATATATATTCAATCATCAGTAAGGTGAATGCATCTGGTTTTATGATTTTCAAGGTATACTTTCAGCGCAAAATGTGGTTGGTTTCTATTTTCAGGGTTATCGTCGACCCTACTCTGGCTATTTCATGAAATGAGGCTAATTTGTTTTATGCCTCCTATTTAGCGTGCTTCGCATCTCTTCAGGTAGACGTCTCCTCTTCAATGGATCTTTATGAGGTGGGTTTTTGTTCGTCCTGGATCTGCATAAAATTGTTAATTCCTCCATATTATATTCGAGGGTGGTTCGTATTAATCCCTCTCTGTTTAATTTTCGATTGCAGGGCTCGGCAGATCTGAGATTTGCATTTCACAGGTAGTGTTTTTAACACCATAATTATTTTCTTCATTTCCTTATTTCCCCACGATGGCGCAAATGGCTAATTCGCATTTTGGGTTTGAATTTGTTTTCTACAGGTAACCGGAGAGCTCTTGCATTCTTATGACATCAGTTAGTAACCCTTTCAATCATTATGGATGCTAACATCGGTCTCTTGGCCGTCCAGGTCGGTATACTTATGGGATTACTTCTCCTCTCCTGTTGCGTTGGGTCGTGGGAGTTGAAACATTGTTCTCTTGTCATGTTGCGCATTGTTCCTTGAGGAACGAGACTCTATCTGAGTCGTGGTTTTGTTTTTTTTTCTTGGTATCGTTGTCACTCTTAGATGGCACTCATTTAAATTTGTTCTGTTGAGATAGGGGTTGTGAGTTTTATACCCCAGCCTGATAGGCTCAGCTTTTATTTCAATATTTTTGGACATATATGTACTCCCTATTGTCTTAGATCGAATTCAATATGCTACGCCATAGTATAAGTGTACATGGACTGTATGAGTCGTATATATGAATTCATACCATGGAATTTTGCTTGGTTTAGTTTACTCGTCAGAACAATATTTGGTTCTCGGTTAGACTAATGTTGTTCCAGATTTCGTGGTTGCATTCATCAGAATTTCTAGGAAGTTGTATTTGGTGTTTATCTCTTCTTCTGATGTATTACGTTCATTCTTTTCTATGGTTAGAAATCTTCACTCGAGTACCTGTATCATAACTACAGTTTCTTCTGTTCATGGATTTCATTGAATTGGTTTTACCATTATCTGCCTAGACATATGAATGGCATGCTGGAATTTATGAGACCCTACACATTTATAAACATATGGTTAATATGTAGAAAATCCTAGACTCTATATTCTGCGATTTTCCAAAGTTGTATATATATATATATATATTTCTATTTGCCAGTTTTTTCCCATTTACTTATATCTATATACAGCTCTTGTCTACCTATGGGTTTGGTTGTAGGTGTTTCTGTAGAGCTGGTTGTGGGTTTGGAATTCATTCCCTTTTTCCTCTTGGTCAAGGGAATATAGTGGTTACAGAAATACTACTGTGTATACTGTTGAAAATAATTTACTCTTTGCTCTTATGCTTCTCAACTGCTTAATCAAAATTTCTGCACTCTATGTATTCATTCTCAGTGCTATGATGTTAGAGTAGTTCCATGAGGCCATTGTCTCTGACAACCTTTTTTTTTTCATATAAATATTTACTCCTTTCCTCCACTAGACTAAGTGTGGCTTATAGAGAACCTTGTTGTTTTAGACCATTTAATGTCCTGGAATTATGATAGAATTTTTGGCTGAACCTGAGGTCAGTCTATTGAGTCTCTCATTCTGTTCTTTCATACACAGTATAAATTTTAACTCATCTCCTGCTATTATTCTGGTATACTACAGTGAATTCAATTTCTCTTTATGGTAGCTGAAATAAAAATTATGGTAGGAAACAGAAGCAGATTAAAACAATTTCACAACTTTTCCTGAAAGAACAAGGTTTCCTCAGATTTAACCCAACCCTGGGTTTAAACGTTCTATGGGAGTCTACCTTACAGGATTTTCCTCTAAAACTATACAGAATTATCAGGTTGTTGCCTGGTGATTACATTATGTTAAATGTAGACTAGTAAAATTTAATACCTTAGAGACAAATTTTGTTTTTATATGTAGCCAATTCATACCATAATAAACAGGAAGATAATTTAACCCATAAACATACCAGTCGTGCAGTCGACCAACCTCCCAACCTTAGAGTCCTTCTGTCTCCCAGAACTCTCCACCGAGCTAAGATCACCTCCTAAAACAGATCAACCCCCAATCTGTACAAGAGCAACTTATTTAAGCTATTGTTCCCCAAAGCATGTTTCTAATTCTGCGTCCAGAATCTCAGGAAGCTTTTCTTCCTATTTGCCTAGGCTTCCCAATTTAGGGACTCTTTAAAGCTGTTTTATGCTTTTCCTCAGCTTTTGCAGCTTTTTACCTCTTCCCAACTACTTTCCTCATCATTGGGGAAATTCAGATTTTTCCTCAAAAATCTAAATTTAAAACTTACTATCTTTCAAGGATTTTTGAAAGGTTGTGGGGAAATATTTGCCTCATCCATCCTCACAGATTTAGCAAGTGATCTCATCATCTCATTTTTCGTCAATCTGCACCACAATAATTTATTCATTTCCTCAATTAAATGTTTAATTACATTCACAAAATAATTATCCTTTGGGGTCCATTCCCTTTAGGATTTGAAGTTCAAGTATCTAACTTTAAAATGCAATCACATGAATTGGGTATGTTACATATTCCCCCTCTGAAAATAAACACCGTCCTCGGTGTTTTTTTTCAACTACTAGAGTTTATTTTGCAAATAAAAATGGATATTTTTCCATCATTTCAGTCTCTCGTTCCCAGGTAGCTTCTTCAGCAGTAAAGTGCTTCCACTGCACCTTTACTCTGGCTACCGTTCTGCTTCTCAATTCAATTTCTTCCCACTCCAATATTTGAAGCGGTTCTGGCAGAAACTCCCCTTCTGGTTCCACCTGTACAACATTCCAATCAACTATGTGAGAAGCATCATGCACATATCTTTTTAACAATGAAACATGAAATACATCATTAACTCTAACATGGGGTGGTAAGGCTAGCTTTTAAGCCACTGGTCCCACCCTTTCTAATACTTCAAAGGGACCACAGTATCTAGGGGCCAATTTTGCACAACTCCCAGCATAAAGGGTGCTCTTTTTGGGTTTAATACACAAATATACATGCTCCCCAACTTTAAATTCTCTATGCACTCTTTTCTTATCTGCATAACTCTTCTGGCGATCTTGTGTTGTCTTGATGTTCTTTTGTATCTGTTTGACAATTCCTTCCATTTCTTGTAAAGCATCTGGTCCCAACATTAGTTTGTATTCTGGCTGACTCCAGCTCAAAGGAGTACGACACTTCCTTCCATACAGTGCCTCAAACGGACTCATTTTGATGGAGGATTGATAGCTGTTATTATAGTCAAATTCAGCTAAATGTAAGAAATCTTCCCACTTTGAGGGTCTATCCATCACATACATTCTCAGCATGTCCTCCAAAATTTGATTAGTTCTTTCCGTTTTACCATCAGTCTGAGGGTGGTAGGCAGTGCTAAAATTCAATTTAGTGCCCATTCCTCCAAATAATCCCTTCCAAAAGGCTGTTGTAAACTTAGCATCTCTATCTGAAACAATCACTTTAGGAACCCCATGGAGCCTTACTATCTCCTTCAGGAACACATTCGCTACTTGAGTTGTTCCAAAGGTGGATTTCACTGGTATAAAGTGAGCAGCTTTGGTTAAAGTTTCTACTACTACCATTACAGAATCATGCTGGTATTTGGTTTTGGGCAATCCTGTAATGAATTCCATAGCAACGGTGTCCCACTTCCATTCTGCAATGGGCAAAGGGTTCAGAAGCCCAGCAGGATGCTGATGTTCAACCTTAACCAATTGACATTCCATGCATCTACTTAAATATTCTGCTACATCTCTCTTCATTCCTGGCCAGAAAAACTTCTTTTCAGGGCTGTTAACATTTTCTGATAGCCTGGATGTCCTGCATAAGGTTGTTTGTGGTACTCATCCAGAATTTCTCTTTTTAAGGACTCTACATTGGGAATATACAATCTGTTTTTATAACAGATCAGCCCTTTTTGGTTTTGAGTGAAATCAGTTTTCTCTTTTTTCTGTAATTGCACCAGAAGTGTTTCATAATTTGGGTCTTGGTTTGCTGCCTTATGCACCAATTCCTCTACATCAATCTGAGCACTACTTCCAATATTATTGATATTCTGACAAGAATTTCTGCTCAATGCATCAACAACTTTATTTTCCTTCCCTCTAATATGTTTTATGTCCATGTCAAACTCACTTAAAAAGGACAGCCATCTGGCTTGTCTGGCATTCAAATCAGTTTGGGAAAAGAAATATTTGAGACTAATATGATCAGTCATCAATATACATTTTTTTTCCAAGAAGATAGTGCCGCCACATTTTCAAAGCATGAATAACAGCTGCTAGTTCTAAATCATAGGCACTATAATTTTGTTCATGTATCTTCAGTTTCCTAGATTCATAGGCAATCACTGAGTTTTCCTGCAAAATAACTCCTCCCAATCCTTCTCTACATGCATCCGTACATACCACAAATTCCTTGTCAAGATCTGCAATCTTCAGTATAGGGGCTGTAGTAAGTTTCAGTTTTAGTTGGTCGAAACTGTTTTGGCATTTTGCAGTCCATTCAAACTTGACACCTTTCCTTTGTAAGGAAGTGATGGGATGTGCTAGGGCAGAAAATCTCTCCACAAATCTGTGATAATAGCCGGCAATCCCCATGAATGATCTAACTGCTGAAACATCAGCGGGTACTGGCCATTCTTTTATAGCCTTTATCTTTTCCGGGTCAACAGCAAGGCCTTGTTCAGAAATAATATGACCCAAGTATTGGATCTTGTCCTTATAGAACTCACATTTGCTAAATTTGGCGTATAGCTGATTTTCCTTTAGAGTTTGAAATACTATCCTCAGGTGTTCTTTGTGTTCCTCCTCACTTCTTGAGTAAACTAAAATATCATCTATGAACACAAGGACAAATTTATCCAAATACTTGTTTAATACACTGTTCATTAGGCACATGAATGTGGCAGGGGCGTTTGTCAAACCAAAAGGTAGGACTACAAATTCGTAGTGGCCATACCTGGTTCGAAAGGCTGTTTTGCTGATGTCTTCCTCTTTAATTCTAAGCTGGTGGTAACCAGTTCTTAAGTCAATTTTTGAGAATACTGAAGCTCCTCTCACCTGATCAAAAAGATCATCAATTCTAGGCAAAGGATATCTATTTTTAATGGTCAACTTATTCAGTTGCCTATAATCAATGCACATCTTGAAAGTTCCATCTTTCTTTTTCATGAACAGCACTGGTGCTCCCCAAGGAGACACACTTGGTCTGATATACCCTTTATCTAGCAGTTCTTGCAATTGCATTTTCAATTCCATAAGTTCAGGAGGACTCATTCGATAAGGTGCTCGTGAAACAGGTGTTGCTCCTGGCACCAGATCGATTGAGAAGTCAATCTCTCTTTTGGGGGGAAGATGAGGGATTTCCTTTGGAAAAACTTCCTTGAATTCTCTTATTACTGGTACAGCATCCAGTAATTCTTCTTCAGTTTTCTGTTCTGTTTCTTCCACATGCACTGCATAAACTTAGTGTCCTTTTCTAGCTGTTCTTTTTAATTGCAATGCTGAAATTTGTCTTACAGAAATAGGTTTTAATTTCCCTTTGAGAATAAAAGTTTTCCCTTCCTCATCTACACAATGCAAAGTCTTATCCCAGCAATTCATCAAAGCTTTCTTCTTTTCCAGCCAGTCCATTCCTATCAATAGATCATATGACTCTAAGGGTAGAATGTTCAAATTCACTTCTGTTCGAAACTCATTTAATTGGATTTCTGTTCTGGGAAGTTTATGTGTTACCTTTCTTTTTGTTCCAGTGGCCAGCTGTACCAACCATGACTGTTGAAATTTTTCAGTTTTTAAGTTACATTTTTCTACAATCTTTGGACTAATGTAACTCAAAGAAGCACTTGGATCAATCAGAACAGAAACAGGTAGGTCAGAAATCTTACCCTCCATTTCCACCATGGTTGCTTGATGTTCTGCTTGCCGATTTTCCAGGGCTGCACTGATAGTTGGTATGTTTCTGGCTATATCATTTACTGTTGTCGCTTCCCGATCTCTCATGAGCATATGAATGTTTCGATGAGGGCAGTCCCTCAAAATATGGGGTTCTCCACAGCCCCAACATTTCAAGGGATCCTTCATTCTGACTGTTCCCTCCTTTTTACTGTCTCCATCTATTGGTTTTGAAGCCACTTGAGACTGTGCAGTTTGACTTTCTTTGGGTTTACTAAACCTTTTCCGTTGATGATCTCTGCCAAAATTCTTCAGATAGGCTGGTTTCTGTTTTCTCCCTTTGAATTCATTCTTATTTACCCAACTTTTCCCTTGATCAGTTTTTCCTTTGAACTGTTGGTAACACAATCTAGCTTTTCTAACAGCTTCGTCCATTGTTTTTGGGTTGTCAAACTCAATTTTCTCTTTGTATACCATAGGCAAACAATTCAGAAACCTCTGTACCTTTGCCTTTTCTTCCTTTATGTAAGGTACATATCTTAATAGATTGGTAAATTTAGTAACAAACTCATCGATAGTGAGCTGTCCCAATCTAAGCTCATGAAATTCTTTTGCTTTGTCATCATAGTACCGCTCATTCAAGTAGCGATTCTTGAATTTAGCCTGGAAATATTCCCAAGTAACTGTCTTTTCATCTATGGCATGCACCATCTTTGTCTCCTCCCACCACAAGGTAGCCTTACCTTGTAGCTAGTAGACAGCTAATCTGGCCTTCAAATTGCTTTCATACTCATAAACCTGGAAATACTTAATCATATTCAGCAACCAGGCTTCAGCATCTTCCTCCTTCTCCCCGTCATAGGAGGGAGGTTTGATTTTTCGGAATTCCCCTTGTAATTCCTTTTTCTGCTTATTCTGATGTCGAATAGCATCTTCCTCATCAGATTCATCAGTTTTTCTCTTTCCGAAACCTTCGCCTTCTTGGCTGTTCCGTGAGGTTAATTCCCTGATGAGCTTCTCCTTCTCCTCACTGGCTAATGACAATCTGTCATTCCGGCCTTTTATCTCAGCCAATTCTTGTTGCAAGTTTTGCAACATAGCCATCATGGCCGCATTGGGATCTGGCTCACCACGCAGATCTACATAAATTCCGCCACCTTCTTCCATTCTATCACCCCACTGCCCACTGTACACTACATAGAACAGGTCAGTGAAAAGAAAAGAACAACAAAAAAACAAACTTTTGTTACAGCAATAAAATTACACAGTGAGTACACAACAATTGTGAGCACAATGTCACCAGCCCAGTTTTATAACTTGGGCTCCGATACCATTTGTCCACACCTCCAAATTTCACACAGAAAAAAAAAAATTCTTCACGAACTCAGACTTTTAAGCATATGTTTATTATGACATTTCAAATCTTCTCACCATGATACTTTCCATCATCATATCCTGTCGAAATTAAACCCTCTACCACTACCTCTTACCTTAGGTTATTTTTTATTCAAAGGGTGAAGATATTTTATATGACTTTAATCATTACCCAGGTCTCGCATGACCTCGCGAACTCACCTTTGACTTTAATGGTCACACATCTCATTCATTTAATTATTGAAACTAACATAAATCATATGGTCCATTAACATGTAGTATATAACATGAATTGAATGAACCTTTGCCTAAGGGCATTTGCGACCCTTCCACTATCCATAGTTATGATTTTTCCGCCATGTATATTGGTATGGACTTTGGGGTATTGATTTTTCATATAATTCAATGTACATAATATGACGAATTGACTTTTTTTTATGCCTTTGGCATTAACATATATATACCTGGGTTGATATGACCACACATCACTGTACATAAGATTTTCAATCGATTTAAGATATGGTACTTGGAGTTGAGATCATTCTGCACATAAAGCGTATAGTCACAATTTGATTTGAGTTTCTATGTGCATCGCCGCGGTGAAATGTTTATCCACGTCGGCGTCGTGATACATAAATGCGTGTTGTGTGATTTATGTGGTTCTCCATATCCCTTCGTTTGCTTACGTGGTGAATCCACGTCGCTGGGCTTGCTCGGCTTACGTGCTGTACAACACTCACGCCAATATACGCACAGGATACCTTGAAATCAATTCAGATTTACACCCCATTAATGTTATACGGCGGGTCTTAACTCTCCACTGCTACCCTTTGATCCGTGTCTTGGCTTCTACGATTCTACCAAGTGGACGATGGCGATCAATTCCGGTTAGGGTTCAGGTGGTTTTTCGAAGAATTATATAAGCCCTGGGTGTAGAGTTAAGTCGGTTTTCCGCGTTCAAAACTTTGTTGTGCACCTCTGCGTCTGCACCATTCTACTTCTGCCGAGGGTTTTGCGATTCTCCGTTGCAGAGAAGAATTATGTCGCATCTGGTTCATCAACACGATATCAGGTAATTACCTCCGCGCTCATTTTTTTCTATTGTAGGTTTGAATGATTCAGAAAGTAGTTTGTAACGGCCATATGCTGGTTCTAAATATATATTCAATCATCAATAAGGTGAATGCATCTGGTTTTACGATTTTCAAGGTATACTTTCAACGCAAAGTGTGGTTGGTTTCTATTTTCAGGGTTATCGTCGACCCTACTCTGGCTATTTCATGAAATGAGACTAATTTGTTTTATGCCTCCTGTGTAGCGTGCTTCGCATCTCTTCAGGCAGACGTCTCCTCTTCAATGGATCTTTATGAGGTGGGTTTTTGTTCGTCCCGGCTCCGCATAAAATTGTTAATTCCTCCATATTATATTCGAGGGTGGTTCGTATTAATCCCTCTCTGTTTAATTTTCGATTGCAGGGCTTGGCGCATCTGAGATTTGCGTTTCACAGGTAGTGTTTTTAACACCATAATTATTTTCTTCATTCCCTTATTTCCCCACGATGGCGCAAATGGCTAATTCGCATTTTGGGTTTGAATTTGTTTTCTACAGGTAACCGGAGAGCTCTTGCATGCTTATGACAGCAGTTAGTAACCCTTTCAATCGTTATGGATGTTAACATCGGTCTCTTGGCCGTCCAGGTTGGTATACTTATGGGATTACTTCTCCTCTCCTGTTGCGTTGGGTCGTGGGAGTTGAAACACTGTTCTCTTGTGATGTTGCGCAGTGTTCCTTGAGGAACGAGACTCTATCCGAGTTGTGGTTTTTTTTTTTTCTTGTTATCGTTGTCACTCTTAGATGGCGGTCGTTTAAATTTTTTCTGTTGAGATAGGGGTTGTGAGTTTTATACCCCAGCCTGATAGGCTCAGCATGTATTTCAATATTTTTGGACATATATGTACTCCCTATTGTATTAGATCGAATTCAATATGCTACGCCACAGTATAAATGTACATGGACTGTATGAGTCATATATATGAATTCATACCATGGAATTTTGCTTTGTTTAGTTTACTCGTCAGAACAATATTTGGTTCTCGGTAATACTAATGTTGTTCCAGATTTCGTGGTTGCATTCATCAGAATTTCCAGGAAGCTGTATTTGGTGTTTATCTCTTCTTCTGATGTATTACGTTCATTCTTTTCTGTGGTTATAAATCTTCACTCGAGTACCTGTATCATAACTACAGTTTCTTATGTTCATGGATTTCATTGAATTGGTTTTACCATTATCTGTCTAGACATATGAATGGCATGCTGGAATTTATGAGTCGCTACTCATTTATAAACATATGATTAATATGTAGAAAATTCTAGAATCTATATTCTGCGATTTTCCAAAGTTGCATATATATATATATTTTCTATTTGCCAGTTTCTTCCCATTTACTTATATCTATATACAACTCTTGTCTACCTATGGGTTTGGTTGTAGATGTTTTTGTAGAGCTGGTTGTGGGTTTGGAATTCATTCCCTTTTTCCTCTTGGTCAAGGGAATATAGTGGTTACATAAATGCTACTGTGTATACTGTTGAAAATAATCTACTCTTTTCTCCTATGCTTCTCAAGCCTTAATCATAAATTACGCATCTATATGTATTCATTCTCGGTGCTATGATGTAGAGTAGTTCCATGAGGCCATTGTCTCTCGATAACCTTTTTCATATAATATTTACTCCTTTCCTCCACTAGACTAAGTGTGGCTTATATACAACCTTGTTGTTTTAGACCATTTAATTCACAAAATTGTAATAGAATTTTGGCGAACACGAGGGTACGATCCCTACATTGAGTCTCTCATTTTGTTCTTTCATACACAGTATAAATTTTAACTCATCTCTTGCTATTATTCCGGTATACTACAGTGAATTCAATTTCTCTCTATGGTATATGAAATAAAACTTATGCTAGGAAACAGAAGCAGATTAAACAATTTCACAACTTTTCCTGAAAGAACAAGGTTTCCTCAGATTTAACCCAACCCTGGGTTTAAAAATTCTGTGGGATTCTACCTTACAGGATTTTCCTCTACAACTATACAGAATTATCAGGTTATTGCCTGGTGATTACATTATGTTAAATGTAGACTAGTAAAATTTAATACCTTAGAGACAAATTTTGTTTTTATATGTAGCCAATTCATACCATAATAAACAGGAAGATAATTTAACTCATAAACATACCACTCGTGCAGTTGACCAACCTCCCAACCTTAGAGTTCTTATGTCTCCTAGAACTCTCCCCCGAGCTAAGATCACCTCCTGAAACAGATCAACCCCTAATCTGTACAAGAGCAGCTTATTTAAGCTATTGTTCCCCAAAGCATGTTTCTAATTCTGCGTCCAGAATCTCAGGATGCTTTTCTTCCTGTTTGCCTAGGCTTCCCAATTTAGGGACTCTTTAAAGCTGTTTTATGCTTTTCCTCAACTTTTCCAGCTTTTTACCTCTTCCCAACTACTTTCCTCATCATTGGGGAAATTCAGATTTCCTCAAAAATCTAAATTTAAAACTTATTGTCTTTCAAGGATTTTGAAAGGTTGTGGGGAAATATTTGCCTCATCCATCCTCACAGATTTAGCAAGTGATCTCATCATCTCATTTTTGGTCAATCTGCACCACAATAATTTATTCATTTCCTCAATTAAATGTTTAATTACATTCACAAAATAATTATCCTTTGGGGTCCACTCCCTTTAGGATTTGAAGTTCAAGTATCTAACTTTAAAATGCAATCACCTGAATTGGGGGTGTTACAAACCTCCTGAATTATGGAAATAATGTGCACAAAGTGATGAGATGGACCCTCACAAGATTTCCAGTTGAAATAATGGAAACTTCCTTCCTCCTTCAGATCTATAAGACTGGACTGCGCAATCCTTAAGGGGACTATGGCTGCATGGAGGTATAAAATGTTGGCCTGAATGTCGAATATAGATCTACTTATCTTGGAAGAATTAACTTGAGGAACAAGGTGAAAGGATGAATCCTCCACCGGTTTCCTAGATTAAGTGTTAGAAACAACCTTCACCTCTCAAACCCTCAAGAAGGAATGTGTAATTGCTGAGACTGAATGTGCATGTGACAGTGGTTGAATGTGGCACCAATGCCTGATGATGTATGGAAGCTCAAAGAAACCTTCCCAGAGTAAGCACTCGAACTCCCCCCTGGGTAGGGGTGGGATTTATGCTCGGAAACACTTGTGTGCTAGAAAACACTACAGACTTATCTAGACAGCATAAGCATGCATAGAAATGTCACATGACAAATCTATATCTAAAATGATAAAAGATGATAATAAAAAATCCTCCCTTCTATGATGCCTCCATCTTATATAATTTGTGAGCCTTCCATAGCCCTGACCCCTCTCATAATTGCATTGTACATGTGGCTAGTAGCCTCCATGAAGACTTCATTGTCTCTCCATGATCTCCATCATGTCTGCATTTAATTCCCACTCTCTCCATCATGTTTTCATTAGATGCACCACTTCCTCCACTATTTCATCATAAGCTCTTTATGATCTTAGTTTTAATGCACCTGATCTTAGCTGACCTCCTTCAAGATCTCCATGATTTTACATTAATAATCCATGATCCCCACACTTCCTTCATTTAAGAAGCTACTTGAGTACTCCATAATGCAGATCTAACTCTAAAATATCCACATACACACATAAAAAGTGGATTTTATTCATCTATGGGGTTTTTGGGTCCCTCCACACTCTTATTTACTTAATTAATTATGAAAATTAAGAACTCTAATATTCCAATTATCTTGTGGAAAATTGGAAATATTACAATTTGTGGATGGCTAAACAATATTGCATCCTTCCTATTAGTCGCTAATAATATGTGGAAGTAGACATCGCTGGTGTGAAGACTTATGCTAACTTTGAACTCATTGATATCAATGGTGACAAAGTCTCATTTCTAGTATTATTGGGTGTTGATTGGGATATTGAGAATTATGCCATCATTGCTCTGGAGCACGAGACTACGACTTTAAAGGTATATGGAGTCTATTTTATTCAACCCTTGGATCATTATCATGGTCCTAGATACACAGAGCTCATTAATGATGCAAAATAAAATAATGTCTTAGATCAACTATAATAGCTAACTACTAGGAATAGGGGGGATTATATAAATCCTACAGTATATGGCTCTCTCAGTTTGTGAAGTGTTAAGCACATTGAATTTGGTTCAGAGGTTTTGCTAGAATATTGATAGCAGGGAGACCATGAAATATACTCTAGCAGATGTGCAACTATTTGATTAGTTTGGTGGATCGGTAGAAATGTAAGGCATAATCCTATTTTCAATAATCATGTTCTTATTGATTATTTTGTACAATAAATTGAATTTATTATTGTGGAGGAACAAAGGTTTCCCTTGATGGATGTTTTGCTTCAGACTATTGGGTGTGGAGCCTCATTTTCATCCTGATTCAGAGATCCTTGTTTTAGCCAGATGTATAGCCCAGGAAAATTGTACACCCCTGCAGCAGGGGGTTGCTCATTAGGTGGATGATCTGACGGTAGAAGTTATGTTTAGTTTAGGATTTTTTTCCCTAGAAGGAAACCCCTCGCTTTGAATGAGGGTGTTGTATTGTGGCTGTGTATTGTATGTGTATTCTCAGAGAGAGAAACAGAGAGGGAGACTGTGAGAGAGAACAGAGGATATTACAACGGATCTGCTGTAGGTTGTGTCTCTTCATTTTGCAAGATAATAGAAAGGAAGGACTGGTTGTTCGAGGTGGACGTAGCCCAAACTGCATGAACCACATATATCTGTGTCTCTCTGGTTTGATGTGTTTTGTGTGCTTGTATTTTTCGCATATTTTATGTATTGCATTGCTCTGTAATATATAATTTTTCTAACACAACCTACTCCTACCAGATGGTGGGATCCTCACTACAATTACCTCTCTTCTTGGGAAATCATAAAATATTCTCTCATATGCAGATTTTTTGAATTGGAAAAGGAAAATTGCCTTATCTAGCTATATGAAGGCCATACCATCATTGAAACACATGTTAAGGCTTATACTGCAAAATGGAAGAATAAAAAAGTACCTATTGAATTGTGGGTACATTACTTTATTCATACCTTGGGACCTATTCCTAATGACTAGTATTTAAAAGAGGAGATGAACTTGGAAGACTTCTAGTTGGGATGAGTTGGTTTTTCAATTTTGTGTTGATTTCAATTTCTCAAGTGAATATGTACATATTTCAAAATATTTGAAGACTCTAAGGTGAGTCTTATTTCCCACTTGGAAGCCTTTTGCAGAATTCATTGATAATTATAGTTGCAGAGCTATCCCTGATTCAGGTTTCCATAAAGTTTTTTTCTTGTGGAAAAATCGACAGGGAAGCTAATGATGAAGATTTGGAAGGATTAATGCATCTCTCTTTACAGGAATATGAATGGGAATGAAACATCAAGGATTACCCCCCTTAGGATGCCCCACATCTACAACCCTTGAAGCTACGAAAGTTCAATATTGGCTCTGATGAGAAGCCTAAGTTGACCTATATTAGAGACTATTGGGATGAACAAATACAAAGGAGATTATTTATTTGCTTAAATAGTATGAGGATCTATTCCTTGCTTCAATTTTATAGTTGAATGGTATTAAAGGATATTTGGGAGAGATGAAAAATAATTATGAATCCTGATGCACGTCTTATAAAGAACCATCCAAATTCGTTGAATCATAGATTCAAGGAGAAGGTCAAAAGGAAAATTGACAAGATGTCAGCGACAAGACTCATATTTCCCATGGATGAAGCCAAATGTATAATCCCTATAGTCATCCAAGGTAAGAAGGACTCTAAAGAGATTAGAGTATGTGTTTATTATCACAACTTGAACACTGACTATGTTCATGATCCATTTCCCACTCCTTGGTGTGATGGAGTGTTATATAATGTTGCAAGAAAAGAAGCCTAATCCTTTATAGATGGGTTATCAAGATATCATCAGGTGTGGATCATAGAGGAAGTTAAGAATAAGACTACCTTAAAGATGAAATGGGGTTCATATGCCTATCATGTGATGTCATTTGGTCTTAAGAATGTTCTTGCATTTTTTTCTAGAATTTTTATCGCAACCTTCAGAGAATATATAGACAAGTTCCCTGAGATTTACATGTATGAATAGATACTTTACAACCTCCAAAAAAATCACTCAATTTACTTAAGGGTGATATTTTATCGATGTATATAGTTACTGATGTCTCTCAACCTGAAGAAGTGTATTTTTATTGTACCTTTTGGGACTTTATTGGGGCATATCATTTATAAGGTTAGTGTTTCAGTTGACCCAGCCAAGGTTGCAGTCATCCACAACATGCCTCCTCCAACAAGTATTAAACAACTTAGACCCAATTTTTGACATATAGGGTATTATCGCAAATTCATGTGCAACTATGCTTTGATTACTATACCACTAGATAAGTTGTTGAATAAGACTACACCTTTTATTTGGAGCTCTAAATGTGATATAACATTTGAGACATTAAAATAGAATTTATCAAGTGCTCCAATTCTCATATATATGAGCTAGAATAAAAAATTCCATGTGCACATTAAGGTGTCTAGAATTGCTCTCAGTGCCATGCTTCCACAATCTGGAGAAGGAAATCTAGACCACCCTGTATACTTTTCTAGTCAGAAAATTTTTGTTTTTGAATGTAACTACACAACAACTAAGCGCGAGGCTCTAGACATGGTATATTCACTTCAGAAGTTTCATCATTATTTGTTGGGTGGTCATTTTAAATTCTTTACATATCAATAAGCTCTTAAGTACTTAGTTAATAAGTCAATGTCGGGAGGGAGGATTTGTTGATGTTTGCTACTATTTAAAGAATTTATTTTGAGGTTATTATAAATCTTGAATTAACCAATGCATTACCATATCATCCTTCCTGCATGGAGTCAAACGAATCTGGAGGATTCATCAATGATCAACTTCTTGATGCGGACTTGTTCCGAGTTGAGGTTGTTCCAAACTATCTTGAAGATATTGCAAATTTTTTTAACTATTGTTAAGCACCTAGACGACTATTCCACTATCTAAAAGAGGCATTTGGTTCTCCTAGCAATCGATTATTAGTTGATTGCAAGTAAATTATATAAGTTGGGACTTGATAACATTTTGCGCACATGTATTTTGATTCATGAGAGAGATGATATCTTATGGGAATTCCATAGTGGTTTTAAGAGAGGATAGATAGGAGGTAAATCCACTGCACGAAAGGTGCTTCAAGTAGGATTATGGTGGGAAACCTTGTTTAAGGATGTGAAAGAAATTGTTAAGACTTTTGATTTTTACTGAAGGGTTGGAATGCCCTCTCATTTACATGAAATTCCACTTCATCCAGTTATAGCGCTGAAATCTCTTTAAAAATGGGTTTTTTATTTTATCAGCCCCATTAATCATCCAACATGGCATTCCCATGCTAGATATATCATTACTGCAACCGATTACCTCACCAAGTGGGAAGACACAAATCTTGTAAAGGATTATACCACTAGGACTGCAACCGTATTTATATTTTAGAACATTATTACCAGCTTTGGATTCCTGAGAATCTTGACAACTAATTAGGGATCTAATTTCATCAATAACATCATTGCAACCCTAACACATGAATTCTTAATATATCATCATAAGAGTTGTCCTTATCATATGTATGCTAATGGAACAGTGGAGGAAATCAATAAAATTTAGGAGAAGGGACTCAACAATATTTGCTCGGTTAACAAAGATGATTAGGGTGAATTGGTTGTATTAAAATTATGGGCTTACATGACTACTACAAAAAGGTTACACAAGTACACTCCATTTCAATTGGTGTATGGAAAGGAAGTTGTAGCCCTTGTGAAATTTATTGTTCCTAACCTTTATATTGTGCAAGCCACTATGATGACCGATGATGAATATGTTGCTTAAATATTTCAAGCATTATGGGAGCTTGATGAGAAACGATTCCTAGAATATTTCCATAAAAGTGTGGTGAAACAAAGGAAAAAGGCTTGGCATGATTTCCATATTAATAATAAGTCCTTTTCGATTATAAATCGATTTCTTCTCTATGAAAGTAAATATTTAAAATATCCTCGAAAACTTTAGATACATTGGTTGTGACCATTTATAGTTGAAAAAATAAGGGATTTTGGAGTTGTTAATCTCACGTAACTCGATGGGATTCTCATGCCTATTTGGATGAATGGATCTCGCTTGAAGCCCTATTGTGGCACCTAAACTCATATATGTTTCTTGCTCTCTATCTAAGAGCATAAATTAGGTCTTAACATAGAGTCAATTGGTCTTTTGGTTTCTAGTCACTTATTTTAGTTAGGTTAGTATTTTCTTGTTTTCTTGTTGCATCATATCGTAACCAATTGTGGTTGGGGAGGTATAGTTCATGTTACACCTTGTACTTTTGTGTCATTTATTTCCTATTACGTCTGTGTATTCTCATTCTATCGAGTCATGCCCATGGACGACTTTCTTGATTTTTCTCTCGGCTAAATTTCATCGGTTGTACTATTGCTTTTATGTGTCTATGATGTCAAGTAATTTTTGGTCCTTCACATTGTAAATTGGGGTTTGTGTCTCAGTCATAATAAATTTCCACATTAAACTTTGGTTTAGTCATTATTTCCATTTAATGTCTAGTGGGTGAATTAAATATTGAATTATGGGGATTTTCTACAAATAGGGGAAGTCAAATTGGTTTCACTCATTCGTTTCCATTTCCTAACTTAAACTTTCCGCGTTGGCATTTGTGTCCAATCCTGTAGTTTCCAGTCTCAGATAATGTCCCCCTATCTACATAATTTATAGTAATAAGCATTTAAATATGGTATAAATCATTAAACATCTTGTTCCTTTCAATTTTTTTGATTCTTGTATTGATCCTCTAAATGAATTGTAGGGAAAATATGAGAAGGAAATACTATTTGACCATGATTTATCTGATTCTGCACTTTTCCCAACCCTTAAACCTCATGTTTATATGAAATTACTTTAGATATTAAACTTGATTTTTAGTTGCTGCAAAAGTCAACCCTAAAAAAGTTGTGATATCTCCCAATATTTGCGACCACTAATGAAGGCAGCACTCGTGAGGTTTCTCAACACCTCAATTTCCTAATTAGTTTCATTCATAATGGCTCATTATGGCTAGATAAGGTGTACCCAATCCATGTGCATGAAATTCACCAGCTCATTGGTCTGACCATCAATGGGGAGGATGTGTCGACTGCTTTCCAAGGTACCTTTAACCACTGAAAGAAGTCAGTTACCACTCATATTTATTACAAATATGGTACCAAATGCTGAGGTCGTCGAGCCATGATTGAGCTCATCATCAATGAACAAGTTAAATTTTCCTGCTATCCTATTGCATGCAAGGTGACCCAAATTTTCACTAAGGGAAAGTGCACTCTCAATGCTATCTCTGTCCTTGAGTTTTGTATCCAAGGTGAGAAGTTGAGTTGGTGTAAATTTATGTTGGATGATTTTTTCCTTTCTTGTGAAGAAGTTTACAAGTGTGGAGTATTTTTTATATATGGATACTTAGTTCTTGCAATTGTGATGATGAAGTGGTGTCCTCCTAAAGGTCATGTTTTGGCTTGTATACCAGATGGAAAAGTTATCGCTCTTTGATTTTACCCTTGGAAAGCTCGCTCCAACTCCACCAACATCTCTTTCAATGAAAACGCCTTTGGGGATTGGTATAGTAAGATAATTGAATCCACCTAGATTGTAAGGATTCCTTAGTCTATCTTTGACAAGAATCCATAACAAATGTGGTTCGGTATCGACCATAACCACTCATATGTCTTCCCAAAAGTCATTGATAAATATACATTCCATATGATGGATTTTCCCTTCTACATAAAAAATATTGTATTTCCCAAGGAAGTTCTACCTTGGACAAGTGTTCAAAAAATGCTCACATTTGTGAGAATATCGTATTCAGTAGAGAGTTTGAGACAAAGGGATTTATCTGCATCCATTGCATATTCATCTCATAAATTTCCTACTATAGTCATTTCAAACACCTAACCTTTTTTCAAATGACTTTGATCATGTCTCACATCCATCAATCCTAATATCTCAAACGTTGAGTCCTTGGTAAGTATATTTGTCATAACTTCATCTATTCATGATGATGTACCTTTTATGGGTGAGACATTTAAGCCTAAATCTCCTCATGTGTTTTCAATGGCCCCCTTATCTGTGCCACCCACTATTTCTATTTATCTTCCTTATGTTTCTGCATCTTTCTATTTTTCTAGTTTAATACCTTTGTATTTGGTCTTAGAATCATTAAATTTCTTGATTCAAAGCGTCCTCCCCCTATTCTAACTCCCTCCATAATTTTTTTTATCCTTGATGATGAACCAATGGAGCCTATTCCACTAGCAACTAATATCAAAGAATAGGAAAATACTCATCTCTGATTCCAATCTTCCCAATCCCACATCTTCATGAAAATCACGTGTCTCTTTAGATATTGTCTCTAATGTCGTGTCTATCCATGCTCATCAGGAGAAAACTGGAAAGATGTGGCAAGATATTTAAGTCTTGATTGACAAAAAGATGGTTTTAGAACTAAGGGACATGCCAGGAAAAAGTGATATACCAACAACAATCATTTCACATACTGCTCAGCCTATTTCAACAGATCTAGGAGAAGCAAGTAGGAGTACCATTTTATATGAATTATATATTTTCATCTGAGACCCTATTCATTTTAAATAAGTCTTCAAAAATTTTTGCATGATCCTTGGATATTACTTCATTTCTTCCTCCTGGGATAATTTCTAAACTTTATTAAGATATTCACCAATAGTAGGTCAACACTCTAGAGATTTTTCCACGCACTCATTTTGAAAATTGTTTTGCAAGTGGACAATCATTACAATAAAAGTTTTCACAATTTGATACATTGTCCACTAAGGACCTTCAACACTGGTCTTCTAACTATTTGTTCCATTTTATTAGAGCTTCATCAGTGTAGTTGGAGGATCACTTGATCCTAACAGACTCAAGACACAATGACCTAACTCAAGTATATGAGAAACAACAACAACAACGACTCCTCCAGTTTATGGAGAAGTGAGGCCAGTTTTGTGCCCAAAAAGAACAACTTGAATAACATGTAGCTAATATCTATGCCAAGTTCCAAAAGATGTGGCTAGTTATTGTGGACAATGTCTCTAATGTGCCAGCGGATGTCTTTTCTTATGGGCCAATGCACTGTGTTATCACTAAGTTGGTACAAATGGGTTGATCCACCAGTCAACCTAGAGTAACTCTTTCAAACTTACTGCTAGCCGAAAATTAGCCTTTTTAGCCTGAGAGGGCTCTCTCAGAGATAAATATGATTTTATGCAAATGAAGTTCAAAAAATGGCTAACTCTAAAATAGTGTTTTAAGTGTGTCTATATGCAGGTGAAAGATGTCGAGAAATCACTACCATTGGGCATATGGATTCAGTGTAAATGAACTCAATGACATGGGAACTCTTCTTATGGAAGATGAGGCATACAAATGTTCTAACAAAAATATAACATACACAGATACAAAATGGTCTAATGTTTGAAGGAAGTTAGAGCATGATATACATGAATTATAAGTAATCAAACATCAGAGTACTGAAGATAAAATTGTAGAATACATAAGAAAAATACTCATGAAAACATCAATGAATCTCAAGTGAAGAAAAGCCAATTACCACTGTATATTACTGATAAGAAGTTTTAACAATAGTATTTTTGTAGTTAACATCAATCAACCTTCTATCCTTTGATAATCTGCCTATTAATAGGCTTAGGCATAATTACATTTGGTCTGTCAATAAGGCTAGAGCTTTGAGTCTCTCTCATGACACCTAATCTAACCATAAGAAAATTACATGGAGATAAAACTGACAACTACTAATTTTAGGACTTAGAAACCTAGTAGGACTCTATAGCCTATTTATCACATCAAAAAAATTTAATACTACATATTTACGTTGAGGAAAGTCATGTGCCTAGATGGAAATTACCATTACCAAATATTAATTTCCCCCACCAAGTCAGGAGACTTCTCGTCCTACCTTTTAGGAGGTGGTGTCATGATGATTGACGAGTGCTTTCATGATGAGTTGCAAAACTGAAAATTATGTCTTCTAAGACCATTTCTCCATCAAAACATTCCCCTAATGACCCCTAACTTTTCCACGTGGCTGGGTTATCTCAAATATATCATCAAAATTTGAAAAATCTCCAAAAAAAATTTCATTATAGAAACATGAGACTTTAGGGAAGCTTGTAGAAAAAATTTGTAGCACTTTTAATTTGACCATCTCTGCCACCTATTTGATCGCTTTGTTGATCTGGGGCTGTTTATTGAGTCATAACAACTAAACAGAAACCTTTACCTGCCTCCTTCATTAAATTACATGTGATTTATAACAAAAAGAAACCTACAACATAATATCCCTAATTTAGCTTTTAGCTAATTAGAATATTAAATTTTATCTTCCTTAATTAATAGATGAATAAGAGGGTAGAGGGACCCATAAATCCGTTTAGTAGGAATAAAACCACTTCTTAATGTGAATTTGGATCAATGCATCTAGATGGGGTCAAGATGAATAAGCCAGTTCTTGGTGTGAATGTGGGTCAATTCATGTGGATGGGGTCAATTTGACCAAATCAATATTGCAATTATGGAGGCAGTGGAGACAATGGAGGACAACACAATCATAATGGAGGTTAGTGGCCATGAGAGTAACATCATTATTATGTGGGGCCAAGGGGGTGAGGGCTCACAAGCATATAAGGAAGGGGATGGCAGCCATAGAAATCATTCTAAATATTTTTTGTGTCTAGTCTTTTATGAATTTCTGCACGCTTCAGCTACTTAGCGGAGTCTGCTATGCTGTTTAGCACAAGGGTGTTTCCGAGCATAAATCCAACACTCATGGGGGCTTCGAGTGCCCACTCGGGAGAGGTTCCTTTGAGCTTCATTCCATCATCCGGCATTAGGCCAATCTTTAGTCACCTTTAGTAGCGCAATATCCTTCAAGAATTGTGTAATTCAGGAGGGAAGTTGTAGTGGAGGCTTGAGAACCCAAGTTCTTGAGCTTGTTTTCCAGTGAGGGGCGATACCCTTCATCCAGAAGATCAGTGGGGAGGAGTATTAGCTATTTTCAAATCATATCATCCACCTCCAATTAGTTACTCAGTTGCAATGCGTTATTCAGCCCTAGGGCTTCATTTTCCTTCTTGACTATTTCAAGAAACCCCTCCTGGGTTATCTTGGAAATGTGCTAGAAAGCCTAGATCTTTGATCCCCGCATTTTTTGAGCACCTTATCATCAAATCCATGTATTCTTAGTTTCCAATTGTAGTGATTGCCAATAGCACTGCACAGTCATAGCCTTTCAACATTTGATATATCAACATTTTTTCAGTTCTTGGTGTATTGGGTCATTTTAGGCTTGTTTTGCCTAGCTTGAGTGTCTTTTTCCTCATGATATTGTCTTCATTTCTGCTATTATCTATAATAAAATGGCTCAATGATCTACTCATGTTTTGATGTATTGATATTTATTGAAATTTCGAGATTTATGTTCAATATTCTTGTTTTCCCTGTTTTGGAATATTACAATGGTATCAGAGCTCATAGACTTGGCTCAGCCTGTGGAACAACTGGTCTATGACAAACGAAGATAGAGAGTACATTACAGACCGGACAAGGAGATACAAAAACGGAGAACGCAAAAATCTATTGGAATAAGAAGTGATGGTTTTGCGTTAGATGCTTCAAGAAAATGAAGATGAATATCAAAAATCCGATACATGGGTTTTGTGGAGAACGAACCAATTTTATTTTAGCATGTGCAGTTTTTCCAAATTCATTCTAGATTGAGAGAAACAGAAGGTTCTCTGAGAGATACAAAAACTAAAAACACAAAAATTCATTGGGATAAAATGTGACGATTTTGCATTAGTTGTTTCAGGAAAATGAAGATGAATCTCAAAAATATGAGGCATGGATTTTGTGTAGAACAAACCAATTCTATTTGTTTATGAGATGTTTCTCCAAATCCGGTCTCGATTGAGAGAAATGGGATTTTAGGAAAAATAAGTTTCACGAGTTCAAATATAGAATAAATGTAGGGAATTTTATTGATAGAGAAGTAACAGTAAATGATGATCCTAAAAATTTCAAGTTTTTTAGCTTTTATACAACTTTATCAATAGAAATAGGTGATTTTAATGCATTGTGTATATATCTAGGTGCTTCTGTTCATATGAGATTTCATAAAAATTGGTTTGAAATTTATTGTGAAAAAAAGAATGGTGCTAAAATATGTCTTGGTAATGATAGATGTCATAAAATAAAAGGCTATGGTGATATATGTGTGACTTTTCCAAGTGGTAATGTGAAACAAATTAAGAATCTAATGTTTGTGCCATGGATTAAGAAACATTTAATATTAATTTGAAAAATTACATATCAAGGCTTAAAAGTTGAAATTGTGAAGTCGGGTTTTCTAGTGAAGGACATACAAGATGACTACAAGTTATGGAAACATGAATTAGAATAAGATACATATAAAAACTTCATGCCACTATTAAATATCAAGCGTTATTATCAACAACCATGTCAACCGAATAGTTATAACACTCAAGGTATGGTGATATAAATTTTAAACACCTAGCTTTAGTACAAAATAAAAAGATGGTAGAGGGTATTAAAGTTTTTAAGAATGAGGACTGAGTTTTATGGTTGTGCAATAGAAAAAGAACATATGAATGAATTTCTTATAAGTACATAAAAAAAAAAGAAATAGGAAGATTCTTGAATTAGTGCATATCGATGTATGTGGGCCAATGCAAACATAATCACTTGGTGAAGCTTCTTATTTTCTTATATTCATTGATGATAAAATAAAATTTACATGGGTTTATTTCATAAGAAATAATAGTACAGTCTATTTGAATATTTCAAAGAGGTTACAAAAATGGTTGAAAAGTAAATAGGAAAACAAATCAATATCATTTCGTCATATCAAAGAGTAGAATGCACATCATAGATTTCATCAATACTATAAGGACAATGGGATTCATGAATAATATGAAATTTCATATACCCATCAATGGAAACATACTCATCAATGAAATGGTGTGGTTGAGAAGAAAAATAAAACCTTGGTTCAATGTGATAGAAACATGATTAAAGATAAGAATATTTCTGATTTTTCGGGTTGAAGCAATAAGTATTGCTATGCATATAAAAGACAGAAGTTCAACCAAATTTTTAGAGAATAAAACTCCTTGTCAAGAATTTTATGGTTATAAATCGGTTGTTAATCATTTGAAATTTTTTTGGAATAAACCATCTTCTAAATTTCAAAGGAAGATAGAAGGAAAATTAATTTAAACATGATCAAATGTCTCTTCATTGGTTATTTTTCTAACCATAAAGATTAAATAACATATGATCCCATTAATCATAATATTTTTTGCAAGTAGAGATGTTATGTTTCATCATTATGTAAATGATGTTTAAAAATAAAATTATCAATATGTATGGAAACTTCCTAAAGAAGATATTCAAAGTGAAAAAGCAGAATAAATTGAAGATAAACAATATTATATTGAAGAAATAAGTATAATTAATCTGGAATAAGTCAAAATATACCAAGGAACAATAGAATAGCTTCATATGTAAAGTGGCACTAGAAAGATCTATAACTAAAATTCAAGCATCTATGATGACTCAAGTTGTAGGTATAGAAGAACCTTTGAATTTTGGGAAAGAAAAGGACCGAAAGGAATGGATATATGCTATGACTGAGGAATATGATTCCATAATGAAAAATGAATCTTGGAAGCTTATATAATTTCCCAAAAATATAAATACAAATGATTTTTTCAAAACTAGATTTTTTCCAAAAATATAAATACAAATGATTTTTTTTCAAAGTTGATGGTGGTATAAACAAGATTGAAGCTAGATTGGTTGTAAAAGGGCTATCTATAAAATAAGTAGTAGAGTATGGGGATTTTTTTCACTTACAGTTAAAATTAATACTATTATATTAATGATTTTATGAGATAACGTACATTTGTAAACTACATAATTTGGATGTTAAGCCAACTATTTTGGATGATGAATTAAACGAAGAAGTATATCTTGTTCAACTAAATGGTTTTTTAAAGTAGATACAATAATATCTTGTGTGTGGGTTAAATAAACCACCATATCATCTCAAGTAGGCTCCTAGGTCATCTTATGGGAAAATTGGCAACTTCTTCTTTTAGCAAAGTTTCATCAGAAGTAACAACGATCTAAATATTTGCATAAAGAAAGAGGGAAATGTGAATATTAATTTGATATCATTGTATATTGATGATTTAGCAATAATAGGGAGTGTTAAGAAATTGGTTGACAAGATAAAAGGGTAGTTATCATAGGAACTTGAATGAAGGATCTTGGTTAGATGCATCACTATTTAGGCATTAAGGTTTGGAGGGAAAATGGTAACACTTTGATCACTCAAAGTTATTTAATTTTCGATTTGGTAGGAGATTGTATGATATAGAACCCAACACTAGATATGCATTTAGTACATGATCTAAAGTTGTTTCTTGTAGTAATAATAAGTAATTAATTGTCTCCTTGTCCTCAATTGAAGTGGAGTATAAAGAATAATGTAATGCTACCTATGAAGCAATTTGTCTAAGATGAATATTATTAGATACATGGGACAAAGGAAAAGAATACATACATCTATAAAATTTCATAATCAAAGCTAAATTATTTGGTAAATAATCTAATTTATCATGCAAAATTAAAGCACATTGAAACTGAGTATCACTTTTTGAGAGAAAAAATTCAATCAGAAGAAATTGATCTAACATACCATGACAAAAATCATAATGCGGTGGATATATTCACCAAGACTGTGAGAAAGGATACATTTGTAACATGTAAAGACAAGATATGAATAATAGAAAATTAATTCCTCCATTAAGAGGGGTGATAGAAATATTTGTGCAAATGAATCGTTAGCAAGTCATTGGAATCAAGATCAAGATCATTAGAATCTTGTTTATAAAAAATGTATCCTTTTTCATGCTATATATGTTTGTGTTTTCATAATAAACGAATAAGATGGTGATGGATTTCTCTCTTTATCTATTTATATTATTGATGGATGTTTTTTTACCAAGCTTATAAAGTAGTTAGAATTCAATATCATCTAGTTGTTTTATGTGGGTTGATGACATACATGGTTAATCCACTTTCTATCTAAATACTATTGAAAGAAAGAGGAAAGCAATTTAAGGGGAGTTTCGAAATGGCTAACCTTGTACCAACACTCCATCTTTGGACAAAGTCTATGATGAGAGGAATATTTATATATATATAGATTAACTCAAATGATTGTGAACAATATTATTATACATTTTGATAGTTCATGTCAACAAATACTTGATTCAAATCCCCAAAATTAGGTGTATTTTCAAATGAGATTTTCTTTTGAACACATACATACACATAGAAATAGATATAGCTGTTAGGCTTTCACCAATATTATTTAACTTTTAGCTAGATTCATATCATCATAAACTCCAACTAAATCCATTAAATAAGAAAAACTAGTTTAAAAAAATATAAGATAGTCGATTTGACTTTTTAAAATATATAAGGTTGATAGTGGTTGTGGATTCAAACCGCGTATTCATATAGAATTACTATATATATTTATAGAATTATTATAGATATATTAATTGATAAATAATATTTATCAAATAAAACCTAAATAAATGGGGAATTTTCTTATAATAACAAAATACAAAATACAATGGAAATGAAATTTTATATAATATTATAATATTATAGGGATGCATTTTAAATTAAAGTCCTACCATCATAGAAGAAAGGGTATATGAAAAGATAGCTATGGCCATGATGACTTAATTGAACGTAATGGATTCGAGTAAGTAAAGAGAGGAGTTTTTTATAACGCTCCCAAAAAAACTGACAGCATGTTAATATAGGTTGAAGCGCACATTTGATTAAATAAACACATAGTTATGTTATTAATCCATGTAATTTTGAAATTTATATTAATATTTTTTTAATTTAATTAATTATCAATTTAAGATTAATTTATTAATACAATTTTAAATTTAAATTCATTGATAAATTGTGAAAATGATTATTGGTAAAGCATTAACACATTTTTAAATTTGAAATATGAAATATATTATAATGTTTTTTTTTTAAATAAAATTTTTAAAAAAAATATTTATAAAATATATAAATAATTTATTAATTAAATTGTATTTAATTACTTGAATTATTAATTTATTTTTAATAATAAATTTATTTATTAAAAATAAAAATATGTATAAATTTGAGTAAGAAAAAGATAAAAAATTTATATCAAAAATTTGGAAATTAAAGAAAATATTAATTTCAAAAGTTCAAAGTTTAATTGTTAATAAAGGTTTACTTATGAATTCAATTCAATTGATTAAAAAAGAAAATGATTAAATCAAGTGTGAAAGTGTAATTAAAGTTATTGATGACATATAAATAAATAATTTGACATTGATGAGGTATGAATCAATTTCAAGATCCTATTATTAAAAATGTGAATTAGTTTTAAGTTTTAATATTACATTTTTAACAATAGGTTAGTGCAAATTCCTTCGTTGACTTTTGGGTAGGTTTTAGTGGACAAACTAAAGTTGATTAAGGCAATTCTCGTAATATATTTAGTTGAGCTTTGATTTCATTAATTCACATATTTATTTTGGTTGAGATTGATTGTTATTCATGTTCAATAGCATCCATGACCTCGTATACATATTAGAAGACTTTATAAAGCAGACATTGTGCATGCAAACACCTTCATGGCAGTATATCTCTTTCCTTCTCATTCAGTGTTTAATTATCTAACTTATTTCTAAGTAAAACATAACGGGTTGGGTTAATAGCCTAAATATGAAAATGTATAAATATATATAATTTTATAGAAAAAAGAATTTGTTTAAAATTCTTATTTATATTCTTTGAAAAATGATTTATACTATTTTACAATATACTATAATTTTTCCATTTAGTTTTTTGTTCCATTTTGGATATACTAATTATTTGAGACTCCTTTATGTTTCCCTTATCTCATTGGGTAAAACAAGTATTATAACTAACTAATTCTTGAATTACATCTTTTTGTCTTTAGTGGTGTTTAGTAATGATGGATTATATTTGTCTATTTATTTTGGAATAGGATTTCTAGAAATTTAATTTAATTATCAATAATTATAGAGTGGATGAAAAAGATAAACTATCTCTATAGAATATTCACAACATATTTTATCTTAAAAGTAGCTATATATATTTTTTACTTTTAAATGGAATTATTAAAGAAATGTTGTGTCCACATGTAAAAAAAAATGTTTAATGCATGTGTGTATTACAATAGCAACCTATGGAAATAGTTTAGATTCACATTATAATTATAATATATCATTTCATGTACCTTACAATAAATTTCATGGCTAACTATTCACAATGAATTGGATATCATTACCATAAAACATGATATATATAATGTGTTTGACCCACGATATTTATTTTAAGGTTTAATCAATGTGGTAAAATATGAAACCCTTACACTGGATGAAGCTTCGATAACAGGCCAAATCCTAACGCCAAGTGTCCAGGTAACGCCGACTAAGATGCATAGTAGTTAGGGTAATTGATTTGGACGGAGGGAGGTTTTGGGTTAGTGTTCATTCTAGTCGAAGAGGAGGGGGAGCTGCCGCCTCTGCAACACGATGTCCATACACTTACCAGCCAAGTAATATTTTGCTTCTTGAGTTTCCTTCGCTCGGCTCACTCCTGTCGTCAGTCAATCCGAGTTATTGAGTTGAGCTCCTTTAAGCAGCCGAGGTTTTAGTAGTTTTAAGGGTTTTATGTTGCAATAGAGTCTGACTCTTGTGTACGGATTTCTCCGAAAGTTTTAATATTCATGAATTTGGCTGACTTTCAACCCTACATCTCTGATTCCTGCTCATTTCGCCATCTCCAAGTGAATATCTTTTTATTTACTCGCAACACTTTTGTTTTTTTCTTTCATTTCCCATGTATATCTTTGCTGAGACTAAGGCATCCCATTATTGGCGGACAGGGAATGGATGAGGAGGGTTTATCCTTCGAGTTTCCGACGTCTACTCTAGGTTGGGGAGTCTCCATGACTGCAAGAGGGTTTTTCCTCCTCAAATCCCAACATTCATTGTTAGCTTCTTCACGCTCGGTTCCTGGTTGCCATAAGAAAAACTATGGTAGGGTTAGTATGTGGTTAGACTATGCTAAATTTCATCAGTTCAATGGTTAATTACTTATCTAACCTAGCCATTTCTTTCTTGTTAGAAAAGAAGGTGGGATTAGTTTGGTGGATTCATCACAAGTAAGATTGTTTACGTGATTTCACTCTATATTCTTTCCAATACTTATAATTGCAATGTTGTTCTAACCCTGACATCCTCTTTATTGACAGGTGAGTGTAGGTATCGACTTCCTCTGTTTTTTCTTCAACACATTATTAAATATCGTTCATGACCATAGTCGAACCATACATGTATTCTTACGGTTCCTGTTCATGTTCTGCAGTACTCCCATGGAGGTTGGATGTCACAGTTATGAATTTGTTTATTCCCTTAATGTTTTAAGGCTAAGAGCACTCCTCCTCAGCATTTCAGGTTTACCATAGGGTTTTCATTTTGGCTCGAAGGATGAGAACCTTATAGTTGATTAATTGCCTGAATCGTGCAACTTGAACTTCTCGTTATCTAGTTCTGTATGTTTTTAAATGACATCTCACTAGTTGGCTAGAAATTTCGAATACTGATTACCGTGACTTCTTGGAGACAAATTATCTTGGCATGGTAAGGGTTTTTAATTCGATTTGTGAAGTTCTTTAATGCCTGTGTTTTTCTTCTTAATGTGAAACGTTGATTTTGAGAGGCACTACTATTTGTTTGTAGTTATTTTATATTTACCACAGAGATTTACCATCTTGGGTTTTTTTATTTATATCAAACTACTGGTAGTGCATATATTGCTTTTTAATTATAATTGATACATATATGGTGCTAATATAATGGTGCACATCCTTTTTTTACATTTTTAATATATATAGATATTCCATTATTTATTGGGTCCATTTCATAAGGAAATTTTATCAAGTAGCTTGTTGGTTCTGGTTTGAGATTTATAACTTTTTCTGTAGTGTGCCCTTTATAACTTTTTTGCTATATAAGACCCTGTCCTTCAAAGGTAGGTCTCTTGGGTTTCACTTATGGTGAACATGGGTCTGACCTGCCTCTGGTTCCTTAGATATTTTCTTGTACCTGAATAGGTACCATGCACAACCACGCTCTCCTAGTGGCCTGTAATTTAATGCTCTATATAAATGTAAGTTCACATATGTGGACATATATGCGACTATATTCTGCATTTTTCCTATCACACAGTCACTTATACACACAGAGTCAAGATTAGTATCATGCACAATCATATATTTA
The DNA here is from genome assembly GCA_034641835.2 of Pinus albicaulis. NCBI lineage: Eukaryota > Viridiplantae > Streptophyta > Pinopsida > Pinales > Pinaceae > Pinus > Pinus albicaulis. Next base: position 290,438,097 of record CM076577.1, on the reverse strand, counting down.
TTTTTATAGAGATTATGTACAAGCATATTTATTCAGTGCTACATATGCACTTGCTATTTCTATGCCAAACATATTGTAATATTTTCACTATATTTACCATTATTCTTTTCATTAAAAATCATTGAATCATACTTAGCTAATTAAGGAAATATTTACACAACTCCCACCTAAGTAATAGCACTCCTCCCTACCTATGAGACCAATCACCCTGGATCTACTGCACACTTGGGACTTGGGCTAAGTATGGCAGAAGGTCATGATCATCTGATCTCTACCATACATTATCCCTCCTCCTTTCTTAGCAATCCATTCCAAATTTTAAAAAAGCATTATTCTCCCCTCTTCCTTGCCTCAGATCCCCTAGCTCTATTGAATTTTTCTCTCTTAACAGGAGGAAGAGTTATGGCAGTAATCATGTACTTTACTCAAGGTCAAGTTGTGCATTCTTTTTAACTCGTGATAATTTAACAAAAGTGCATTCTTAAAATAAAATATAATTGTTATTTAGTTCATTTTGCCTTAGTAAATAAAATAATAGTAAAATAAAAAAGTCTTTTATTTTTCACCAAGGTACTTATACCACAAGTATTGATTTTGATTTATGAAATTAAACTTACTTATTGTTGTTTTACTATGATTTTTAGAAAAAAATAAGAAGAAGAAGGAGGAGGATGAAAGTAGGAATCAATCATTATTGTAAAAATAAAACATTAAAAAAAACCATTATTTATTAGACTTAAAATTTTTTTATAATACATAGCTTGTTTACTTTAGTATTATATTTTTATGTTCGAAAATATTTTAAAAAGGCTTTCTCAAATTTTAAAAAAATGACCATATAAAATTGAAATAAAATATATTCATAAAATTTTATGAAAGTATTTTTTTATCACCCACATTTTTTATATCATAAATATAATATTTTTTTATATTATTATATTTTAAAAATATTTATAATTTTCTTAAGAATAAAAAAAAAATATTTATATTTTAACAATATTAATTTTTATTTTTAAATGTCTATAGATGTAGAATAAACACTATATAAAGTTAAATCATGCCATGATATGATCCTAACATTTTAATTAATTATTAGTCAAAATGCTATGAACAACTTACTTTGATAAATATGTTGTATATGAACGATTTACAATGTGGTCCCGTCTTTTTAATCGTGGGGTCTGTCCTCATGGTTTCAAAGGTTCTTCATAAACGGCAGTCACTGCCTTCCCGCCTCTTCTCAAGCGAGCTCGTTGCTGGTCATTTTACAAGTATTTTATCTCTGCTTTTTGACCTGTGTAATATTACAAATTGGAAGAGAGCATGGATGCACAAAACAAAATATATTTTTATTATTCTATATCATAATCAAACGAATATATCACAATCTTTATAATATTGCTGAGATCCAACTAATTCTAATATTGGTGGGAGAGGTTGAGAGAATCTCTCAACAACCTCAACAAACTCAATCCAAGATATACTAAAGTAAGCATAATACTAACAAATCCTAATACCCTCCCTTAATGCTTACTTTACAAAACATATAATACTTAATCACAATTACAAAAGAATGACAACACTTTGAACTTTCGTTTCTTTGTCTGATCTGGTCTTCATCAGCAACTCTACCCACTCTACAATCTTCTGGACTTCGCTCTTTCTTTCTCCACATCTTCGAGCTTACCTTTCAACCCATTTAATGTACACCTGCTTCTGACCATCAACGTTGAATTTGTAATATTAAAGATTCTTGACACCCCCGAAGAAGAGTCTCGACACTGAACTACCCTATTGAAATATTTCCATCTGTGAAATAACCCCGAAGAATAAATTTCAACAGTGGTATAGGAAAACACTCTAGGTACAGAATATGATCAGCGATCAATTCTACAAAGTGATCTTTACACACAAGGATCTCAATGTATAACCTGTAACCGATGCTCTTGAAGCCCCGAGGAACGACAAGATCCATCAGCATATAACAAATTCACACAATAAAATTAGTCAATTGTCCTCTCAGCACCGAAGAACGTCAAGAACGACTAATTTAAATTGTGTAAATTTATTCAATAATTGGTTCTTTATTATAAAATTTTACAAACGAAAAACACTACTCTCACCAATAAACCCACAAATCCAACTTAGATAAAACCAATAACATGACCAACAACGACTGTGTTGACTAACACATTACACCCCAACTGATCTGAAAACAAACAGTGTGAACACAATCCATTAAAATCCTAACTGTTCTAAAAACGAACTACAGTGAGCACTATCCATCAAAATCTATTTTTAGTAATCAAACCACGCCTCCATTGACACGAACAACCCAATCAACGGAGCCACATCATCTACCTCTCCCACCTACTCAAATGGACTACATTTGGTGACATCTTCCACCTTAGCCTCGGTCCTCCCGGAAAAGAACATATCAGTTGCAACAACTCCTGGGGATACACAATTTGCAGTAATCTGAGTGCCCTTTAACTCCCGTGCCAAGATCCTCGTCATTATCTCCACAGTAAACGTCATTGTTGCGGAGTTTTGAACCTGGGCCGCGTCTTCAATGATTTCAAAAAAGGATACCGCCTGTGTAATGGAATTATTGAAATTAATTACAAGTTAATTGAGGTTGCAGAGTCTTTTTTTTTAAACTATCTGCAACCAAAACCACAGACTTAAACATCCAGCGCGACGGCGACAACCGAAGAATCTTGGGCTCCAAGTTACATGACAACTGCGTAGGTTCATCAACGTCTGCTGTCTGGATATAGTACTGCGTCATCGGGCTCTATCAAATGCCATAGTAATCAGGATAATCCGCGTTAGAAGTGAGCGGAAGTCGAGTTTTGCGTTCCCATTCTCGTTTGGATTCTGTTGCAAAGGAGACCTCTCAGATATGGGCGTTTGTCAGGCATGCAAGAACAACGGAGACTTTGTAAACCTGTACTCAAACTTGACAAGTGAAGCAACTAGTAGCGCAAGGCCAAAAAACTCATTATAGGATCTGCAACCGTGTTCAATCAAACATGCGAGGCCAAAATCACCTGTTGCTCGCAATTCTCGTGGAGATACAATAGAGCCGAGGAAGAGCCGAGGAAGCCCTGCAGGTAAACAATGAAAAATAATTCAACGCTCCTAATCTACGTATGTACAGACATCTCTTCCAAATTATTTCATTTTCCTAGACACTCCCGTGAGGGATTAAGCCCAGCTAGCCTCTGATACCATATTACAAATTGGAAGAGAGCAAGGATGCACAAAACAAAATATATTTTTATTATTCTATATCATGATCAAACGAATATATCACAATCTTTATAGTGTTGCTGAGATCCAACTAATTCTAATCTTCGTGAGAGAGGTTGAGAGAATCTCTCAACAACCTCAACAAACCAAATCCAAGATATACTAAAGTAATGGTTGGGAGGTATTTTGCTTTATTTTTTCATTGTCATCATAGATCCGATATGTATATAGCTATTATCTATGGTTTTTGGGGCACAAATTTAGTTAGTTTTCAAGTTAATGAGTGATGAAATTACTTTCTCTTTCTTGAGATTTTTTATAATTTGTAAATCATGATGTAATAGTTATGGCTTATGATGGCTACTATGACAGTGTTCTACTAATTAGTAGCTAATGCTTATAATTGTTACTATAAACTCATGTATTGTTTCAAGTATAATATGAATAATTTTTTTCTTTTAAAAAAAAAAAGAAAATAAACTATTTACATTTTAATTATTATTAATAAAAATTTCATAAAACACACTTCCCTATATCACTTGGGACAATAAATAGAGTTATCTTATCAAATCAAATTAACACTATATAAAAATATTATTTATATTTCTTTTAATTAATAATTAATTGAAATTATTTAGGTAAGCAACCTCTAAAGGAAAATATTGATTTACGAAAAAAAAACTTTTGAAAACATTTGATATTTTACAACACGTATATTTGAATTATTTTTTACCCCTGTAAACATGTATGCCACATTTTCCAATAGTACGTTGATCTGGAATTTGAGAAGGTCGGAAGGTAATTAGATTGCAGATTTAGAATTATATTAGAATGAGATGGAGGTATTAATTTTGAGGAGCTAGACTGTAGATTTACAAATATTTTAGAATGGATTTAGAAATATTTCAAAATTGACTGCAGAAAAGAGAAAGTTAAATATATTTTAAATTTATAAATATTTCAAAATTGAATAAAGAAAAGAGATTTTTTTTTAATATTTATTAAAATATTTGGAAATGTATTATATCAATATTTATACATTTTTTATAAATTTTTATTGAATTGTTAGTAGTAATATTGTTTAGTTTTACTAACACAATTGGTTGAGAATGTGTCAACTCAGCCAGCTTGTCTCAGATCAAATTTCAGCTTGGTGATTGTGCTCTGTGTTAGAGAAAAATACATGATAAAAAATACCGTAAGTGTGGCCCAGACAGAATGCATCCCTGAAAGAGTTTGAAAGCATAAATACCTCTGAGTCCAAACTCTTCAAACCACAAATCAAACCTGAAATATCACAAATAACTTGAGAAACAAAATAAACTATTATTGATAACCTTAACTCCTTTGCAACTAACCGGCTAAGGGTGAATGGAGAAGACAAACTCTCCGAGTTTGTAATATCCGAGTTCATAATATCTTGGCGGGCTCGGTAATAACATAATTTATAAAATTTGAGAAGGTTTGACAATTTATAAAATTTGAGAAGGTTTGACTCTGATTCCGTAACATAGATTTTATGGATCGTGGCCAACAGATTAGATAGATCCCACTGGAATAGATAGACCCCACTATGGACGTAGTTCCATTCTAGCTGTGACTAAAAGTACAGAACGCTAGGTATTGTTGATGTTAAAATTACAGAATGCTAGGTATGGAAAATTAGTATGGGTACACGTATCAGAATTTCTGAAATGGAATTCAAGTGATAGCTAGCTAGCTAGCTATATCGTTTATATGATTTTTGTGTCATCCTACCATAGAGAATATAGAGAATGCAGTTTCAATATAGAATGTAGTTTGAGTAGGATAGTCTTTGTCTTTTTTGGTTGGCAGTTTACATATTCAAATTTAGAGAGGTAGAATATTTATGTTTTTATAAACCGTAATCAAATGGCGATGTCAAAGTGGGTGCTTTGTCTCGATTAAGTTGATAACATAACTAAATTAAGTTGATAACATAACTAATTTTGATTTCAGCTTCAAAAATAACAATAAAATTGGATTATTACTATTATGTATCATTTTGATTTCAGATATATATTATGATACATATTTCTCAGATTCAATATCAAATAGTTATTCCAGATCTAGAAACAACATTCATTCATATGTAAATATTGATGATAAAGAATGATAAAAACAGGGTCGAACAGACAACGAATAAAAGAGCAACTGCAATGAACTCTTGGATAGCAGGGGCTACACAGGCGTACCAGTTACAGCAGCTGATGGTCAATCATCATTATCTGATCTGATCTCCGGTTCAGCTCTGCCTGCAACAAAAGCGCGTTTACTTCAATTGAATTCATAACAAATTCGTTATAAGCATCTGAATCTACATATCAAATTCGCCTCATATTAAACATATCCCATAGAATCTAAATCATCACATTACCCATTTTTCACAGATTTCTTGGACTGTTTTCAGCATGGGAATCATCTGAGTTCCATTGTTATCCCAATGAAGTAAATAGGCGTTGCAATGGCACTTAGAAAGCGTAGGTATAAAATGAATCTGGTTGTTGGAGGCGTCCACGTGACCGTGGGGGTGTTTCTTTCTTGCAAGATAACCTAATGTACTATGATAGAAAACCTAATCGACTCCTCTATTTAAAGTATCTGAATGAATCTACTCTTCTTACATGATATCTAAATTAACGAATGACGATTTGACAGCCACCCATGATATTAAAGGTGGCTCTGAGGTACCCTCATGTTAATTGTCGTATAAATATCTAGGTGAGTATATATATATATATATATAATGATCTTGAAAAGGAGAAAAAGAAAGTTGAGCCATTGGCTTCATGACAGTTATGGAATGGTAGGTGAATTTCCTGTAACTTTAAATAAATGCAAACAGACGATGCGAGGGACGCGACATGTAAATTAAACCCAACTTAAATACGATGCTGGCAAGATAAAACAACTTTAGGTTCGTATCAGCGGTGCGCTCAATGTTATGATCCAGTGACAGTTCGGTAAGAGATCGTGCAGCACATGAAAATATTTCGGTGCGTCTGGTATTAATAAAGGGGTGATTCATGTAGACTTAACGTGTCGGAGTTGCCAAACATTCATTCATCCACGTGATTCTCACAGCTCCTTGTTTATTAATAATTTGTGACCCACAATCCATCACAATCCATGAGGTGTCGATTAATGGCCATATATATTTCTTGGACTATAAGATAATAAATAATAAATGTGCTTGTGCTTACTGTTAAATTTAAATTAGTTTAAATTTAATGGTAGATATATGCCTAACAACATTTATTATTCTATAACTTAAAATATAATAATCACAGTCTATTGATTGTGAGGTTGTCTTTTACTTTACCATTTTAAATTTTATGTGAGAGATTAAAGAAAAACCTACTTTGAAATTTTAAAAAGTGTCTAAATTACCTTTTTAAATTTTATGCGATACATTAAAGATAAAACTACTTTGAAATTTTAAAAAGTGTCTAAATTAGATTTAGTTCCCACCATCTTGATGATAAATATTTAACTTCACATATTCTTAAGGATAAGTAAAATTTTATGTGAGAGATTAAAGATAAAGATACTTTGAAATTTTAAAAGGTGTCTAAATTAGATTTATTTTCCACTATCTTGATGATAAATATTTAACTTCACATATTCTTAAGGATAAGCATCCCGTTGTAAATAATATTTCTTTCCAATAAATTGTTTGCTCATAATAATAATAGCACTAGCAAAAATATATAATGGCAGCTTCCAAAAATTATAATAAGTTAAAGACAAAACCTGAAAGGTAACCCTACACCCAATATTGTAAGCCGCATTCCCATTATGATTTCGTCGAAAATGGAGGCGGTGTGGGTCGAGACCAACAAAACCCATTTGCTGAATATGGCAGGCAAAGCATGAATTCATAAAAGGACAACAGGGATTCTTTCACCATTTGAAGTGAAAATTAGGTTTTAGGCTGAAAACATCAATACCCCGTTTGCTGAACATGGCAGGCAACGTATCCATTCATAAAAGGACAATAGGGGTCCTTTCACCCTTTGAACTGAAAATTAGAATCCATTATGAAAACATCTTAACTTCGAAGAGACATGGACAGCTGGCTCTCTCTTGTGTCGAATAAGATGTAAAGGAGCCTTTGCTTTATCTTTCGGTCTAGTATGAGAGGGAAGAGCCTTTGCTTTTCAGGAAGCACATGGAGCCATGGGTAGAGCGAGAATGACGACAGTTATAGAACACTGTAGAAACAAAATGAATGAGTAAATCTATGGAACTGAAGTGATGAAATTACCAAAATGCTAACTTGGGTGGTAGAGCTATGAAACTGAAGTGATGAAATTACCAAAATGCTAATTTAGGTAGTAAAGTTATGAAACTGAAGTGATGAAATTACCAAAATGCTAACGAGGTGATAAATAGATGATAAATAAAAGAAGAAAATTACTCTGCAGGAAAGAATATAGGTAAAGGTAAATAGATGATAAATAAAAAAAGATAATTATTCTGCAAGAAAGAATATAGGTAAAGGAAAAACATCTTTTTTTTGAAGGAAGTAGTCTTAGTTGGTGCATTATTTCATTTTCCTTCTTGGAATTTTTCCATATAAATTTCCTTAAATGCTTAACTCCCATCTCTTCCAATCTCATTTCCTTACTAAACCTCTCCATCTCCTCCAATCTCATTTCCTCGTTAAACCTCACTTCATTCAACTCCCATTTCCTCAATAAACCTCTCCCATCTTGGCCAATCTCATTTTCTCATTAAACGTCGCTTGCACGGGAGTGTCACTTAACGCATCCATATGGCTACATGTAGTGTTCAAAAACGTACAAATACCTAATTTATGACTTTAAATAAAAACTATTTAATCTAATATTCACATTAAAAAATTATATGAAAATTTCTATACTTTGAGAAAACATTATCTATACGGTAGTATATATACTTTTATATACTTTGTAAAAATCATATATACTATTTTGTAGTATAATTACAACCATTTATAATAGGGGTCATTCTAAAAATTCTTAAAATATCTGTTGAGATTTTCTGTTCTAAATAAAATAGGAAAAATTTCAGTAGGTGACAAAAATTAGGAATTAGTTCCTAGATTAGCTCCAGTTTGTTGGGAGGGAGTTAATGCATCCTAAATTTGAGTTGAGAGGATTTATGAGGCTGTTAGATTCTCCTGCTATATAACAGGTATCCATACGTTTGTTTTGGTGAGTGTGTGTGGGTGTGTGAATTATGTAATCTCCTGTTTGAATAATAAAGATTGCCAATGCCCTGTTGTGTGGACGTAGCCCAGGAGGTTTGGGTGAACCACGGTAAAATCACTGTGTCTTCTTGTGCATGATTTATTTGCTGCGTATTTAATTGTTTTGCTGTGCATGATCTCCAACAATTGGTATCGGAGCTTTTGTTGGAGTGCGTTGAACGCAGGTGCGTGGAGTGCGTGGAGTGCTCCGGTTGAACGCTGGTGTTGCTGCTGAACACACAGTGATATATGCTGCGTCTGGGCTATGAACGTTTGGCAAGAGACGGTTGGACCTGGTGCTGCGTGGGACAGACACCTGCGCGCTGAATGAACAGCGTTGAATGGAGAAGAATCGTTGCATTTTTTAAGTCAATAAATAACGCTGGTTTATGCGTTGAAAACCAAATCGATTATAAATTTCACTTCTGGTTTATGCGTTGAAAACCAAACCATATGTGAGACGTATAAATTTCACTTCTGATTTCTGGTGTGAGTCTTATGCCGTGTTTTCAACGACAATGTTCATGTGTCCATTTGGTGTGTTAATACGAGAGCCATCAAAGAATATTAAAAATCCGCTGTGAGATAAAGTCAGTCTTGCTGGCGTTGCTGTAAGAAGCGGAATGCAGTAAAGAAGGCCGGTGTAAAAAGCTTCGTGGGCAGTAAAGAAGGCCGGTGTCCAGGGCTGAAGAAAGATGGCGAAAACTCAGAGTGCCCGTTTTGAGAACGATGTGCTTGGAGCCTTGTTGTCTGAGGCTGAGGAGACGAGGAAGAAGTCGAATGCAGACACCTCTACATCAGAGGTAATGATGGCCAGAGGTCGCTCGAGAGAGAGACACTCCGGGGGTAAGCATAGCAACTCTCGTTCAAAGTCGAAAGGGAAGAAGAGCAAAGTAAAGTGCTGGTTTTGTGGCAAATCGGGGCATTTGAAGAAGGATTGCTGGAAGCGACAACAATCTTCTAAAGAAGCTTCATCGACAGAGAAGAAGGAAGCAAACACGATAGATACAGGTTCGGCATCTGGTTCAGGTATGAGCGACGAAGTGTTATCAGTTAATTTGTCAAATCATGATCAACATTGGTTGTTAGATTCCGGTGCATCAAACAACATGTGTATTCATAGAGAATGGTTCAAGACGTATAGATCGGTTAATGATGGAGTCGTGTACATGGGTAATGATGTCACATCTAATATTGTGGGAATAGGGAGTATACAGCTGCAAATGTTTGATGGGACAACTAAAATGTTAACTGATGTAAGACATGTACCAGATTTAAGAAAAAATCTAATTTCACTGGGAGCACTTGACACAAATGGATATAAAACTGTAATTCAAGGTGGAGTAATGAAAATTTACAAAGGCATTTTACTAGTTATGAAAGCTAAGAAAGTAGGAAATCTATTTCAGTTAGAAGGAGGTACAGGGCCAGATTTTGTGTCTACTGTGTCTGAACATGACAGTAGTTCCATTCACTTATGGCATCAAAGATTAGGGCATATGAGTGAAAGAGGGTTGAAAATTTTGGTTGATCGCAAGTTACTTCCTAATCTAAGGTCTGGAAAGTTAGATTTCTGTAAACATTGCTTGTTTGGAAAACAAAGTAAACAAAAATTTAAAACAGGCAAACATACTAGTAAAGAGATACTTGATTATATTCATTCAGATGTTTGGGGTCCAGCCCCTACAGCGTCATATGGTGGCTCGTCATATTTTGTGTCGTTCATTGATGACTTTTCTAGGAAGGTGTGGGTCTACATGTTGAAAAGAAAGTCTGATGTTTTTTTAGTTTTCAAGCAGTTTAGAGCATTGGTAGAAAACAACACTGGTAGAACAATAAAGTGTTTAAGAACTGACAATGGTGGTGAGTTTACTTCCAAGGAGTTTGACAGCTATTGCAAGGATGCAGGGATCGAAAGACATAAGACCACGGTTTATACTCCTCAGCAAAATGGAGTTGCTGAACGCATGAACAGGACTCTTCTAGAGAGAGCAAGGAGTATGTTGAGTAACGCCGGGTTGCAAAAGGAGTTGTGGACGGAAGCAGTGGCAACAACTTGTTATGTGATAAACCGATCTCCATCGACGGTGATAGACTGCAAGATTCCGCAAGAGGTATGGAAAGGACACCCTTGTGATTATTCTAAACTCAGAGTGTTTGGTTGTGATGCATATGCTCTAGTGCCTAAACATCGGCGAACTAAGTTAGATCCAAAGTCTAAAAGGTATATCTTTGTTGGGTATGGTGTTGGAACAAAGGGATATAGATTGTGGGATCCTACTACCCGCAAAATCATCATCAACAGAGATGTAAAGTTTGATGAATCCTCTCTTGTACGGTTAGATGTAGATAGTAGATTGAAACAAGATGATGTATCTGATTTTCAGCACATTCAATTTGATAGCACTTCTAATGATAGTCATGATGACCATAGTTCAGATACTAGTAATGAACAGGTTTCAGAACATGAACAGGGTTCAGGTTTAGATCATGAACAGGTCTCAGATACTGGTCGGCAAGAAGTCCCTACAGGTGGTAGTCATCCAATCGAGGAAGCACCAGAAACATCCTTAAGGAGGTCGACAAGAATCAAACGGCCACCGAGAAGGTATGATGATTATGTTACTTCAGTTGCATTTACTGCTAATGACAATGAACCTCTGTGCTATCAGGAAGCAATAGAAGGTTCAAATAGTGACAAGTGGAAAGCAGCCATGAAGGACGAAATGATGGCCTTGAGTAAGAACGGCACATGGGATCTGGTTGAGCTTCCGAAAGACAGGAAAATTGTGGGGTGTAAATGGGTTTACAAGCTGAAACGGGGTGTGAATGATACGGAGGACAGGTACAAAGCGCGACTGGTTGCAAAAGGGTTTTCTCAGAAAGCAGGCATAGACTTTCATGAGATTTTTTCACCAATTGTTAAAATAGTTTCAATTCGAATTGTGTTAGCTTTAGTTGCTTTGTTTGATTTAGAGTTACAGCAACTAGATGTTAAGACTGCTTTTCTACATGGAGATCTAGATGAGGAAATTTATATGGAACAATCGGAAGGGTTTGTTCAGCATCGCAATGAGAAATTTGTCTGCAGGCTCAAGAAGTCATTATATGGCCTGAAGCAGTCACCTCGGCAGTGGTATAAGAAGTTTGATTCTTTCATGTTGAGTCAGAAATATGTTAGAAGTGAATATGATCATTGTGTGTATTTCAAGCAATTGAAAAATGGCATGTTCATTATCTTAGTGTTGTATGTTGACGATATGCTTTTAGCAAGAAAAAGCATTGATGAAATCAACAGGTTGAAGACTCAGATGGCAAGGACATTCGATATGAAAGATCTAGGAGCAGCAAGACAGATTTTGGGCATGGAGATTTTCAGAGACAGGAGCAATGGTAAGCTGTGGCTATCACAACAAAAGTATGTTGAGAAGATACTTTTGAGGTTTGGTATGAATAATGTGAAGCCTGTGTCAGTCCCTTTCGCTTCCCATTTCAAGATTTCTTCGGGTTTATGTCCTAATACAGATGAAGAAAAGGATTATATGTCTCGAATTCCATATGCTAATGTAGTAGGATGTTTGATGTATGCGATGGTTTGTACTCGACCAGATATTTCACATGCAGTTGGGGTTGTCAACCGGTACATGGCAAATCCGGGTAAAGAACACTGGTCAGCAGTGAAATGGGTGCTTCGGTACTTGAGAGGCACAAGTAGTTATTGTATCACTTACAATAAGAGCAGTGAATATGTTTGTGGATATGTTGATTCTGATTTTGCAGGTGATTTGGATAAGAGAAGGTCAACTTCAGGGTACATCTTTACTCTTGCAGGTGGAGCTATCAACTGGATGTCAAAGCTACAGAACATTGTTGCTTTATCCACTACTGAAGCAGAATACATTGTTGCTTCTCATGCTTGCAAAGAGGCGGTTTGGTTGAAAGGTTTTCTTGGTGAGTTTGGTAGGTTACAGGACAACATCAGGTTACTTTGTGATAGTCAAAGTGCAATACATTTGGCTAAGAATCCGGCCTATCATAGTAAGTCAAAGCATATTCCAATTAAGTACCATTTTGTAAGACATGTTATTACTGAAAGGGGAGTCTCTCTTGAAAAGGTGCATACAAAGGAAAACTGTGCAGACATGTTCACGAAACCAGTTTTGTTAGAGAAGCTACGTTGGTGTTTGGCTTCTCTTGGCTTGCAGAAAAGATAAAATAATAAAGAACAGGGCATCAGGCTAATTGTTGTCAAGGTGGAGATTGTTGAGATTTTCTGTTTTGGATAAAATAGGCAAAATCTCAGTAGGTGACAAAAAATTAGGAATTAGTTCCTAGATTAGCTCCAGTTTGTTGGGAGGGAGTTAATGCATGCTAAATTTGAGTTGAGAGGATTTATGAGGCTGTTAGATTCTCCTGCTATATAACAGGTATCCATACGTTTGTTTTGGTGAGTGTGTGTGGGTGTGTGAATTAAGTAATCTCCTGTTTGAATAATAAAGATTGCCAATGCCCTGTTGTGTGGACGTAGCCCAGGAGGTTTGGGTGAACCACGGTAAAATCACTGTGTCTTCTTGTGCATGATTTATTTGCTGCGTATTTAATTGTTTTGCTGTGCATGATCTCCAACAATATCACCGATGCCATTGTTGGTTATTTCTTCAAGGTATTTAAAACATCAATGAATATAATATGTTCCATTACATGCACGGAAAAATATTAACAACTAAAAGTCAATAAAACCTATACCTAGCAAGGTCATCATTCTTTCAGCATCAAAACCATTGTTTATAATTATTTGACGGAAGAGTGGTTATGTTTATTAAATACGAATTCAAGAAGCCTGAATTTAATGATGAGTATGTCACCATTACCAAAAAAAGAAAAGAAAAGAAAAGGTAAGCCGTCTAAAGTCTCCATAGGCTTATTGATAAATTGATGTCATTTTAAGATTCAATATGAGTTACCAGACTCCATAAAATAATTAAGATATATTATTTATTATTGTCAAAAAGAAGCAAAAATTATATATTTTTTATTTTGGATATCATTTTTAGAATTTAATGGTTTTAAAGTAAGTTATTCATCTATGATCATTTCCATGAGTATAGTCATAATTTTTCATGATTTTTGAATAATCCTCTTAACACTCATTGCATCCAGAGATAAATACTTTAATTTTTTATTTCAATTAAAATAATATGATCAATATTATAATGTTTAACATTTTGATATAGTAAAAAACAAAATTAAATTAAATTAAAAATATAAATAAAATATACAAATTTTCAGTCGAGGGTTTTTTCTTATGGTATTGTTAACATTTGGCTTTTTTTCATGGTGTTTACTTCTAATGTTTCCTATTTAAAAGCTAATAATTAAACCATCTTAGATCCATCTTAACTCCAAAATGGATCTAGGCTTGTAGATAATTCACACATATTGTACAAATTTAATACACTTTATACATATGTAGAATTGATTTTTCCATATATAGATTAGTATGTCATAAAAATAATTGTAAAAAAAAAATTATTATAAATTGTTGAAACATGGATACTTATAAAATTAATATTATTAGAATTTTAGCTATAATAAATGTATTTTTTTTAATCTTATGTGTATGCATTTTCATGATCAATAAAAAAGGATAGCAAGATAGATTTCTCTCTTTCTATTTTGATATTAGAGACTAATTTAAAGGATTTAAGGAAAACATTTCTAAAAAAACCTTGAAGATAAGACTTAACCTTATAGCCTCCTTTTCCTGGTGTTCCTTTTATTTCGAACCACATGGTTTCCCTCTAGTTTGGCCTATGCTTTCCAGATATTGTGCCTGCCATACATAGGTTGCATCCATTGTTCGTTGCTTTAAAATCATCACTTACTTTCATACATGGTTTTGTAAGACCCTCGGATACTTCAGGGCTACATTTAGGCTCTTGGGAGAGATACCTAGCATGATGATCATCTTTCTGAACTCGCTGGTGTAATCCTATGCACCCAACTCATTCCTTTACCTGAATTTGTGCCAATGGATTTATTGCTCCTCTACATAACCAATAGGGTAAAATTGACACTTAATGAAGGTTTTGAATCCCTTCGACTGAGTTACTAAACAATGAACCTCCAACCTAAGTGTTTCCATATGGATTTCTCACTAAGTCAAAGTGTGGCTCTCTAGCTTCAGTCTAGAAAATGATATTTTTTTCTCCTCATTTATATAAACTTATAATTTATGCAACCAATGATTTAGTTTTAATGCATTGATCTCACCATGGTATTCCTTTATGTCCAACTTCACTTCCATCATGAATAGGGATTTTGAATGGTTAATGCCACCCGAACTTGGTTATTCTTTCTTGGGTTCTTTCCTTGACTCCATTTTTCAGTCTTCATGGTCTCCCATTTTCCCCTCTACTTTGACCTCTAAGTTAGAGCCTCCATCTTCTTTAATTATAAGCATTTTTTCCAGAGATATAATGAGTATGTTCATACTATAACCGATGTTAGTGATCCACACTTCTAGCCTCATAGGTATCTATTCTATTATATCATGAGGGTTATTGTGAAACAATTCATTAACTATAGATAGGGCTTTGCAAATTTATTCTTAAACCATATTTGACAAGAACATTTCATCACAAAAGATTTGATAAAAATTACTTAAATATTTATTATTAATTTTTCATTAGATTTCATATTCTTTAGTTAGTTGGTTTTTTTCTTAATTAATAAATCTAACTAAAATATAAGAAATAGAAAAAATAAATAAATAAACAGACTATCTGCAATAGACATAAAAAAATTCCTTGACAAGCACTTATAGGAGAAACCTTAGCTAGAAGGTAAGGCTACTCTGCACTCTTTTCTTTCGTATGGAAAATGTGCTAATATAGAGAAAGATACTATCTAGGGAGTTACTTGAGACCTATGGCTTATATGGCTACTTTAAAATTTCAACCCATTTATTTTACTCTTTAAACTCCACTCCTTGATTCGTATTATATTATTATATTGTTTTTCATCCATCTCGATGCTTTCAAAGTGGAAAAAGTGAAGGAATCATCTCACACAACCATTTTTACCAACGAGACCTGGTTTAGAACATTCGAGTTTGAAACCGTATAGGAGCATTTTGGGGCATCAAATAGATTTTTTTTTTTTGGTTAAAATTTGTCGCTTTATCACATTTTTTTTTTTCGTTATTACACATAGAGAGAGAGCTTTCTAACAACACAAGAATAACCTCAATTCGAATATGTATGCAAAATTTATGCCACTCAAAAGTTAACCTTTATGTTTTGGTCACCATAATTCGATAGGATGCCACATCAATCCCCATTATTCATGGAAAAGGGGCTAGCCATGTGATAATGATGAACACTATTCTAGAAGAGTCTATATGATAACTCTAGTTAAGAGTTGAAGGAGTCAAACCTAACCACTAGTAGGTTATGAGACTATGTTATAACTGAGCCACTAGGAGAAAAAGGGGTTCCATTCTTTTCGAGAGAATGTTGTTCCGTAGATGAAAAACGTTGAAGAGAGGGATAAGGAGAGAGCACACATATATGATTTTGCACTGTAGTAGCCCACGAGCCACATGAATTACTTCTTTGTACTTGCAGCCATTTTGTATTTAGAGAAAGAGAATAGAGTGTCCTCACTTTCAATTTATGTTTCCTCCCGAAAGGGTTTCCCGTGTTATATCTTGTGTCAAGTAATTGTTTGTGAGTTTTTATTTCATATTTCTCTATTTTTTCATAATTATAATTTTCATGCATACACAATAAACAGTAATGTATAGATCTGAAAATATGAAGAGAAATAAACCCTCATAGTGTAGATCTCACATTTCTAAGTATAGTTTGTAAGATTTGTTATGATTAACTGTCTAGTGGAATAACCACAACAGTTTATGAATCAATACTAGTTTATTTGTTCAACTATGGAAGAAAATAAAAGAGCATAGAATGGAACCCCTACTCCTCATAGTGGCCCAATATGAACAACATTTCCCAATAGCTAATTAGAGGTAAGGTTTGACTCTCTCAACCCTAAACTATACTTATAGGTTTAAAACATCTAGATCCTCCTTCAAATTTCATACATGGTTTTCCCTCTAGGCATGAGTAACGATGGCTAACCATGGTGATGAACATTGTTGGTAAACTTACAAAGTGCATAAATTTTGCATATAAATTCCATTTGACCTAATTATTCCACTTTTGGAAAGGCATTTGAGTGTAGAAAAAAACTATAGGGTATACATAAGAAAGAGTTTCTAGATCCCAAAAAATTTTTTTAATGCATCAAATGGCATCGAAAGGTTTCAGACCACATTTTTCAAAATTGGATCTCACTCATAACAATGACCTTTGACCTTGTAAGATAATTCCTCCAAGTTTCCTACTTCAGAAACATCAATATAGATGAAAAATAATATAATTATCCAATTGATATTAGATAACCTCAAAAATAGAAAAAACTACCAAGACCTACCCAAAGGGAAACCGGGTCAAACAAATCCAAAAGTTAAGAGAGAGTTAAGATGAATAGAAAAATTAATATCTAAAGAACCTTCCAAGCAGGATCACATGCACATTATATAACTATAGTCTAAAGATAAGTTCAAAGATAAAAACAAATGAAACTTAAACAAGTTGAACACAACGTCAAGGAACTTGTGATTAGATGTGATCATTATGACCAACATCTTTGGAGGAGGAATGGAACAATATTGGAGTGTCCTCAGAAGATCTTATTTTCTCAACTTGGATCACTATGATCCAATATTTTTCACCAACTAAGAATAAAGAGTAACCATTTTTTTTTTCTTATCCAATGCTTTCAATTTATTCCAAATTTCTTTCAAATTAGCTTCATGGGACAATAGATCATGGGCCACAAAGACTTTCATGTGCTAAAATATTTCAATAGTTTTATGAAATTATGTTTCATGAATGCAACCTGGATCTAGGTTAGTGATAAATTCTAGTACCAACGCATCCATATCCATCTCTTCCATGTATGCATGTTCAACTTTGACATGCACTTCAATGGATTGAACTAGATTATGAATGTGGAGTGGTGTGGTCTAGTGATAAGTCGAGGCTGCAACAACTATATCACTTTTCACTTTGGTATGTAAAGAAGAAGTCTTTCCTTTTCAAGAAGCACATGGAGCCATGGATAGAATGAGGATGACCACAATTGTAGAATAGATATAAATAAAATGAATGAACAAAGCTATGAAAACCAAAGTGTTAACTTGCCATAAATTAGGTGATAAATAAAAGAGGACAATTAATCTACATGAAAGGATGTAGGTGAAGGAAAAAAATCTTCGTTAAAAATAGAAGTAGATCTAACTGGTGTATTATTTCTATTGGAATATGAATCATTCCATATGAGTCCCTGTAACCACCCTCTTAGCCGCTGACAAATGGTTAAGTTTTATTGATTAAGGATTAATTGTGACTGTTGTTTATTTTAATTTAAGTATCTGAACAAAATTAATTTTGATTTTTGAATAAAAGATTTAATTGGTGAAATTTACTTCATGAGTAAAAACAATTGATGGTAAAAGTAAATCTGGGTTAGTTGAACAGAAAAATAGTTTCTACAGTTACCCAAGAGAACTCTGGAATAAAAGGGGAATTCCAAAGAGAGTTAGGGGTTCTGTGAGAAGGAAAAAGAAAAAGAAATCTGTGTAAGCTGGAAAAGTTTCCAGGACAGATGGACTCTGGGTTGGAGAAGCGGACCGGACTGTCCTGAGATCTCCCCAGAAATTCTGTTTTCACTGGAGTCGGAGAGTTGGACCGGATTGTCCTGAGAACTCTCCTCCAGAAATTTGTGTTCAACCAGACCCAGGCTTGGAGCTCAGGGGAGAACTGTGGGACGTGATTGCCCAGTTCGTGGAAGGGAGGTAACGAGTACCATCAATTGAACTTTGGACACAGATAAGTAAAATGCAATTAGTTTTCTGGATTACATGGAAGTAAAAGATTGGACCTGTTACAGGAGGTTTTGTTTATATTTAATTATTTTCTTTTATTTATCCTGTGTAATTGTAGTGGCAGCTACTGTTGTTTTCTTACCATCTTCTTTTGTATTCTTTCTTTAATTAAGACATAATGGGACAACAGATAAATTATAGGAGGTTATTTTCCGTGAAACAGAATAAGAAAGATAGCATACATGTGTATAAATAAAGAAGACTAAACTACTGTAGCAGGATATACAACAGTGTAATAAAAAGGGGTTGTTTAGCATCGACTCGAAGTACTTTTGTTCTAGGACAAAACAGTACAATAACCATAGAACAAGGTGTAACTGGAAACTATATACCCAGGTGGGCTGTTAATCTAAACGCCTGATTAATTCAGGAATCTAGATAGGTTTCCTCCTGTCTATGATAAACTCGGACGAGACGGGTGGTACGGACACCTGCAGTACTATTTAAATTAAGCCTCGAGGAAAAATGAGATGCAGACAGCTGAAATATCTCTGTAGAACTAAAAAATTCAAGAAACCCTTGTACGTATAACAGCATGCATTATTGAAAATCGTCCACAAGAAAATATACAGAATACATAGAATTCCAGCAAAGCGGCCATATAACCAGAGAAGCTAGGAAATGCCCATAAGCCTAAAACATAGCGCATGTATCTACTGTGAATGAAACGACAAAGTAAGTTCCAGAGGAATCATAATTTCGAGCTTATTAATTATATAGAGTTGGAAAAATAGGAAACCATTCGAAGATGATAATTATAGTTTAACGCAAAACGGAAATATCATAATACACAGTGCATGTACTCTTAGAATTAAAATAACCTGAATAACAGGTGTAAATTCCAATTCTGTGGGAGAAAAATGTTCAGTTCCATAAACGAAATATGCACGGGGATAGGAACCCCGGCCACTCGACTGTAGAACCAAAATACATCAACGCCTGAGAACGGAAAACTAAAACTGGAAAAGCTCTTCCTCAGAATATAAAAGTGGATAACCGTAAACCCTAGGTTACATTCGGCTTTAGACAAGGAGCCACTCAAGACTGCATAATAAAAAGAACAGGTTCTCAAACCCTAGCCTTTCCAACATCTATTTCTTTCCAAGCACAAGTGTACTGGCCGAGCAAGGAGCAAGAAACTCGAACTGTGAGGGATAGAGTACCTGTTGGCAGAATCAAAGGTTAAACCTCCTCCGCGACCAGAACCCTCCAAGAGGCCAGAGCAAACGGAGAAGGGTAGGGTAATACCTGTAACAGAGCACAAGGAGTTCGTTAGGAGAGAGCAAAAATGGCAAATAGGAAGTGAAAACGCTTCTGACACTAAATAAAAAAAAGAGCAGGAGGCTATACCTGTAGAGTTCGAGCGGGAAGAAAACCCATAAACGTCCGAAGCCTGCCGCCCATTACATTAAGAATTTCAACAAAATAAGAAGCAATTTTTACACCAAAACCTGAACTCTGTATTAACCATACGCATTCGGCAAGAACATAGGGCGTACATTCGAAAAAAAGACTGAAAGAAACCTTCGGAGATTGCATAAGGGGCAGCTACCTGTCGAAGTGATGCATCGTGTTTGGTAGGGTGCCAATTACCGCGGGCCGCCATAGATCGGTTCACCGAATACTCCAAACCCTCGCAACCCTCGCAGAGACGTCCAGAACACTCCGACGAAAGAAACAATGAACGGGAAAAACAGTTAATTTCCAAGGTCATTAGCAACCCGAGGTCGCCACAGCCGTCGAATTAAACTCCGATCAACGATGTGGAGGTGGCCGTGTGTGAGGCGACGGTACCAAGATTTCGAAACATTAATCAGTCGGATACCCAAAATAATCAAGGTGTTGACAAATCCATATGTAATGAGCGCAAAGGTTTAAAAAGTGTATAATCACAATAATGCCAAATTCCACAATAATAATTGTAACAAGTACCCGTTATTAAGTATGGTAATCAACACTGACATCATAGAACTCAAACATAAATCCAATTGTGACAGATTTGCGATGCAAGTACAGGTAGGTTATCACCATATCCAATGAAACACGTTGATTAATTACATTGTATGGATAATGCTATGATATAGTTCAAGTTGTAAGGTCTGTGTAAATAATTTTTTTTTTATGGTGAGTAAATATTTGAATAGTTGGTTGTTACAAGTGGTATCAGAGCGGCGTTACAACGCTGGGCCTTATTGGCCCAACTGATGTTAAAAATGTATGTTATCTATGCACAGTCCGATAATTAGATGGAAAGACAAATGAGACGGACACCTTCGCAACCGTCACAGCGAAATGCCAGAGAAATGTAGCCTCCACCAGAGGGAAACCCCGAGATGTGGGTTCAGTTGGGGATCGAGCAACACCAGCGGTCAAACCGACTGATTGAAGAACAGCAACAGCAGACCCGCATCTTATTACATACAGTACAACAGTTGCAGGAAGAAATGGAGAGGGTACGAAGGGAAAACGCCAGGATGATGCAGGATCAGGAAAGGATCTTAAAAAGCCTGTCCGATAAAAAAAATCAAAGGAATGAAAATCCCAGTGCTGACAGAGAACTCCAAGGGGGAAACGAACACCAAACCGATGAACAAGATACGAGTCAAAAAGAAAGAAGTCTGTCACAGCGCAGTAATCCGGACAGAAACTTTAATGAAGCTGAATCTGAAAATGGAACAGAACGGAAGGCAGGAAAAAGGCAGAAGGTGGAATTACATGGAGAATTCAGAAAGATTAAGCCACCTACCTTCGATGGAGAAAAAGAAGAAGTAGCAGAGGCCTGGTTAATTAATATGAACAAGTACTTCCAGGTGTATTATTATGACAGTGATCTTAAGGCACGATTAGCTATTTATCAGCTAAAAGATAAAGCCACCCTATGGTGGGAATAAGTGAAGAACGTGAAGGGAATAGAGGATCAGGATGTGACATGGGATAAGTTCCAACAATACTTCAAAGACAAGTACTTGACCGAGCGTTTCTACGATGAAAAAGCTCGAGAATTCCATGATTTAAGGCTAGGACAATTGACCATGGATGAGTTCATCACCAAGTTTACATCATTACTGCGCTATGTACCGTATTTAAGAGATGAGAAGGCCAAGGTTCAGATATTTCTGAGCAGTTTACCCGCCCATATGAAGGAGCGTATCGAGTTTGTTAATCCTAAAACAATGGATGAGGCCATCAGAAAGGCAAGGCTGTGTTATCAGCAAGCAAAAAACAAGGTAGACCAAGGAAAAGGATGGCAAACAAAGAAAGAAAATAGGAACAGTGCTGGTTTCAAAAGGGGCAAAACCAGTAACTTTAGAAGCTCAGCCATGAATTCAGTTAATAAGCAATTCGGTAGGAACCATCAGAGGATTAGATGGCCAGGGGAAGATAAGATGGTGGAAGCTTCAAATAGACCTGAGCAACCTCAAAACCAGATGCCACCTCTGTAATGTTGGGGCTGCGGGGCAGCGCACTACTATCGAGATTGCCCACAGAGAGGTAAAACTGAAGCAGTAAATAATTTACAAGAGGCCTCTACGGTGGGAGATATTGCCAGAAGCATACCCAGAATT
Organism: Pinus albicaulis; assembly: GCA_034641835.2. Classification (NCBI taxonomy): domain Eukaryota; kingdom Viridiplantae; phylum Streptophyta; class Pinopsida; order Pinales; family Pinaceae; genus Pinus; species Pinus albicaulis. The sequence continues at coordinate 290,416,004 of CM076577.1, read as the reverse complement.
AACGCTGCATTGGAGGACCGACAAGCTGATTTTCAACCCACCATGATAGAACTGGAAGGTAAATTGTCATCCCAAACTATTTCTGTTTTGGTAGATCCAGGCGCAAGTCTAAGTTATATAAGTCCTAAATTAGTGGAAATCTATAAACTGCCAAGTCAAAAATTTAAGAAGACCTGGTTGGTTCAGTTAGCTACAGGAGCTAAAAGAAGAGTTAGTGCCAAAATATCAGATTGTGCATTGCAAGTCGGTGGACAACAGTTAATGGTGGATTTAAATATTCTGCCTTTGGGCTCCTATGATGTCTTGTTGGGTATGGATTGGTTAGAGAAACATTGGACTCTCATAGACTGCAAGGAAAAGATAGTTTACTACAGAGATTAGAATGGTAATCGCCAAGAAATTCAGGGCATAAAGAAGCCTGTACGTCTGCATCCAATTACCGCTTCCCAAATGGCAAAATGTATGAGAAAGGGATGCCAATTGTACGCCATACAAGTTGGACTATCTGAATCTAAGGACAAAGCTGTTGTGTTAGAAAATATACCTGTAGTACAGGAATTTAAGGACGTATTTCCTGAAGAGATACCGGGATTACCACCTAAAAGAGAGTTTGATTTTACAATAGAACTGCTGCCAGGAGCTTCACCAATTTCGCGAACTCCCTACCGTATGAGTGTGCCAGAATTGACTGAGCTGAAAATGCAGCTTCAGGAATTATTAGATAAGGGGTATATCAGACCCAGTGTGTCACCCTGGGGAGCACCTGTGTTGTTCGTTAGGAAAAAGGATGGAACCATGCACATGTGCATGGATTACCGACAGTTAAATAAGCTGACTGTTAAGAACAGGTATCCCCTACCCCGTATTGATGACCTGTTTGACCAGGTAAGGGGAGCTACTGTGTTTTCAAAAATTGATTTGCGGTCCGGTTACCACCAGATCCGAATTAAGGATGAAGATATACACAAAACTGCTTTTCGCACCAGGTATGGCCACTATGAATTCGTGGTATTACCTTTTGGGTTAACTAATGCACCAACCACTTTTATGAGACTGATGCATAGTATTTTCCACCCTTATTTGGACAATTTTGTGTTAATCTTCATTGATGACATACTGATTTATTCTAAGAATGCGGACGAACACGAAGAACACTTGCGTATGGTGCTGGAGATGCTAAGGAAACATCAGCTGTATGCAAAGTTCAGTAAATGTGATTTCTTCAAAGAAGAGATACAGTATCTTGGACATGTAATATCTAAAAAGGGTATAGCAGTAGACCCGGAGAAAATTAAAACTATCATGGAATGGAAGGTGCCACAGAATGTGGTAGATATACGGTCTTTTATGGGTCTTGCTGGCTACTACCGGCGATTTATAAAAGGGTTTTCAAGGATAGCTTTTCCCATTACTTCCTTGCAAAGGAAAGGGAAAATCTTTAAATGGACAAAAGAATGCCAGGATAGTTTTGAAAGATTGAAGCAGTTATTGACAACAACACCTGTGTTAAGTGTAGCAGATCCAAATAAGGAATTCAAGGTTTGTACAGTTGCATGCAAGGAAGGAGTTGGGGCTGTTTTATCACAAGAAGGGAAGGTAATTGCATATGAATCCCGCAAGTTAAAAGAGCATGAGCAGCAATATTCAGCTTATGATTTAGAGCTGACTGCAGTGGTGCACGCTCTCCGAGTGTGGAGACATTACTTACTTGGGAAAAGGTTTGTATTAAAGACTGATCATAGTAGTCTAACCAGCTATTTTAAACAAGCTGACTTAAACTCCCGGCAAGCAAGATGGAATGCTTTTCTGAGCGAATTTGACATTGATCTACAACATGTAAAAGGAAAAGAGAACAAAGTTGTGGATGCATTAAGCAGGAAACTGCATAACATTTATGAGTTATATGTTAACCAAATTGAAACCAGATTTTTAGAACAAATCAGAAAAGAAGCAGACACGGATCCTGAGTATAAATACTTGTGGCAGCAGACACAAGAATCTGAAGGACAAGGTGGACAAGGGGATTATGAGATTAGCCCAGATGGGTTGCTGATCTTCAAGAAGAGGATAGTCATTCCAAACAGAATAGAATTAAAAACTATGATACTGGATGAATATCATAGAAGCAATTATGCAGGACACCCGGGATATCAAAAAATGCTGACAGCTATAAGAAAGGACTACTGTTGGCCAGGCATGAGGAAGGATATAGCGAGCTATTTAACCAAGTGTTTAGAGTGCCAGCAAGTGAAAGTAGAGCACCGGCACCCAGCTGGATTAATGCAGCCTATACCCATTCCTGAATGGAAGTGGGAGGTGATCTCATTAGATTTCATCACCGGACTACCAAAATCAAAACGAGGTAATGATTCCATAATGGTAGTTGTGGATCAGCTAAGTAAGTCGGCACATTTCATACCTGTCCAATCCACCTATAAGACAGTACAAATAGCAGATTTATTTATGCGTGAGATATTCAGACTGCATGGCATTCCTAAGACTGTTATCTCAGATAGGGACGTAAAATTCACATCAGCCTTTTGGAAGGCACTGTTTACAGGGTTGGGAACTCAAGTACATTTTAGTACTGCATACCACCCGCAAACAGACGGTCAGACTGAGCGAGTAAATCAAGTGCTGGAAGACATGCTAAGAATGTATGTCATGCAACAACCAATTAAATGGGAGGAGTATCTACACTTGATAGAGTTTGCTTACAACAATGGCTACCATGAATCATTAAAGATGAGTCCGTTTGAGGCGCTATATGGGCGGCAGTGCAGAACCCCCATTAACTGGAGCAGCCCCGAGAATAGACTCATGCTAGGACCAGACATGGTAGCGGAAATGGAAGCAGAGGTTACGAAAATTCGACAGAATTTGAAGGCAACACAAGACAGACAAAAAGTGTATGCGGATAAAAAGAGGTCGTACCGTGAGTATGAAGTTGGAGATCACGTATATGTCAGAATTAAACCAAAGAAGAGTACACTAAGATGGGCATCTTGTGCAAAACTAGCACCCCGGTTCTGTGGCCCTTTCCAAATACTGGGAAGAGTGGGACCGGTAGCTTATCGTTTGGCTCTTCCTAGTCACATTCGAGTGCATAATGTCTTTCATGTATCGTTATTAAAATGATATGTTCATGACCCAAGACACATAATTCATTGGCAGAACATACAGGTAGTGAATGAGCATGATTACTAAATGATAATGCGATATTCAAGACTTATTTAATTAACATAAGTTTACTTTGTGCAGGTAGAACCAGACGGGGAATTTCTGGTCGAGCCACACAGTATAATCGACCGGAGGGAAATCACGCTCCGGAAACGAGCCATCGCCCAGGTTAAAGTGCAATGGAAGCACTTTGGACCCGAGGAAGCTACCTGGGAAGATGAAAGTTTTGTTCGTGAAGCTTATCCTGAGCTTTTTACTGCACTGGAATAATAACACCGAGGACGGTGTTCCCTTCCAGAGGGGGAAAACTGTAACCACCCTCTTAGCCGCTGACAAATGGTTAAGTTTTATTGATTAAGGATTAATTGTGACTGCTGTTTATTTTAATTTAAGTATCTGAACAAAATTAATTTTGATTTTTGAATAAAAGATTTAATTGGTGAAATTTACTTCATGAGTAAAAACAATTGATGGTAAAAGTAAATCTGGGTTAGTTGAACAGAAAAACAGTTTCTACAGTTACCCAAGAGAACTCTGGAATAAAAGGGGAATTTCAAAGAGAGTTAGGGGTTCTGTGAGAAGGAAAAAGAAAAAGAAATATGTGTAAGCTGGAAAAGTTTCCAGGACAGATGGACTCTGGGTTGGAGAAGCGGACCGGACTGTCCTGAGATCTCCCCAGAAATTTTGTTTTCACTGGAGTCGGAGAGTTGGACCGGACTGTCCTGAGAACTCTCCTCCAGAAATTTGTGTTCAACCAGACCCAGGCTTGGAGCTCGGGGGAGAACTGTGGGACGTGATTGCCCAGTTCGTGGAAGGGAGGTAACGAGTACCATCAGTTGAACTTTGGACACAGATAAGTAAAATGCAATTAGTTTTCTGGATTACATGGAAGTAAAAGATTGGACCTGTTACAGGAGGTTTTGTTTATATTTAATTATTTTCTTTTATTTATCCTGTGTAATTGTAGTGGCAGCTACTGTTGTTGTCTTACCATCTTCTTTTGTATTCTTTCTTTAATTAAGACATAATGGGACAACAGATAAATTATAGGAGGTTATTTTCCGTGAAACAAAATAAGAAATATAGCATACATGTGTATAAAGTAAGAAGACTAAACTACTGTAGCAGGATATACAACAGTGTAATAAAAAGGGGCTGTTTAGCATCGACTCGAAGTACTTCTGTTCTAGGACAAAACAGTACAATAACCATAGAACAAGGTGTAACTGGAAACTATATACCCAGGTGGGTTGTTAATCTAAACGCCTGATTAATTCAGGAATCTAGATAGGTTGCCTCCTGTCTATGATAAACTCGGACGAGACGGGTGGTCCGGACACCTGCAGTAATAGTTAAATTAAGCCTCGAGGAAAAATGAGATGCAGACAGCTGAAATATCTCTGTAGAACTAAAAAATTCAAGAAACCCTTGTACGTATAACATCATGCATTATTGAAAATCGTCCACAAGAAAATATACAGAATACATAGAATTCCAGCAAAGTGGCCATATAACCAGAGAAGCTAGGAAATGCCCATAAGCCTAAAACATAGCGCATGTATCTACTGTGAATGAAACGACAAATTAAGTTCCAGAGGAATCATAATTTCGAGCTTATTAATTATATAGATTTGGAAAAATAGGAAACCATTCGAAGATGATAACTATAGTTTAACGAAAAACGGAAATATCATAATACACAGTGCATGTACTCTTAGAATAAAAATAACCTGAATAACAGGTGTAAATTCCAATTCTGTGGCAGCAAAATGTTCAGTTCCATAAACGAAATATGCACGGGGATAGGAACCCCGGCCACTCGACTGTAGAACCAAAATACATCAACGCCTGAGAATGGAAAACTAAAAATGGAAAAGCTCTTCCTCAGAATATAAAAGTGGATAACCGTAAACCCTAGGTTACATTCGGCTTTAGACAAGGAGCCGCTCAAGACTGCATAATAAAAAGAACAGGTTCTCAAACCCTAGCCTTTCCAACATCTATTTCTTTCCAAGCACAAGTGTACTGGCCGAGCAAGGAGCAAGAAACTCGAACTGTGAGGGATAGAGTACCTGTTGGCAGAATCGAAGTTTAAACCTCCTCCGCGACCAGAACCCTCCAAGAGGCCAGAGAAAACGGAGAAGGGTAGGGTAATACCTATAACAGAGCACAAGGAGTTCGTTAGGAGAGAGCAAAAATGGAAAATAGGAAGTGAAAACGCTTCTGACACTAAATAAAAAAAAGAGAAGGAGGCTATACCTGTAGAGTTCGTCCGGGAAGAAAACCCATAAACGTCCGAAGCCTGCCGCCCATTACATTAACAATTTCAACAAAATAAGAAGCAATTTTTACACCAAAACCTGAACTCTGTATTAACCATACGCATTCGGCAAGAACAAAGGGCGTACATTCGAAAAAAAAGACTGAAAGAAACCTTCAGAGATTGCATAAGGGGCAGCTACCTGTCGAAGTGATGCATCGTGTTTGGTAGGGTGCCAATTACCGCGGGCCGCCATAGATCGGTTCATCGAATCCTCCAAACCCTCGCAACCCTTGCAGAGACGTCCAGAACACTCCGACGAAAGAAACAATGAACGGGAAAAACAGTTAATTGCCAAGGTCATTAGCAACCTGAGGTCGCCACAGCCGTCGGATTAAACTCCGATCAACGATGTGGAGCTGGCCGCGTGTGAGGCGACGGTACCGAGATTTCGAAACATTAATCAGTCGGATACCCAAAATAATCAAGGTGTTGACAAATCCATACGTAATGCGCAAAGGTTTAAAAAGTGTATAATCACAATAATGCCAAATTCCACAATAATAATTGTAACGAGTACCCATTATTAAGTATGGTAATCAACACTGACATCATAGAACTCAAACATAAATCCAATTGTGACAGATTTGCGATGCAAGTACAGGTAGGTTATCGCCATATCCAATGAAACGCGTTGATTAATTACATTGTATGGATAATGCTATGATATAGTTCAAGTTGTAAGGTGTGCGTAAATATTTTTTTTTTATGGTGAGTAAATATTTGAATAGTTGGTTGTTACAGTCTCATTGAATAATGTCAAATGTGTAGATTTTATATATTGTTTTTAAAAATTGTGTATATATTATATAAAGTAATTGGAAAAAATAAGTTTTAAAGGTGAAAATATTTGAAGTAATTCATTATTTTACATTTTGGTATTTTTTTAGGTATATGTTTTTGTCAATTTTCTCTCAAATCTAACAAATATTTTTTGGACTTAAATGTTTAAATTATATATTTTATATATTATTCAAAAATAATATATATATATATATATATATATATATATATATATATATATATATATATATAAAATTCAAATTTTTCACTCAAAAAAATTAATCTCCAAATAAATAATAATTATATGCTTAAAATAAATAGATACTAATTATAACCAAAATTCTAATAATATTAATTTTATAACTATCTACATTGCACCATTTTACTAATAAATTATTTTTTACAATTACTTTTTATCTCAAATATATATATACCTTACAAAATCTATATTAATTATCTGCCATATTATTTTAGTTAAAATAAAACTATATTCATAATTCTATAATTTTAGTAGCTACCGTTGAGACTCGAAAAAGCATTTCTCTCGAATTTTAAAATTACATCATTTTAATAATAGGCATGTAGAGGCTTTATATGGCTTCACTTTTTTAAATGATGACCATGCTCATCATTAAATCCATTCTTTACATTCTTCTTGAATTGATATATAATGGTAAACAAAACCATTATTCGGTCAACCTAAGTATAGTTTTTAATGAATGGTTAGTTGTTAATGTTTTTCATGTACATGTAATGGAAACATATTATACATTCATTGATGTTTGAATCCCAAGATATTTTAAGAAATTTTAAAATGATTTCTATTATAAATGATCTTTATAATTATGCTGTAAATGAAATGTATGATTTTAAGAAAGCACATAAGAGTATGTTTCCCTTTTGAAAGCACAGAATTTTTCATATAATTTTATTCAAAATTTTAGTGAAGGTTTAAACTAAATAGTTATAATTCAAATTTTCTATATAAGATGAAGGGTCAACTAGATAGATCTTGTCTCTTTATATAATTGTAAAACGTCACATGTATCCATATCGATGCATCTAGTGACACTCCATGCAAGTGAGGTTTAATGAGGAAATGATATTGGAGGAGATTGGAGTTAAACAAAAAAATTTACATAGAAACTTAATATAAATTACATCTTCTATCTTAATTTTTTTTTTATTAATATATTTTAAAGTATATGTTAATGTTATTTAATTTTCATATTAAAGTATTTTTTTGAAGATTTATATTGATTTTTTTTATTATTATAAATGTTTTTAAATATGATATTAATTTTATATTAAAAATTAAATAAATTATACATTAAAAATTAAATAAATTATACATTATTATTTGATTTTTTATTTTATTTTTTAACTTTTAATTTTTTTTTGTTTGGAGATTGAATGTTTTATTATAGATAACATTAAAAAAATTTATTCTAATAATATATATATATAAAGTTTATATGGACATAAATTAGTTAATATAGATATTCAAATAGTTTATTTAAATCATGTGTTGAAATATTTTTTGAAAAGTATAAGGTTTAAATTTTTTACTCACATTTTTTTATACTTTTAATTATTTGATTTTTTAAAAATTCATATGAAAATATATTAAGTCATGTGCAATATCGACATATTTTATTTATAATAGAGAGTGAGTAAAATATTTTATCACATTAAGTTATAATATCAATAACAAATTAAATAACCATAATGAAGTTGAGATTATTAATTTTTTTATCTTTTTAATTAAAACTAACTAAACATACATATTCATTTTTCTTTTTATTTAGAGAATAATTTATTTTTATTTTAACATAACATATATCAACTTTAAATTAAACATAAACCAAATCACACATCACATTAAATTAATATATTAATATATTGTAAAACATATTCTCTACTTAGAGATAAATTCGTCTCTCCCTAATGTAGTTTTTCTTAATCTTATATTTATATACTTTTTCGTGATAAAAAAAAAGAAAATTCTTAGAGATAAATTCGTCTCTCCCTGAAAAAAGACACGAGGAAAACATTACTCCAAAAACAACATTAAACATAAGACTTCAACCTTATGACCTCCTTCTTTATGTCATCATTATTTTCTTTGGTTAATGAAAATCAATCCAAGATAAGGAAGCACGAGGTCTAGAAATCCTTTTCATGTGTTCATAGGATGTGGTAGGAAGCCACCATTAAAAAATTGGCAAAAATAAATCGATTTCTAATGTTAAGTTATAGTAAAGGGAAATGTGAGAAAATAATTTATTCCTAATGCCAAATCGAGTGAGTTGTCCTTAGGAGTAGTCCCAAAGATATTAGTGGGTTTGTACTTATTTAGGTTTCATGGAGGACATATTTCTTTGTTTTGTTTTAAAGTAAGAAGAATAATATCAAACAATAAGAAATTTTAATAACTTGTCACTAAAAGAGTTGTTATTTTTATTTTTACTTATAAAAAAAATATTACTTTGTTTTGTGATTTTATGTTCTAATTTTAAATATGTTTAGGAAATAGTTCTTACTTGAACTTCACTATGGAATTTGAAAGAAGTGCCACCACCATTTGGAAAAGAAAACATTAAGGAAGAATGCGAAGTTATTGGAAGTAATTCAAATAATTTTTTTTAAGAGAATCATTGGGTGATTGCTCTTGAAAATTGTCGGTTCTTTATATTGTTTTTGTTAAAGATATCAAATTTTTTTGATATAATCTTATTTAAATGAATCAAATAATTTATATGGGGATTATTATGTGAATCATAGATTTTAGTGGAAGGGCACATTGTTTAGTGAATTGCATGTGAAGATGAAGTGGAGAAAATTTTAAGAATTGAAATTGATATACAAATTTAGAAACTTTGGTAAATCCTTTTAGTCCATACCATGCAAACTATAAAATTTGTAGTGATATTTTTATAAAAGTATTCATATTTCTAATTATTTTATATAGTCTATAAAATTTTGGTGATTTTTAAGGTGAAATAATTTTATACTATAAAATTTGGGAAAATCATCTTTATAAAAAATAGAAACTAGAAAATCATTTTTTTTTGGCAAAATGCATAGAAAATTAACCCACCTACAAATATTAACCCCTAAAATTTTCATTGAGATGAAGTGAATCCAATAGCCCCAACATCCTTAATTCATGATTGATCCAATACCTTTTGCTTAAAATATGCATTAGGAATTACATGTAACATAACATGTTAACTGGGTAAATTAAACCACATGAAAATGAAGTGGAAAACGTAAACAAGAAATGAGATCACGCCACAATAGTTTGATTACATAGTCCACCCAATGTGGGCTCAACAATGGGGGGACCTTCTTTTATTAAGTGGCATCAAAGAGATTAAGTACAAGAAAAATTACAAAAAATACCCTTATACCTCCATGCTAGAAGATGGCCTAAAAATCAAGAGCTCAGCTGCTGAAACTGATGTCACCACTAAATTCCTAGCACGAATATATGTAAAAACGACTATCAATTCATCAAATTATGACAATGTCACCTTCTGCACCCTAAGGAATTTTTATGATACCTGAAGATTGCCTTGGGCAAGGTTCCGTCCACCTGGACGAATCAAGGTTCCACCCCTGTCAAGGTTCAACGTGGACCATTTGGTCCAATGACAAGGTGCTCATATTAGACGTTGGAGGTCATGGGTTCCAACCTCGTCAACCCCTGCCTTGGTAATATTTTGTTAGGATATTTTTTGGTGGTGTATATATGGCGATGGTTAACACTTGTTGGTAACAGTTCCCGGTGGTTATATGTCAGAACCTTGTTGTGGAACTTCCCATTAGAGGTTGGTCCACATGGGTCAGGCAGGTTCAACCCCCACCAGTTCCCCTCCATACATTTTATGCCATGTGGTATGGTGGTTGGCCCGACTGGTTTTGTTTATATATATGTGTGTGTGTGTGTGTGTGTGTGTGTGATGTCGGCAGTGGTGGGGTTTTCCACCTGCCACCCAATTTATTTTACTTTTGATATGAAATATGACCGCTAGGGGTAGGCGGGTCTAACGGGCCCAACCTGCCCCCATTTAATTTTTGATTTTATATTATATATAACCTTTTGGTAAAAACCACCTATCAGAAAATAAGGGATATTAGATGAATTAAACATCCCACAAATTCCCTCATCCTATGGCAAGATTTTGTGCACTGGGTCTAGCCAATTTTCTACCTCCTTAAGCTTTCCACTTGTCCACTTTGACCAAAATTTTACCATTCATAAATCATCCACGCAAACTCGGATTTGACTGTTGTTCACATCGTTGGAATCATGGCGACGAGCACTTCGATCTAGATCTAGTTTTTTTTATCATTCGATGACATTGATTTTTGAGCTATTTTTAAGGCCACTTGTACTTTGATATCCTCCTAGACCATTCCTCCCTACTGAGAGCTTTTGGTCCTCCAAAATCATGGAAATGAATTGCACACTTCCAGTGTCCCCATCAAATCACGATTTCAATCATCTGTATTGCATGCAAATGTGGTATATTTTTTGCAATCACATACAAACCACACACATGACTCAAGTCACCCCATACTTGCCAAGGATTTATAACATATTATTTGGTCAATTTTTACATAAAAACAAATACCCCAGCTACTCACAAAGGCCAAAAACATCATCATTGTTTTAGTAAGCATGGAAACATGTCATCACTTTTACAAATATTTGCAATGCATGATTTACAAACTATGCCCACAAAAAAAACTATACCTAGCAAAACCATCTCTTACTTAACAAACTGAATGGGTCATATCCTTGTGGAAAATTTAATTGTTGAAAATTTTTTGCTAATATTTTTTTTATCGACACTTTCTGGGCATGGAGCATATGGCATGTGGCTCTCTAGTGTCCAATTACCTCATTGCAATGACTACAACGATTCTTTCTCCTTCAAACATTTTGGGTCGTCTTGGAGCACTTTCCCCTGGTGTGTCTCTGATAAGGGCTCATGGAACCCTCACTATCATTGGAATGCAATGAAGTGCACTCATCATCTCTTGTTGGTTGGTCACTGTCTATCTTGGAGCATTCCCCAACTTCCTTTTGGACATATCCAAGTCCTACATAACGAGGAAGTTCCTCCACTTTGATGGGATTAACAATTCATTGGCCATTAATTCTGAGGCCCTTTCCTTGATACGTCATTTTATTCAACAATTTTGGTCCAATCCCTATAGTATGTCTCTCAAAATCATCGAAATCATCCTCATAAAAAATACAAGAAATTGAAGAATCATTTTTTTACCTTAGACTTGTTTTTTTGCAACTTTTCCAAGGCCTCCTCCCCGGCTTGTAACTGATGTTGCAATCTGTGTCTCTCCTTCTCTTCTTCTTGTAATATTCTCCTTAATTCAACGTTCTACGCCTAAAGGATTTGGTTTATTTATGCGAGTTCTTGGAGCCATGCCACATTTGATATCCTAAGTTTCTTCTTTGGTACAGCATCTGTTGAAATTTTTGTCGCATCACCCAAATCGGAACCCAATTCGATGGGTCCATCTCATGTGATCCCAAAAGCTGCAATATTCATTTCATCACCTGAGTCTGACCACAGATCAATCGGTCCACTGCCTGCAAATACCGCAATTTTGACCTTCTCATCCTCCTATGATTCAGACTCTTGGTCTTGTTGCACGGTTGCAACTTTCATATGCTTCTATTTTCTATCGTTCCTCTTTGGTCTCAATTCTCGGTGCAGTTTCCAACAATTCTCCCAATCATTCCCTTCTTTCTAAAAATTATTACAAGATGGTTTTTCTCCTCTTCTCTTAGTTTTTGGTGCCCTTTTTGGGTGGTCATCTTGTTCATGTTTATCCCTACTTTCAATATGTACAACCTTCACACTAACGTCATCAATTGTTTAGGTTCAAATAATAATAATGAATTAGGCCAATAACTATGCAAAGAGCCGATATATTCCATCGACGTCTCAGGAGTGTCTGGTGGAACATTTAATGCTAGATTTTGTTTCCTAAAATCCTCTGTAAAATTTTGAACATTTTCACCCTTACTTTGTTTCAAATTTTTCCGTTCCATTATGGATTTACGTTTGTAACTTAATGGGTAAAACTCTCCGCTTAAGGCGGAAATGAAGTCATACCAATATGAGAGAATTTTATGACTATTCTTACCACCTTGTTCCAACTTGCCTTCCCACCAGATGAGAGTACTGCCACTCAATCGAAGGGATTCTAGTTGGATCTTGGCTTCATCCTCTTTGAGTTTTTTTAATGCGGAAATACAGTTCAACTTATCTTATCCAGTTATGTAGCTTTTTTGCATTTGATTCCCCACTAAATACATGTAAATAAAGCTTGACATCCAACTTGAAAAGGGGATTTTTAGATGCATTCCTCTTATTCCCATTATAATGATAAGAAGAGGAAGAAGAAGAACTTTCACTCGTGGATGGAGAGGGAGGAGGATCTCCTCCTCCACCTTCATAGTATACTGATGCATGATCCTTAGGTTCTTTCTTCTCATGCTTGATTGTCTTCTCATATTCTGCAAATATATTTTCAACTTTCTCTGACATGTTATAGAAAGCCTTGGGGTAATTTCACTCTTCTCCATCTCATGCATCATTATCGGTCATGTTCTGTCTTCTTGGGGCACACCCTGCTTCAGGATCAAAGGACTTAATATTTCCTTTGCCTCTTTGGATCTTGTTACTGGTTATCATATACTCATGCAATTCACATCGAAAAAGACTTGCTATGATACCAAAATTGATCCAAGATATTTTACTTTAAATATGCATTAGGAATTACATAAAACAGAGAATGTTAATGAGGTAAATTAAACTACCTGAAAATGAAGTGAAAAAACATAAACAAGCAATTAGATCATGGCACAAGGATTTGATTATTGAGACCACCCTATGTGTGATATATCTTTGGGCCCTGCTCAACAATGGGTAGGCCTTATTTTATTAAGTGGCATCAAGGAGATTAAGTACAAGTAAAATTACAAAAAAGACCCTTATACCGAGCCATGATGGAAGATGGCTTGAAAATGGAGAGCCCAACTGTTGAAATTGACGTCACCACTGAATTCATAGCATGAAAACCTGCAAAAACGACTATCAATTCATAAAATTCTCACAATGTCACCTTCTACACCCCAAGGAATATTTCTGATACCCGAAATATTACCTTGGGCAAGGTTCCCTCCCAGGATTGCTTCGCTGGTCCACTGGCTCTCTCCCATCAACTCGTTAGGAATGGCATATATATGAGTTCCATGGCAAAGTTCTCAACGTGGACCATTTGGTCCAACAACAAGGTGCTCAGAATAGAGGTGGGAGGTCATGGGTTCCAACTCGGTTGACCCCCGCCTTGGTAATATTTTGTTAGGCTCTCCGCTGGTGGTGTATGTATGGGGATGGTTAACACTTGCTGGTAATGGTCACCTGTAGTTATATGTCATAACGCTATTTTGGAACCGCCCGTTGGGGGTTGGCTCACATGGGCCGTACAGGTTCAACACTCGTTGGTTCCCCTCCATAAGTTTTACGCCATGTTGCATGGTTGTTGGTTTGACCGGTTTTTTTTTTTTTTGTGTGTGTGTGTGTGATTCTTGTTGGGGGCCAACCCACATGGGCCTGACAGGTTCAACCCCCATTGGTTCTCCCCCATTCATCTGGTGGCTAGATTCTGTGCACTAGTTCTCGCCCATTGGCTACCTCCTCGAGCCTGCCACTTGTCCACTTTGACCAAAACTTTTACCAACCATAACTCATCCACAAGAAATTAGATTTGAGTGTTGTTCACACCATTGGAATCAGGGTGACGAGCACTTCAATCTGGTTCTTGTTTCTCTGCCATTTGATGAATTTTATTTTTGAGCTATTTTTAAGTCCAGTACTTTTATATCCTGATGGATCAATGATTAGGAGAGAAGACGAACTAAAGAAAAGGTTTTCTTAAGAAATTTTATAAAAGATAATGTTATTCCCCAAGTAAGGGAGTGCAAAATTTCTATAAAATATGGAAGGGACTTAAAGGCTTGTATAAGATGGCTAATTAAAATTGGTTATTGCTTTTAAAAATAAATATTCTATAAATAAAAATGGAGGAAAATAGCCCCAATTTTTATCTAAAGTAGTCTAGATCAAAACGTGAAGTTATTCAATATTGTTGCTATTGTTGTTGATCATAGGTTTGACTCTCTTCAACTCCCTTGTGGTGAGGGCCCATAATCAGGGCTAACAATTTTCATGGCTTACAATGCATGAAAGGGGTAATACTCTTAGGATTAATGTGCTTTCATTCCAAGTAAAATAAAAATGGAGGAAAATGAAAATGTTAGCAATTTTCTAAGTAGAATTAAAGAACTAAAATATAAACTAGGTGATATTGGTGACACGATATCAAGAATTGATTTGGCTATTGTTACACTAAATTTTAAGTTAGATGCATATTATATTATGTTTATCACCATTCTTGGAGCAAGAGAAAAATAACCTTTGTTTGATGATTTGATAGGTATCCTATTTCAAAATGAAGAATATAGGAAGAATTTTAGCAACAAGTTTTAGAGTTCATGTTTGTCATTTATATCCATAGCAAGAAAAACATACAAATGAAATGCATGTGAAAGGAATGTTGGAGGGAATTCAAGTCTAAAATGGTATCAAGGTAGGGCATCACCAAAATATCTATACAAGTGTGAAAATAAGTAACTCAAGTAACTAATATTGTATGTTTGGACACTATGGAAAGGATTGTAGGAAATATAAGTTTAATGAGTCCTAATATAGAATACATGTTGGAAATTTTGTTGATAGAGAAGTAATTGTAAATGATGATCTCAAAAATATCAAGTTGTTTATTTTTTATACAAATTTATCAATATAAAAATGTGATTCTAATGCATGGTTCATATATCTAGGTGTTTCTATTCATATGGCATGTCATAAATATTGGTTTGAAATTTATCATAAGAAAAGTAATGGTGCTAAAGTCTATATAGGTGATGATAAATATCATAAAATAAAATGTTATGGTGATGTATGTGTGACTTTTCCAAGTTGTCATGTAAAACAAATTAATAATTTAATATACATGACATAGAAATTTTAATAAAAAAATCATATTAGCTTCAACAATTACATATCATGGCTTAAAAGTTGAAATTGTGAAGCCAAGGTGTGTTGTGAAGGACATTATAGATGACTACAAGTTCTAGGAAAATAAATGAGAGTGGGAGGCCTATGCAAACTTGATGTTACCATTAACAATCATCAAGCATTGTTATAAAAAACAATGCCTACATAATAACTATAGCACTTAAGGTATGTTCATATAAATTTTAAACATCTAGTGTTTGTCCAAAATAAAGATATGGTAGAGGGTATTCAAGTTTTTAAGAATGATAAAAGTGAATGTGATGGTTTTTCAATAGGAATGCAACATGGGAATGAGTTTCTTATAAGTACATATAAAAGGAAAAGTAAATCTTGAATTAGTGCATATTGATGTGTGTGGTCCAATGTAAACTTAATCACTTGTTGAAGCTTATTATTCTCTTATATTCATTGATGATAAAACAAAATTTACATGGCGTTATTCCTTAAGAAATAAAAGCAATGTGTTTGAACATTTCAAAGTTTTTATAAACATGGTTGAAAAGTAGCTAGGAAAACAAATCAAGATAATTTGGTCAAGGAGGAGAATAGACATCAAATATTTCATCAACACTACAAGGACAATGGAATTTATGAACATCGTGAAATTTCACATACTCATCAATGGAATGGTGCGGATGAGAGGGAAAATGAAACAGTGGTTGAATGTGATCGAAACGAGATTAAAGGTAACAATATTTTTACTTTTTTAGGCTGAAGCAATAAGTATTTCTATGTATCTAAAATAATATAAGTTTATCCAAATATTTAGAGTATAAAAATCCTTGTGAATCATTCTATGGCTATAAACCAATTATTAATCAATTCATAATTTTTGGGAAGAACGGATTTTCCACATTCCAAAGGAAGATAGAAGGAAATTTTATGCAAAGTCGATCAAATGTATCTTCATTTTTATTTTTATCACCATTACAAAACATATGATCCCATTAATCATAATTTTTTTGCAAGTAAAAATGATATATTTCATGAGTATGTAGATACATTTTAAAAATAAAATGATCAATATGTATTGTAACTTCCCAACGAAGATATTCAAAGGGAAAAGTAGAAAAAAAATGAACACAACCAAGACAATTTTGAAGATAAAAGTAGCACTAAAGCTACAAGAAATCAAAATACACTAATGAAGAGTAGAATAGCTTCATATGTATTGAGGCACTATGAAGATCAAGAAGGAAAATTCAAACATATATCAAGTATAAATATTATGTTATGATAACTAAAGTTATAGGTGTATAAGAATATTTTAATTTTGAGAAAAAAAATATCTTAAGGAATGGATGCATGTTATTAATGGGGAAGATGATTCCATAAGGAAAAATTAATCTTGAGAACTTACGTAATTTCCTAAAAATATAAATCAAAATTATTGTTGAAAACTAAGTTCAAAGTTGATGGTGGTATAGACAAGTTTGAAGCTAGATTGGTTGCAAAGAGGATATTTACAAAAGAAGGAATAGAGCATGGCATATTTTCACACTTATAGCTAAAATGAATATTTTTATATTAATTATTTGATCAAATAATAAGTACATTTGGAAACTACATAAGGTGGATGTTAAGCCAAATTTTTTGGATGGTGAATTAAATTAAGAAGTGTATCGTGTTCAACCAAAGGTTTTGTAAAGAAGGGACAATAACATCTTGTATGTGGGTTCATTTCAAGCCTGCTCCTAGGCCATGCTATGTGATAACTGATACTTTCATATTCTAGCAAAGTTTTATCAAAATTAGTTAAATGATCTTAGCTTGAGTTGTTAGGCGAAAAATTCATTTCCAAATTACATGGGTTCAAGTCTCCGGAGACATGTTGCAACTACCATGTTTGTGGAATTTATCAAATAGGTGTATCTGGTGTGATAATGGAAGCTGATGTTTCGAAGTTACCAATTCTCCAGAAATTCTTGTTCCAATTTTATAAATGATAAATAAAGTTTCATCATAAGTAGCAATGATCTAAATATTTACATAAAGAAAGAGGGAAATGGGATTATTTCTTTGATTTCATTGTATGTTGATGATTTAATCATAATAAGGAGTGTTGAGATAAAATGTAGTTATCATAGGAATTTGAAATAAAGGATCCTGGTTAAATGCATTAATATTTAGGCATTGAGGTTTGGAGAGAAGATAGTAAGACTTTGATCACTCAAATTTATTCAAATTTTGATTACCACGAGATAGGGTGATAGAAATCCACCACTAGATATGCATTCAACATAGGATCTGGAGTTGTTTCTTGGAGTAACAGTAAGAAACTAATTTTTTCCTTGTCCTTAATTGAAGTCGATTATAAAGCATTGTGTAATACTACCTATGAAGAAATATTTCTAAATTTTATTCTTGAATACATGGCAAAAATGAAAGGAATACCTACAACTATAAAATGTGATAGGAAAAGCTCAATAATTTTATAAGAAATTTTATTTATCATTGAAAATTAAAGCACATCGAACTTAGTATCATGTTGTGAGAGAAATATTCAATCAAAAGAAATTGATTCGATGTGCTATAATACAAATCATAATGTGGAAGATATATTCACTAATCCTATGAGAAATGCTAAATTTGTAACATGTAAAGAGAAGCTAGGAATTGTAGAAAATTCATTCCTCCATAAAGAGGGAGTGATAGAAATAATTGTAGAAATAAATCATTAGCACTTCACTGGAATGATAGTAGTTACAAAATCAAGATCTTGGTTATAACAAATGTACCTATTTTCATCCTATCTATCTATGCATTTTCATGATAATTGAATAAGGTGGTGATATATTTGTCCCTTTATCTATTTATATGATTGACGGATGTTTTTTCTTAAGTTTATAAAGTTGTTTTTTCAACTCATCTAATTTTTTTGGATTATTTAGGTCCATGCAGTAAATGGTTAATCCACTTTCTACTCTTAAAGAAAGATGAGAGCATTTTAGTGGACTTCTATAATGGCTAGACTTGTACCAACACTCCATCTTTTGTCAGAGTGTGTGTTGGGAGGAGAAAAATTGTTTATTTCATATATATAGAGAAAAGGGGATGAGGAAGGCTTATGTATAAACTCAAGGGATTAATTCAAATGGTTGTAACAATATTATTAAGTATTTCGATAGTTTCTTGTCAACAAATACTTGGTTAAAATTATATATATATAATAATAATAATAAATTCTACTCTAACAATTTGTGAAATAATTTCCACCTGTTTATATAAAATCATTAACCAATATTTCAATTAATAAAAAATAAAGGTCTCTTATAATAAGAAAAGTCCAACTTCGGATTTTTTCCATTGCCTGTAACCTGTGTACTGCAGCTTGCTTCTACTAGGGTTGTCGCTGACATGGAGGAGCAGGGCTCATCTTGGGCCTCCTCTCCTCCCCCCCTCCTCCACCATCACCAGACGCAGCTGCATTCAGCTCGTTGATTGCCTCTCTACCCAAGAAGAAGAAGGTCAAAGCCTCGAAGTTTTTCAAAAGATTGGAAGAAATGTCGGTGGTGTCTCTCCCTCAGGATGGTCCTATTAATGTTGCCTTGACAATGTTTGAGTGAGCAACTAGATTATGAACAACTTCCATTTAAGTTCTGGGGGTGTCACGAATACAGACATTTCACCAGAAATTGCCCAAAAAAGAGTGAGGAGGATAAGGAGAAAGAGGAAGGACTGAAGCAGGCCAAGAGGTCCAAAACCAACCCTAAGGCCTCTAATTCGGCAGGACAAGAAAAGGGCAAAGGAAACCAATCCAAAGGTAATAGTGCGTCTCAGAAAAACATCCCTCCAAAAGATTCAGGAAACATGTTTGGCCCCCTCGGCTCAGTTTGACGAGAAATCCCTGAAGTGGATCCGCCTTAGAGGGAGTAGACGGAGATTGCAAGGACTAAATACAAGGAGTCTACTTAGGTTGCAGTGACAAAGGATTCAAGGTAGGGGGAAAGAGAAACAAAAAGATCCAAAGATAATCACACAGTGAGTGATGTAGAAAGCCAAGGCACGAAAGAATCCGAGGAGGAAGGAGAGATAGGAGACTCTCAATCCATGGTTAGAAGGTCAGCAAGGGGAAGAATGTCAACCAGGGAGAAGAGAGAGAAAGAAACATACAAATAAAAAGTGCAAGGAAGGTAACCTACTTTGGAAAATTTGTTGGCCAAAACCCCAAAGATGGAAAGAAACCAGGGACAGGGCTCCAAGGGAGGCCCTCACTCTCATAAAAATAAATAATGAAGGTGATCTCCTGGAATTGCAGAGGTTTGGGGAGTAAGATGAAATAAGAAGCCATGAGGAGTCTAATCATGACAGAAAACCCAGACATAATTCTAGTCCAGGAGACCAAATTGGAGGAAAATGATTTCCTCCAAAGAAATTTTTTTTTTTGGAATAAAGGCGGGACAAAGGTTGTCTCAGCCAGAGGGGCCTCGGGAGGTCTTGGCACTCTTTGGAATGCTTCCAAGCTCAATATGGTAGCTGAAAATAAAAATTTTCATTGGCTATTCATAAAGTTCCAACATCAAGAATCGAAGGAGGTTTTCAGCCTCTTCAATGTATATGTTTCGCTAAATGCAGGGGAAAAGAAAAAATGTTGGGACTCCCTGAGAGACATGGCGGATGGGGAGGAGCTGGAAAAAATTCTAGTTGCAGGGGATCTAAACATTTCCCTAAGCCAGTGCGAAAAGTGAGGGGGATGTATTGTGAGAGATCTGGCTCGCGAGTGGGTGGAAGGTCTCATTCATGATTGGGATCTTCTCGACATCAAGCCTTACCGAGATAAGTATACCTGGTCAAATAAACGGTTAGGCCCTAGGCATATTGCAGCTAGATTAGATAGGTTTCTCATTCAAAGTTCCTTCCTTCTTCTTTGCCTTGATGCAAAGATGAGTCTTCTCTCTAGTAGCACTTCGGATCATAAACCAATAGTGTTGGTTCTCTTAGCCCAAACAAATTTAGGCTTTATCTCCTTTCAATTTATTTCCCTCTGGATAAATCAAAAGGACTTTTTGGATAGGGTAGAAGAAATATGGAAGATGCCTGTCATGGGTTCCCCGTTCTTTGTTTGGGAGGAGAAGCTAAGAAGAGTGAAAATAGCTTTGAAAAGCTGGGCTAAGAACATCCCTAGTCCTGTGGAAGAAAGAAAGAAAGCCCAATCAGCTCTTAATAATCATCAAGACTTCATGGAAGAGGCAGAAATATCAAGTGAATCTTTAAAAAGGGAGGAAGAGATACAACAAAAATTTCAGAACGCATGCAGACAGGAGGAGGAATATTGGAGGAAAAAATCCAGAAGCATTTGGTTGAAATCTAAAGACAAAAACACATCATTTTTCCACAAGCAAGCCCAAGCTAGGAGAGGTTTCAATTCCATTTCAAAAATTAAGATGAAACCCAAAATTATAGGGATTTTCAAAGCATTAAAAAGGCTGCCTTCAACCATTTTAAAATTCTATTTAGCGAAGAAGATTTGGAGGGATGCAACGAAAAGGTTTTAGATGAGATACCTTCTAAAACCATAGCTAGAATGAATCAGAAATTAGAGGCTAAGGTTACTAGGAAAGAAGTAAAGGCTGCCTTGTTTGCCATGAGTCTAGATAAAGCCCCAAGCTCAG
Organism: Pinus albicaulis; assembly: GCA_034641835.2. Lineage (NCBI taxonomy): Eukaryota > Viridiplantae > Streptophyta > Pinopsida > Pinales > Pinaceae > Pinus > Pinus albicaulis. The sequence continues at coordinate 290,394,927 of CM076577.1, read as the reverse complement.
ATGGGTTCACAACAAAGTTTATCCAAGTATGTTGGAAGATTGTGAAAAAATACTTACATAAAATGATTATAAAATATCAAGACTGTAAGAAAATTGGGGGCAACATGAACTCTGATTTTCTAGCCCTCATTCTGAAAGAAAAGGGTGAAAATTCCTTCAATAGGTTCCAGCCCATTTCCTTGTGCAACATTGGATACAAGATAATTACAAAGGTGATTGCCTATAGATTGAAATGGATTCTTCCAGACCTCATTCCAGAGAACCAAGGGGGCTTTGTTCAAGGAAGGAAAATCGCGGATAATATAATCTTAGTCCAAGAGGCGATACATTCAAGCCTAAAGAGAAAAGAAAAAGGTATGATTGTTAAGCTTGATTTTGCAAATGTGTTTTATAGGGTTAGGCATTCATTTATGTTTGAAGTTTTGCATCAATTTTGTTTTGGATCTGGATTCATTAGTTGGATCAGAGCCTGCATTTCTGAGCCATGGATTGCTCCGTTGGTGAATGGGAGAGCAACATATTTTTTTAAAGACCCAAGAGGGCTAAGGCAAGGATTCCCGCTCTCCCCCTTTCTCTTTGTCCTCCAAGCCTCTTCCTTAAGCTTTATCCTGGAAAAAAGAAGATCAGATCAGGATATATTGGGCCTTCAAATTGTGAGACGAGTAAAAGAAATCAATCGTGCCTTATTTGCAGATGATTCCCTTCTAATTGGGGCAGCTTCTGTTCTCACTACCAAACAATTTAAATTGGTGGTGGATGAGTTTTGCATTATCTCGGGTAGTAGCTTGAATGCTAGGAAGTGTCACTTTTATGGTAGGAATGTGTCTCAAAGTGAACTGAATGTTATTGCCATATGCTGGGGTTTTGTGGGTTCCATTCGATGGACGTCTTTCAAGTATTTAGGGTTGCCTATATTTCAGAAAAATCCTTCAGGTAAGGATTGGATTCCCCTCCTTAACAAGTTCAAAAATAAATTGCAGGGTTGGGGGTTTTCTTGGCTAAATCTAGTAGGGAAAACTGTGCTCATTAAGTCGGTCTTGAATAGTCTCCCAACCTACCAAGCATCACTTATGCTAGCTCCTCTTGGAATTCTCAGAAAAATGGAAGGCTTAATAAGAAGCTTCTTTTGGAAAGGTGGAAAACAAAACAAAAATAGATTGTCGCTTGTCAATTCGGACAAAGTCACTTAGCCAATTTTAGAGGGTGGTCTCAATTTCAAAGACCTGAGACTGCAAAATTTAGCGTTGGGGGCAAAAATTCTATGGAGGAAAATTGCCCCTAAGGCTGGTTGGGCTCAGCCTGTTCTCTGGAATAAATACTTCACTCGGCAAAGAAAATGCTACCTGGACAAACCTGTTCAATTCGCAAATGGATCACAAATCCACAAGTTATGCGTGCAGGCCCAATCGCTCATACATGACAACTTGTATTGGGTCCAGGGAAATGAGAAAATGATAGACATCTGGGAGGATCGAATAATGAATGATGTGCCCCTCACGAACGTTCACGAGCTTAAAAATTTGCGTCTTTGGATGAAGAATGCAGGTTTGGTCTCTTTTTGGGACATCTCTGCTTGGAGAAATAAAGTCTCATTGGATTGGATGAAGCCAGATTTTCCAAGCGATCTTGAAAATGCATGGTTGGAGCTTCGGTCCAGGCTTAAAGGGCAGGCTCCAACACATGAAGAGAAGCATGATCAGAGAGGTTGGGGGTCAAATTCTAGTGTGTACTCTGTAGCGTAGGGTTATAAAATGTTGCGTGCAGTTCCTTATGCTCCTCCATGCCCGACGTCGTGCAAAGGTCTTTGGAAACATAAATTTATTCCCAAAATCGACATGTTCAATTGGTTGTTATGCCACAATCGAGTGCTCACAGCTGACAATATAAGGAGGAAAGGCTTCCATGGCCCTTCAAGATGCTCACTGTGTTTGGTAAATGAGGAAAACGCTCAACATATCATGCTGGACTACAATTTCACATTAGAAGTCTGGGACGAAGTGTTGAATCATTGGTCTGCGGACATAATGCTCCCCTCTTGCATTTTCGACTTGCACGCTAATTGGTTGCACTATTAGCCTAGACAACTCCCAAATAATAGTTGGTTTAAGGCTGGTTGGATGCTTTTACCAAGATTAAAAGCATCCTCAAATAATTCCTGAGTGAGCATATGGGGAATCTCACCAATAAAAACCTCTCCCCTCATGAGATGGAGTGGGGTGGTTTGCTGGGTTTACAGCTCACAAAGGCAGATGTTCAAGAGGAAAAGAAAAAATGCTAGCAGATTAGAATGACTGAAGAGAACTTCTGCAATTGGAATAAGGAAATGTCTTGCCTCACTTTGTTCTTCGATGGAGCAGCAAAAGGAAATCTGGGGAATGCAGGTGCAGGTGGAGTCATCAAGAATATGGAGGGCCAAATTGAACATAGGTACGCTTTGGGTCTAGGCCAAGACACCAATACCTAAGCAGAAGAGATGGCGCTGCTGCAAGGTCTCAAGGTATTGGAAAAGGTTGGGATCAAGGAAGAAAAGGTCATTGGCGATTCTCAGACTCTCATAAAAATGCTTGTGGAAAATTCAAGTCCGAAGGATCTTCAGCTAACTATATTGATGACCAGAATTAAAAAGCTTGCTAGATCCTTTGAAAAGTTAAGCTTCTTCCATGTTTTGCGGAACAACAACAAAGAGGCAGATGCAGAAGCTAATATAGCTGCTCTTCTTCCTGCGGGCACTCTAGTATGGGATGATAAGGAAAATTGGGATCCAATTCCATAGTAGTGTTGTTACAATATATTTTTTTATTGCTTTAGCAGTTTGTATGTGTCTTTAAGTTAGGGGAAATCTCGTCCTTAATGTGGATTTCGGAATCTAGAAAGCTTCAATATGTCCGAATTAGTGATGAATGAATTTTGGTTATGAGGGAAACTTGAAAGTTGTCCCAACAATGTTAAAAGCATGTAAATGAGCATTTATACCAAGAACTTTAATGCCAAATCATAACTGTTTCCATAAAAAATTTAAAATAAAAAATCCAACTTCATCATTGAGAACACTTAATACATAAACAAATAAATAAAACTTTTATATTATATAAGTATCACAGGGAGATCGAAATTTATATAATATTAAAATATTAGGACGATGCCTTTAAAATTAAAGTCCTAGCATGATTTATAGAAGAGAGGGTATCCTTAAAAAATAACTAAGGCCGTGTTGACTTAATTAATCGTAAAAGGAATATCACGATCATCACTTGTTGAAGGAACTTTAACGCATATAAAAGAAATGGATTTGAGTAAAGAAAGAGAAGGAATATTTTTATAATGGTTTCAAAAAATTCACAGCTTGCTACTGAAGGTTTAAATGCGCATTTGATTAAAGAAACAGATGGTTGTGTAATGTTGAAAAATTATATTAATAGTGTATTGGTAAATTAATTATAAATTTAAGATTTATTTATTAATGGAATTTTAAATTAAATTAAAAGTCATAAAATAAATTATATAATTTATTTTGGTGATTTTTTTTTTAAATTTAATTTAATATTTTTATTGATAAAATGTGATTATATATATATATATATATATATATATATATATATATATAATATGAGTTTATGAGTTATTTTAATTGGTGATAGTTATATGTAAACAATGCCATTCAAAAGTTAGATTATTTTTATTTTAATTGATAATGAATAAGAATTATTATTATTTGATATTTAGTTATATAGCTTATTTACAAGTGAAATATAATGCACTAATAATTTATATACTAAAAATGATCATTATAATAAAAGTTCAGAAATAAATTTTTGAAAAACTTAAATATCCTTAAATATATATAATTTTATAAAGAAAGTGATTTTTTTTTTATTATTGTTTATAAAAATTAAAAATATATAAATACATATAATTTTATAAAAAAGACATTTTTTAAATTATTGTTTATAAAAATTGAAAATTATTTTTCAATTACAAATACATAGTATTTACTATACATTATAGCTTTTTCATTTAAGTTTTTTTTTTTTTTTTCATTTTCATCTAGAGATCCTATTAAGTAAAACAAGTTCTATAGTTATCTATCACTTAGATTACATTTTTGTGCCTTTGAGAGTGTTTCTTAATGCCAAACACTTGGATTATATATTCTTTTTGTTTGGTAGTATTATTTATATTTACACAATTTAATTTTTACTCTTTTATATTTAATAATTATTTATAGATATCTATGTCAATATATGTCTTTATTTTGAAATAGAGTTTATTGAATTTAATTTAATTATTAGTAATTATTAAATAGATGGTAAGGATTTAATGGGCCTAATGGTTAAGAGCATGTGTTTCTTCCTAAGAGGTCACAGATTCAAAACGAGAGGAGGGTAGAGTATGTATGCCTTTGTAGGCCCTTGCCCCACAAACAAGGGGGGTCTTATACACCAATTTGGTGTCTGGCTTGGCTGTGAACTTACAATTAGATAATAATAATAATAATATTCACAAAATATTTTATTTAAAAGTAATTATGTCATTTTTACTTTTCAATTTAATTGAAAGAATGGAATGGCCACAATTTTTTATTTATTAAACTCAAACCTTAATCTTAGTAATTAATAAAATTTTCCTCTATTATTTTATTTTAATTATTTTCACAATAACATATATGGACTTCATAAATATAACAATACAAGTAGTGGGATTAAGATGAAAATAAAATAAAATTAAAAAGTAGAATCAAAATGAGAAAAATTCATTATGGTAAAAAAGAATTAAAAAAAATTCACTTAATGGTACGAGGATATAATGATATTTGACATATTGCACTTAACTTATACGGCTAGGCTAATAATTTTTATAATGATAATGGTGGCAACTCTAAGATTAACTTTTTCTTTATTAGATCTCAAGAAAATTAATGATGAATTAATTTATTTACTTTAGCATTTTATTTTTATGTTTGAAATATATATATATATATATATATATATATATATATATCTATATATATCTATATATATATATATATATATATATATATATCTATATATATATATATATATATATATATATATATATATAAATAAAATTAAGAAAGTATTTTCATCTTTTCAATTTTTAATATTATAAAGTAATAATTTTATTAGTCTTATTATATTTAAAAATTATTTAACATTCTATTTTATTCAGAATCAATGAAAATTGTCCATTGGATCTAACAGTGTTATATTAACTCATTTCTTAATGTGAAATCACGAGTTCAATTTCTTTATCAAAATAATATATTAGACATGATAAAAATATAATCCTACCAAATTTACAAAAAAAATCAATACAAAATATTTTTATTTTAATAATATTAATTTATTAAAATTAATTATAATAAAATTATATTTTTTAAAATAAAATTATATTTTTTTAAAATAAAATAGATTGTTATGATATTTTATTTTTCTTTATAATATTTTTAATCAAACTTCACTTTCAAATAAAATAATATAATTTTTTATAATATTAATATTTTACACACTAACTCTCTCCTTATTCTATAAACCCTTATTCTACAATCTATACATCACACCTTTTTGTTGTATAAGGAATGATGTACATTTCAACTAGATCAATTAGGGCACTATGTTCTATATTTAATGATTTTCATTTCAATTCACTATCAATCAAAATTCTATTGAGAGCTTCCGTTGTTCAATTAGGACTGTGGTTATATATCAATATATTTTTTTAATTGATATAAAGGGAAATATTGATCTATGAAAAATTAAAAAAAAAAACATGTGATCTTTTACGACATGTATTTTTGAATTAGTTTCAACCCTTTTAAACATGTATGTTACATTTTCCAATAGTTTTACGTCACATTTTCTAATAGTTCTAGAAACCAATGCCATATGTTAATATTAAATTTAAGGAGATAATCCGAAGGTAATTAGAGTCTAAATTTAGAAATATTTCAAAATGGGCAAGGGAGGAGATATTAAGGTAACAATATTAAAAAGATGAAGAAAAGAGAAATTACTAATTTATTTTACGCTAACGCTTATGAAATTTTCAAAGTATAATTTCTGAAATTTACTATTATATTATAAACATTTTTAAATTATTTTTGCGGCAGTTTAACTGGGTAATTAGAAAAATATGAAATTGTTTTAACAGGAAGGTTCAAATCCTTTGTTTATTGTGATTTGCATAGAAAAAGACATGCTGGGTGTTGATTCTTCTGAGTTGCAAAAAAATAAATAAATAAAAATAAATTTTTATATATTCACCATTTAAATTATGAAGGAGATTTTTATAATAGTTATTTTTAATATTGTCCATGAGGTTTTGGTTAAACAATGATGAGATGGGATGTTATAGCACTCATTACAAATTCAATTTCCTTCTAAGATTTCGATAATGTATTTGGACATGTTAATAAAAATAAAGTAAAAAAAAATGAAATAGATTCTTGTAACAGTTATTTGTAATATTAAATTGTTGTAACTGTTCAAATCCCTATATTATAGCACCCTATTATGACAGGGGCTGCAGAAAAGAAAACATTCAAACTGCTGGTTCCTCTCAGTTAAAAAAAATAAATACATAAAAATAAATCCTTATAAATTCACAATTTAAATTATGAATAAGATTCTTATAACAGTTATTTGTAATATTAACTTCCCTGCAACTAAGGACTAAGGATGAATGGAGAAGTCTAACTTTCAGAGTTTATATATAGTATGTAAATAACAAAAAAAATAGAAGATCTTGGCGGGCTCGGTTATAACATAATTTATAAAAAGTGAGGTTGCCGTAACATAGATTTTATGGATCCTGGCCAGCAGGTTGGATCCCACTATGGACGTAATTCCATTCTAGCTGTGACTGCGGTATTCTTGATGTTAAAAGCACAGAATGTTAAGTTTTGGTGAATTGAAATAGTTACACGTATCATAATTTTTAAATTGCAATTCATATGATGGTTAGCTATATGATCAATGTAGGTTTAATAGTTAAGAGTGTGTTTTTTGTTTAGTGATTTAAATTCAGAAAATTAAAATATTTATATTTTCATAAGATTTCCTAACTCAACATAATAAGATATCTCATAAATTAATATATAAGATGATTTTAAAATTAAATTATTATTATTTATAATTTTGAATTCAGATAATCTTGATACAGATAGATTTTCAAATTCAATATCAAGTATAGTTGTGCAGATTTTCAGATTCAATATCAAATAATTATTCCAGATCCAGAAACAACATTCATTCAGATGTAAATATTGATGATAAAGAATGAGAACAACAGGGTCAAACAGACAACGAATAAAAGAACAACTGCAATGACCACACAGGCGTACCAGTTATCGCAGCTGCTGGTCAATCATCATTATCTGATCTCCGGTTCAGCTCTGCCTGCAACAAATTTGTTATAAGCATGAATCCCGATATCAAATTTCCCAATGTTAAATACACCCCATGAATCTAAATCATAATGACATTGTAACAATACCCAGATTTCTTGGACTATTTTTTGCTTGGGCATCATCTGAGTTCCACTGCTATCCCAATGAAGTAAATAGGCGTTACTTAGAAAGGGTAGGTATAAAGTGAATGTGTTTGTTGGAAGCGTCCACGTGACCATGGGGGTTTTTCTTTCTAGCAAGATAAGCTAATGTACTCTGATAGAAAACCTAATCTACTCCTCTATTTTAAGTATTTGACTGAATCTACTCTTCTTACATGATACCTAAATAAACGAGTGGCTATTGACAGCCAGCCATGATAGTAACAGTGGCTCTGAGCTAACCTTTCGTAATTGTTATAAAATATAAATTGATTCTGATAAGGAGAATTTGGAGCCACAGGCTTCATGACAGTTATGGAATGGTAGGTGAATTTCCTGTAAATTTGAATAAATGCAAACGGACAATGCTAAATTAAACCCAAACTTAAATACGATGCTTGCTAAATAAAACCACTATAGGTTGGTATCAACTGTGCGCTCGATGTTACGATCCAGTGACCATTCGGTAAGAGATCGTGCCGCACATGAAAAAATATTTCGGTGCGTATGGTATTAATAAAGGGGCGATTAATGTAGACTTAACGTGTCAGAGGTGCCAAACTCTCATCCTTCCACGTGATTCTCACATCTCCTTGGTTGTTAATCATATGACCTACAAGCCATGACGGGTAGATCAGTTCTTTGGGTGGGTATGGTTTTAGCTACATCACATATTAAAATTTTATGTATGAGTTGAAGATAGAAATCACTTTTTAAAAATTATGAATTTATTGAGGATAAATCACAATAAAAGGTGATCCAAACTCGACCCAACTTCTCACAATCTTCATGATAAGTATCTCATTCCTAGAGCATAAATAACTCTCATAACCCTAAAACCTAACCCTACACCCTTTGTAAGTCGCAGTCCCATTATGACAGTCGAAAATGAAGGCGGTGTGCGTTCAGACAAACAGAACCCATTTGCTGAATAGGGCAGGCAAGGCATGAAGGACAACAGGGATCCTTTCACCCCTTAAACTGAAATTAGGTTTGAGGGTGAAAACATCAATTACCCCGTAGGCCGAACATGGCAGGCAAGGCATCAATTCATAAAAGGACAATAAGGATCCTTTCATCCTTTAAACATGAGAATTAGAATCCATTATGAAAACATCTTCACTTCGAAGAAGACATGGAGAGCTCGCTCTCTTTTGTGATTTGAAGACACACACAACAGAACTATTGATTATCAAGGACCATTCTTTTTATCTCGTGATTTGAAAAGACCTAATCAGGATATTCATTCCGTAGCATTGAAATCTACCACCCAAAATTATTCGTTTATGAATATTCTTGATTTAATTAGCATCATTGTTTACCAATACGGATTAGACGTTCAAGTTCGATTTAGAATGGTTACATCCATCGACCAATTTTTACCTAGGTAAATAAAAATACAAGTTTAAAAATGCATACACTTATGATTAAACAGTTTCTTATGAAGGGTCCCCACAACATGGGGAATTAATCATGTTTGACTTATGTGATAAAATCGTGGTGCTGAGAACGTTAGCTTTATATATATATATATATATATATATATATATATATAATTCTTTTAAGTTTATATATATAATTCTTTCAAGTGTGGAGTATGATCGTTACATATTTGACCCTTTCCTCATTGTTGGTGCTCGGTGGGTACCAGTTGTCCTACAACATTCCTAATTCATCTCAAAGTTTCCGTTTTGGTGCCACTTGGTTCATCCTTTACCGTAGATCTGGTAGGGTTTTATCCTACGATGGTGATTGTCTCTGAGAGGATGATGTCTCTTCCCGACATTCAGTATCGGACTTTGTTGCTCACTCGATGGAAGCTCTTACTTGCTGTTGTTTTTAGAGTAGTCTATAGTGCCAATTTTTGAAGGCTTTTACTGTAGTTTTTTTTGGTCTAATTTCTCTAAATTTTGGCAGGAATTTATTGAAAATAGAAGTTTGATAGATAAACTTGCACAATTCAAGTGGGATACTGAATCCATATATACAGTTAAAAAACCAGTTTAAATAACAGAAATCAAGATTTTACATCAATTTGTTTCACCGGATTCCGATACCTGAAACTCTTTAGTTTGTGTGTTGTCCTTAGTTTGTGTGTTGTCCTTGCTTGTTTTTCTGTGCAGGTTCGGTGCTACTCTTAGATTTAGATTTTACAGTGGAAGAGACGAGAGAAGGAACCCTCCTGATCTCGGTCTTACTTGGTGTTGTTCTTTAGTTTGTGTTTTTACCTTGCTTGTTATTCCCTGCATGTTCGGTGCTAGTCTTAGTCTTAGATTTAGATTTAGAAGAAACCCTCCTGGTCTCGGTCTTTCAAATTGCAGTACGTTCTGTGGATCATTTTATGTATAATTTACGTCTTTTCATTGTAATTTTTGTAAATTAGAGTTTTGTAGTATTTGATTTCTCGTATTTGACTTGTAATATAGGTAACACTATCATGGGGTTTTGTCGGTGAATATCCATTATCTTATACGTTAGTTATAACCAAAAAAAAAAAAAATGTATTGTTAGTGTATATACACATAGATTAGATTTAGTTTAACTCTAGGCACTGCATGCAATGTGCATATGTTTTTAGCTAGTTAACTAGAGTGCTTTACATGCATATAGTTATCTTTAATTAGCTTTAGTTCAATTCTAGATATTGCATGCTATATGCACTTGCATGGGATGTGCATTTGGCTTTAGCTACTTAATTCTAGTAGTTGCATGTGGTGCATGTGCACATTAACAGAACATAAAACACACTTAACTTCAATTAGTTTTAACTATCCAAAGTTATTGCATGTACATCTAAACTTAACTTAATTGCTTTTATGTATTGATTCTAAAACTAATATTGACGAATCAATTTCATTCTCAATTCTAATTGTTTTTCTTTTTCAATTTGGTAAATTTGTGCAATTATTCTTTAGCTATATTATACTCTAATAATTTTACATATTAGTTCAATTTCATTTTCCCTACCCATATTTGATTGGTTGTTTCTTAAAAGTAAAAATTACAATTCCATTCTAATGTAAAAGTGCGTAGTTCTTTCTTTCTAGTATAAAATACACAGTTTTTTCATAGTTATTTCATTCTAGTAAAGTTTTTTCATTGTTCAAAATATATATTTCATTGCCTGTAATTTGTTGCTACTGAAACATAATTATTACTTTTCTAAGAAAACACAAACTCAGCCATAGTAATTGCTTCTTCATCAGTTGCTGTCAACAAACTCACATTAGTCTTAAATACAACTTTGAACATAACTCATACAGAGTCATTATTACAGAGTTTAATCTTCTGGGTTAAGTCTCATAGTTTGTATGACAGCCATGAGCTGAAAGCCCAAAGGTGGCGCACCGACCACAGTCATCTAACGTTTTATATTGTTGTTGTTCCTGTTGATGTATCGGTGCATGTATATAGGTGCTAAGAAGACATGGGAAAATGCAGAGTAAAAACAGAGGCTGCTAAAGGAAAACAACCAGAGCAAGTTGAACCAGCCCCGAAGAAAAGAAGACGCAAGACAAACCAGGAACATTTGGAAACGTTAGCTGCCACCTATGTTATAGGCAATTCTTCTAACACAAGGCAAGTCATTCGAGGATGGGAGAGGGATATCCAAACTGATCCTGAGGATAATGAGACAGAAGCAGACATTTTGGATTTTATCTAACATCCAGGTAACACGAGGGGCCGCCTCACCTTGTTCAATCAGACTGTCCACACATATTGGATAGTGAAATGCTTAATAGCGAAAGCCATTCAGAGCTTTCATCCAGTGCACACCCAGGCAGAAACAGTAAAGCAGGGGACAAGTTTACAGGCTCAGATTCTAGAAATCCAGGACCAGCTTCAGCACATAAAGATAACTCAATACCATACTGTTGACAGAGTTAGTAGACTGGATGATAAAGTGGGAAGGATGGAAAAAATCCTTCAACAGATCTTACATCAGATACAACAAATAGACATGCCTGGCACCAGTGCCAAGAACCCAGCCCCAGTCTCTTCTTCAGAAGTATAAGAGTTATGTCTTTTAGAAACAATGAAATTAGTGTTGTTTTAAATTTTGATGATATTACTGTTTAGAAATCAATCTGCAAAATGCTCTAGGAAAGCAGGTATAGGAATCATAGAACAGACAACTCAGGAGAAGTTTAGGCGGATGAAACAATTTCAGTTTTGGACTGCTTATCATGCATTTAGATGGCCAACAAACCTGGTTTCCTGCGGGCAGGTTGAGGCCACAGTTTAACTTTTATATTATGTAACCTGCTTTTAAATATAAATAGAAAATGGAATGGACCCACCGAATTTACAAAAAAAAAACATAAATTATTATGATATTGTAATAACTAGAGACATATATGAGGTTCAGGTTTCAAGAAATCCACGTGGTAACCAAACCACCCAACCATGAGAACATGAAATCCATGTCCACCTCGTGACCATACCACCCAACCATGAGAAAATGCGAGTACGCCTTTCTCTCTCCCTCAAGCACCTCTTACCAGCAACCATGACAGAATGCGAGTACGTCCTTCTCTCGCCCTCAAGCACCTCTTACCAGCAAAGTTATGATTATGAGTACCCCAACTAGGTGATTTATCACGTACCAAAACCCATAAAAAGGTTCGTCCTGGAATCAAAATCTTTCTACGGTTTTTGCACTCGCTCTCGCTCCACCTCTGGATTACCTTTAGGTAGTGTGGTACCTTTTTTCCATAGTATTTATTATTGTGAGTTTTTCTCCTCCCCAAGATCCCCTTTATGTTATCCCTTCTTAAAGAGTTCTTTTTAGTAAAAGAGTTAGTAAAAGAGTTATTTTTAAAATGGTTTTTCAAGATTCTTTTACCTTTATGTTTGCTACTAATAAAAAATAAAAAAAACACATAACTATCATTTTAGTTACTCAATATTATATTAGGCTACACTTAGCCATAAAAAAAATTGTATTTAATGACAATGAATTAAGTGAAATCTACTTACAAATTCACCATTACAGAAGGATGTTACAAATAATTTCAGTGAATATGAATTTAATGTAACCTAAAGAAATTAGTATAGGGAAACCCAACCCCAAAGAGGAGATGTAGGATCATTGACTATCCTTAGGTTATGGTGCAGTGGTCACTTGGGCATATGAGAGAGGCATATTTTTTGGTTTCCTTACTTTAGCCTCACACTGGCTATATGTCATTTATGTTAGTTTGGAGGTTTAACTTATAAGAAAAAAGAAGAGAGAAAAATCAAGATTAAAGATGAAAAATATTTAAAGCATTTTTAAATAATGATTTAGTTTTAACAAAGAAGTGATAATTTTGTAGATCCAAAAATTTAGCCATTCATTAATTCCAAAAAAATAGCAAACATTTACATGAATAAGAGATTTGAAATATAAATAATTAAATGTATACTTTTTAATATAGATGTATCTCTAAATTCACTTCTAACAATTGATATTTAAAATGCAAGTAAACTTGATCATCTAGATTTTCAAGCTCGTTTTCTAGAATGGTCATTGAGTTTGAGCCAATTCCAAAAGCATCATTTTGATCAGTGGATTTCTTGGTATTACCAAGCATGCCTTCATCATTCTCTTGTAGCACCTCAAGTGGAAGGTCATCACCTCCATCATCTTGTGAACCACCATAATCCCACATTCTAGTGGGTCCATTTTTGCACTCTAATTGTTGTCAAGATAAAAAACGTAGACACGAAATCTTGTGCTTTTTTTGTGCATATGCCATACTTCTTTGTTAAATGGATAAAAGTATACACTCTAGTTTCTTTACATACAGATGAACTAGTCACCTGTGAAATAAAATTAACTTTATGTTAGCAATTGACATTTGAAATCTTAAACATAATAAGGAACTTAAGCATAATGAATGTAGATGCAAAAATAGTCTTGCAATTATTAACATGTTTCCTGTAAAATGAAATAGATGTTGTGTGATTAAGAATAAAATTTTGTAACATATTTTCTTCAGTTATAGTTTTCGCAACCCATGCAATGTTATTAATATATTTTATGAGAAAAAGCATGTAGTTCACGAAATAAGGAATCCAAAAAATTGTTGAGTATTCATCCTCCATCAACCCCCCAAAAAGGAAATTGTTTGAGATACTATCTGTAATTTTTTGGACCACACATTTTCTTCCAAACTCCTTTATGGTATCTTTGAAGAGACTCAAATGTACCATATTTTGTATTCTGTGTGGTATCATGAGATTTTATGAACATAACTCCTTTCAAGCTAGAGACCAAAATATTGATAAGGGGATGATGGTTGACATATTTCCAACCATATGAGACAATGGAGACCCAAGGTTCCTTCCAACTATTTTTAATGTCATGAAGTATAGCGTCAACTTGATCCATCTCTTTAAATAACGTTGTTGTCCTCATATTTTCATAACTAGGACATGTGTAACCTTTAGGGGAAATGTAACTAGATCCCTCACCATTTCCTTCCAATAAGGAGGCCTACAAACATGGAAAGCTATAGCATTTGAAAAAAAAATCATGTAATGGATGTATCAAGATTTCCACTCTGTTTTACATCCCATAATTTATCAAAGTGTGTAACATAAAATTGATGTTGAGAATAATAGTGTCGACCACCAAATGTCAATCCACTGGGATTGTTGCTGTTTTGAATCAAACCTTCAACAATATGTCTCAACTTTTCAAGTTCATTAAATTTCTTATGTAGAGATGTTTTCTTTGTCATAGTTACACTCTCACATAAAGTTATTTTTTATTTTTCCCATTCCAAGTAAATTTCATTGAACTCTTGCTACACTCCCTCATTCAATGTTTTAGAATAACGGAAAAAACAAACCTTTGAACCAATTGATCCACTTGCTCCTCCACTATAAGATTGAGTAAATTTCATAGCACCACATAGCCTTACTTCAAAGGATCTTTTTACTTCTTGATATTCTTTTATTTGAATTATTTTTCATGTCACTATGTAATATTTCTATTGGAAAAGGGGTGATCTTCTTTGTGAAGTTGGTGAACTTTCTTCCATTGAAATGAGAAATGAGTGGAATAAAGAATAGGTAATCTTTGCCATAACCAATTCTAGTATGCACAGTTTATATTTAAAATTAATTAAAAAATAAAATAAAGAAAGTGATATTGAATTAGAAAAGCACAATTAACCATATATTGGAGAGATAAATTTATGTACATGAATAGTTTAATGTACTGCATGTACAAGGTAAGCAATAATTTATACCACCATGTAAAACAATGAGGACACTATTGGTAAAACTTTTTGTCAAGGTTGTATCATAAAAAAAATTAGAAATTTACTAAGAGTTGCACCAATATCTTCATCACAATCTAGAGTTTCAGTTAAAAAAAACCTTGGGAGCAATATTATTAGTTTATTTTATAAGTAATCTCCTCATGCTAGAGTGTTGAATTACAAAATAGAATAAGTATTTCACAACATAAAAATAGTGGAAATTTTTTTTAGTTATTGGAGTTTCAGGTCCTTTTCATGCTATATGATGTGTTGGAATAAAGTAAAAGTTAATTAAGTTTCACTTCGGAATGAAGTAAAAGTTAGAAGTTCCATGGAAACTTATTTTTCAATAGTTTAATAAGAAAAAAATGAAACAAAATTGTTCAAAGGAATCAACCAAACTTGACTTTTTAACGTCTAAAACTCGTGGAATTACATATCTCTAAAAATACTTTCAATTTATCAATGATTCTCCTATATATTTTTTGCATTTATAATAACATAACAAGCTTCTCTTTAAACCAGTAAAAAATCTTGCATTTCCATTCTAAAATATCAACTTTATACAATTTAAAATCAATGCTTAATTAACTGCATGAAATATTTGAACAATTCAACAACCAAGCTAACCATATTAATAAAACCATTATATGATAATTGATAAATCTATGGATACAATAAAGTATAAATCATAAGTAAAAGTAGAACGAAAGGGTTCAGAAGGCTTAATTGTATTAAATCCTTTGTGGAAACATTCCCCATGTAACGTCCCCTCTTTATACCACAATTTTTTTTTTCTATATCAGTCACTAATTTACTTCTGACTTATACAATGGTCGCAATGTAATCTAACTACCTTCAACAATTGAGGTCAGACTAGTAAATTTATTTACCCCTACTCATAAGAGGTAACTTATATACATATACATATATAACTTGAAAATCATTTTTGTATAACTCTTGATGTAATGATTTTTCATACCCCTTATGATTTGCTCCTAGGATCTGGTGACACTTTTATATATATATATATATATATATGAATATGATGCCTCCACCTACTATTCAGCTAACTTTATACTCCTTATTAAGTCTTTACATACAATTTCCTTTTCATATGTATTGAATCTATCTGGGCATGTTAATACTACCTTACAATCCTGCTCTATATGATGTAAAGTTATTCGCCATGTATGTTTACATTAACTTCATCATAATTTTCATTATGATTTCATATCTCTCACATGCTTGTTATTGATATTAACCTTACTATATAGTTTCATTATCGTTTATATCACACATTGCCAGATGGTAGGTTTGTATTAACGTTGGATACGACTACTACTCCGTATCATGGAATTTATGAGGTTGGCTTGTATTGGTAACCTCAATTAAAGTCTTGTCCCTTCGTCTTAATTGCAAACCTATGCGTTAAACCATAAAATGGTACTACCGCCTTCATACATTGATTCCATAGAGATTTAGTACCAGCACTTTATATATTTTATATTGGCTTATACGCAATAGAGGAACCATCGAATTTAATAGGGGATTTCTTTAGAATTTTACGCCGGCTATGTGGTATTAATCCTAAGGAATTTCATCGTTTGCACCTTGGTTATAGATCTATCGACAGATGTAGGGTAGTGATGCTTCGGTTTGAATTAGGGTTCATACCTGGTCGCTCTTATTTAATTCGTTTGTCCTGTGTTGCATTTATTTTTACCCAATCATTTCTACATTATGTTTTATTGCATTAGTTCGTAGCCTTATCTTCCAAACTTGAGGATTCTAGAGTTCTATTTAGACTTTCTTGACGTCTTCCATCCAGAATTTACTAGGTATGAATGGGTATCGTTTTGCTATCAAGTTAATCATATTTTCATTAAGGGTTTCAATGAGGATTTTCGAGTTATCTCCCTCACGTATTCCTTGTTGTTTATTATCTTCTCTCGCATTTAGTTACCTCGGCTCTGTGATATCAGTGAGCTCGTTTAGTTATTAAGAAAATTCTTAACCACGATGGTTGTGATTTTTCTACACAAAAATGGTCCTCGTCTGTTGTAAATTTGTTTTAATTATAATTATGACTTAGTTCTTCTTACGAAGGGTTTTATCGACATTTCTTGCCACCATTTTCTAAGAAAATTTTGATATCATTACCAATATCCAATCATTTTTGTTCTCTGTCTTCTCCATTCGAATTAAAATTTCGTTTGAAAATTTTTTAATATAGGGTATATCTCTCCCCGGTTCCTATGGCATTCCCAGTACGCTTGGGATGGCTTGAACCTCCCATACTTGGTAAGGAATATGAGGATTTAACTCTTCATGGTTTACCATCACTACTGGTTTAACTTGAATATTGTATTTCTTCATCCATATAATGTGGGTTCATTCTTCACAGATTTCTCTTTGTTTGGCTCAGGAGAGAGATAATGTTATTCTTAGGTACCCATTTCGATTTTGGGTATCATTATTTAACATTTTCAGGTTGGCGAAATGTTTGAGAATCTAAGAGACTAACTCGATTTCATATGTTGGCATTTACAGGTAACGAATTGTTAATTGGGGTTTCCTCGAGGTTCCACTTAACACATAGTTCATTTCTATTTAAGGTTTTAACAACTCTTTCACTACTGTTCTAGGTCGTTTATTTCGTTCATCTGGCTTGACTCAAAAGATTTGTCCACCGGACTGAGTCTATATGTGGTCTCAGAATTTATGCTTGAATTTTAAACCACGTTAGTTTTTTTTTTTTTTTGTATAATATACTTTGGATCCCATTGTGGTCTGGACAGTGGATACTCGACATAATAGCTTTTTATTTTACTCAGAGTCAAAGACTATACATATACCTGTGTATAAAAATATAATTATTCTGGAAGTACTGGACTTCCTATCAAAAAAAAATTCTATTTAATTATGTAATTATATGGACACTTATTTATTTATTACAGGCTTCCAATATATATATATATATATATATAAGCCGTTATCAAAATTTTATTGAACATGTGTAAATATTTGGATTTCCTCTTCTCTATATCAACATAATGACAATGTTTGCTCAATAAACCTTTCTACTTGTGTTAAGATAATTTATAGAACTAGTATAGCATTTGAAATTGCTATCTTCTTATTTTAAATTATGACATATAGTACTGTGTAGAAGTTGATTTTTTTTTAATTTTATTTCTCTCATTTCTGGTCAACATAGTCAACCAGATTATACCAAAATAATTATCTGCATCTCTAGACAGTGAATGAATATCATGGTAATAGTTAGATACATACTGCTCAAAGTAAATTATCTTGGTCTCTTTTTATCGCTATGCCCCCTATCTTATACATAGGCATATGGCTCAGCTTTAATAACCTCTAAAATTTGTTTTTGTTTTTAAACTATTCATGTAATTAAATGCATACTATACACTTCCCATTACATGAGATTTATATGTATTTTTGGAATGTCAAATTTTTAATTCTGTTATAATTTCCATTACATTCCAGCATGATAGAAAGATATAGTTGAAATTTTCTGTACCATACATACATAGTAAGGTGGTCTTTGTTCACTACAATGGAAATTTGTAACTAATTTATATTCCATTTTGTTTTTATGACAGAAGTTAGATCTAATTCTCCAACTCAATGGTTTTCTCCTGTCTCTAATAATACCATCTCAGCAATTCACATTATGCTTTCTGTAGTATAGAAGAAATTTAAAATGTATACATCTACATAGTCCTTGGGAATAAAATATCTTCCGATTTAAATCAGTATTGGTTTAGAGATTTGGATTGATAATTATCAAGAGATTTATCCTACTACTATACAGATTTTTATAGAGTATATCCTCAATTAAATCTTTTAAAAGTAAGGACTCATATAACTACAGCAGATCCTTAATAACCAAAAAATACTATTGAATAGATAATTCACAGCAAATCACTATGTTAGGATTTATAGATTAGGTATGCCTACCACTTCTGTGATGACCAGTCCTCCCAAACTTAGAGTTCCTCTGTCTCCTGAACTTACACCCTAGCTGAGATCCCTCTCCAGAACAGACCAACCTCAATCTGTTCTGGAATAGCTTATTTAAGCTTATGCTCTCCCCAAATCCTATTTCTAATTCTTCGTCTAGAATTACAGGATGCTTTTATTCATGTTTTCCTAGGATTCCCTTATTTAGGGACTTTTAAAGCTGCTTTCTTCTTTTCTAGCTTTCTACCTCTTCCTAGCTACTCTCCACATCATTGGGGAAATCTAGATTTTTCCTCAAAAATACAAATTAGAAATAAATTCTTTCAAGGCTTTTTGAAAGATTCTTGGGGAAACTCTTAGCCTCTTTCCATACCTCATGGATTAGGAAAGTGATCTCAAAAATCTCATTTGGTCAATATGCACAGAAATATTTTATTTATTTTTCATAATTAAATAATTAATTACATCCACACAATAATTATCCATTGGGGTCCACTCCCCTCTAGATTGAAGTTCAAATGTCTAACTTGAAAACATAAAACTACGGGTGTTACATATTTCCCCCTCTGAAAACAACACCGACCGCGGTGTTAACAACGAACTACTAGAGTTTATTTTAAAAATAGATATGGATATTTTTCCATCATCTCAGCTTCTCATTCCCACATAGCTCCTTCAGCAGTAAAGTGCTTCCACTACACCTTTACTCTTGCTACTATTCTGTTTCTCAATTCAATTTCTTCTCGCCCCAATATTTGAAGTGGTTCTAGAAGGAACTCCCCTTCTGGTTCCACCTGTATCACATTCCAATCAAAAATGTGAGAAGCATCATGTACATATCTTTCTAATAACGAAACATGAAACACATCATGAACTTTAACATGGGGTAGTAAGGCTAGCTTATAAGCCACTGGTCCCACCCTTTCTAACACCTCAAAAGGCCCACAATATCTAGGAGCCAATTTTGCACAACTTCCAGCATAAAGTGTGCTCTTTTTGGGTTTAATATGCAGATACACAAGATCACCCACTTTGAACTCTTGATGCACTCTCTTCTTATCAGCGTTATTTTTATGTCGTTCTTGTGCTATCTTGATGTTTCTCTGTATTTTTTTGACAATCTATTCCATTTCTTGTAGAGTATCTGGCCCTAATACTAGCTTATCTTCAGGTTGGCTCCAACTTAAAGGAGTACGGCACTTTCTTCCATAGAGTGCTTCAAATGGACTCATTTTGATGGAGGATTGATAGTTTTTGTTGTAAGAAAATTCGAGTAAATGCAAGTAGTCTTCCCATTTTGATGACCTATCCATCACATACATCCTCAGCATATCCTCCAAAATCTGATTTTCCCTCTCTGTTTGACCATCCGTCTGAGGATGTTAAGCAGTACTAAAACTCAATTTAGTTCCCATGCCCCCAAACAGACCTTTCCAAAAAGCGGTTGTGAACTTAGCATCTCTATCTGAAAAAATCATCTTTGGGACCTCGTGTAGTCTTACTATATCTTTTAGGAACACATTGGCTACTTGGGTTGTCCCAAAAGTAGATTTTACAGGTATGAAATATGCATATTTTGTTAAAGTGTCTACCACTACCATCACTGAGTCATGTTGGTACTTTGTTTTGGGTAACCCGGTTATGAAATCTATAGAAACAGTGTTCCATTTCCATTCTGCAATTAGCAAGGGATTTAAAAGACCAGCTGGATGCTGATGTTCAGCTTTGACTAGTTGACATTCCATGCACCTAGCTAAATAGTCTACTACATGCTTTTTCATTCCTGGCCAAAATAATTTCTTTTTCAAGGCTGTAAGCATTTTCTGATATCCAGGATGTCCCGAATATGGCTATTTATGATATTCATCTAAGATTTTCTTTTTCAAAGACTCCACATTGGGGATATACAATATGTTTTTATAGCAGATTAGCCCTTTATGGTTTTGGGTGTATTCAACCATTTCTTTTTTCAGCATTTTTACCTGTAGATTCTCATAGTCTGGATCTTGATCTGCTACCTTCTTAACTAGTTCCTCTAAGTCAAAAATAGCACTACTCCCAATTCTTCTTATGTTTTGGCAAGCATCTATGCTTAGCGCATCAGCAATTTTGTTTTCTTTCCCTTTTATATGTTTTATGTCCATATCAAATTCACTCATAAAAGACAGCCATCTGGCTTGTCAAGCATTCAAATCGGTTTGAGAAAAGAAATGTTTGAGACTAATATGATCTGTCATCAATGTAAATTTTTTTCCAAGAAGATAGTGTCGCCACATCTTCAAGGCATGAATTACAGCAGCCAATTCCAGATCATATACACTGTAATTTTGTTCATGTTTCTTAAGTTTTCTAGACTCATATGAAATAACAGAATTTTCTTGCAACAGAACTCCTCCCAATCCCTTTCTACATGCATCTGTATACACAACAAACTCTTTGTCATGATCTGCAATTTTCAATATAGGGTTGTAGTAATTTTTAATTCTAGTTGTTCAAAGCTATTTTGAAATTTTTTAGTCCACTCAAATTTGGTGCCTTTTCTCTGTAGTGAAGTTATGGGATATGCTATTGCAGAAAATCTTTCCACAAACCTTCGACAATAACTTGCAATCCCCATAAATGACCTTACTGCTGAAACATCAGTCGGCATCAGCCATTCTCTAATAGCCTTTATTTTCTCAGGGTCAACAGCCAATCCTTGTTCAGAAATGATATGCCCCAAATATTGAATCTTGTCTTTATAAAATTCACATTTACTGAATTTGGCATATAACTAGTTTTCTTTCAAAGTCTGCAAAACTATCCTTAAATGCTCTTTATGCTCTTCCTCACTTTTTGAATAGACTAGAATATCATCTATGAACACTAGTACAAATTTATCTAAGTACTTTTTCAAAACGATGTTCATTAAGCACATAAAAGTGGCAGGGGCATTTGTCAAACCAAAAGGTAGAACTACAAATTCGTAGTGACCATACCTAGTTCGAAAAGTTGTCTTACTAATATCTTCGTCCTTAATTCTGAGTTGGTGATAACCAGTCCTCAAATCAATCTTAGAGAATACTGAAGCTCCTCTCACGTGATCAAAAAGATAATCTATTCTGGGCAATGGGTACCTGTTCTTGATTGTCAACTTATTCAGTTGACGGTAATCAATGCACATTCTAAAGGTTTCATCCTTATTTTTCACGAACAGTACTAGTGCTCCCCAAGGGGATACACTCGGTCTGATGTAACCTTTATCCAGAAATTCTTGTAATCGCATTTTTAACTCCATGATCTCAGGGGGGCTCATCCGATAAGGAGCTCTAGAAACAGGTGTTGCTCCTGGCACCAAATCGATTGAAAAATCAATCTCTCTTTTGGGGGGAAGATGAGGAATCTCATCTGGAAAAACTTCCTTAAATTCTATTATCATTGGTAAAGTGTCTAGCAGGTTTTCTTCAGGTTGATGTCCTAATTCTTCAACATGTACAACATATACTTGATATCCTTTTCTAGCTGTCCTTTTTAATTGCAGAGCTGATATTTGTCTTACTGAGATTGGTTTTGGTTTTCCTTTGAGTATAAAGGGTCTCCCTTCCTCATCTATGCAATGCAGAGTTTTATCCCAACAATTCATCATAACCTTTCTTTTTTCTAACCAGTCCATTCCTATCAGCAAATCATATGAGCCTAAGGGAAGAATGTTTAAATTTACTTCTGTCTGAAAATCATTTAATTTAATTGTTGTTTGAGTTAACTTATGAGTTACTTTTCGTTTGGTGCCAGTGGAAAACTGGACCAACCAAGACTGTTGGAGTTTTTTCAGTTTTGAGCTTGCATTCCTCTACAACTTGTGGACTAATGTAACTCAAAGAAGCACCCAGATCAATTAAAACTATAACAGATTGGTCAGCAATCTTACCTTCCATCTCGACCATGGTAGCCTGGTGTTCTGCTTGTCGATTCTCCAAGGCTACATTGATAGTGGCTCTATTCCTTGCTATATCATTCACTGTGGTAACTTCTTTATCTCTCATAATCATCTGAATATTTTGATGTGGACAGTCCCTCAACAGATGACGTTCTCCACAGCCCCAAAATTTCAAAGGCTCCCGCATTTTAACTGTTCCTTCCTTCTTATTATCTCCATCTATTTGTTTTGAACCAACTTTGGACTGAGCAGTTTGACTTTCCTTTGGTTTGTTAATTTTTTTTCACTCATGATCCCTACCAAAGTTCTTCAAGTAAGCTGGTTTCTGTTTCTTTCCTTTGAATTCACCCTTGTTTACCCGGTTTTTTCCATGTTCACTCTTTCCTTTAAACTACTAGTATCATAATCTAGCTTTCCTCACCGCTTCGTCCATATTTTTTGGATTATCGAACTCTATTTTCTCCTTATACACAGCAGGCAAACAGTTCAAAAACCTTTGCACCTTTGTCTTCTCTTCACGAATATAAGGAACATAACTTAACATATTTGTAAACTTGGTGACAAACTCATCTATGGTGAGTTGTCCCAATCTGAGTTCCTGGAACTCCTTTGCTTTATCATCATAATATCGTTTGTTCAAATAGCGGTTTTTAAACTTGACTTGGAAATCTTCCCAAGTCACTGTTTTTTCATCAATGGCATGAACCATTTTTGTCTCCTCCCACCACAAGGTAGCCTTACCTTGCAACTGGTAGATAGCTAATCTAGCTTTCAGATTGCTTTCATATTCATAGACCTGAAAATACTTAATCATATTCAACAGTCATGCCTCAGCATCTTTCTCCTTCTCCCCATCATAGGAGGGAGGTTTAATTTTTCGGAATTCAACTTGTAATTCCTTCTTCTGTTTAAAATGATGTCTAGTAGTGTCATCCTCCTCAGAATCATATGAGAACTTGCCTTCCCTCTTCTTTCCAGAACCTTCACCTTCTTGGCTGTTCTGCGAGGTCAATTCTCTTATCAACTTTTCCCGCTCCTCACTAGCTAATGACAGCCTGTCATTCTGGTTTCTTAGCTCAGCCATCTCCTGTTGTAACCTGTGCAACATAACCATCAAAGGAGCATTGGGATCTGGCATGTTATCTCCATCACCTAGATCAACATAAATTTTATCTCCTTCAGCCATTTACTTTTCAGTTTCAGTACCACTATACACTAAAAAAAACAACATCATAATATTTTCTTTTTCTTTTTTTCAAAAAAAAAAAATTATATAGTGAGCACAATAATAGCCCAATTTTCTAACATGAGCTCTA
Source organism: Pinus albicaulis (assembly GCA_034641835.2). Classification (NCBI taxonomy): domain Eukaryota; kingdom Viridiplantae; phylum Streptophyta; class Pinopsida; order Pinales; family Pinaceae; genus Pinus; species Pinus albicaulis. Next base: position 290,370,886 of record CM076577.1, on the reverse strand, counting down.
ATACCATTTGTAACGTCCCCTCTTTATACCACAATTTTTTTTTTCTATATGAGTCACTAATTTACTTCTGACTTACACAATGGTCACAATGTAATCTAACTACCTTCAACAATTGAGGTCAGACTAGTAAATTTATTTACCCCTACTCATAAGAGTTAACTTTTATATATATACATATATAACTTGAAAATCATTTTTGTATAACTCTTGATGTAATGATTTTTCATACCCCTTATGATTTTCTCCTAGGATCTGGTGACACTTTTATAAATAAATAAATAAATAAATATATATATATAGGATGCCTCCACCTACTATTCAACTAACTTTATACTCCTTATTAAGTCTTTACATACAATTTCATTTTCATATGTATTGAATCTATCTGGGCATGTTAATACTACCTTACAATCCCGCTCTATATGATGTAAAGTTATTCGCCATGTATGTTTACATTAACTTCATCATAATTTTCATTATGATTTCATATCTCTCACATGCTTTTTATTGATATTAACCTTACTATATAGTTTCATTATCGTTATATATCACGCATTGCCAGATGGTAGGTTTGTATTAACGTTGGATACGACTACTACTCCGTATCATGGAATTTATGAGGTTGGCTCGTATTGGTAACCTCAGTTCAAGTCTTGTCCCTTCATCTTAATTTCAAACCTATGCATTAAACCAAAAAATGGTACTATTGCCTTCATACGTTGATTCCACAGAGATTTAGTACCAACTCTTTATATATTTTATATTGGCTTATACGCAATAGAGGTACCATCGAATTTCATAGGGGATTTCTTGAGATTTTTGCACCGGCTGTGTGGTATTAATACTAATGAATTTCATCGTTTGCACCTTGGTTATAGATCTATCGACAGATGTAGGGTGGTGATGCTTCGGTTTGAATTAGGGTTCATACCTGGTCGCTCTTATTTAATTCTTCTATCCTGTGTTGCAATTCTTTTTACCCCGGCATTTCTGCGTTATGTTTTATTGCATCAGGTCGTAGCCTTATCTTCCAAGCTCGAGGATTCTAGTGTTCTATTCAGGCTTTCTTCACATCTTCCATCTAGAATTTACCAGGTATGAATCTGTATCGTTTTGCTATCAAGTTAATCATATTTTCATTAAGGGTTTCAATGAGGATTTTCGAGTTATCTCCCTCACGTATTCCTTGTTGTTTATTATCTTCTCTCGCATTTAGTTACCTCGGCTCTGTGATATCAGTGAGCTCATTTAGTTCTTGAGGAAATTCTTAGCCACGATGGTTGTGATTTTTCTCACAAAAATGGTCCTCGTCTATCGTAAATTTGTTTTAATTATAATTATGACTTAGTTCTTCTTGCGAAGGGTTTTATCGACATTTCTTGCCACAATTTTCTGAGAAACTTTTGATATCATTACCAATATCCAATCGTTTTTGTTCTCTGTCTTCTCCATTCGAATTAAAATTTTGTTTGCAAATTTTTAAATATAGGGTATATCTCTCCCTGGTTCGTATGGAATTCCCAGTACGCTTGGGATGGTTCGACCCTCCCATATTTGGTAAGGAATATGAGGATTTAACTCCTCATGGTTTACCATCACTACTGGTTTAAATTGAATATTGTATTTCTTCATCCATATAATGCGGGTTCATTCTTCACAGATTTCTCTTTGTTTGGCTCGCGAGAGAGATAATGTTACGCTCATGTACCCATTTCGATTTTGGGTATGATTATTTAACATTTTCAGTTTCACGAAATGTCTGAGAATTTATGAGACTAACTCGATTTCATATGTTGGAATTTACAAGTAACGAATTGTTAATTGGGGTTTCGTCAAGGTTCCACTTAACACATATTTCATTTCTATTTAAGGTTTTAACAACTCTTTCGCTACTATTCCAGGTTGGTTATTTCGTTCATCTGGCTTGACTCAAAAGATTTTTCCATCGAACTGAGTCTATATGTGGTCTCAGAATTTATGCTTGAATTTTAAACCACGTTAGTTTTTTTTTTTTTGTATAATATACTTTGGATCTCATTGTGGTCTGGACAGTGGATACTCGACATAATAGCTTTTTATTTTACTCAGAATCAAAGACTATACATATACCTCTGTATACAAATATAATTATTCTGGAAGTACTGGTCTTCCTATCAAAAAAAATTTCTATTTAATTACGTAATTATATGCACACTTATTTATTTAATACAGGCTTCCAATATATATATATATATATATAAGCCATTATCAAAAAATTTATTGAACATGTGTAAATATTTGGATTTCCTCTTCTCTATATCAACATAATGACAGTGTTTGCTCAATAAACCTTTCTACTTGTGTTAAGATAATTTATAGAACTAGTATAGCATTTGAAATTGCTATCTTCTTATTTTAACTTATGACATATAGTACTGTGTAGAAGTTGATTTTTTTAATTTTATTTCTCTCATTTCTAGTCAACATAGTCAACCAGATTATACCAAAATAATTATCTGCATCTCTAGACAGTGAATGAATATCATGGTAATAGTTAGATACATACTGCTCAAAGTAAATTATCTTGGTCTCTTTTTATCGCTATGCCCCCTATCTTATACATAGGCATATGGTTCAGCTTTAATAACCTCTTAAATTTGTTTTTGTTTTTAAACTATTCATGTAATTGAATGCATACTATACACTTCCCATTACATGAGATTTATATGTATTTTTGGAATGTCAAATTTTTAATTCTGTTATAATTTCCATTACATTCCAGCATGATAGAAAGATATAGTTGAAATTTTCTGTACCATACATACATAGTAAGGTGGTCTCTGTTCACTACAATGGACATTTGTAACTAATTTATATTCCATTTTGTTTTTATGACAGAAGTTAGATCTAATTCTCCAGCTCAATGGTTTTCTCCTGTCTCTAATAATACCATCTCAGCAATTCACATTATGCGTTCTGTAGTATAGAATAAATTTAAAATGTATACATCTACATAGTCCTTGGGAATAAAATATCTTCCGATTTAAATCAGTATTGGTTTAGAGATTTGGATTGATAATTATCAAGAGATTTATCCTACTACTATACAGATTTTTATAGAGTATATCCTCAATTAAATCTTTTAAAAGTAAGGACTCATATAACTACAGCAGATCCTTAATAACCAAAAAATACTATTGAATAGATAATTCACAGCAAATCACTATGTTAGGATTTATAGATTAGGTATGCCTACCACTTCTGTGATGACCAGTCCTCCCAAACTTAGAGTTCCTCTGTCTCCTGAACTTACACCCTAGCTGAGATCCCTCTCCAGAACAGACCAACCTCAATCTGTTCTGGAATAGCTTATTTAAGCTTATGCTCTCCCCAAATCCTATTTCTAATTCTTCGTCTAGAATTACAGGATGCTTTTATTCATGTTTTCCTAGGATTCCCTTATTTAGGGACTTTTAAAGCTGCTTTCTTCTTTTCTAGCTTTCTACCTCTTCCTAGCTACTCTCCACATCATTGGGGAAATCTAGATTTTTCCTCAAAAATACAAATTAGAAATAAATTCTTTCAAGGCTTTTTGAAAGATTCTTGGGGAAACTCTTAGCCTCTTTCCATACCTCATGGATTAGGAAAGTGATCTCAAAAATCTCATTTGGTCAATATGCACAGAAATATTTTATTTATTTTTCATAATTAAATAATTAATTACATCCACACAATAATTATCCATTGGGGTCCACTCCCCTCTAGATTGAAGTTCAAATGTCTAACTTGAAAACATAAAACTACGGGTGTTACATATTTCCCCCTCTGAAAACAACACCGACCGCGGTGTTAACAACGAACTACTAGAGTTTATTTTAAAAATAGATATGGATATTTTTCCATCATCTCAGCTTCTCATTCCCACATAGCTCCTTCAGCAGTAAAGTGCTTCCACTACACCTTTACTCTTGCTACTATTCTGTTTCTCAATTCAATTTCTTCTCGCCCCAATATTTGAAGTGGTTCTAGAAGGAACTCCCCTTCTGGTTCCACCTGTATCACATTCCAATCAAAAATGTGAGAAGCATCATGTACATATCTTTCTAATAACGAAACATGAAACACATCATGAACTTTAACATGGGGTAGTAAGGCTAGCTTATAAGCCACTGGTCCCACCCTTTCTAACACCTCAAAAGGCCCACAATATCTAGGAGCCAATTTTGCACAACTTCCAGCATAAAGTGTGCTCTTTTTGGGTTTAATACGCAAATACACATGATCACCCACTTTGAAATCTCGATGCACTCTCTTCTTATCAACGTAGTTTTTCTATCGATCTTGTGCTATCTTGATGTTTCTCTGTATTTGTTTGACAATCTGTTCCATTTCTTGTAGAGTATATGGCCCCAATACTAGGTTATCTTCAGGTTGGCTCCAACTTAAAGGAGTACGACACTTTCTTCCATAGAGTGCTTCAAATGGACTCATTTTGATGGAGGATTGATAGTTGTTGTTGTAAGAAAATTCGAGTAAATGCAAGTAGTCTTCCCATTTTGATGGCCTATCCATCACATAAATCCTCAGCATATCCTCCAAAATCTAATTTGTTCTCTCTGTTTGACCATCCGTATGAGGATGATAATCAGTACTAAAATTCAATTTAGTTCCCATGCCCCCAAACACACCTTTCCAAAAGGCAGTTGTGAACTTAGCATTTCTATCTGAAATAATCATCTTTGGGACCCCGTGTAGTCTTACTGCCTCTTTTAGTAACACATTGGCTACTTGGGTTGTCCCAAAAATAGATTTTACAGGTATCAAATGTGCATCTTTTGTTAAAGTGTCTACCACTACCATCACTGAGTCATGTTGGTACTTTGTTCTGGGTAACCTGGTTATGAAATCTATAGAAACAGTGTCCCATTTTCATTTTGCCTTTGGCAAGGGATTTAAAAGACCATCTGGATGTTGATGTTCAACTTTGACTAGTTGACATTCCATGCACCTAGCTAAATAGTCTACTACATCCTTTTTCATTCCTGGCCAAAAAAAATCTTTTTCAAGGCTGTAAGCATTTTCTGATATCCAGGATGCCTTGAATATGGTTGTTTATGATATTCATCTAAGATTTCTTTTTTCAAAGACTCCACATTGGGGATATACAATCTGTTTTTATAGCAGATCAACCCTTTATGGTTTTGGGTGTATTCAGCCATTTCTTTTTTCAACATTTTTACCTATAGATTCTCATAGTCTGGATCTTCATCTTCTGCCTTCTTAACTAGTTCTTCTAAGTCAAAACTAGCACTACTCCCAATGCTGCTTATGTTTTGGCAAGCATTTATGCTTAGCGCATCAACAATTTTGTTTTCTTTCCCTTTGATATGTTTTATGTCCATATCAAATTCACTCAGAAAAGACATCCATCTAGCTTGTCAAGCATTCAATTGGTTTGAGAAAAGAAATACTTGAGACTAATATGATCTGTCATCAATGTAATTTTTTTTTAAAGAAGATAGTGTCGCCACATCTTTAAGGCATGAAATACAGCAACAATTCCATATCATATACACTGTAATTCTGTTCATGTTTTTTAAGTTTTCTAGACTCATATGCAATAACAAAATTTTCTTGCAACATAACTCCTCCAAATCCCTCTCTACATGCATCTGTAAACACAACGAACTCTTTGTCAAGATCTGCAATTTTCAATATAGGGGTTGTAGTAAGTTTTAATTTTAGTTGTTCAAAGTTGTTTTGACATTTTTCAGTCCACTCAAATTTAGTGCCTTTTCTCTGTAGTGAATTTATGGGATATGCTATTATAGAAAATCTTTCCACAAACCTTCGATAATAACCTGCAATCCCCATAAATGATGTTACTGCTGAAACATCAGTCAGCACTGGACATTCTCTAATAGCCTTTATTTTCTCAGCGTCAACATCCAATCCTTGTTCAGAAATGAAATGCCCCAAATATTGAATCTTGTCTTTATAAAATTCACATTTACTGAATTTGGCATATAACTGGTTTTATTTAAAAGTATGCAAAACTATCCTTAAATGCTCTTTATGCTCTTCCTCACTTTTTGAATAGAATAGAATATCTTCTATGAACACTAGTACGAATTTATCTAAGTAATTGTTCAAAACGCTATTCATTAAGCACATAAAAGTGGCAGGGGCATTTGTCAAACCAAAAGGTAGAACTACAAATTCGTAGTGACCATACCTGGTTCGAAAACTTGTCTTACTAATATCTTCCTCCTTAATTCTGAGCTGGTTACAACCAGTCCTCAAATAAATCTTAGAGAATACTGAAGCTCCTCTCACCTGATCAAAAGGATCATCTATTCTGGGCAATGGATACCTATTCTTGATTGTCAACTTATTCCATTGACGGTAATCAATGCACATTCTAAAGGTTTCATCCTTATTTTCCACGAACAGTACCGGTGCTCCCTAAGGGGATATACTCGGTCTGATGTAACCTTTATCCAGCAATTCTTGTAATTTCATTTTTAACTCCATGAGTTCAGGGGGGCTCATCCAGTAAGGAGCTCTAGAAATGAGTGTTTCTCCTGGCACCAAATCGATTGAAAAATCAATCTCTCTTTTGGGGGGAAGATTAGGAATCTCATCCGGAAAAACTTCCTTAAAATCTCTTATCACTGGTAAAGTGTCTAGCAGGTTTTCTTCAGGTTGATGTCCTAATTCTTCAACATGTACAACATATACTTGATATCCTTTTCTAGTTGTCCTTTTTAATTGCAGAGCTGATATTTGTCTTACTGAGATTGGTTTTGGTTTTCCTTTGAGTATAAAGTGTCTTCCTTCCTCATCTATGCAATGCAGATTTTTATCCCAACAATTCATCATAGCCTTTCTTTTTTCTAACTAGTCCATTCCTATCAGCAAACCGTATGAGCCTAAGGGCAGAATGTTTGAATTTACTTCTGTCTGAAAATAATTTAATTTAATTGATGTTTGAGGTAACTTATGAGTTACTTTTCGTTTGGTGCCAGTGGCTAACTGGACCGACCAAGACTGTTGGAATTTTTTCAGTTTTGAGCTTGCATTTCTCTACAACTTGTGGACTAATGTAACTCAAAGAAGCACCCAGATCAATTAAAACTATAACAGATTGGTTAGCAATCTTACCTTCCATCTCGACCATGGTAGCTTGGTGTTCTGCTTGTCGATTCTCCAAGGCTGCACTGATAGTGGGTATATTCCTTGCTATATCATTCATTGTGGTAGCTTCTCTATCTCTCATAATCATCTGAATATTTCGGTGTGGACAGTCCCTCAACAAATGAGGTTCTCCGCAACCCCAACATTTCAAAGGCTCCCGCATTTTAACTATTCCTTCCTTCTTATTATCTCCATCTATTTGTTTTGAACCAACTTGGGACTGAGCAGTTTGACTTTCCTTTGGTTTGTTAATTTTTTTTCGCTGATGATCCCTACCAAAGTTCTTCAAGTAAGCTGGTTTCTGTTTCTTTCCTTTGAATTCACCGTTGTTTACCTAGCTTTTTCCATGTTCACTCTTTCCTTTAAACTGCTGGTAGCATAATATAGCCTTCCTCACTGCTTCATCCATATTTTTTGGATTATCGAACTCTATTTTCTCCTTGTACAAAGTAGGCAAACAGTTCAAAAACCTTTGCACCTTTGCCTTCTCTTCACGAATATAAGGAACATACCTTAACAGATTTTTAAACTTGGTGAAAAACTCATCTATGGTGAGCTATCCCAATCTGAGTTCGTGGAACTCCTTTGCTTTATCATAATAATATCGTTTGTTCAAATAGCAGTTTTTAAACTTGACATGGAAATCTTCCCAAGTCACTGTTTTTTCATCAATGGCATGAACCATTTTTGTCTTCTCCCACCACAAAGTAGCCTTAACTTGCAACTGGTAGATAGCTAATCTAGCTTTCAGATTTCTTTCATATTCATAGACCTGAAAATACTTAATCATATTCAACAGCCATGCCTCAGCATCTTCCTCCTTCTCCCCATCATAGGAGGGAGGTTTAATTTTTCAGAATTCACCCTGTAATTCCTTCTTCTGTTTAAACTGATGTCTAGTAGTGTCATCCTCCTCAGAATCATCTGAGAACTTTCCTTTCCTCTTCTTTCCAGAACCTTCACCTTCTTGGTTGTTCCGCGAGGTCAATTCTCTTATCATCTTTTCCTGCTCCTCACTAGCTAATGACAGCCTGTCATTCTAGTTTCTTAGCTCACCCATCTCCCGTTGCAACCTGTGCAACATAGCCATCAAAGGAGCATTGGATCTGGCGTGTTATCTCCATCACCCAGATCAACATAAGTTTCATCTCCTTCAGCCATTGACTTTTCAGTTTCAGTACCACTGTACACTAAAAAAAACATCAGATTTTTTTTTTTTTTTTTACAAAAATAATAATTTATACAGTGAGCACGACAACGGTCCAGTTTTCTAACATGAGCTCTGATACCATTTGTAATGTCCCCTCTTTATACCACAAATTTTTTTTTTCTATATCAGTCACTAATTTACTTCTGACTTATACAATGGTCGCAGTGTAATCTAACTACCTTCAACAATTGAGGTCAAACTAGTAAATTTATTTACCCCTACTCATATGAGGTAACTTTTATATATATACATATATAACTTGAAAATCATTTTTGTGTAACTCTTTATGTAATGATTTTTCATAACCCTTATGATTTGCTCCTAGGATCTGGTGACAATTATATATATATATATATATATATATATATATATATAGGATGCCTCCACCTACTATTAAACTAACTTTATACTCCTTATTAAGTCTTTACATACAATTTCCTTTTCGTATGTATTGAATCTATCTAGGCATGTTAATACTACCTTACAATCCTACTCTATATGATGTAAAGTTATTCGCCATGTATGTTTACATTAACTTGATCATAATTTTCATTATGATTTCATATCTCTCACATGCTTGTTATTGATATTAACCTTACTATATAGTTTCATTATCGTTATATATCATGCATTGCCAGATGGTAGGTTTGTATTAACGTTGGATACGACTACTACTCCGTATCATGGAATTTATGAGGTTGGCTCGTATTGGTAACCTCAATTCAAGTCTTGTCCCTTCGTCTTAATTGAAAACCTATGCGTTAAACCATAAAATGGTACTACCGCCTTCATATGTTGATTCCACAGAGATTTAGTACCAGCTCTTTATATATTTTATATTGGCTTATACGCAATAGAGGTACCATTGAATTTAATAGGGGATTTCTTCAGATTTTTGCGTCGGCTATGTGGTATTAATCCCGAGGAATTTCATCGTTTTCACCCTGGTTATAGATCTATTGACAGATGTAGGGTAGCGATGCTTCAGTTTGAATTAGGGTTCGTACATGGTCGCTCTTATTTAATTCGTCTATCCTGTGTTGCATTTCTTTTTACCTGGTCATTTCTACGTTATGTTTTATTACATCAGGTCGTAGCCTTATCTTCCAAGCTCGAGGATTCTAGTGTTCTATTCAGAATTTCTTGACGTCTTCCATCCAGAATTTACCAGGTATGAATGGTTATCGTTTTGCTATCAAGTTAATCATATTTTCATTAAGGGTTTCAATGAGGATTTTCGAGTTATCTCCCTCACGTATTCCTTGTTGTTTATTATCTTCTCTCGCATTTAGTTACCTTGGATCTGTGATATCATTGAGCTCGTTTAGTTATTGAGGAAATTCTTAACCACGATGGTTGTGATTTTTCTACACAAAAATGGTCCTCGTCTGTTGTAAATTTGTTTTAATTATAATTATGACTTAGTTCTTCTTACGAAGGGTTTTATCGACATTTCTTGCCACCGTTTTCTAAGAAACTTTTGATATCATTACCAATAGCCAATCGTTTTTGTTCTTTCTCTTCTCCATTCGAATCAAAATTTCATTTGCAAATTTTTAAATATAGGGTATATCTCTCCCCGGTTCGTATGGCATTCCCAGTACGCTTGGGATGGTTCGACCCTCCCATACTTGGTAAGGAATATGAGGATTTAACTCCTCATGTTTTACCATCACTACTGGTTTAACTTGAATATTGTATTTCTTCATCCATATAATGCGGGTTCATTCTTCATAGATTTCTCTTTGTTTGGCTCGCGAGAGAGATAATGTTACGCTCAGGTACCCATTTCGATTGTGGATATCATTATTTAACATTTTCAGGTTCACGAAATGTCTAAGAATTTACAAGACTAACTCGATTTCGTATGTTGGCATTTACAGGTAGCGAATTGTTAATTGGGGTTTCGTCGAGGTTCCATTTAGCACATAGTTCGTTTCTATTTAAGGTTTTAACAACTCTTTCGCTACTGTTCCAGGTCGGTTATTTCATTCATCTGGCTTGACTCAAAATATTTGTCCACCGGACTGAGTCTATATGTGGTCTCAGAATTTATGCTTGAATTTTAAACCACGTTAGTTTTTTTTGTATAATATAATTTCGATCCCATTGCGGTCCGGACAGTGGATACTCGACATAATAGCTTCTTATTTTAATCAGAGTCAAAGACTATACATATACCTGTGTATACAAATATAATTATTCTTTCCTATCAAAAAAAAATTCTATTTAATTCTGTAATTATATGGATACTTATTTATTTATTACAGCCTTCCAATATATATATATATAAGCCGTTATCAAAAATTTTATTGAACATGTGTAAATATTTGGATTTCCTCTTCTCTATATCAGCATAATGACAGTGTTTGCTCAATAAACCTTTCTACTTGTGTTAAGATAATTTATAGAACTAGTATAGCATTTGAAATTGCTATCTTCTTATTTTAAATTATGACATATAGTATTGTGTAGAAGTTGATTTTTTTTAAATTTTATTTCTCTCATTTCTGGTCAACATAGTCAACCAGATTATACCAAAATAATTATCTGCATCTCTAGACAGTGAATGAATATCATGGTAATAGTTAGATACATACTGCTCAAAGTAAATTATCTTGGTCTATTTTTATCGCTATGCCCCCTGTCTTATACATAGGCATATGGTTCAGCTTTAATAACCTCTTAAATTTGTTTTTGTTTTTAAACTATTCATGTAATTGAATGCATACTATACACTTCCCATTACATGAGATTTATATGTATTTTTGGAATGTCAAATTTTTAATTCTGTTATAATTTCCATTACATTCCAGCATGACAGAAAGATATAGTTGAAATTTTTTGTACCATACATACATAGTAAGGTTGTCTCTGTTCACTACAATGGACATTTGTAACTAATTTATATTCCATTTTGTTTTTATGAGAGGAGTTACATCTAATTCTCCAACTCAATGGTTTTCTCCTGTCTCTAATAATACCATCTCAACAATTCACATTATGCTTTCTATAGTATAGAAGAAATTTAAAATGTATACATCTGCATAGTCCTTGGGAATAAAATATCTTCCGATTTAAATCACTATTGGTTTAGAGATTCGGATTGATACTTCTCAAGATATTTATCCTACTACTGTACATATTTTTATAGAGTATATCCTCAATTAAATCTGTTAAAAGTAAGGACTCATATAACTACAGCAGATCCTTAATAACTAAACAATAATATTCAATAGATATTTCACAGCAAATCACTATGCCAGGATTTATAGATTAGGTGTGCCTACCACTTTTGTGATGACCAGTTCCTCTGTCTCTAGAACTCACCCCCTAGCTAAGATCCCTCTCCAGAATAGACCAACTTCAATCTGTTCTAGAATAGCCTATTTAAGCTTATGCTCTCCCCAAAGCCGGTTTCTAATTTTGCGTCCAGAATTACAGGATGCTTTTATTCCTGTTTGCCTAGGCTTCCCTTATTTAGGGACTTTTAAAGCTGCTTTCTACTTTTCCAGCGTTTTACCTCTTCCCAACTACTCTCCACATCATTGGGGAAATCTAGATTTTTCCTCAAAAATCTAAATTAGAAATAAATTCTTTCAAGGCTTTTTGAAATATTCTCGGGGAAAGTCTTAGCCTCTTTCCATACCTCATGGATTAGGCAAGTGATCTCAAAAATATCATTTGGTCAATATGCACAGAAATATTTTATTTATTTTTCATAATTAAATAATTAATTACATCCACACAATAATTATCCATTGGGGTCCACTCCCCTTTGGATTGAATTTCAAATGTCTAACTTGAAAACATAAAACTAGGGGTGTTACACCCCAAATGCACCATTGAACATAAATTTATTTGACTTTTTCATAGACATGATCCTTTAACATAGAAATAAATTCATGAACTAAATGAAAGAAGCAAATATCACCTTGTTTTCATGTAAAGTAAGTGCAAAATGGCCCTTGGATAGATCAAACCATTTGAGTCACATAGAACTTAGGAACTAGGCCATTTAAGATAAAACCTTTCTAAACTCCTCAGAAGACCACGCCAATATCTCTGAAGGCTTGAAATTTTAAGATTTTAGTAAATAAAGGTTGTTTTCATGTAAAGTGACAAAATGGCCCTTGGATAGATCAAACTATTTGAATTACATAAAACCTAAGAATTAGGCTGTCTTCAGAATACCAAGACAATATCTAGAAGGCTTGACCTTTTAAGATATTTTAGCAAATGAGGGTTTCATTTACGACAAATGGTTGGGTTACAAAATTTCTAAATTTATAACACAAGCTATCTATTTTCCAATCGAATAAATGATAATGGAAAAATGATTTTCTCTAAATTATTGAAGGTATTTTAAAAAGAAAATAATTCATTTAGATATAGTTTGACATCATTCAACAGAACTGCTTAACTGAATGAAAATTCAAGTAGCTCACTATCACAACGGTTGGGTTTTTTAACGCTATCAAATGGAGTTCAAAGGACTATGGGACCTCGAATTGTATATTGATCAGATAAAATATCGGGAAAGAGAATTTGATATGGATAAAAATAAGTCAATCCCCATAGAATCAAATCTATCGTAGTAAAAATAAACTCTAATGCTTCATTTTGTTGGGATAATCTACAACACTCAAGAATAAGGCAAGAAGAATGCACGGAAAGAAAACGTTATATTTCTATAAAACTAAATATTTAGGCAACAACTATTGAAGCACTAAGCATGGTTGTTTCCGATGTGAAAAAAAAGTGCAATTCAAAAGTAAAGGTCAAAGTCAAACCATGGATTAAAATCATGGGTAGGCAATTGAGACAGACACAATCTTTTTTTTCCTAAATTTGTTTATCCCAATAAATCATACAGGGAATTCTTTGCTCACAATATCTTCAGGAACTCAATAGGAAATAATAAATGTATCTTCATCATAGGAGATTGTAAGATACCGTTGTAATTTTTTACTTTTTGCTTGGTCATGTTATGCACCAAACAAAATTGATTATCGTTTTAAATATATATATAAATATAGAACTATTTAGAATAAATAGTGACAAAAAATAAAATGTTAAATAGTTGTTTTTATGTTGAAGAAGTTGTTTATAAAAAATAATTTTAAATTAACAATCTTAAAATAGTTTTACATTAAAATTGTTACAATTTTTTTTTGGAACAAACATCCGAAGACCTAGATAGTGGAAAGTCTCTGGTGTTAAAGAATGTAACTAATTTTGTTTTTCATATTTGTATTTGAGTCATGATGAAATGTATTTATCAAAAGAAAGAAAAAGACATTTTTTTTAGTGATAATATGACTTATTAAAGAATGAGTTTCATGTTTGAGATCATGTTGTAGATCAAAGTCACCATTGAGGACTTCTAGGTTTTATATTGAGTCATTGATTTCATTTTCCATTTTTATGAGACCCTTCTTGGGCTTTTGAATCATCTAAAAAGAATTATTATTGAGTCAAATAAGTCATTTTTCACCTCCACACCAATTCTTCCCTTACCTTTTCAAGTCGGCCTACATAAGGGTAATTCAAACCCCAATAAAGGCTATAAATAAAGAGTAATTCGATTCATTTGAGAAAGAAAGTCACACACAAGTTTGATATCCAAGAAGATGAAGCAATAAAGTACGAAGAAGAAGAAGAATTGCATAAAAGGACAAGATCAAAGTATCTTTGTCATATCTCTCTCACTCATGTGAATTTACTGGGCTACTATATCAAGATCGAAATTTCTACTGTTGGATCAAGGTCGAAGTTATTGTTGCATCTAGGCCAAATTTTATGTTGCATCCAGGTGGAAGTTCTGATTTTGCTTCAAGGTCGAAGTGCTACTACTTCTAGGTCAATGATCAGTTGTTGTTAGATCGAAGTTCTGTTGCAGCAAGGTCGAAGTGTTGGGTCGAAGTTGTTGCTGAAAGGTTATCATTTGGAGAATAAGGGAAGGAATGACTTGGTGATTAGAGGAAGTATCTGTCTAGGTCAAAGTGTCTTGGATTATCTCATGAAACTATTCAAGCAAGAGTTGTTGACTGGGTTTTCCCCTAGATAGGGGTTTTTCCCTGGTTGTCTGCCTACATCCAGTGTCTTTGATATTCGTGTTATGGTTTTGGTAATTCCTTGATGAACTAAGATGAAATAAGAACACTATAAATTTAATAAAAACATAAGAATATCACAACTAATTATCACTGTAAAAAAAATATTTTTGTCTTTATGTTTTTCCAACATTTAGGATCAGATAGATTCCAATCCAATGAAATTCTATTATGTTCTAAGATCTTACTCATAACAAAGCCTCATAACAAGGCCTACAGAGAGTATAAGATTCTAAAAATGTAAGGGAATTTTAGAAAATCCAAATAAAAACTACGAACTCCCAAAACAAGATGTAAACTCCCCAAATTTAGACCAACATCATCATACAACAATACATACAATTCATCACATAAATATAAGATAATATACTTAATTCCATCATGTATCACTTAAAATCGAAGGGTCTTGAGGAGGATATATAGATATTGGATGAAATAATAATGGCCCATGAATCTATCCACACCCTGAGGTTAAGAAAGAAAAAGCACAACATGTCGAATGCTTATGATCACATCAATTGTGATTTCCTCCATGTGATACTACAAGCCTTTGGATTTAAATATGGATGGATAAATAGGATTATGTAGATGGTAAAGATAAATATTTTCCCAAATTTACAATGACTCTCCACATGCTCCCATTTTGAGAGGAACAAGAATTTGATAATATGACTCAATATCTCCCTTCTCTATATTATGTGTTAAAGGTTTCAGTAGACGGCTCAAACATTTATATGAAACTACAGATTTCACGTAGCAACTACGAATTTATTTAAAACATCAATGAATTATTAAAACATTGAGCATGGTTGTTTTCAATGTGTAAAAAATGTGCAATTCAAAGTCAATAGTCAAAGTTCCATGATGAAGTATATGAGTATGCATTCCATGATGAAGCATATGAATAAATATGCTTTAAAGGCAGTAAAGAAATTAAATATGGAAAATATTAAAGGAAATAAACTACATAGTGACATCTCTTCAAGGGGAAGAGTGAGTTCTCTTCAAAAAGTTTATCTAGCTATCATTAGTTTAAACATTAATACATTCTCGATATGGATGAATTACAATCAATAATATTCATATAATATTTTTCATATATATTATATACAATCATATTTCAGTTGTATATCTATATATAAAAGGAAAATATGGCCACATGTCTATAACTATGATTGAAAATCTATGTTGCACGAGTTTCCAGTACGCGGTAATTTGGGTATGGGGAACGAGTATTCGGTACGGCTAGAAGCTTTGTTAAAATAATATAGTATAATTTGAATATACTCTAAAAGAGTTGATATTGACAAAGAATGAGAGAGAGAAAACTAGAGCAGATATTGTTGTTCTCAATATTCAAAGATAGTTAAATAGATTACATTGTAAACATTAGTAATAAATGACTTGAGTAGAACTTAACTAAAACTGAAGTAAAAATGAAGAAAAATGAACTGTCTACGACACCTAGCAGACAATAGAATTAAATGTAATGACACCTAACTGACAGTGAGATTAATATGTCAACATCCACTCCTAATCTCAACTGTTACAAGTGGAGGCACTAACAATGCCTAATTTCTCTCCTTGAAATTCAAATACATTCTTTCCCAATGGATTTGTGAAAATATCTGCAAGCTGATCTTTGGAACCACAAAAAGAAAGTGCTATGTCCCCATCATTGACAAGTTCACGAATGAGATGAAAACGTGTGTCAATGTGCTTGCTCTTTTTGTGAAAAACATGATTGTTTGATAAAGAAATTGTTGAACTGTTATCACAGTAAATTGGAGTTGGATCCTTCTGAATATTTGAAATATATTTCAATAATCTTCTCAACCATATCACTTGACAAGCTGTTGTATTTGCTGCTAGATATTCAGCCTCTGTAGAAGATATTGAAACAATTGATTGTTTCTTGGATGCCCATGAAATCAGATTGGTTACAAGATGAAAAACATACCTTGAGGTACTTTTGCAATCATCTAAAATCCATGCATAATCGGTGTCTATATAACCTGAAAATGAACAATTTTCAGAATGTGTATTGTTAGCACCTGAATTGGACCCCAGGCTGAAAAAGGCAAAACAGGGTAACAACTAAACCATGCTCAGCCTTGTAGCTAGCCCTACAAGGACAGGAGAGGGCTCTCTCCATAAAATAATATTCAAAGGAATACAATAAATGGACTGATATTAGGCTAGATAAAATGATAGGGATAAAAGGTTTAATAAAATGAATGAATGAATTAATAAATTTCATGGATGTGTGGGATATAAAGGGAGAGTTGAAACCGGGAATTAAATCAGGACACAGGGTATTTCATGGGGAAAGATAGGTAGGAAAATTAGCAATTAAAATTTAATGAGGATGGGATGGAAAGACTGGTGTGGAGCTGAAAAGGGCACAATAAATGGATCCTTTTAAAATAGAAGAAAACACACAGAGTATGAATGATTCCCCAAGGTAGAGCATATAGAGATGGATTCTACCTTTCTATCTTGAAAACACTCAAAAGGAAATGTTTATGGATGAATGGGACACATAACAATTCGCATATGAAATAAAGGAGAAAAACAAATTCTAAATCTCATACCACATGGATCCCACAAATCAGAGTTGCATCTCTTATTAATTCCTGTCAAACTGTACAATGTAGCGTAGAGACGTTTTTCCACACTATTCCCCTACTTTTGATTCTTTTCTCACTGCTTACAAATGATTTACAATTACATTAAATAGACTGAAATGTGGGAACATAGATCCACAGAAAAGGGAGCTGTTCTAACAGCTGAAGAACTAAAATACAATCATAGAAAGAAATACAACAATCTGCCTCTAAAAATAAGGGATAGTGTTGCATTTGACTACTTGGAGATTTTGCTGTTAAGTTGTATGAAAGAAAAAAGGTAATCCGATGAACAGATTTCCCTATTTTGTTGCTGCTGTAACAATCTTTATTTATTTTTTTATTATTTGTTTTTTTAAGCTCTCGGCTGGCCAACTATTTTCTTTACTTTCCTTTATTTCTTTTGAATAAACTGACCCTTTAATACACTGCCGTTGAAATATCATAGAACGAAATAATTTTTTTGTGAAGGGAAAAGTTGTATTTTGAATGGGAAAAGGGAAAGGAAGGAGGCGGGACCCGCATATAAATCACAATCTGAATCGGCTGGGAGTGGAGAGACATAATATAGCAAATAATGGTGAAATCGCAATCGGAATCGAGAAGGGGGGGTAGGCGGAGTGATATATATGAAATCGTCGATGCTATTGGGGGAGGTCCTTCATATGAATGAAATAAAACAAATTTACTTTTAACTAAGGGAAAGGCCTTTATAATGCGCGGGCGGGAGCATTGTATGGTTGGCCCAGGGTATGTGAATCACAATTGCAATATGGAGCGGAGGTGTATGCGACATATAATATATAACGTAATCGCAATCGGGGTCAGGGGTTGGATATATATGAATCAAACCAAAAAAAAATCGATGTGATGAAAGGGAGGAGGGCCTTTATATTTATGAACGGGCGGAAGATTTTAAGTGGTGGGGCCGACCAATCACAATCGAAAGTCGGAGGGTGTCGGCTATACAATCGCATCGGAGCATAAGGGATTTGCGATGTGATCGGAGGAGGGGCTGTGATTTATTGTGGGTCATCCGATCGGCGGGGGTAATCAACGGTCGGATGGGAATCGGGAGTAGCAATTGGAGGATCGGGGAAGGGACTTGCGATTGATCGCAATCGGAGTTTTGTGCGATCGGGAGATCGGAAGGAGGAGGGCTTGCGATTGGCGGATCGGAGTTTTGTGCAATTGATCGATCGGGGGATGGTGCGATCAATCGCATCGGAGTTTCGAGAGATTGGCCAATCGGAACTTCCAAAACAAATTTGTAATTTGCGATGGGGGATTTATAATACATAACTTAAACTTTATTATAAATTTTAAGGGGTTGTGGAAAAGGGGAAGTGGTTATGCGACGGGACTTTATAATGTAAGACTTAAACTTTCATTATAAAGTTTAAGGGGTATGGAAAGGGGAAGTGGTTTAAAACCAAATCGCATATTTATTAAAATAATTTATAATGCGATTTTGTAATCGGAAAGGGGGAAAAGGGTTTATTAAAGAAATATAAAACAAAGTTTAGGGAGAAAAATGGGAAATAGGAGGGGTTTAGGGGATTCTACTTCACTTAAGCATAAATTTCAATCCAGAAGTCAGTTTTAAGAATGTAGTATAGCGTTGGAAAGCTCTTTCCGGGCTCCTTCTGATGGATCTACTTGGAGAATGATTTGGCACTGATCATGTTGTGAAAAACTTCTCTGAAGGCAGGAACATCACTTTGTGGAGATAACAGCTTCTAAATTGTGGCTTATTACATATGATGATATAAAATTACATAATGAATGATAATAAAGAAAAAATATTACGTTTCACCTCAAAACATGGTTTTGAGGTGAAAATTACATCATGATGAATAAAATGTCTCTCTGATTCTTCCTGGTGTTGTGACTTTGAATTTATTGACTTCCTCATGACCTTGCTGATATTATTGACATTTGACTCATTAATTTGACCATGGTGAGACCCTAGAAACTAATGAGACCCATCCTATGACCTACTGATATGATTTTAAGAATGAAAGTGAATAATGACTCAAGACCATAGAAAGGAAAATCAGCAAGTACCTCATGAGGGACAACTGATAAAAATTACTACCATCAATGAATCCATGACCTAACGGAATGGTGAAATTGATTATTATGGGACTCCTAACATGCAAATGAAAAAAGAGCAGTTTTTGATCACTGATGGCAGTGTGACTAGACTGACACTAACATTGGCTCCAATGGGGATGGTAGCTACTTGGAGGTGCCAAGAACACCGTAGACCGAGTAGCCTTATCCATTGGGCATGGAGTCAAAATGTTTAAAACTGACGCAAATGAAAACTAACTCTGACTCTAGACTAAGACTGAAAACTGAAATAAAACCAAACCATACACATATTATCCAAGTTTTATAGCCTTCACCTCAGGCCCCAAACTTGAATGACTGTGCATTTTGAACTTTTCTTTTAGAAGAATAAAATGGTATATACAATGATGATGAGATAGATTCTGATACATGTCTTCAACAATGGTAGTGCTTCAGTAGCCTACCATTTATTGCTCCTCTGGGACAATCCTGGCCATCCATTTCTGAAAGTAAGAAGGCATTGTGACCCCTGTATGCTGTAATTTTGTATGGTCCCTTCCAAGGGTTGTCAAATTTACCGTGCTTCCTTTTGTCTTCATTTCTTGCATCCCATTTCAACATGACATCATCCAACTGAAACCTTTATGCTTTAGTCTTCCTGTCATAGACCTTTTTAATCTTGTCCTGCAACTAGCTCGCTTTCTGTGACACTTCTTCTCTTGTTTGTTGAAGGTGGATCATCTGGTTGATCCTTCGCCGGTTGTCATCATCTTCGCCGCCAACTTCTTGTAATAATATCATAACTGGAACGATAAGAGAGGTAGGAAAGATAGCATCAGTACCATAAACCAGCTCAAAAGGTGACATTCCTATTGATTTTTTACTGCTAACTCTGTCTGCCCACAGTGCGTTGATAAGCTTCCAGTGCCAATTTATTTTGTTTGCCTCCAACATTTTCCTAATTATATTCATCAGCGATTTGTTCGATGATTCTCCCAAAGCCGTTGCCTTGCGGATAATACGTTGTTGAATGGCCCAGCACGATGTTGTACTTATCACAGAAATCGACCATTTTCTTTGATCTGAACGCGGCTACATTATCTGTCACAATTTTACATGGGAAACCAAAAAGGGATAAAATATTTGATTCCAGGAATTGAATAATTACCGTGTCAGTTTCTTGCCTGGTAGGGATGGCCTCAATCCATTTCGTAAAGTAGTTTGTCCCATTCAACATCCATCGATGTTGTGCTGAGGATGTGGGATGTATTTCTCCTATAAAATCGAGCCTCCACTGCTGAAAGGGCGCATTCACCGAAACAGGTATCAAAGGAAGTGGAAGCAATTTCTTCTTCTCTTGGAAAATTTGACATTCATGACAATTCATCACTGTTTTACATAAATAAGAAAATAATGTGGGCCAATAATACCCGGCTCGCAATACCTTGTTCGTTGTAGTTTTCCAAAACAAGTGACCACCATAGTCACCTTTATCGAAATCGTGCATTACCTTCTGATTTTCTTCTTCAACCAGAAAATTTAGCAAAATGCCTCCCAGATCCTTCCAAAACAGAGCACTTTTCGAAATGCAATATTTTGCAGATTTAAGCTTCAAATATCTACCTTTACTCTTAGACATGCCTGGAGGAGGCGACAGATGCTGAAGAACATACACAATGTTTGAATACCAAGGGGACTGCAGAAAAAGATCTGAAATAGGAACCAGCAAGCCTTCATCTCCCTCTTCCGACATTGCTGAAATGAGGTTTATATCTAAAGCACGCAGATTTGATTGGGCCATCAATTTTTCCAACCCTTGGCCTTTGATCAACTTCGTTGGATTGATCTCCAGATCGTACTCCAAAATAGTTTCTATCCATTTGCCTCTTCGACCTTCTGGATCAGTTTGCATGAGCACATCCTTGACTTCTGCGTTAGGGACATATGCTATAGTGTGTGAATGTAGAATATAGACCTTAAAATATTTCAATGCCTTGACAAGAGCCAATGCCTACTTTTCAATAATATTATATCTTAAAGCAGCATCTCTAATAGTTCTACTGAAAAAGGCAATTGGCTTTTCTACTTCATCTCTCTTTTGCATTAAAATAGCAGCCATAGTATGCTCAGATGCAAACGAAAATATAATAAAATCTTGAGTATAGTCGGGACTGATCAGAACTGGGGCATTAGACAAAGCAAACTTTACCAGATTGAACGACTTGATTTCTTCCTCACTCCACTTAACCGTGTTGTCTTTCTTCAACATATTGGTCATTTCTCTCAAATGCTCAGCCAGATTAGGTATAAATCTCTATAAAAAATTCATCTTACCATTGAAGGCTTGAATCTCTTTCTTTTTCCGTGGAAGATCTATGAGCTGAATTTCCTCCACTCTGGCTGGATCTATGCGAATGCCATCTTTGGAAATGATGTGCCCGAGCAATTTGCCCTCATCTATGGAAAAAAGCCTCTTTTTGGGATTGAGAGAAATCCCAAACTTTCTGCAACGCTGAAAAACCACTCTTAGATGGTGCAAATGCTCATCATCTGAACCTGAAAACACTGTCAAATCATCCAAATAAACAACAATAAAAACGTCTTTTTCATTTGCAAAAGCAATGTCCATTGCACGTTGGAAGGTGGCTCCAACGTTCTTCAGTCCAAAGGGCATCTTGGCATACTAGAAGGTTCCCCAGGGTGTTTTAAAGGAAGTCTTATCTTGGTCCTTCTCATGCACCAAGATTTGGTTATACCCTGAGTAGCCATCAAGGAGTGACATCCTAGATGCTCCAACTACTCTCTGCAAAATATGGTCCATTTTCGGAAGTGGGTAATTATCCTTTAAGGATGCCTTATTCAAGTTCCGAAAGTCAATACATAGTCTTATTTCTCCAGTATTTTTACGCACTAGTACCAAATTCGAAATCCAATCAGAAAATCTAATAGGAACTATGATTCTTGCTTTGTACAATCTATTTACCTCCTTTTCAATTGATGGCAGCAGCTTTGGATTGATTCTTCTCAGCTTCTGTCTGAAAGGCTTCTGAGCCGGCTTGATAGGAATTATATGCTGAATTATGTTCTTATCATACACTTTCAAATCTGAATAATCCCATGCAAATACATCAGAAAATTCAGAAAGCAATTTAACATACTTCTCCTTTACCTCAGGGGATAATGCCTTTGATAATTTGACAAACTTGGGCTAATCAGCTGTTCCAATATTCACATCTTCAACTCCTTTCTCTATGGGCACCAAGCTTGGTTTCTTTGCGACATCATCCTGATCAGAAAGCTCCTCTAGAGGTATGAGACCTCTAGGAATTACATTATCCTTTAACTGCAAAATGTCTATCTGATTTGCTTCCAACTCCTGATCATCAATCTCATACTCACCCTCTATTGGAGTATCTTTGAATTTTCCATCACCTTGCAAAAATGCATTGATCTCATTATCATCCCAAAATACTTGCCAATACCTTAAATTGTCTAGAATAGTAGGCCTATGTTTGACATAGATTTCAAACTTACTGCTGGAGTTCATCGGAATCTTCAAGTTACTTGCACTAGTGGTGAGAGAATCAGCAATGATGTTTTGTAACCTGGGCACTACTGTCAAAGTATATTGTGGGAATGTTTTCAAAATGTCCAGGACTACATTTCTGTATGCCCTCAATCTTGGATGTTTGGCTTGGTATTCTCCCTTCACCTGTTTGATTATCAATTCGGAGTCGCCGTATACCGAAATCCTTTTCGCATTCAACTTCTTCAAAATTTTGAGACCTGCAATCAAAGCCTCATATTCTGCTTCATTGTTAGAGTAATCAAAAGCTAGCTTATAAGCACAAAATCTAATGTTATTTGGAACCTTCTCAGGATGAAAAACAGGGCTCCTAATCCATATTCCAATGCCAGCTCCATCCTTACCAACAACTCCATCAAAATCCATGCTCCACAGGCCTTCTTCTTCTTCTTGAAGATGCTGAAAATTTTCTTGTTTCTCTTCTTTACCTTGGCTGATTTCTGGCTGTTCATTGTCCCTTTGCTGCTGGCAGGCAGGAGGTTCAGAAGTGTTTGCTGCTTTGTCCTTTTCCTTTTTGAGGACCTCTCTGAAATTCTCTGAAATCTTAGGTATTTCATCCAATTGTACCAATTGAACATTCTCATCATTTAAACCACCATCAGAATACAAGACAAAAGACTCTAATTCTGTATGGACAACATTAATGGGATGATTTACAGGCTTGTCTTTGCTGGTAATCATATATTTCATTTTATTTTCTCTATATAACTTCCTCAACTGGCCAAATATGGGGATAGTGGCATAAGAGAAGTCAAGATGCATGGTTCCCTTAAGTTTTTCACCCCACAACCTAGATAGAAGCATTCCAAACCTTGGTGGGACATCAGCAACAAATACATCCATCAAGAAATTCTTTGCTGGAATCTGATCTAAAGACACTACCAAATCTTTAATTAAACCAATACAGTGGACCCTACTTGAGTCGAAGGAATACAATTCATGATATTTACGAGTGATGTCAATGCCTAGCTTCTCCATGACAGCTTTGGGCATCAAATTATGTGAGGCCCCGGAGTCCAACATAGCATTATGCAAGATAAACTCATGTACTCTAAGACTCAAGTAAAAAGGAGGGAATTCATTTTCTTCAGATTCTTCTGTGGCTGGACCGAAAATAATTTCAGGGTAGTCGTCTTCTACATTGACCATATCAGAGACAGAATCTATTTGCAAGACTTTGGACACCTGAGTTTTATACACACTATTCTTCACCAACTCTGTGAGGGGCATAGACACCTTTAACTTAGAGATTTCATTTTCTTGATTAAAGGAGGGAGATTTTTCTACCTCTTTAATGGGTGGGTCTTTCTTCTCTGTTGGCTCCTTTACTGTGTTCTGCTGGTTCTTTTCATTTGCTGTATTAGCAACTGCAGGCGCTTTACTAGAAGAAGGATCAGATAGCTCCTTTCCTTTCTTCTGTGCATCATTCTTCATTTGGAGTTCCTTTCTCTTTTGAATGGGGCTGACTGTAACCTCTTTGTTCCTTAAAGAGTACTGCCTTTGTTGAGCCGACAGAGCGTTCATATACTCTCTTTGATAGTCATCAGACTCCTCTTTTTGTACTGTATCATTGGCCAAAATGAAATTTTGGTCTTTTTGAATGTCTGGAGTCACCACTGTGTATTATTCGTCTTCTATAAGGAAAATGGGTGCACCATCAGCCGTGAAAAAGTGATTAGCCTCAATCATAGGATCATCGTCATCTGAATCTGCCCCTTGCACATAGTTCTTCTGCAAAGGAGTTTTAATCTGCTGTTGTGGTGGCGTAATTTGGTCCTGCGTTCTCAGCTCTCTCTGTTTAATTCTGAATTGCGGCTGCTGCCCTCTGAAATTGGGATTTATTATTTGAGGCTTAGGTCTATCTGCAATGGTCAACTTATCAACCATTTTTTCCACTGTTTTGATCAGAGTGTCCATTTTACTGTCTGAAGTAGAGGCCTCCTCTTTTATTGTCTCTT
Source organism: Pinus albicaulis (assembly GCA_034641835.2). Classification (NCBI taxonomy): domain Eukaryota; kingdom Viridiplantae; phylum Streptophyta; class Pinopsida; order Pinales; family Pinaceae; genus Pinus; species Pinus albicaulis. Next base: position 290,346,137 of record CM076577.1, on the reverse strand, counting down.
TTCTCAGCTCTAGCTCGTGCTCTTTTAGCCAACAGATTTTCTTCAACATTAACCGCTATCTTCTGCATGTCTTCAAGTGAAGACGGATCTCTTTCACACAGCTGATATGCCATGTTGGCATCAAATCCATAGGGAAATTTTAACAATGCTAATCCCACAGGAGGCTTCAAATTAGCTGGAATAGCATTATATATAGCATTGAATCTCAAACAATAATCTTGCATGGTTTCACCCACATTTATTTTAATGTTCTCATATTCAAACAAAAATTGAAGTGGGTTCTTTTTTACCTCCCACCGATCCAAGAACTGAGTGTGCAACTCCTACATTGTGCGAATTGTGCCTGGCGGTAGGGCCTAAACCACTTTTTGACTTCGCCTTCGAAACTTTGAACAAACAGCCTCATCGTTACATTCTCTGCTTCTACCTCATGCAAATCAAAAAATTCATTCATTTTGTCAACATGTTGCTGAGCCGTAATGCTGTAAGTGGCATCAAAGATTAGAATTTTACTCTGATAGTCGGCCGACATATCATCGAGGACCTGGGGTAAGACCAGGGGTGCATACCTGGTAGCCATAACTCTGGGTGGATTTATGACAGAATTTGTAGGATTTGAGGAAGGTGTTAATGGAGGAGATGATAATTGGGAATTGACCGATGGGAATGCTGATGAATTGGGAGGGGGAAATGATGTTCCTGATGATTCTGAAGGCTCAGGGATATTAGTTACAGTGATGGACTGAGGAGAATTCAAAATGTAATCGTCAATGGAGGTATTTTCTCTTTGGACTTCAATATCTACAAGGAAATCAGGATCTAAAAATGTATCATCAATGTCATTTTCAGACTTATTCCTAAATAAAGAAAGCTCAAAATTCTCGTCAAAGGAAAGATCTTCTACAAAAAACCATTCACTGGCCCAAGTATAGGATCTGAAGACGGGTCTGGGGCTTAATGATCCTTTTTGTCTTCTGACAATTCTTGGTATAAGATTTGGATTTTCAAACACAGGGGGAGGATTTGGATCTAGATTAGCCCTGGTGTATCTTCTTGAAGCCAGTGTGGTCGAATTTCTATTTTACAAAAATCTTATTTTGCAGCCTAGCAAAAATCTGAACATCATCTTTCAAAGTCTAGAATTATTTGATATACTAGGGAAAATCTTGCAAGTCAAATGTTATGTTTATAAAACTAGACCAAAGATTGACTGAAGCAACATTTATCTACTTATGCACCTACAAAGCAATGTGCAGTTCGAAGGCTACCTGGCATAACTTCAGGCTCCATATGTAGTTTATAAAAAAAATAACACTAACAAACAAAAAATCTTGAACAGTCCCCAGTTGAGTCGTCAGAGATGTTAGCACCTGAATTAGACCCCAGGCTGCAAAAGGAAAAACAGGGTAACAACCAAACCACGCTTAGCCTTGTAGCTAGCCCTATAAGGACAGGAGAGGGCTCTCTCCATAAAATAATATTCAAATGAATACAATAAATGGAATGATATTAGGCTAGATAAATTGATAGGGATAAAAGGTTTAATAAAATGAATGAATGAATTAATAAATTTCAGGGATGTGTGGGATATAAAGGGACAATTGAAACCGGGAATTAAATCAGGACACAGGGTATTTCATGGGGCAAGATAGGTAGGAAAATTAGCAATTAAAATTTAATGAGGATGGGATGGAAAGACTGGTATGGAGCTGAAAAGGGCACAATAAATGGATCCTTTTCAAACAGAAGAAAACACACAGAGTATGAATGATTCCCCAAGGCAGAGCATATAGAGATGGATTCTACCTTTCTATCTTGAAAGCATTCAAAAGGAAATGTTTATGGATGAATGGGACACATAACAATTTGCATATGAAACAAAGGAGAAAATCAAATTCTAAATCTCATACCACATGGATCCCACAAATCAGAGCTGCATCTCTTATTAATTCCTGTCAAACTGTACAATGTAGCGCAGAGACATTTTTCCACACTATTCCCCTACTTTTGATTCTTTTCTCACTGCTTACAAATGATTTACAATTACGTTAAATAGACTGAAATGTGGGAACATAGATCCACAGAAAAGGGATTTGTTCTAACAGCTGAAGAAATAAAATACAATCATAGAAAGAAATACAACAATCTGCCTCTAAAAATAAGGGACAGTGTTGCATTTTACTACTTGGAGATTTTGCTGTTAGGCTGTATGAAATAAAAAAGGTAATACGATGAACAAATTTCCCTATTTTGCTGTTGTTGTAACAATCTTTATTTTTATTTTTATTTTTTATTTTTTTAAGCTCTCTTTCGGCCAACTATTTTCTTTTCTTTCCGTTATTTCTTTTGAATAAACTGACCCTTTAATACACTGCCGTTGAAATATCATAGAACGAAATAATGCTTTTGTGAAGGGAAAAATTGTATTTTGAATGGGAAAAGGGAAAGGAAGGAGGCGGGACCCACATATAAATCACAATCGGAATCGGGTGGGAGCTGAGTGACATAATATAGCAAATAATGGTGAAATCGCAATCGGAATCGGGAAGGGGGGGGCAGGTGGAGTGATATATATGAAATCGCCGATGCGATTGGGGGAGGTCCTTCATATGAATGAAATAAAAAAAATTTACTTTTAACTAAGGGAAAGGCCTTTATAATGCGCAGGCAGGAGCACTGTATGGTGGGCCCGGGGTATGTGAATCACAATCGCAATATGGAGCGGAGGTTTATGCGACATATAATATATAACGTAATCGCAATCGGGGTTGGGGGTTGGATATATATGAATCAAACCAAAAAAAAAATCTGATGCGATGAAAGGGAGGAGGGCCTTTATATTTATGAATGGGCGAAATATTTTAAGTGGTGGGGCCAACCAATCACAATCGAAAGTCGGAGGGTGTCGGCTATACAATCATATCGGAGCATAAGGGATTTGCGATGCGATCGGAGGAGGTGCTGCGATTTATTGTGGGTCGTCCGATCGGCGGGGACAATCAACCGTCGTATGGGAATCAGGAGTCGCAATCGGAGGATCGGGGAAGGGACTTGCGATTGATTGCAATAGGAGTTTTGTGCGATCGATAGATCGGAAGGAGGAGGGCTTGCGATTGGCGGATCGGAGTTTTGTGCGTTTGATTGATCGGGGGATGGTGCGATCGATGGCATCGGAGTTTCGAGCGATTGTCCATTCGGAACTTCCAACAAAAAATTGCGATTTGCGATGGGGGATTTATAATACATAACTTAAAATTTATTATAAAGTTTAAGGGGTTGTGGAAAAGGGGAAGTGGTTATGCGACGGGACTTTATAATGTAAGACTTAAACTTTTGTTATAAATTTTAAGGGGTATGGAAAGGGGAAGTGGTTTAAAACCAAATCGCATATTTATTAAAATAATTTATTATGCGAATTTGTAATCGGAAAGGGGGAAAAGGGGTTTATTAAAGAAATATAAAACAAATTTTAAGGAGAAAAATGGGAAATAGGGGGGGGCTTAGGGGATTTTACTTCACTTAAGCAAAAATTTCAATCCAGAAGTCAGTTTTACGAATGTAGTATAGCGTTGGAAAGCTCTTTTCAGGCTCTTTCTGATGGATCTTGTTGGAGAATGATTTGGAATTGATCATGCTACGGAAAACTTCTCTGAAGGAAATAACATCACTTTGTGGAGATAACAGCTTCTGAATTGTGGCTTATTACATATGATGATATAAAATTACATAATGAATGATAATAAAGGCAAAATATTACGTTTCACCTCAAAACATGGTTTTGAGGTGAAAATTACATCAAGATGAATAAAATGTCTCTCTGATTCTTCCTGGTGCTGTGACTTTGAATTTATTGACTTCCTCATGACCTTGCTGATATTATTGACATTTGACTCATTAATTTGACCATGGTGAGACCCTAGAAATTAATGAGACCCATCCTATGACCTACTGATATGATTTTAAGAATGAAAGTGAATAATGACTGAATACCATAGAAAGGAAAATCAACAAGTACGTCATGAGGGACAACTGATAAAAATTAATACCATCAATAAATCCATGACCTAATGGAATGGTGAATTTGACTATTATGGGACTCCTAATATGCAAATGCAAAAAGAGCAGTTTTTTATCACTGATGGCAGTGTGACTAGACTGACACTAACATGTATAAAACAAACCATAGTCTATGGTCCCTGCAATATACCTTAAGATCCTTTTTGCAACCTTCCAATGAGTAATCTTTGGTGACTGCATAAACCTTGAGACAAAACTTGCTGCAAACATAATATCTGGTCTAGTTGCAGTTAGATACAACAAAACTACCAACTAGACTTTTATACAATGTGGAATCAACAGATGGTGCTACATCTTCTTTGTTGAGTTTGGTACCTTGAGCAATTGGTGTATCAGCTGATTTTCAATTGGCCATTCTAAACTTTTGAATGATATCAGTGGCATACATTTGTTGACCAACAAAAATTCCATTTGCAGATTGGTGAATTTAAATGCCTAGGAAATATTTCATGACTCCTATATCTATCTTTTCAAACTCTGCTTGCATTGTTGCTTTGAAGTCTTCTAACATCATATTTCTTGTGTAAAGAAGATCGTCTATGTAAAGGCATACAATAAGAATTTTACCTTCGTGAGATTTGGTATACAAAGTGGGTTCATGGCTGCTTCTGGAAAAAATCCTTTTGATGAGATAGGTGTCGATGTGACTGTACCAAGCTATTGGAGCTTGTTTCAAACCATATAAAGCTTTCTTCAATCTATATACTTTATGCTCCTATCCTGGCACTTTAAAAATAGGAGGCTGCTCTACATAAACTTCTTCCTGTAATTTATCATTAAGGAAGGCTGATTTTACATCAAGATGATAGACTTTCCATTTCTGTTGAGTTGCTATGGAAAAAATGGCTCTGACAGTGTCTAACCTTGCTACTGGAGCAAATGTTTTACCATAGTCGACACCAAACTATTGTGAGAATCCTTTGGAGACCAACCTTGCCTTATGTTTCTCAATTTTTCCTTTTTCCTTTAGCTTGGTCTTATATACCCATTTCACACCAATTTTGGTTTTGTCTCTTGGGAGATCAACTAATTCCCAAGTCTGATTCTTCTCTATTGTAGCAATTTCTTGGTTCATTGCATCAACCCAATGCTTTTCTTTAACTGCTTCTTCAAAATGAGTTGGTTGAGTTAAAAGAAATGCAAACATATTATGTTGTTAAAATTCATGCTCCTGTTCATATATCTCTCTGACACTTCTTGTTTTTTTCCCTCTTCTGAAGAGGATTGATCACTATCTGAATCACTGCTTCATGATGTTCCATTTTCAGAATGATCTGGCTGTTCTTGAACCTGTAATCTTAGAGACTGTTGTGGATAAAAAGGCTGATTTGAATTTTCATCTACATGATCAAACCAAGATTTATTTTCAAAATATTTCACATCTCTGCTTAAAATGAACTTTTTGGTAATAGGGTTGTAAAGTCCGTAGGATTTCGACTACTCATTGTATCCTACAAATATGCATCTTTCACTCCTATCATCAAGATTTTTTCTTAGTTTTTCAGGAACATGAGAAAAAGCTACTGGTCCAAAAATTCTAAAGTGTGACACATTTACCATGTTTCCATCCCATGCTTCTTGAGGTATTTTATCTTGTAGATTGGATGTTGGTGATATTTTGAGAACATACACTGTCGTCAACACTGCTTCATCCCAATAGTTATTTGATAAATTATTCTCCCCTAGCATGCATCTCACCATGTTCATGATCAACTAATCCTTTCTTTCTGCTACTCCATTTTTCCGTGGAGTGTATCTAGTTGTGTACTGCATTATGATACCTTGTTGTCGACAAAATGTTTTGAATTCATTTGAGCTGTATTCTCCTCCTTTGTCTAATCTGAGTACTTTCAAGAGTTTTCCACTCTGTTTTTCTTCTTCTACCTTGAACTCTAGAAATCTAGAGAAGGTATATGATTTATTTTTTAAAAAGTACAGGTCCATATCTTCCTGCTAAAGCCATCAATTAATGTTAGAAAGTAGAAACTACCACCAATGGACAGTGTCTACATTAGGCCACATATGTCTATATGGACAAGTGCTAAAGGCTCTTTTTCCCTAGAGGATGATGTGGGAAAGCTATCTCTTTTATGCTTGGATAGGACACAAATTTCACAATTACAGACTTTTTCACTAATAGTAGGTAGACCAATGACTATAGAGTTCTTTTGAAGAAGACTTAGACTCTTGATTGTGATGTGGCCATCACTAGAATGCCATAGCTGAGTGTCATCTATTCTTGATATACTGTGGACTAAATATTTTCTGGTATTTTGGATTCTAAGAGTCAATGGAAACATCATATTCTTGGTCTTTTCAACTTTTGCTATCAATATTTTATGAGAATTTTTGTCATATATATAGTAGGTGTTCTTTCGAAATAATATATCATTGCCATGTTCCATTAGTTGTCCTACACTAATAAGATTATGTTTTAGCTGAGGAACATAATAAACATCATAGATGTATGTGTTCTGATTATGCTTAGTAAGAATAGGGACAACACCTTTTCCTTCAGCTTTAATACTTATACGATCTACAAGTGTTATCTCTGATGTTATGGAAGCATCAAGAGAAGAAAGAAGATTCTTGTTGCATGTCATGTGATTGCTGCATCCACTGTCCAGCAACCAAAGGTCTTCACTGTGTTTGTCTTCTGAAAGATGGCATGAAATAAACATGGTCTGTGAGGATTCTTCTTCATTGTTGGAGAGATTGATAATGCCACTTTGTTGATTTGATTGTTTCTTTCTGCAGTCTTTTTCGTAGTGGCCAAACTTCTTACAGTAGTAACATTGGACACTCGATCTATTCCATGATCTGCCTCTCTGGGTTTAGTTTTGTGGAGATCTCCACTGCTCTATTACATGATGATGATCTGATCTGCCACTGCTTCGGCCTCTGCCTCACTTGTTTCCTCCTCTATATCTTCTACCTCTGCCTTTGCCAAATGAGGGTTGTGCTTTGAAGGCTTGTTCCATGGAGTCTTCTATCAGGTTGAGTCTTGTTTCGTGTACCAGAAGTGATCCCGTCAACTTTTCTACTGAGAAAGTTGTAAAATATTTGGATTCTAAAATGGATGTCACAATCATGTCATATTTCCTGGGTAGACTTCAAAGGACTTTTTCAACAATTTTTTGATTTGTAATGGTTTCGCCAATGATTTTGATCTGATAGACTATTCCCATGACTCTATTCATGAACTGATCCACATTATCAGTGCTATCCATCTTTAGGGTTTCAAATTGAGCTCTCAATGTTTGCAATTTAACTGTCTTCACTGTATCATTTCCTTGATATGCAGCTTGCAAAATATCCCAACATTATTTTTTTGTTGTCGCACCAGTTATTTTGTCAAAAATAGAATCATCGACTGAGTTTTTTATCCAACATTTGGCTTTTTGCTCCTTCTTTCTGAGTTCAATAGCTGCATTCTTATGACTATTGGTCATGGCCGCCCATGCTTATTGGGTCGGCTCTACATAGGCAATCAGAAGTGCATCCCAACAATATTGAGCTTGTAGAAAATTTTTCATTCTTAAATTCCAAAATTCATAATTTTTGCCAAGCAGATTTGGTGTCTGTGGCAAAGAGCTAAAAGAGGTCATTATTTCTTCAAATGCCGATATGCACCTTTTGTAAATCTCCTTTAAAGACTTAAATTTTTAAATATTTTTTTAAAGAATTAAAAAAATCTCTTGAAACCCTCTTTTAAATTTCCTTTTCCAAAAAGACACCTCTTTTAAAAACTTCATACATGCTCTTTTGAAAAAACCTTTTTCTTTTTAAGAAACCTTTACAAATTTCAATTTTTTTTATAAAAAAAAAAACTTTTTTTAAAAAAATCTTTCTTTCTTTATATAAAAGGCATTTCTCCTTTTTTCAAATCACATGGAGCATAAAAAGGAAAATTACATGGCCATCATGTAATTCATATGAATGTCATTTAATTTCTTTGCGTGAATGAATTTAACCATACGAAATTCACCTTAATGCTAGTGATTGAACTCTGATTCCGCGTGTAGTTTAACACAGGTGATTGCACTCTGGTCCTGTGTTACTTAGAGATCCCTCTAAGGAAATGAAACTAACACGACTCTTTTCTCTTGACTCCCGCGTTAGTAACACTAAGACTCTTCTCAAATAGTGCATTAAGACAGAGCATTATAACGTTGAGACACTTTTAAAATAGAGCGTTAGTACACCAACAAAATTTAAAAAGAAAAATAAACTCTCTTCTTATTTTTTATCTCTTCACCTTCACTTCGTTCACGCATTCACGTTTTCGCTTAGAAGTCTTATACAACGTTGCTCAGATTTTTCTTGCTCTCAAGGAGTCTTACATAGCCTTAGCTCTGATACCATGACAAATAAAGAGAGTGAAAAAATAGAGCAGAGATTTCCCTTCTCAATATTCCAAGATAGTTAAGTAGATTACATTGTAAACATAAGTAACAAATGACTGGAGTAGAACTGAACTAAAACTGAAGTAAATTAAACTGTCTATGACACGTAGCAAACAATAGAATTAAATGTAATGACACCTAACTGACAGTGAGATTAATATCTCAATAGATATTGTAACTCTAATTAAGAGTTGAAGGAGTTAAGCTTAAGCACTAGAAGGCTATCAGGTTGTGTAATAACAAGACCGCTAAGAGGAAAAGGGTTTCCTTTCTATTCGAGTGTATTTCATTCCATAGATGAGCAGAGAAACCAAGAGTGGATAGAGAGAGAAAAGCATAGGGGCTTCACTCAATAAACCTCTAACATATCACATGCGATCATATCATATTAAAAAATACCCTTAATTTGAGTACATATCAGAAAATAACCCAAAAAATCACATTATTTAACCCCTACCAATATAAACCCAATACACATTCCCAATTTAAAAAACCCCTACTTTCACTATATATTGTAGGTATCCATTTTTTTATTAACGTTTTTTATACCCATTTACATTTTTTCATTAACTTTGAGCTCCATTTTTTATACTTGCCATTATAAAAACCCTTTATCCCCTAAATATACCCCAATACATTATGTCAATTTTCTTCATTATGTATCTCCCAATATGCACCCACGTACTATGGTATTTATCTTGTAGTGAAGCCCCCGTGGCGCAAACAAAGAGGGTTTTTGCATTGTAGTAGACCATGAGCGATATGTCTCACTTATTTCTACTTGCATATATTTCCATTCAGAGAAAGTGAGAGAAGATTAGCCTCACCTTCTAGCTAGACTTTTCTCCCGAGAGGGTTTCTCGGGTCATATATTGTGCTTGATGGTTGTTAGTGATTGTATTTTCGTCAATTCTTTTTTTGTGTTTTCTATATTTCATGCATAAACCTAGTAACTTAATACATTCAGAAGTCTAAGGAAAATAACCCTCATTATATAGATTTTTGATTTCTAGTATAAATTTATCATATACATTGTGACAAACTGTCCACTGGAATATTCATGACAATTAACAGATCATATTATTATCATTGCAGGTTTTTTTGGGTATATTGTGGGGAGTTGCAGAGGATGCAAATTAGCTAAGGCAAAAGTCAGAAAACTTATCTATGACTAATGAATCTATTAATAACCATTAATATTTTTCACAGGGGAGATTTTTGTGGTTGGAAGAACAAGTCACAGATATAAACCATAAAGTGAGCTTCCCCATGGTGGCCCTGACAAATATGCTTGGGCTACTAAGAGAATATGGTGGTTCTAATGTGGATATGAGATCAGAAGGGAAATCAGTAAATCGAGAAGAACTAGAGAGAGAATCTAAGAAAGAAATAAAAAGGGAACAACCCAATTCAAGTGTTGCGTATCGTTCACAATCCTTATTCAAAATGGAAGCAAAGGTCAACATCAAACATATCAAGGTGAGATTGATTATTTGAAGTTAAATCATTGGTTGTAGCAATTGGAAGTTTATTTTAGTGTTCATCATATAGAGGAATAATGAAATATTTCATATCCTTACCTAAAATTAGAGAACCATGCCCTGACCTAGTGGGAAAGCCACATGGAGACTATCAACTTGGGGGGAGATCCTCTAGTGACTAAGTGGGAGGATTTCGAAACTCTCATAAAGCCACACTTTTACTGTATTCAATATATAGAGGACTAGTGGATCTGGTGGAGCCACTATAGGAAGAGATAGGGGAAAAGTGTATAAAAGTGCACCACATAATTTAGAAAAGCTGTCATAATGTTGGGTATCTCCCAAAAAAACATACATTAAACCCCTATTTATTTTACCAAAAATTCAAAGGCTCTTTAATTTCAAGAGAGTAGATCCATAGAGTTATGTGAATTCACTAAAAAAAATCATCAATAGTTGAATAAATCACAAACACAACACTTTTACTAAATTAAAATCTTGAAGACATTATTACAAAATGCTGAGATGGTACCTAAAGTAAGCATGCCCAAAAAAACCTATGGCAATTAGATATTCCTGCCCATACAAATATCAATATGCTAGTTTCACCCCTCACTGGAAACTTGCAAGGAACGGGTCTACCTACTTGTTTGTGTGCTCCAAGAAAAATCCATTTTCCATACAATCGTAATTCAACAACAATTTGATCCCCTATGAAATTTTCCTCTTGACCCTCGACATTACCTTGCCTTCAACAGTTAAAACCATAATTCAATTAGGAAATTAAATCTCTAATCCAATCAACTTTATATCTATTTAGATTTGTGACTCGAATCCAATTTTTGGTAGAGTGACCATTGCCCTCTGCAATGAGGAGGATCTATTCTTGATCTCAATCAATGGCAACTCAATTTTCAATGTCCTGCATTCATTTATTCTTCCTCGATTCTTATGTGGGGAATAACGCCTTAATCAAATAATATTTTATACGATATAAACTGTAATAAACTCGGCCCGATGAACGATTATTGGAATCAGAATGGGATTTCAATGAAATTTTGGCCCTTTTGGATAGCAAGAGTCGACCCTAAGTTGTCTGATGATATCGAAACCCATGGAGTCAATGAATATGGCCCTTTGAGAACAATTAAATTTCCTTGAGAATATATAGAAGAGGCCTTGAATATAATTCAAGTGGACACACTTTTTGATGAATGATGTCAGTGCTCAGCCTTGACCAGTAATTGGGCTCGACCTTGGGAATATGTAGAGCTTTCCCATGCAAGCGATGTTGTGAGCAGCCACTTTTCTTATTAATATTTCTTATTTTCGACCTTAACATAAAATGGAGTGTAGCCTTGAGAATAAATAGAATTTTCTGTTGCATCAACAACTCAACTCCTTGAAATTTTATGCAAGCGGTGGTTATGACCCAAGTTCTGGATGAGATAACTTAATTTGGAAATTGGAGTACTCGGCTCCTTCCAAAAACAATTAAGTCCCTTGTAATTATTTATCTAAGCCCTCATACTGGCTATAAGATTGACCATAACATCAAACCCTCTCCTATGGATGACCTATAACAGGAGAGTCTCGATCCCAATAACACCAATATCATAAGAATAAATATGACCTTGTGAAAACCAAATATTGATCCCTTCTTACAAATAATAATGTGATTCTATAATTGATCTAGCATATGAAGAATATTAATGATCTTGGCCCTCACAATATATTGGAATGCGGCCCTCTTGGGTTAATCCTTACATGATCATACTCAACCTTGATTTCTTGCTAACCAATATTTTCTATAGCTGCAATTCAATCTTCAGTAATTTGCGTCGAATGGGGATACTCAGCCTCTCGAACTGATATTAATTTTGACCTTCACTCATCGTTCAAATCCTCAACCCTACTCTTGTAGGATTACTATGCTTGATATAATATTTTACTAGGGGTGTCCTCCAACCCTAAAGCCAATGATTTAATATTTTACTAGGGTTGTCTTCCAACCCTAAAGCCAATGATTTATAACTAGGGTATGTCTCTCAATACCAAAGTTAGTAATTATCAAGATTTTCCATTTTTTATTTTGAATAGGGAGTATCTTCCAACCTGAAGTCAATGATATACAACTAGAGTAGTCTCTCAATACCGAATCTAGTGATTATCAAGGTTTCCCATTTTTTACTTAGGATCTCTTAGAGCTCCTTAAAAATCTCTCAATAATTCTTACATGGCTCCCACTAATATCCTTCTCCCATTTTATAATAATTTTGTCCTTCTAATACTGTGGGAAACACCATGAGTGAAATTTTACCCCTTGTGTTAATTATTATTCCATTTTATTCTTGTTGAAAGATGTAACTAGTTTCACTCTTCATAATTGTACCCCGTGCATTTTATGTAAAAGGAAAAAAGAAGAAAAAAATAGAGAAAAAGAAAAAATAATTTTCATGGATGGGTTTCATGCTCAAAAGGTTATTATTATTATTATTATTATTATCATTAATTATTAGATAAACATATTCTTCACGCTTCTAGGTTTTGTTGAGTTAAAGATTCAAATTCCTATCTTGACCTCTTAAGAAGAAAAAGGAAAGAGAATTTGCATTACGTAATTTTGGGTCACAAACCCCTCTAGCTCCAAAGTAAGCCTACATAACAAGTTGACCCTACCCCAATGGACATGTATGTTTGCACCCCTCTAGACAATATAAATAGAAAATGATATTAGCTCATTTGGACACACACTTAGATGTGTTTTTGGTTTGAAATTTCGTAGAAAAGAGACATGAAGATTGTTGTGGTTCCTAGAGACAACCTTTGGGTTGAGAAAGAGATTAGTGCCTAGGACATCTTAAAGTGTCTAAATGATTTATCACTAGTATTCAAGATTTAAATAAATGATGAGCTAAATCTAGTTCAAATGTCTTATCCAAAAACAAATTAAATCAACATATGTTCAATGCTATTTTATAAGATTTAACATTCAGGTTTGGTGGTCTATCTGGAAAATGTGTAGCTATATTGGTTGTTGTAGTATAGTTGGAAAGAAGAATATAAAAAAAAAGGAAATTAACGCATAGGGTTGGTATGAGTGTCCTATGCATAAATGTCTAGTAGAAACATGAAACAAATGATATAAATGAAGATTCAGAGAGCGTGAAGCGCATTTTAAGAACATTCCACCTCATACATAACACACACCATTTATCAAAAAACATGGCATAGATGAATCCATGAATTTTATATTATGTCCAACAGCTAGAATTACGCACCTTCTGAGAGGAAAAAAACACATATGAAAGGAAAAAAAAGAATGACATACTACACATTTTTACATTTGGAATTACCATAACTTCTTTATTAATCTTCAAAAAGAGCATGCATCTCGTAGTTCTTCAAACACTTGCAAAATTTACAGGTTAGAACCACCTTTGGACTAGAAAATTTAAAACTCTTTTCATTAGGGGAGTTTTGAGGTCTAAAATGGGCCTCCTAAGGAAATTATAAAATAATAGTGGAAAAAATCTAATAAGATTTGATGACATCATCAAATTTTAGAGGGAAAAATGGAAAAAATACTTTTTCAACTTATCTCCCAAATTTTTTACTCAAATTTCGAGCGGGAGTACTCGTTGGATGCGAAATTTAATTCCCCATCCAAGGAGTACCCATGTTGCATACTTTTGATAGGTCCTACTACACGAAAAATGAGAAATACATAAAAAAACGTGATTACAATCACGTTTTTTATGTATTTCTCATTTTTAGTAATGAAGTTTCATCAGTATGCAACATGGAAGTACTCCTTGGATGAAATTCAGATTTCGCATCTAGCAACACTTCAGAAATTTGAGTAAAAATTTTGGGAGATAAGTTGAAAAAGTAGTTTTATTATTTTATTATTTTTTAATATTTTTACCCTTTTATTTAAAAAATGGTGAATCATCCCCCAGGGTTGACATCATCATCTTGAATCCTATTGGTTGCTATAAAGTTTATTTTTGTTGTACATTTTTCTTATGAGGCCCATTTTAGACCTCAAAATTCCCCTAATGAATAATTCTCTTAAGCACTTTTATAGGGTCCCATAAACGAGGATCACTTACAACATATTCTTTCTCGATAATCTCAAAACATCCTAACCCATAAACAACTCCAGCGTGCTACTAGAAACTTTTCCTAATTATCACATTATATTCTTGATTTCCTATTTTAAATAAAATATTTTACAAAAATTTAAAAATGGCGAAGATTATCATGATTATCATATCAAAATATCTTCATTCTAGACCAACTAGTTCCATTAGGAGGGACGTTGGCTCTATAATTCGTACTTGTGGTGGATTAACGAATTGGTCAAATATTGTCCATAATGTTGGATTAGGTAAAGGAGAGCAAATGAAGTTGTGATAGGCTATTCTCAAATTGGTGAGCTCAATGTAATTTGGGTTGTCAACAAAAAAAGTCTTCACCAATGAGAGTAGTTGGAAATCCTTATGCAAAAAGTTGACTATGGTACTTCCTTTGAGCGTGGAAGTATGTTCATGAAAAGAACCAACCTTACTCTAGACTTCTACTAGCAAATGTTGATATTGTTCCCATGAAAGTAGGTTCCCTTGTATATCCTAACAGCTAGGTAACCCTACTCTAATCCTCTAATCAAATATTGAGTCAAAGGCAGCTACAAATTTCAATAACTCACCTAAATACTCCTAAGCTTTGGCTCATGTTGTTTCTCTCTGAATCATCTTTGGGATTTCCACAATTTTCATGTCCTCTCGACTATGTCCATATCCCTCAATTCTTTGGATGATTTCGCGTTGAGGAAATTGATGAATTTCTTTGTTGTTTGGGCATTTCTTCCATCTTCTTCTTTGGGCGAGAGGATAAAGAACTCAACCTCCTTGATTAAAATTTTTTTGTCTGCAACTAGGGTCATATGGTACTATATGTTCATTACTTCATAAATTATTTCCTAACAAATTATATGTCTAGCCTAGATATGAGAAATATTTCCTTTCAACTTATTTTTCAACTCTTTTATCTCCTCATTCGCAGTCTCCAAGATTTTTTTAATTTTCTCCATATTTTTATTGGTTGCCTCAAGTTTCTTCTCCTTTTTTTTAAGTGTAGTTTTGGAGTTCTCCAAATAAATTTACACCTTTTTTACCTTGCCCTTTGATAATTGCAATTCATTTAAAGCCTTGGTTAGTTGTTCAGTGGGATTTCATGGGTTTTCTGGCACAATTACTGCACAAATATGGGAATCAATCCTTTGTTAGAATTATGCTACCTATAGTTTGAGGACCATTACCTCACAATTTTTTTTATTACCTCCTTGGCTAAGATTTCTTTTTCACTTTCTACTTGGGCCAGCTCTTTGGACTATACATGTTCATATGCAGTCATTTTCAAGTTTTTCCTCAATTGTTGGATCCTAGGTTGTAAGCCCTTAATAACATCTTCTGCAACATCCTTAACGTTTTTTTTTACTCCCAATTTGATAATTAATTATTTAAAGATTTCATTATGCAAGTGGAGGGCTCTGGAGTTGCCCTTTTCTTGTTTTACTCTAGTGGAAATTTTTTCTAATAGCTTCTCCGCCTTATTGATAGTCAAGGAATTTTTACTCTTCTCATGATAGAGAATTTCTCCAACCTGCATGTGCCAATTTATTTTTTCCTGTAGAGGAATACTAGCGATATCTAGTGGCAGGTCCATAGTACAAAATTGTGATCCTGATGGAAGGGATTGTGCAGAAAGATGATATAGAGAAAACTTCTCTAGTTTCTCTCTAGGTTCATAGCAGCTAGGAGCTTGGTGTGATAAGGAACTGAATGTAATGCCAGTTGTTGTAGCATTTAATATCATACTCTTTTATTTCTCTCATTTTTTATTTTCCCCTCTTCCCATTTAATGTCTCTTGTTGATGCAATTCCAAAAGAGCTCAAGATCGATACCTCTATGGAGGTGGAAGTGGCAGCTTGCTGAGAATCTTCTAGGAGTACCTGGAAGCCTGACTAGTCCAAATTTCTCTCAATCAACCTGGTCTCAATTTATTCATTGATTTTATCCTAGAGCTTAGATTTCTTGCTAGATTATGCCTCCTCCATTTCTATGTCTTCAGCTTCATCCACGTTTATCTTTTGAGTATTTTCCTTTCAAGTAGGTGTTTCAACTTCCATTTATGTATTAACAGGCCAAGAATCCAAATTAGCCTTCTATTCAAGCTCGGGTCTATGCTCATGCTCATAATCATAATCATTAATATCCATTATCTCTTTGATATGGCACGTCTCCAATTCCAAAGTTAAATTCATTTAACATGTCTACTACCTGCTAAAAGGATTTTCTAGTAATAGAAATGAAAGGACCTACTCTCCTACCCAGCTTAAACATGCATCACTTCTTGGTAGGGAAAAAGTAAATTTGATCAACATTTAGGCTCTATTTGATAAATTACAGGGAAAATATTCTCATGTGCATGAAATTAGGCAAGCAGTACAGGGGAAGCTCTAACCCATACATCCTAATCTCGTTGTAGTCTTCAAATAGGTACCAATAACCCACCCTATTATCTTTACTGAGTTAAAGGATTTCCTCTTTCTTAGGTAGGATCCTAGGAGGGGAAATATTGTTTACAATTTTACAGGCACTCGCCATATAAGTGGAAATGAAATTGGAAATCTCATTGTTGGATTTATTCTTTGGGGAATTTTCCCAATCAAACATGACCTTTCTATGCTTGTGAGAATCTATAATGCTGAAGATCAAGTACTTAAATTTGTATACTTATGAGTATACAAGAACAGATAGAACAATATTTAATAATATCTTAAATAAGAAGTAACATGAAAATGGTTAAATTGGAACTTTATGGACTCTACAAGGAATAAGGGTATGTGAAAGACAATGTCGGTTTGTATAATTGTGTGTAGGAACACTATGGAGGTTTTAGTAATATTAGCAGTCTCTTATTCCCAAAAAATAAAGGCGATAATAGTCAGAATGGGTTGCACTACTCGAAAAATCATGGAAACATGGAATATCTACAATGGGGAGGGTTTGATTACAAGGTGTTATAATTAGTTGGAGGAAAGCTTGTTGTTCTCTGGTGAGAGCCCATTAAGAGCACCCCCTTATACTTTTCTTACAAGAACACCACCCTATATACCCGAAGGTATGTAGACGAGCTCCAATATGCTTACGTACATGGAGTGGATTTCACACTCGGAATATATCGCAGACAAGTTAGCGATGTATGTTACATTTAACGACGTTGGAACACGTCTCTAGCCTAGAAATTCTAAGTGTTATCGTTAATGTTACAATGCTTTTTCAGGTCAATTGAGGTGAATTTTATGTTGATATTGGTTAATAGTTAATCTTTTAGGTTCACCACGTGATGTAATGGTAAATTACTAAAATTCAAACTAAATGTGAAGCAAAATTTTCAATTCATTTTTTCAATGAAAATATTAGCTACTAAAGTGATAGAGAAATCAGATTTTTGAGCATACAACAAAGAGCACAAACTAAATGCAGATTTCCCTAATCTGTTCCTATGCAATACTCACGATCTCTAAATTCACATGCATTTTTTTCTTTTCATTTTCATTTAATGTGAATGAGTAAAAAGAAACTAAATGCACAAATCAATCAAACAAATATTTTCTTCTGAGAAACAAGGAATAAAACAACAATTTATCTTAGGAAAATGAAGAATGAAACAACAATTTTTCTTTAGGAAATGAAGAATAGGACTACAATTTCCTTTTTGAAAACAGAGAATTTATCTAATGCAAATTTTATAACTTTGGATTTAATTTGACAATGATAAAGAAAACAACTAATGAAACATTGAACAAACAACTATCCAAAGGAGGGAGAAATTCATCATTGCTGGTGTTTATGTCTTTGTTTACCATCCTCAGTAGACTTTACTTCATCTTTTCATTCATTTGAATTTACTTTTTGCTTTAGAAGTGTGTTTATCCTGCTTGATTTTCAAGCTTTACTTCACCCAATGTATTTTTGGTCAGGGTACAGTGCTCTGTAAAGCATTGTTTCCCATTCAGGAGTGCTCTGAAACACACTGTCTACCATTATGGGGTGCGTTTCCCCCTCAGCCAGCTAAATTCCATCAAAATTTATCTTTTCATTCAGTTTTAGCCAATTTTCTCCTGTATTCTCATATGTCTGATTGCTCTTAGATATTAGTATGAATCGGGTCTACCATCCCTAGTGGAGTCACAAATTTTTTATACGGAAATCTAATCTACGAATAAACTAGAGCTCCTTGAGTGTGGTGTTCCTTCACTCAGAACAATAGAAGAAAGAATACATACACAATTGGGAATTCATTCACAAGATATAAGAATATATATGAGATAAAGAACAAATATCTTTATTAAGAAAGTATGAGGAGAATATTACAACCAATAGATCGATTCATTGTCAACCTGATCCAGCTTCATTCTGTCCTCATCACACCAAGCATCATCTCAATATCATAGCAGTACTCCAACTCTCATCAATTGGGAATTCAACAACATAACACTACACAAATTTCTTCCTCCCTAGCACTTAGATGAGTGCTTAATTTATAGGGAAATCGTAGTTAGTTTCTAAATAAATGGAATTGAATGGCTTTCTAATAATAGGTGATACATTTTTCTAGGTTAAATGGTGATGGATGAACACATGTATTCGAAGTATGACACCTATGAGCTCTTCTAGAAGGCACTGGACATGTGGATATTCCCGGAACAATGATGATTTCGCTCTCAAGAGATGAACACACCTTTACGTGTCGGGAAGTGCTTTGCAGAGCACCCTTGCATGGGGATGAGTGCTTTGCAACACACTTAGGCCCATTCAGAGGAACCTTGATGATTCAATGGGTCATTTCAACTATACTTCAAACAATGGAAATATCATGAATTAAAGCCATCAATGGAATGACTTCTATTAGGGAATATAGAAACTGAATTAGGGGATGATAGACCATGTTAGTATTGACTTAGGGGATGATAGACCATGTTCATACTTGTCTTGGCGGATGATGCCCAAATCGACCTGTAACAAAAAGTATGAAATTTCAACCACAAGTACGCAAACATCTTCCCTCTATCACCTCCAAGTTTCATCATATAAAACAGTCCACAAGAAAAGTTATAGAAAAGGTGTTCATTCACTCCATAAATTGCATTTACCCTCCACCTTTAAAGCCCCAAAGAGTATTATCCATCTTCTTGTACACACCTTAGATATCTTCTTTCTTGGATGACCTTCAATTGTACTCATCGATCATTTATTTATAATGTTCTGATGTTCATTTATAGGGTTGAATTGTAAAACTGGTTGCGTTGACCTATACTTTTTGGCAAGATTGACTTGTACTCTTTAGTTGGACCGACCTGAAAAAATATTTCATATATTCTCATTCTTATGGAGCTAGAAAGAGTACCATGTACTGTTACAAAATGTCTTGGAATAATATATTCAACAACATACCTTATGCTCCCATTTGAGCTAGGTGTTTAGAATACAATTCCTTTAAATAAAGGCGATCCTAATTGGCATAAAAAAGAAAAACAAACAAACAAACTAATTAAGTATCCAAACAATATTTCTAACAATATTCATCTTGCAATATTTATCTAGGACCTATTTAGTTTCCCCTATATTTGACATCAATGACACCAATATTTCCAAAGTGAATTAAAATGAATAATGAAAGCATATCTATCACTCTTTCAAACATTAGTAAAAGTCACTCAATATTGAGAAAAAGTTGCATCAAACATATAGTATCATGGTTCGGCCATTTCGAAATAATGGAAAAATATGTTTCACTATACATAAATAGTCTTAAAGAAATTATCATTAGTAAGAATAAAAGGAAATTATAAAGCAACATAGAACCTTTAAAAATAAAAAATAAAAAATAAAAACATTAACTTTAAACTAAAAGAAATAAAATTATATTCTCATGGTTCTAATTAGTGGAGGAAATTAAAAATTACAAAGCTAAAAAACATTGAACTTTGTAGGGATATAGATACTATATTAAGAGCTAACACAAACTAATTTATAAAATTTGCGTAGTGAATTGTGAGAATAATAATTTTTTTTTTTTTTTCCACTTCACATTCCATCTAATTCTAAAATAAAATTTAATTTCAAATTTATTAGTCTCTAAATTAATAAAAATTTATTAACTAATTAAAATCTATATGTTTAATAAATAAAGTTAATTTTAATAATTGATAATAAGTATCATTTATTAAAAAAAAAAAAGCAAAGAACTATATTAACATTGAACAATTAAATAGATTTAAAAATTATTTGATATGCAAAATATATACATACCTTGTTATTGAGTCAAGGTACTCTCCATTTTGAATGTGAATACCATTCACCGTCCTCATGCATATGTGTGCATACTTTCCAGTCAGTTGCCAATTAGATAAATATTGCAGAGTTCTCATAATCGTTGTTTATTCGACCTTGAATTAAACATGTAGAATGACAAAAATATTAGTGCCATAATGAGATGAGTATTAAGAATTGATTAAAGCAAATTTGAAGAAATTTAAATGTATCTGATACGTAGTGACTAAAAAGAGTATATATCCATTTTAAATATGGATTTAATATGAGTTAAGGCAATTTTTTTTATGAGATGATAATATTCAAATGTTTTATATAATTTTATTTTTTTTCAATAAATGTTTTAAATTTTTTTTTTTTTTTTATATGAGTAAAATTTTAATTTTGATGATGGAAGGTTATTTTTATATATCATATTGAGTTGTAAAATGAATCTCTGAACTCAACAATACAATTGATATATTATCACATTTTTTTATTCAATTATTTACCTATGTAATATTTTTTTTTTCCAACATGGTGTAAGAGCTTTAGGGTTTGAGATTCTAGCTCGGTTTGAGTTACTACATTGCTTTTTGAGATTTCTGAGATTGATGCATCATAATCATTTTTCTTATAGGTTTGTAAAAAAAATATCACTTATAACCAAGAGCTTATTGATTAATGGGCACATTTATGGCATCTATGTACAACATATCGAGATTTTTTTTAGAGCACATCATTGTGCAAGTTTACAAATATCGGCATTCCTAATTCAAAAATTGATTAATATTTTTTTTTCTTCGAAGGAAGGAAGAGATTATAGGTTTCATGAAAACTAGGGAGATGTGATTCCACATAAGTGGATTTGATTATTTGAATGAACTTTGGAAGATAATAAAAAATATTATTTTATTTGATAGGGTTAATGAAGCTAGGTTGTATAGCTAATTTCACTAGTGACCTACTTTTTTGATGAGATTAATGATTATTTGGCTCCCATTATGGTGCTATCTTTGAAACCAGGTAAATGTGGGAAGGAATTCCTAAATATGGAAATTCTGATACTATAATTGATTTGGATAAAATTAAAACTTCTTTGTGATGACTTTTTATGTAAATTTCAAACAAATTAGATTTCAACTAAAGAGGCCAAAATGGAAACATGAAAAGGAATCTTTGATTATATCATGATGCTACAATCAATAAATGGAAGAAATTGACTTACATCCAAAAATCAATTAAGAAGAGTAATTAAAATAATACATTTTGTTATTACAGTAACATATAATATTGTTATTGCTAATAAGGATATTTTTTAATCCCAAGTATACACTATATAATTTTTTATATTTTCTAAAGAAGGATATAGGATTGATCACACTTAGCTAATAGTGATGAAGGAAGAAATACTTAAAGATTTGTAATGAAAGACTAATCTATTGCAATTTCGAGAGCTTGAAATTAATGGACAGATTTCATATGGTCAATGGAATTCCCAGATTAGCTCGTCTAGCTAGTGTGTGTGAGTAGTAAGTGCTTGGTAAGAATCACACATAGTAATTGAGAAATCATGTTGTTAGTCCTTAGAGAGTGAAGAATCAACAAGAAATTTGTGCATATTAACCTTTAAAAAATTATTATTACACTAATTTGGTCACAATATACTAGGTTTAGAGCTTAGACATTTAAACAAATTTATTGTCATCTAAATCAACATCCTTGTAAGTAAATATAGCTCTCCACTTGTAATATCACGTTGAAAATTTATATTTTTCCCTAAAATTCCATGTCTTCCCTATTAGTTGAAGGCTCCATTTTTTGTACTCATGATTATAAAGATTATCATTCCATATATATATATATATATATATATATACTTTTGGATATGATTAGGGTGAATATGATGAAGCCACTTACATGTATTTCATTTAATATTTTCCAAAATATTCCTTCCCTCCCCAAACTACTTATCTAACATGTAAACAAGAGTTGAGGGGGAGAGAGAAAGAACCTGGATTCAAAGTAAGAATATGTTATCTATATTCATATCTCGATTATTTTGATGTTTTCTAAGATGAGTATGTATTCAATTTAGAAGTTAAAGGATACATGTATTCTTATGAGGATTGAGGTCAAAGCGAGGTTAATGGAGAGGAAAACCTTCATTGGGTTAGGAGATCATCATCAAACACATGGATGGTATTCATTTTTGTAAGTTAAATATTTAATATAAATATGTCCACTCTCCCCACTAGCCAATCACCAATCCCCCAATATATCACATGCTTAATTATGTGAAGATTGAATTTACATTTACTTCCTTGATATTTATTTCGATGAATAATTATAGATTAAATTTTATTTCCTATGTTGATTTCTACTTATTGTAAGTAGATAGCTATTTGATAGTTAAAAATGATAATATTTTACTTATAATTCATCAAGGAGTTTAAAATAACACAATTTGAGCAATAGGGCTTGGCTAAGTTATGATATATTGAGGAGCGAGAAGGAGAAATTGTATTGGACTGTATGGAGAAAATCAAGAATGTTGCTACGGAGATGACTTACTCAATTCATCCAGACCATCAGAAGGAATGGTTTATTCAAAGAATTGTTTCCATTGGCCAAGATCCCTCTAACACAACATAATATTAATACTATACATTGTGTATTTCAAAAATCTATGAAGATCGAAGCGGTGGAAGGATATCCTAATAAATTTACAGTGGGTTATGGTTCTGGTGATCCATCTCTACTTGAGTTGCAACATCAAATTGTTGATTTAACTGAAAAATCTCAAGGCAATGAATGCTACCAATCTAGTTGCCAAAAAATTTAGTGTATAACTTGTCATACTTAGGGGCATCAGGTTACATAATTATCTAGGTCGCGACATGTGGGGCCCTCACATGCACCTCTAGGCCCCCCTCCTCCTCATCCAAGTTCTTCTTGAGGATTTGTGAAAGTGTAAATGAGTGTTAATTTTTAGGGACATACTTAGTACCATGAATTTATGAATCAACAATGTATGTCCTCAAATCAGTATTATGAGATCTGACACTCTTATGGTCATTATCCTTGATTGTGTCCCATCCTACAAAATTATTTAAAGCTCCCTAAATATATGGTCTACGATTTATGTGGGTCTCCCACACAGCATACTGATTAGTGCAAAGCCTTAGATGATTTGGATGATTGAATAGACCATATTTCTTTTCGAGTAAGTGAGTCCCCTCATGGATGAGGAGGTGGGGGATATAAAGGAGGAAGGATTGGAGGAAGAGTTCCAATTAGATGTTATTATTGTGATCAAGAGGCCCATGTAGCTTGATATTTTCCATTTCCTACAAGGCCTTGGTGTTCATATTATCGATTCAATGTAAATGCCAAAAAAATAATTTCTGGAGTTGTTCGCTTGATGATAGGAGCACAATCGTCAAAGGGGATCCAATTTAACCAATTATGAGTTGTGACGATTGGATTCAATTCAGAAACTGAATATAAATATTGTTACTCGAGCTGGGATAAGGACTAGTGTGGGAAAATGAATCTCAAAATAGCTCCTTATCATAAAAGTAAAATCGTCACCAAATCAATATGTTCATGCTCAAAAAAAGAGATATTATAATGAGGCTACGAATATTTTTAGAGTATTTGTTCTTCTTCTCATAGTCCTAGTATTACGGGATTAGGAAAAGCTCATACTTCAGTTCCGGAAAGGAGGTCATTAGGTAGATCTTATTATTCTATGGAATTTTCTGAACATATTGCTATGTGGTTTTGGTTATTTCTTGAAATCCTAAGAAATGACCAACTTTATAAGAAACTGTGAAATAAAATGAAGGGATTTGTGAGGGATGAAGAGTTATTAGAATGCCCTATTTTCCATAAAATTTTGAGAGGGACATAGTAGAAGAGTCAGGCACAACAAGAGGAGAGCCAAGAGAGAGTTTCCCATTGATGCTTAAATTGATGGGTATCAGATCAAAAAAACTATATTGAATTTTGGCTTTGATGTTAATATTTTTCCACCAAATTATTGGGAGGCACTAGGAATTCCCAAACTCATATAATATTTGATCTATTAATGTAATATCCAAAAAGGGAGAATGCAGTAATACAAAAACACAGTATAAGAACTGCAGCAATGTAAACAAGTAATCTAAATACATCATACAAATGTACAAAATAGCTGAGCCATTTTATTATATAGGAGGTGGATAAACAGTACAACAGTGATGAAAATATTACATGCTAAATCCAAAGAGGGGCCTAGAATGACCCTGAAATTCTCCCACAAGAGGGTCTGTGTAACTGTTGGACTATTGGAAGGAATATAACGTTGTCCCTGCTGCAAATTTCGGGACTAAAACTATCGAAAAAATATAAAAGTGTAGATTTGGCAGTTCCAGAGCTCAGATGATGCCGGGATTTCAGATCCGGGCTCTATGTTGAATACCGAAGATAACCCAGAAAGGATTTCCAGATTTGATAATCTCGAAAAATCACCCCTTTAGGCCCTGCAACTCTATGACTGTTGGGTATGTAGATCTATTGCATGAGTTGAAGATATGATGGATGCAATAAGGCACAACCAACTCAATGCATATAGGGATGATCCCTCCTTCAGATCCTTAAGCTAGAAGATCAAAATATTTCTCCTCCAACCTCCTCCAATAGATGCAGCTGCTGAATACACAACAACTAGAGAAAACTACACTGTCAGAGAGGAAGGATTTGTAGCCTGATACTATATGCTACAATGAAGCTCTTGAATAATGTAAATAATGTGGGAAAAGTGAGGAGATGGTCCCTCACAGGATTTCGAGCTGAAATACTGGAAACTTACTTCCTCCTTCAGATCTTCAAGACTGGATTGCGCAATCCTTGAGGGGAATATGGTTGCATGTAGGTATGAATTGTTGGCCTAAATGAGCAATATAGATCTGCTTCTCCTTGAAGACTTAACTTTAATAACAATGTGAAAGGATGAATCCTCCACTGGTTTCCTAGCTGAAGTGCTAGAAATAACCTCCACCACTCAAACCCTTAAGAAGGAATGTGTAATTCCTGAGACTGAATGTGCATATGAGAGTCGTTGAATGTGGTACCAACGCCTGATGAGGTATGGAAGCTCAAAGAAACCTTCCCAGAGTAGGCACTCGAAGTCCCCCATGGGTAAGGGTGGGATTTCCGCTCAAAAACACTCGTGTGCTAAACAACACTACAGACTTAGCTAAACAACATAAGTGTTCATAGAAATGTCACATGAAAAATCTAGATCTAAACATATCAAAAATAATGATACAAAATCATGCCTTCTATTGTGCCTCCATCTTCCTTATATAATTTCTGAGCCTTCCATAGCCCTGACCCACCTCATAATAGCATTGTACATGTGGCCACTAGCCTCCATGTAGACTATGTTGTGTCTCTATGATCTCCATTATGTCTGCATTTAATTCCCACTCTCTCCATCATGTGTGCATTAGATGCACCACTTCCTCGACTATTTCATCATAAATTCTTTATGATCTTACTTTTAATGCACCATGATCTCAGTTAACCTTCTCCAATATCTCCATTATTTTACATTAATAGTCCACGATCTTCACTCTTCCTTCATTTAAGAAGTTGCTCCACTACTCCATAATGCATATCTAAATCTAAAATATCCACATACACACATGAAAAGTGGATTTTATTCATATATTGCATTTGTGGGTCCCTCCACCCTCTTATTTACTTAATTAATTATGAAAGTTAAGAACTCTAATATTCCAATTATCTTGTGGAAAATTTGGAATATTATAGTCCTTCTCGCCAAAATGTTGCTTGTCCTCAAGCAACTGAAAAATTGGATGCTACATCAAACATCCTCCCTCCAAATGGCATCCGCATATGGAAGTCCTCCCCATCTGCTCCAATGTGTAATGCATGCCCAACTCCAAAGATGCCTCTCTTGAATGTCTAGAATGGCCTCTAACTGAAAATTTAGATGTCTCTCCTCATCAATGAATCTCCAAGTGGCAACCATATGATGTCTAAAGATCTCCTATATACATGAGATACATAAAATGAAGTAGTTTCTTCCCAAAGTGGAAAGTCCCAACTCATGAAATATCTCTCCAACCCATTTTACATAGAGTAGATTACATCTTTCAATGCTCTCATCATTAGCCCTGTTGGCCTTGTAGGATCCAAGCATCACATCATCATAGTGAAAAACAAGAAGTAGAGACATATGGCTGAACATGTACAATTTCAAACCACATTCTCCCAGTAACAACCACCGCAGCAAAGCCTTCTGCTGCCATACTAAATCATCATGAAACCAAGTAAGAGAGCCATAATTTCTAAATAGAAGCCACCACAACAATGCCTCTTGTTGCCATGCCAAATCATCATCAATAAAAATATGAGAGTCATACTCCCTCAAAAGAAACCACCAAAGAAATCCCTCTTTCTACCACACAACATCATCATTGTACCAAGTACAATGACCATAATCCCCCAACATAATCCAACACAGTAAAGCCTCATATTTCCATCCTCCATCAATGTCATTCAATGTATGGGGAGAAAACATCCCATACTCACCGAATAGTAACCAAAGAAACAAGGATTATTTCTTCCATCTTACATCATCATGATGAAAGTCATGGAGCAACAACACAGTGATTGACATGAGGTATGTCACATCAGAACAATACAAATAGGCTCTCTTCTGCCACATCATGTGAGAGTTATGCCATGTCCCAAATCCAAGTACACACATGAACATTAGATATATCCCAAATAGAATTACATTTAAAGACATGAGACATATCCCAAAAAAAAGTAAATACAAGGAAATAAGATACATCATGAGATGTCCAAACTCTTTCATCAATAATCAACACAAACATGCCTCCTGCTGCTGCATGTCATTAGTGATATACATGTAATGGATCATGAAAATGTGAGATGTTGGGTAGAACCCATACTCACCCAAAAGCAACCAGTGCAACCATGCTTCTTGCTGCCCTGTATCATAGATCTGCAAGAAGGTTGGAAACCTCCTACTCCTCATCCATATCCATTCATCCAAATGTGTATGATGAATCATGCCAAGCTCAATATTGGTATCCACCCAAGGTAGAATATGAACATCCTCCATCTGAAGAGCTTTTCACTCCATGAAATGTTGAAGTGCACCTCCTTTGAGGTCTCTCCATGAGATACTCTCATCAATGGCCCAATAGAACCCATAAGGCTCCATACATGTTGTAGGGAGGATTTTCTCTTTAAGCTGGGAGGAGCTTATCAAGAAAAATTCATCTTGATAATGGGAAATTATCTCCATCATAATATGTCTACCATCTATCATCTGTCCCTCCAGTGCTTCATGAGTGAAGCTATGTTCGGGATGCTCCAAGAATAATGGGGCCCTCTTCTCATCACTGCTGCTAAGTGACAACACTGTAGATCTGCATGGTGATACATGTGATGTCTCATGGCCATATACAATGCTAAACTCATAGTCCAACACTATATTGAATAGGATTGTTCTCCTCCCATCTTCTGCACCTCCACACTTCAACACAAAGTGTTGGGTGTAGCTCAACCATGACAAGCTGGGATAGCTATAAATCTTCTCCTTGATCAAATCAAGGGTCCTCTGTGCAATGATAATTTGCTGCTCCAAATCAGTAAGGTGCTCTAATCCTTGGTTATGCACTTTCCCTGATCGCTTGGTCTCACAAATCTCAATATGAGGTAGTAAAATAATATGAGATGAAAGTGTATGCAAACCTGGGATAAGATGAATCTAAGGAACATCTTGCACATCTACAAGAGTTCCTCCAACCGGTGCAATGGCCTCTCCAACTTCTGGTAATGATGATGGTTGCATCTCCCCTACTGTATCAGTGCTGGTATCTGCCACAGGGGCGTCACTCAATAAACCTCTAATATATCACGTGCGAACGTAGCATATTAAACAATACCCTTAATTTGAGTAGATATTGCAAAATACCCCAAAAGATCACATTATTTGGCCCCCTACCAATATAAACCCAATACACCTTCCCAATTTAAAAATCCCCTACTTTCACTATATATTGTACGTATCCATTTTTTTACTAACATTCTTTATACCCCTTTATATTTTTTCATTAAATTTGAGCTCCATCTTTTATACCGGATAATATAAAAATCCTTTATCCCCTGTATATTCCCCAATATATTATGTCATTTTTTTCTCATTATATATCCCCCAATATGAACCCACGTGGTACGGTATTTCTCCCGCAGTGAAGCCCCCATGGTATCTGCCTCCTCCTCCTCATGCATCTCATGAACCATGCATGGCGATCCCACTGTTAAGAGATCAAGACCATCTTGCAAAGAGGCAAGTGTTCCTCCTCCTGGTGTGAGTACATCTGTAGCTGGTGGTGGTGGTCATTAGGGGAATTTTGAGGTCCAAAATGGGCCTCCTAAAGAAATTATAAAATAATAGTGGAAATAATAAAATAATATTTGATTACATCATCAAATTTTAGAGGGAAAACATAAAAACTACTTTTTCAACTCATATTTTCAACTTATCTCCCAAATTTCTTACTCAAATTTCGAGCGGGAGGACTCATTGGATGCAAATTTTAATTCCTCATCCAAGGAGTACCCCTGTTGCATACTTTCGATGGATAATTCTACACGAAAAAAAAATACATGAAAAACGTAATTGAAATCACATTTTTTCATGTATTTCTCATTTTTCGTGTAGAAGGGTCCATCAAAGTATGCAACATGGGTACTCCTTGGATGAGGAATTAAAATTTTCATCCAACGAGTACTCGCACTCGAATTTTGAGTAAAAAATTTGGGAGATAAGTGGAAAATACGAGTTGAAAAAGTAGTTTTATTATTTTATTATTTTTTAATCATTTTACCCTTTTACTTAAAAAAAGGTGAATCATCCCCCATGGTTGACATCATCACATTTAATCCTATTGGTTCTTATAAAGTTTATTTTTTTTTGTATATTTCTCTTAGGAGGCCCATTTTAGACCTCAAAATTCCCCTAATGAGAGGCTCCTCCTCCTGAGTTATAATGAGGAAATATTCCTTGGGATCTTCATCTACTATCTCCTCAATGATCGGAGATGTCTCTATGTGATTTGTCTCTAGTTTCTTTCTACAAAAATTATTCTTCATTCTATGTATAAAATCTGCATAACCGGACACTTTCATATGTGACAAATGACTGAACCACCAATCTCTTGCTACACCCTCTAGGTGTAGCGCTACAATCTCCACTAACTCTCTTTCTGCTATGGGATATAGCAGAAATAATGTAGCTAATTATTCCCTCCAATCCCTCAATGTGCTTATGGAAGATCCACCAAATGTAGGCGAGAAGAATCTATGCCTCTTTCTTCTATTGCTGTTGCGGGATCTCCTCTCCTCTTTGAGTTGCAAAAAATGTTGGAGAGTTAGATTCTCCTTGAGAGCTCTAGGTTGTGCTTTGTACTCAGAAAGGTATTTACTTAGGGTCTCACACCCAAAGTCCCCTTCATATTCACACCATTCCCCTTCCTTCTCAATGAAAGTGGATCTAGTATAATGATGTGAAGCTCTTTGCTTCTTCGGTTTCTTCTTCTGCTGATAGGAAGTGATGGGACCTTCCTCATCAAATCTTGTTGGATCCTTCCTTTGCCTTTCTCTCTTCATCTGTTTGACCTTCGTGGGGAGATCTTGGATAGATCTAAAGAGAAGAGTGGAAAAAATACAATCCTCCTTCATTGTAGATCTTTATTATCCGCTTCTTCTTTCGATGCAAAAGATGAAGTGCGCCCAAGCTGAGCCAATGATCATGCTCTAATACCATTGTAATATCCCAAAAGGAAGAATGCAGTAATACAAAAACACAATATAAGAATTGCAGAAATGTAAAAAAGTAATCTAAATACACCATACAAATGTAAAAAATAGTTGAGCCATTTTATTATATAGGAGGTGGATAAGAAGTACAACAGTGCTCAAAATATGAGACACTCAAGCCAAAGAGATGGCCTAGAATGACCTTGAAATGCTCCCACAAGAGGGACTATGTAACTGTTGGACTGCCGGAAGGAATATCACACTATCCCTACTGCAAATGTTGGGACTACAACTGCCGAAGAAATATAAAAGTGCAAATCTAGTAGTTCCATAGCTCAGATGATGTCGGGATTTCAAATGCGGGCTCTCTAATGAATACCCAAGATAACCCAGAAAGGATTTCCAGATCAGACAATCTTGTATAATCACCCTCTTAGGCCCTGCAACTCTATGAATGTTGGGTATGAAGATCTACTGCATGATCTGAAGATATGATGGCTACAATAAGGCACAACCAACTCAATTTATAGAGGGTTGATCCATCCTTCATATCCTTAAGCTAAAAGCTAAAGATTTTCCTCCTTCAACCTCCTCCAATAGATGCAGCTGTTGAATACCCAACAACTAAAGAAAACTATGATGTAAGAGAGGGAGGCTATGTAGCCTGATGCTAGATGTTGCAATGAAGCTCCTAAATGATGGAAATAATGTGCCCAAAGCGATGATATGGTCCCTCACAGGATTTCCAGCTGAAATAATGGAAACTCCCTTCCTCCTTCAGATCTCCAAGACTGGATTGCGCAATCCTTAAGGGGATTGTGGCTGCATGGAGGTATGAAATGTTGGCCTAAATGTCGGATATAGATCTACTGCTCCTGGAATAATTAACTTGAAGAATAAGGTGAAAGGATGAATCCTCCACTGGTTTCCTAGCTGAAGTGCAAGAAACAACCTCCACCTCTCAAACCCTCAAGCATGAATGTGTAATTCCTAAGACTAAATGTGCATATGACAGTGGCTAAATGTGGCGTCAATGCCTGATGATGTATGGAAGCTTAAAGAAACCTTCCCAGAGTAGGCACTCGAAGTCCCCCATGGGTAAGGGTGGGATTTCTGCTCAGAAACACCTGTGTGCTAGAAAACACTACAGACTTAGCTAAATAGCATAAGTGTGCATAGAAATGTCACATCACAAATCTAGATCTAAACTGATAAAAATAATAATACAAAATATTTCCTTCTATAGTGTCTCCATCTTATATGATTTGTGAGCCTTCCATAGCCCTGACCCATCTCATAATTGCATTGAACATGTGGCCAGTAGCCTCCATGAAGACTATGTTGTCTCTCCATGATCTCCATCATTTCTACATTTAATTCCCACTCTCTCCATCATGTTTGCATTAGATGAACCACTTCCTCCACTATTTCATCATAAGTTCATTATGATATTACTTTTAATGCACCCTCATCTCAGTTGACCTCCTCCAATATCTCCATGATTTTACATTAATAATCCATGATCCCCACTCTTCCTTCATTTAAGAAGCTTCTCCATTACTCCATAATGCAGATCTAACTCTAAAATATCCACATACACACATCAAAAGTGGATTTTATTCATCTATGGGGTTTGTGGGTCCCTCCACACTTATTTACTTAATTAATTATGAAAATTAAGAACTCTAATATTCCAATTATCTTCTGGTAAATTGGAAATATTACAATTTGTGGATGGCTTATCAATATTACATCCTTCCTATTAGTCGCTAATAATATGTGGAAGTAGATATTGCTGGCGTGAAGACTTATGCTAACTTTGAATTCATTTATATCAATGGTGACAAAGTCTCGTATCTAGTATTATTGGGTGTTGATTGGACTTTTGAGAATTATGCCACCATTGATCTAGAGCACGAGACTATGAATTTAAAGGTATATGGAGTCTATCTTATTCAACCCTTGGATCATTATCATGGTCCTAGATATACAGAACTCATTAATGATGCAGAATAAACTAATGTCTTAGATCAACTATATCATCTAACTACTAGGAAGAGGAGGGATTATATAAATCCTACAGTATATGGCTCTCTCAGTTGGTGAAGTGTTAAGAACATTGAATTTGGTTCAGAGGTTTTGCTAGAATATTGACAGTAGGGAGACCATGAAATATACTCTAGGAGATGTGCAACTATTTGATTAGTTTGGTGGATCAGTACAAATGTAAGGCATAATCCTATTTTCAATAATCATATTCTTGTTGATTATTTTGTAAAATAAATTGAATGTATTATTATGGAGGAACAAAGTTTTCCCTTGATGGATGTTGTGCTTCAGGCTACTCCTACCAGGTGGTGGGATGCTCACCAAAATTACCTCTCTTCTTGGGCAATCATCAAATATTCTCTCATATGCAAACTTTTTGAATTGGAAAATCAAAATTGCCTTATCTCGCTATATGAAGGTCATACTGTCATTGAAACACATGTTAAGGCTTATACTAAAAAATGGAAGAATAAAAAAGTACCTATTGAATTGTGGGTACATTACTTTATTCATATCTTGGGACCTATTCCTAATGATTAGTATTTAAAAGAGGAGATGAACTTGGATGACTTCTAGTTGCGATGAGTTAGTTTCTGAATTTTGTGTTGATTTCAGTTTCTCACGTGAACATGTACATCTTTCAGAATATTTGAAGACTATAAGGCGAGTATTATTTCCCACTAGTAAGCCTTTTGCAAAATTCCTTGATAATTCTAGTTGCGGAGCTATACCTGAATCAAGTTTCCATGACGTTGTTGCTTGTGGAAAAATAGACAAGGAAGCTAATGATAAATATTTGGAAGGATTAATGCATCTCTCTTTACATGAATATGAATGGGAATGAAACATCAAGGATGACCCTCCTTAGGATGCCCCACATCTACAACCATTGAAGCTACGAAAGTTCAATATTGGCTCTGATGAGAAGCCTAAGTTGAACTCTATTAGAGACTATTGGGATGAATAAATACAAATGAGATTCTTTATTTGCTTAAATAGTATGAGGATCTATTCCTTGCTTCAATTTTAGAGTTGAATGGTATTAAAGGATATTTGGGAGAGATGAAAATAATTATGAAGCCTGATGCACGTCTTATAAAGAACCATACATATTCATTGAATCATAGATTCAAGGAGAAGGTCAAAAGGAAAATTGACAAGATGTTAGAAAAAAGACTCATATTTCCCGTGGATGAAACCAAATTTATAATCCCTATAATCATCCAAGATAAGAAGGACTCTAAAGAGATTAGAGTATGTGTTTATTATCACAACTTGAACATTGACTATGTTCATGATCCATTTCCCACTCCTTGGTGTGATGGAGTATTAGATAATGTTGCAAGAAAAGAGGCTTAATCCTTTACATATGGGTTATCGGGATATCATGAGGTGTGGATCGTAGAGGAAGTTAAGAATAAGACTACCTTAAAGATGAAATGGGATTCATATGTCTATCATGTGATGTCGTTTGATCTTAAGAATGTGCTTTCATTTTTTTCTAGAATTTTTATCGCAACCTTAAGAGAATATATACACAAGTTCCTTGAGGTTTATATGCATGAATAGATACTTTAAAACCTCCAAAAAAAATCACTCAAGTTTCTTAAGGGTGATGTTTGATCGATGTATATAGTTACAGATGTCTCTCAACCTCAAGAAGTGTATTTTTGTTGTACCTTTTGGAACTTTATTGGGGCATATCATCTATAAGGTTGGTGTTTCAGTTGACCTAGCCAATGTTGCAGCCATCCTCAACATGCCTCCTCCCACAAGTATTAAACAACTTAGATCCAATTTTTGACATATAGGGTATTGTTTCAAATTAATGTGAAACTATTTTTTTATTACTATACCACTAGATAATTTGTTGAATAAGACTAAACCCTTTATTTGGAGCTCTAAATGTGATATAACATTTGAGACATTAAAATAAAATTTATCAAGTGCTCCAATTCTCATTTATATGAGACAGACTAAAAAATTCCATGTGCACATTACTGTGTCTAGCATTGCTCTCAGTGCCATCCTTCCACAATCTGGAGAAGGAAATCTAGACCACCCTGTATACTTTTCTAGTCAGAAAATTTTTGTTTTCGACTGTAACTACACAACAACTAAGTGCAAGGCTTTAGAAATGGTATATTCACTTCATAAGTTTCATCATTATTTTTTGAGTGATAATTTTAAATTCTTTACATACCAATAAGCTCTTAAGTACTTAGTTAATAAGTCGGTGTTGGGAGGGAGGATTTGTTGATGGTTACTACTATTTCAAGAATTTATTTTGAGTTGATTATAAATCCTGAATTAACCAATGCATGACCATATAATATTTCCTGCATGTAGTCAAATGAATCTGGAGGATTCATCAATGATCATCTTTGTGATGCAGACTTGTTTCGATTTGAGGTTGTTCCAAACTATCTTGAAGGTATTTCATTTTTTCTAACTACTGTTAAGCGCCTAGATGATTATTCCACTACCTAGAAGAGGGATTTGGTGAATTTAAGCACCTAGACGATTATTCCTCTTCCATAGGTTGCTTGACTTTGTCTGTAATTTCAATATTTTTACTAGCCATGACACCTTTGGCAAGCTGCAGCTTGATGAGTGGTTTTTGGTTGGAACATGAACCCTGCATCTTCTCCTAAGAAATCAAGTTTTTTGGCAGCAAGACCCTTCTTTTTCATCTTACTTCCTTTGATATCTACAACTTTGACCACTGGAGTATCTTCTACGTCCATGGCTTGGCGAATATACTCAATATTTCCTTTCCCTAGTGTTTGGATTCTTTCTATTCTTCCATGATTCTTCTTGTTGATCTTTTGCTTGCTACTTGGAGATGTAGGCTGTGGAACTTCTGTTTACTATGCATGCTCTATTTCAACATCCATGGGCTCTACAATGGGATCCATTTCCTCCTCATTTAAACCCTTTCTTTTAGGTATAGGTTTGTCACTCTTTCTTAAAGGAGTAGATTTTGATTTAGGTGTCTTCTTGGGTGTTAGAGTATCTACTTCATAACCACTAAGAAACAATAATGTGGTCCAATATCTGTTCAGATTTTTAAACTCCTCCAACACCAGTAGCTTAATCAACCCATGATGAAAAATTGAAGTCTCACTACCTTTTTGCCTAGCTTGAACTTTGTCTGACATCTTGCCTATGCTTCGAAATAGGAAAAATGGAAGGTCTAGAGATTTCTTACCAGTGAAATGTACCAAGATCCTAAAATCATATTGATAAACCATATGGAACCTCCCTTCACATGTGAAGTATTTTTGAATTACAAGCAATAGTTTGGAGTAGTTTTATTCAAGGCTTCTCCTTGGGATTTCAAATGTCATATCTACTAAAATGTGTTTAGGTTTCATGAATTAATCACAATTATATAATTTGAGCTTTTTGGCTTTGAACCACTCTTCTCCCATCCTTAGAATCTCTATGGCTTGGGAAATTGTTTTAGGTGACACCAAAAAATTCACCAAGCGCACCTTTGATGGAGTGCCCACGAAATTAACTGCAAAGTTCTTCAAAACTTGAACATGAAAACATTGTAATTTCTGGCAGAACCTCATACACCCAGCACTGCTGAAGGCTTCTGTGAAGCTACGGTATTCATTTAGAAATTTCAGATCCATGGGCTCATACCTGACAACCGAGCCCCATTTATTAGTCTTCTTCTGCATGGCCATATCTCTTAACACTATGCTTGTTTTCTTGATGCTATGACACCTACAAAGAAAATAATTTGACAATAAGAATTCTTGCAAAAAAATCTGGACTTTTTGAGGGTGATACAAATAGCTATACACAGAGGTAGAAGGGAAGATGACAGACACCAACTTTAAAAGATGAATTTAAAAGGAAAATTTTGAATATGAGGGGAATAAGGACAAAGGACAGAAGTTAAGTGAAATGATGAGTGACCACTTATGATTACACGTGTTGCATGACTCTTCTAACTGATCATGTGACCTTATATTGAAATTTAACCTCTAAATACTTGACCCCTCACCATTTCCTTTTCCGATGCAGAAAAAACATGATTTCGTAGTGGTTTATGTTATAATTCTGATAGATTCACTACGGACTAGTCATGTGATTCCATAGTGAAAAAAACATTTTTTCAGTTAATTTCACCGCGAAATCAAGAAAATATAGATAGGTGGCCACAACCAAATTTTAAACCAATGCATCGAGACCTTTTGTGGATTCTGATAGATTTGACTATGATGACATGACATGTTGGACTCTCTAACTTAGCACACTGACCCATTCATAAAATTTTATCAATTTCATGAAATAATTTGACAAGACAATGAAACCTATGCTAAATGAATCTCCTAATCAAAATGAAAATTTATTTGTGATAAGATTGGCTCCACTGTGGATGGTGTGCCCCTGTGGTACAAAAGAGAACTTGTAGTTCCAGTGCCTTCCTTCAAAAACTGAAATTTTCTGAAATTGATGAAGACTTCACCAAGCTCTTATGGCCTTCTCCTCGGGCTCAAGGTTGATGATGAACTCATTTTTATTTTCAAAACATCATAATAGAAAATCAAATATGTACAATGGAGTGTAATTGAGTGAAAGAAACTAGGAGGAGTAGTGTTTTAGAAACCTGCCATTGATAGGTCCTCCTCCACACAGTTGTCCATCCATATCCTCAAGAAGAAAAGTGTTGTTGCCATGGTATGAAGCTATCACAAACTATGCAGTTATCCCATTGTATTCCAAATATTTATGGTGAACCTAAAGTTTTATTCTTTCTAAGTATGCATTCTACAATTGATGATGCTTTTAAATCTGATAGTGAATTTCGAGATCTAGCTCAAATAAGCAGTTTAGAACTAATTAATGAACAATTTCATGAAAGTTTAGATATACCCAGTAAAACTAATCCTTCTCTTGAATCTGTTCTAGATTGTAATAAACTTACTGTTTTTAATGAAAAGGATAACGAAATATTAGTAACTCAAATAAAAAACATTAGAAAGCATTATTATCCTTATATATCCTTCTTCCTACAAAATATTCTAGTGAGTTTTCTAATATTATTATCAATGACATTCATCCACACAATTCATAGCACCTAGATATTCATTCTCAAGAATACGTGTTCAACCAAACAATTTACAATCCTAAACCGATTTCAAAATATGGTGAACTCGATGTCCTTGTTAAAGAAAATAGAGAAACTTAAGTATCAATATCTATTATTAATGATGATTCTAAAAGAATAGAGACATTTAGTTTTATCTACTCTAACAATATCTTTTCATTATACATTGATCTTTTTGCTGACAACAATTTTTTTTTATAATAATTTAGTAGTTCCTCTTCACATAAATATATTTTTAGAAGGCAATGGAACCTTTATAAATCAAATGAGTTATGAATCTCTCAGTTTCGATTGAAGCAATGAATTATTAGATGATCATTCTGATAATTTTCATGCATGCTCATTTGATTGTTCTTTTGGACATGAGTTACATTTTAGGAAGGAAGATATTAAATCCATTTATGATGACGATTTGAAGATTGATGACATTGAGATGTTTTACCCTTTGATGAATTTGTCTTAACCTCATATTTCCAATCCTCAAATTGAATGTATATTACAAGATGAAATCTATCCCTATACTGACAATGCTAAAACATATATTCATCTTGAATCTTCTAAAAATCATAATGCTTTCAATTTTTGAGAAGAAGAATACATTCCCATATGTATTTTTAGGTTATCAATTAAATTCCTATTTTTTCATGATCTTGAACTTTTTGCGCAAGTAGATGCTAGTACTAATATTGATTGCATTATCTCAACCAATACTAGTGAAAATGATGTTTTCCACATCAATCCCTAATGTCTTGTAATAGTGATGTAAGTAATGATGTAAAGTAAGTAATGATGTAAATTTATTGTACATTCTTCATGTTACTGATTTTCTCGCATATATATACAACTATATTTCAATTTTTGGATATAGTATGTTGGTCTTTCATTAAACATTCACTAAGTGTATTAGTGGAAGAACATCAAAAGTATTTTCAATGCTTGGATTATGATCATCAATAATTTCAATTGCAATTGATGTTCATGTCTTATCAAATTATTTTGTCATCTAAAAATGATAATATAAATCTTCCACGAGATTCAACACTCGAGAGTACATCATTTGAAATTTTCCAGCGATGTTATCCATCTACAAATATTATCTGACCTTTAATGATTTTCCATCCTATCTTTGATGACTCAATTGAACATTGCTTGGAAAAATCAATTTTGAAGAATATTTCTAATACTCGTTTTATTGTACATACTAATAACGTTTCTTTACAGGGTGAAATCTATGAAGTTGCTAAGAAAAATTCTTCTTTAACTATGTTTCAAATTGACCATATTGATTTTCATGAAAGAGTTGAGGCATGGTTAGAGAAATCATTTTGAGAAAAAATCACTAAAAATAATGATGTTTTTGTTTTGAAAATTTTACATGTAGTTGTATATATTCTTAATATTTCTACCTTTACTTATTAATTAAATTTCTACCCATGTTTTGTGATGTAAATATGAATTTAGGGTTAAAACAACTAGAATGGCTCCATTGGAAATTTGACTTTAATTAGCCCTAATTTTTCCTATAGAGTAAAGTAGGAATAGTTGTAGTTTAGTTTGTTTGTTTTCTCTTTTAATTGCCACAAAGTATATTTTAGTTTTTCATGGTTATCTATTTTTCCTTATGGAGGAATATTGGAAATTGGTCCAAAGAGCTTCCAACAAAATCACTTTGTGGAACACATTCAAAGAAATATGCTTTCTCACCCATCAAAATTTAATTTCGGCAATTAGTGCTTAAAGCTAGATCATACTTGTCTATTTAAAAATAAATATATAGATATACTTCATTTCTAATTATGTTTATTTTAAAACCTCATCCTAAGGATTTTCCCCTAAATGAGATTTGATAAAATCACTTTATGCTCACATATGTAAAGTTCATGATTGGATCTTTTGTTCATATATTAATCACATAATCAAAAAAATAATTATAAACATAAAAGAATTTTGGTGTCTGGTTTTAAATCAAACTAGAAAATAATTATAAACATAACATAATGTTGGTGACTCTATTGAATCTACTTTACAATCACATACATTAGGTGTTTATTTCACTCATCTGAGATTTTAGAAAAAGGTTGAAAAAATTCAATTATGTCATTTGAAAAGTTGTTGAAACTCCTCCAAATCCTTCCACGAGAGATAAAAGTCCAATAGAAATAAATCTAATTCATGATACATAAGATTTAACCAAAAGACACATTTTTAATATTTCTTTTTAAGAGGTTTATTTAGAACTAGTTCCTGCTCTTTTAACTCAAGATTTATTCCTGATCGGAGTATTATCTAACGATGGAATATGCTTCAATCTTTGTTAATAAATTAT
Organism: Pinus albicaulis; assembly: GCA_034641835.2. NCBI lineage: Eukaryota > Viridiplantae > Streptophyta > Pinopsida > Pinales > Pinaceae > Pinus > Pinus albicaulis. The sequence continues at coordinate 290,306,417 of CM076577.1, read as the reverse complement.
ACTAAAGAATATCAATTTTATACTTTGGACATCATTTTCGTATCCACGTTGATATTTTATGTGATATGGAGGAGAAGTAGGTCATCTCTGATGTGTTTGCTGAAACAGGTGTAACGAAAAATAACCGACATTCATTTAACAATTCATCTTTGTCAAAATCATCTTTATCTAAAGCAAACGTTTTACATTACAATCTCATATTTAGATGATGTTAATCCTAATCCTTAGAATTTATTTCAAATGTCAAACTACATTCATACTAATATTTCACCAGATGCTTGTTATGAACATGAAACCATCGTTGGCTCGATGCTTTCCTTAGTTTTCTTTCCTCAGTTTGGATTTAATAAATTAGACAATCATTTCACCAGATTCTTGTTATGAACATGAAACCATCATTGGCTCGATGCTTTTCTTAGTTTAGATTTAATAAATTAGACAATCACAAACATAAGCAATTTTTTTTTAGGAGAATGCAACTTCCTCTTGCTTATTTTATATTTTTCAATATACACCATGAAAAGTACTGGGTTCTTCCAAAAAGAAAAATTGGAGATTATTAAATAAATGAAATCTTATTAGTTGTCTAGAGTGAATTACAATGAGATTATTCAAGGTATGTTTGCATATATTTATCTTCATCTTCTAATAGTTTTCATTACAAATATATTTTTTTCTATTAAGTCACATTATGTTTCTAATATTTATTGTACATATTATTGCAGGTGTTTGATGGCTTCATTCGAGATTTCCTTTTACTTAATTTTAAGCTTCAAGTTAGATTAGATTTATAAAATAATTAGTTTATTTTTTTTGCTTTTTATTTGAATAAAATATTTATAAAGATATTCAATTAACAACATTTATATTAAAATAACTAGATGCATGACTAGAACCATTTACATATTTTAGATATATCTAAAGCATGAAAATTTTGGATTGAGAATCAATGCTTAATCCAAACCCTAAAGTAAGTTCTCCATGACACAAAAATTTCGGTCCTTTTCTAAGTAAAAGTTTTCCAAAAAATTCCCATTATCAAGACACATTTACATTTTGTTTTTCACTAAATTTATTTTGATCTAGTTTGACTTCTTGTTTTCTTGGTGATTTTTTTCTTCCTTTCTTCCCAACTTGAGTTCAACCCACATTTTGTACAAATTCTAGCGTATCGTTCTTCGGCAAGTGCATGATAATATTGTTGTAATATTCCTCATATGCCGGTGTTACCTAGGAAGTTTCCTTTTCAAATTTATTCCTTGTGGTTTCCAGAGGGGGTCCATTTTCCATGAGGGATTGATGCTTTTTCACTAACGTTGCATCGGGGGAATCCTTAATCATGACAGTGGGTTCGAAATTGGCATGCAACTTTACTTCTTAGAATTTTTTGCTTCGTATGTGATTTCTTTGTCCAAATCTGCTTCCTTCTTGTCTTGAAGTTCTTCTTCTTCTTCAAGATTTTTTTCCGTCTTTTCTATTCAGAGAACGTTTAGGGAAATGTTTAATTACATGCTTTGTTTCATAGCATTCTATACATGGAAATGAAATATTCTCATAGTCAATATTTTGAACCCAAACATAGTTTGGAGCCATCAAATTAATATCTGTGAGAAAACCCTTTTTGAAGTCCATATCCACACAAATTCAGACATGATAGTCTTGTATTTTTTTTTTCAGGATAATGGTAATAAAACTTTCCGAGTGCATTGTCAATGGTGGAAAGCAATGTGGGATACCAAAAATGCAAGGGAAGGTTCAAAAGCCTTACCTAAACTAGGGTTGTGGAGATTGATGTCATTGCCAGATCAAAAGTGGGAGTCTAGGGCCACTTGAAGAGACAAAAATTACCTAAAACCCATAGCCCAACATCACAAATGGCCCTCTTTTCCTCTATATTATAAAAACCACTACAAAAAATCCCTAAGCCATAGGGTAAATGTTCATTTTTTCTCTCAAAAGGGAATTTCATGTCTTAAAGATCCATTTGTGTAGATCAAACTAATGCAGCTAGTACCCATCAAACCTACAAACTAAACCGTTCTCTACAAAATATTTTTCACAACTTAAAGCTTTCTCATCCACGAGAACATCGAGGGAAGAAATTTCTAGAAATACTGGAAGACTAGAAAAAAATTTCAGTATAGATTTTTTTGAAACCAAAGAAGAGATAGCTTGATCGGCTATCATACCTGCAAAAGAAATTGCTTTTCACCAAGTCACGAGGATTCACCATTAGATGATCTACTGAAGAGATCTGCAAAAAAAATCCGTGCAACCAAAGAAAATATTGATGAATAGGAAAGGGTTTCAAGAACTCCTTCCATAAAATAAAATAAAATTCTAAGAAACTATATATTTTCCAAAATTTACTAAATGTTAGAAACATATATTATTTCCACCTATTCCTTAAATGAAACTAATAAAACTAACATTTTAAAAATAATAATAAAAATATATATATATTTCCTACGTTTGAACATGAAAAAACATATATTAACATTTTAATGTCAAGAATATGGATCATCAATAAAATATTTGAAAATTATATATATATATATAAGTTTTTTGTTCAAAAGTAGCATAGTTTCATCTTAAATCTAAATGTATCAAGAGAGAGGAATCAAATCTAAAGAGGTGCAAACCTTTCTTCATGTTTTTCATTCAAAAATAAGTTTTCATCTTGAGAAATTTGATTATCTCTATGCTTGGTAGATCTGGATCTAAGATTGATTTATGCTAGTTAAATAAATATAGTATTTAAATATTTATTAAAATTTTAAATGTTTGTACAAACAAAGTATTTTTTCCATTATGGAGGATATGTTGTAATGTTTTTAAATGTGTAAACATTTAAATTTTAGCTCAATATAGGAGAGATGTTGTATTTTCCTTAAAATTGAAGAATTAAATCATAAAATAATAATAGTAAAACATAATATCAACTTAATTATAAAAGTAATTAAAAATAAAAATAATTAATAAATTCAATTCAAATTGTTATATCATTATTTTGTTTTTTTTGTAATCTTGGTAGGACTACATCTTCATCATGTCCAATACATCTTCTTGATCGGGGAAGGGAATTGAACCAATAACTCGATAGGGACAGGGAATTGAACTAGTCAAGGAGTGCGTTAACAGAGCACCTAATCACCCTCTATCGAAGATCTAGTGGACATATTATCATTTTGTTTTTAATCGTAATATTAAAAACATTTCTTTTAAGAAAATATATATTAAACATATAAAAATTTAATTACTATACATATAATTAAAAAAATATTCTGTTCTAAACATAGAAATGTGAAGTGAAATAGATCAAGGTATAGAGTAACTTAAAGATGAAATGAAAATTTTCCAGGCATTTTTATGGTTAATTATAAGCAAAATATGGGAGATTTTTAAAAAATTCAATTTAAGTTGTTTACTTTACAGAATTGGAGAGCCTCGTAGGTTTCTTAGGGTGTTGAATCAATTTTTCCATTCAAAAATGTATTTTAAATAACAAAAATTCACAATCTTCTTGAAATTGTATTGTTGGATTCAAGTGAAAAGGTTATTTTGTCTATAAGCTAGACTACACCATATATAAATAGTATCAATAAATTAAGATGCATTAACCATATAAATTAAAATAATGATTCATATTCATAATTATTGTATTTCAAATTTTCATATTCAAATTTAATTACTAAATATATAAAAATATATAGTATTTACAAAACACTATTTTTTTTCGAAATTATATATATATAAAAGATGTTAAAGAAAGCTTCCTAGCTATACATATTATCAAGGTTTTAATAAAATTAAAAATAAAAATAAAAATATTGCTTTAAGAAAAAAGTACTTTTGAAGATAAAAATCATTAATTAAATCCTATTTGAATATCATGAAACACATTAAAAGACAAAATAAACAATGCATTACCATTAGACACCTCTAAGATAGAAACTAACCCAACACCTAATAACATATATTCCTTGCATAACATATCCATCACGGCATTAGTTTCCATGTATGTATGAATAACTTTCACATCATCATATTTCTCCTATAGCTCACAATTTTTTCTTTGTTACGATTCTAAATGAAGGACCTTTAAGTCAACTCTTCCATTGAACCAGTCCACAAGAAGTTTTCAATCCCATACAATCTCAATAATTTTATATGATCCAAGGGAAATTCTCATGGAACACTACATATGAAGGAGTTCAACTATAAAATTTGTGCCTTGGCCAATACCTAGTTTTCATTTAATCATTAGATTCTATGAGAAGAAAAGTATTATACCCTCACCTAAAAATCTCTATGAGTGGCTCCATTAAAAAATCCCCATACTATACCAGTCGACAGCTTCATATCTCTAATAAGCCTGGTTTTCTTCCTTTTCAGCGATTTCACTTACTCAAGATAAGAAAATCTTGCATAATGTGCAATAAATTCAAAAACAACCATGAGTTTATGAAACAAACAGTTTCACCTTAGCCAAATTCCCCACAATACAAAGATAAGAATAAATCGAAGTGAAAAAAAAAACCTTTGATTCCAAATAGAAGATGTGAAATTTATAAAATATCAATAATATTATTAGGAACAACTATAAATCCATCTTCACTCTAGATCTAACAACAAAATTAAATCTTTAGAGACAAAACTTTATTTAAATTTTATACTAAAAATAAGATACCCTGATAGATCTGAAGTTAAGTTATATATATATATGTATGTATGTATGTATGTATGTATGTATATGTATATGTATGTATATGTATACATATATACATACATATACATACATATACATATATACATATACATACATACATATATACATACATATACATACATATACATATATACATATACATACATACATACATACATACATACATACGTACATACATACATAGAATGAATTAATTTATTATAAATTTAAATTTTATAATATTGTTTAAAAGAAACATTCTCCGTAAGTTTAGAGATTTTATTCATAAAAACCTTTATGGAAGATACAAACATTATGTTCATTCAAAATAAAAATAAAAAAATTCATATATTTTAAATGAAATATATTATAAATATGTATTAAAAATTAGTAATTTATGAGTTAGGAAATTTTGAAAAGTTTTTTTTATTCGATTTTAATTTTTGAAGAATTTTTTGTATTTTAAGAGATTTGATTTTTTTGGACATACTTGGTAAATACAAAATTAAATTGATTTAAGTCAGTTCTTTATAAGATTAGTTATATTATATATAAATTTAGCATTTCCATATATCAAAATATTCTTATTTTAATTTTATTAAAATCTCATAATATATGTGGTATTTTTCTCAAAGAAAATGTTTCTAATTTTATTAATGAAAACAAAATTTCAATTCTCGAGGGATGGTTCTTGCATAGTGGTTCATCCTCCTAAGTTTATTATGAGAGCCATCAACATAAATTAGGGTGGCAGGTCACCTTCCAAATGGCAGCCTATATGAATGCACATATAATGAACTCATAGAAGTATTTTGGCCAACCCGTGGGAGCTTTCAGTGCAATTGAATTTGATTGTCTGGGGGTCAGGCCAAGGATGTTATGTACATCATCTTCTTTGCAGGGGAATTTCGAAGGCCACAATGAACACCCTCTTTGTTTTCTCTTGCATGAAGAACCTCTACCATATATACGATTATAGGAACTTTTCATGGGTTGCTATTCTTGGAATGTAGCCAACAAATCATAAGGAATCTAATGTTTAAGTAGGCTATGGATACTCTGAGGAATGTGAGTATAATAGTGATAATCAGGTAGAAACTCATCCATAGAGGAGATACCATATTTGACATGCTACGAAGTAGACTTAGGAATATCAAGTTTGGTTTTTCTTTCATCTCAATCTAGAATTGTGTTTTGATTCTGAATTTCCTTATTGTAGATTTGAATTTAAGAATTGGGTTAGTGTTTTTGTAGTTATAGATCCCCTTCCTCTGGCTATTAACTCTGGGAGGTCTATGTTTTCTCCCCCCATGACCACTCTTCCTGTCTCTCTTTCCCCTCTTTGTTCTCTCCCCCTCCTACCTTATCCATTTAATCCGTAGACGAATCTTCCTCTAATCTTTGTGTTTTCATATCCTAGTTTCCTGTTCTTTGAGTTTTATCCATATTCATCTTTAATTTTTCTACACTTCAATCATGATATTTTCTCTCCCTTCCCTAATCTTGAGAATTTTAGATCTGACTCTCCAACTTACTTGGTTATTAATACTATGGTTAGATGTCACCTCTCTTCTTATCTATGAGACAAAAGGAGAGGATGTGTTGGACACGCCCCTACCTCTCACCATCTCCCTTCCTCTATCCATCAAAATCTAGCACAAGAAGCCTCTCAAGAAATGATGGAACAATACAAGGAGATCATCCCTAAAGTGGTCCAAAGGGTAATTTCTAAGGTTGAAGAGCATGTTAAATAATCTAGATGATATATTCCTAATAGACGGGTTGACCTGAAACCCGAAATTGGATACCAAATGGGGGTAACTCTTCCAAAAAAAGATCCTCCTCATAGATTCAAACCATCAATTTATATTGGAAAATCAAGACTCTCATGAGTAGCATTCTCACTGATAGAGTTGATACTTAGTAGGAAATGATTATATGTATGGCATAAGTAATGGAAAAGGTTGACAAACTTAACAAGAAGGTAACACCTCTAGCAAAGAATTTGACAAATCTTTACTTTTACTCCTCAAACAATGAAAGTGAGCCACAACCACCAGTTCAAGTGGACTCATCAACTAAATGAAGATCAAGCAAGCTAGTTACCTTAAGTATATTTCTCACAATGGCAATGTCATTGGCATATGTCTTAGTTTCTAATATAGTTTTTCTACTTTTTTTATTCTCATTTTAACAAAAAAATCATATGGCATATAGAATTATTAATCATAAAACTTTGAACTTATGCTACTAGTCTGATTTTCCAAGCGAAGACCAAGTAGTTGTACTATTGTATGAATATTTTTGAAAATAATATAAATAATGCAGTTTTATAAAAAAACAAAAACAAAATTACATTATAACAAATTGAATTTAGTTAGACCTATTATTTGTATTTTTATTAATTTTTATTTTTTATTATTTGATCTTTTAATATAACATCTTATCGAGTACTTTACTATAATATTCTTCTTCTAATAAAGTTCACATTATTATTTTTTTAACTTAATTTTAAGTCTAATATCTTATTAATTTAATATTTCACTACAATATCTCCCCTTATTTTAAAATTTAGAAAAATTGGTAATTCATCAAAATATTTAGGTGACATTTGTGTGAAATTTGTATTTAAAACTAAGATTTATATTAGAAACCAACTCACTATAACTATGACTTTCAAAACCTTTCCCAAAAAATCTCACACAAACATGAACTTAAACGTTTGATAACGTGTTGAGTGTCTCCATTTAATGGATTGATACTTATGATTTCCTTGGGTTTATGTGCACATGAACCGATCATAATGATATTACCATGACTTAATCGCGTTAGAAACCCTCCTCCATAATATATTAATAAATTTCAATTTCAATTTCAATTACAACTAGCAATTGCACCATATGTTGCAAAGGAAACTACTGTAAACGATAACATAGGAAATAGTAATATAGAAGAAAAAAATCTTAAAATTTCAACCAAAGTTAGACTACTGTAGTTTATTCAAAACTTATAATTATGTTTATAAATAACTAAAATTTCAATCCATAGTTAGGCTCATTCAACAATTTCAACCTATAGTTACGTTATCCACCTGCCATAAGTATGTTTCGAGTTTTTGTAGGATTCTAAACTAACCCAAAAAGCTTGATATGGGATGGGAGTTGGAACCACGCCACAAATTAGCTAGGTCTGCAAATTTTAAGGTGGAATTTGGTAAAAAAAAATTAAAAAACAAAATGCTAATGAGTTTCAATAGTTTTTTTAATGGTGGAAATAGATTCGACATCATATCATGTCAAAAAAATATGTGACACCCAAAATCTTAATGTTTAACAACTATATCTCAAACTATCAAAAATATCCGGGAAATTTTATCATAATCTTGAAAAAAAATTCCATTATTTTGACTTTTTCTATTTTTTTTCCATTGTTTTTCATTTTTCAAATATGAGTCTATGATTTACCTAGTTTGCCTAGTCCAAAAACTCGCAACTTAACGAAAAACATTGATTTTTCCTGTGTTTAATATTCGACCGGGATTTCCTAGGTTGCAAAGGGCTCCCTCACCTTTTTGGTATTCGATCGAATTACCAAGGATGAATGGGTATTTTAACTATTAATGTGAATGAATAAACCGAAGCTTACGAAGCTTCTTTGTTTAGCTTCTCAAACTCTTTTAGTAACGATTTGAATGCTTCAATTCATACAACCCCATCATATAGTTGATCGCAACAAACCGAGCAATCATGCATCCCAAAACCTTCAAACAATTTCCCTTAACGACCTATATGCCTCATCGAGCGAGCGACCCATATTCATGCATTTCGGAAAGAATTTGAAAGATAACATACACTCTAATTTGTCGATGCTAAATGGCCTTTCTCCAAGTTGAAATCACATTATTATTTGTTTCTAGAAATAAAATAAATAAAACCGAAATGATACCTTTCATTGCCTTGGCTCACGCTAGCTTATTTTGGGTTTGCCGTAATATCCGTGCCATTAAATTTAAAAGGGAAAAAAACATAAAAACAAAAAATAACGAACATAAAAGATAAAAAAACTTAAAGAGGAATGACATTATTATTCTCCTTCTTCTTCCTCAATCTTAAGAGAATGCATAGTAAAATTAAGATTCTCCTTCTTCTTCCTCAATCTTGGGGGCCAAATAATACCGAATATATCCCATATCCGCAATTTTGTATTCAACAACAACGGGGAGATCGGATGACATGCTTATTGTCACTATGTTAGATAGAGGTGATGCCTTTGTAAATGAGTTCATATATCGGAGAGAAAATGTCAATGACACGAGGCTCTCGCTTTTCAATCAATGTTGCCTCCTCAAAGTCGCTAAAAGATTGAACCATAAAATTGTCGTAGAATAATCTTCTCTTTCTAGAAGACAACAATTAAAAAACCTAAATCATCCAAATCTTCCAAGGGGATGAACGTAATGAAGCACACAAACCCAAAGCATGCAACAATCTAATTGACAAGCGACCAGGGACCGAAGCAAAAAGAAAAGTAACTATTGGCCAACAGAATGCAAATCCCGGAATAGAGCCAGGGACTACTTCCAAACTTGTACATACAAATAACGACCTTGAGTCATATAAATGTGCGAGTATATGGTTGATTCCACAATGAGAATTCATCTAATAAGTCGATGAGATGACCAACTATATTTGGAACTCGGATCAATACAGCTTTTTGCAACCGATAAATAACTACAATTGCTCAAAACAAGTAACCATCGAGAAAAACAGTGTTTTATGACAAAACTACAAAAAAATAACTCAACGTGTTCATCTAAAACCTTTGGACCAAATCACAAAAATTACCTCAAGAACAAAAATGATAAATGATGGATCTAATAGAATATGGGTATAATAGAATAGTGCTCGTAAGAGAAAAAATAAAATCGTGCTAGGAGAACTTATGACTCTTGGAGCATTAGAATTTTCATGGGGGTTCTGTTTTCACATATGAAGGTTAATGGAAACTTCAAGTTAGTGTAGGTTATTTTGTAGGTTAATGGAAACTTCATATTTTCTGTCACTGAAAGGATCCAATACCCAAACTTTGAAGTAGATTACCTTATTTTGTGAATCTCGTAAGCTTGCCTCTTGTCCTTACTCCCTGAATTCGAGTTCTTAAGACAACGAGGTGCATAGATATTATATATGTCAATCTCGTCATACTCATCAAACACTAAATTTACTGACCTTTGTGCATTCATCCGTCCGATTGAAAATTTTGAAATTGCAAGTGCTCTTAATCGGATTATAGGTTTGATCAGAAATTATTGCATGGGTCCAAGCATAATCTACTATTCCTTCCCAGATCATGGAAGTCATCTGTTCAAGGATTACCCACCCGCACATGTCTAAAAATCCCGAGCAAATATTCAATGCCAGCTGCTTGTCGTAATTTTCACAAATTCAAATGAACGATAGAATCTGTTTTAGTACTAACAATGAAGCCTTTGAAACTGATGGAAGGGTATTTCGAGTTATTCAGCTTCGGTCACGAACAAGCTCGAAAAGCTTTGGGGTACATAATGACTCGAAAAATAAAATAAAGTGAGATGTTTAAACTAACCGCTTCAAATTCATGCATATATTTCCACACATATGGGCAAACAATAACCACCTAATCATGTAACATTAATATATTATATTATATTATAGTATATATAGTGTCACACCTGAAAACGTGTGATCCATAGATTGATAAAGAGAAAGAAATGAAATAACAAAAAACACATAGATACGAGTAAAGCTTGAATTTTAGTAATATATGGAATGTGTTAAAAATGTAAAAATAAGAATTGACAATATATACCAAATTGTATATCCCAAGATACATTAATGTTAATGCTCTGCACCGCTCGTGTAATTATTGTTTGCCAATTCAAAATGTATTGGATAACCGAAACACGTAAATAGAAAAACAATGAAAGCTTTGGTTACATAAAACTTGCACGCATAGCTTTCTCCTGCTATGTAAAATTCATGGGTTTTATACTTGTGGGAATCTCACGGAACCATCTCACAAAGAATTCATATGAATCCTCAGTTTTGCAAAACCCACATTATTACGCCTCAATGGATCCTTTGCCACTATTCTAATATTATATAAGATAATACAATGGATCCTCTGCCACTACTCTAATATACGTCCCCTTTGAAAGGTCTGGACTATGCTTAACTTGTCGTTTGCTACATGTTGGAAGAGGTCTTTCTCTGTCGAAGTGAACCCTTGATATTGTTTCCAGCTGCATTGGTATTTATGGTCCCAAAACCGGTCTAAAACGAGTTGCATTACGACTTCATAACAATACCACTCGTCAATCCGCCTCGAATCAAGCCTCAATAATGATATTGTGCTTGGGACCCATCTTTAGACAAGCATGCTCCTTTTAAAGGCGATTTCATGGCGCATAGAGGAATAACACTTGGATGGCATGTTTCGACTTGTCCACATATGGTGTAATGATTTCTAACAAGGTTAAGATGACATCCAAATTTCCCTGAGCATTGGTGGATTTGTAAATATTAATATGGAAACTTGGTCCCTCTCGTAAATAATGTTTGCAGCCTCTTTGAATTGCCCCCTTGCAACTTAAATAGTGAAAGTTCAATCGTTTCTTCCACACATTTGCAAGAAGATTTTCTAACCAGTTAGCTTAACAATGACATCATCCACTTGAACTTGAACCAGAGTACACTCGATGCAACCCATAGATATCCATTTTCAGGGGGTTTTGAACCATTTCTTTCACCAAGTATTCCATTTCAGCCAAGACGAACAAAAGAGGTGGTTGAATCACATCAATCCTGCTAAAATCAAAGCCACGAGCATTGAAAGTCATTATGAAAACAAAGCTCACACTTCGCTGGACCTAAACTCCTTCCGAGTCTTCATCAAACATCCAATTCCTAATCACTGCTATAATAAGGGTAATGTCTCAAAAATGGACATGCATTTACGAGCGTACCAGGACCAAAAAATATTCCGGTTAAGTGGTATTGTGCTAGAAGATTTGTCGACCTAGGTTTAGAATGATTACTAGTTGGATTTCTAGGGAAAGTCATTGCTGGTTATGTATATTTTCAGCCCTACGAGAGGAAGTCTATGCAATTCCCTGCGACTTTTAATGGGGAAAAACTTAATAGGGAACTGGGGCAAAAAATACCATGGGCTAAATTGGTTAATGTTCTTTTCAAGCGGATAATTTTTTTTGGCAAAACCAAAGCAGAATTCCAAGTCCCAAAAAAAACCAATTACCTAAAAAGTACCTGGAACCCAAATCTCTTGGAGGATACGAGTATTTGGAAAAACCGGGCCCCGGGACGGTATTCATACTGGACCCTTTACTAATCTTTCAATTTAAAAAAATATACAACATAAATAAGATTGCAACCAACCTCGATTATTTGGGTGAGCTCGGAACCACCCTCCTCTTTATCGCTTTGATCCTCCTCTTGGTTGGAACCAACATCATGAAATTGGTCGTCAGGATCGTGACGAGAATCCGGGGACTTGTCCATGGCGTCCTTGCCTTTATCCGAGAAAAAGGTTTGAAGGCAACCTCGTGCGGTCAACTGTGCCCGAGCCAAGCCGACGAACTAGTATAATAGTGGATTTGAAAGCGCCCATGGTAGATTTTTTCTCCGTGAGTCATTTAAACCCGCTCAACCTTTCAAGGGGAAACCAGAAACGAAAATACAATTTCAAGCCAAGATTAAAAGTTGCTTGCCATACCGACTCGCCAAAAATCTTTTTTGAAGAAGTTGTCAACGGAAGCCATAGTTTGGATGGTAAGAATGGATGGTAAGAATAGCTTGGAATATTTGTTCAGGGGAAAGGCCTCGTGCCATTCGTTTTGACCTGAAAAGGGGCCCAATTTCTTGTGCTTGCTCCATAACCGATGGATGAACATCTAGGGCACCCGCAAATGCCCAAAAGAATTCATATATCGGTTATTCAACAGGGAGTTCAACTCACTTGATGTCAATGAAGTTCGGAGGAATATATTCATTCAATATATACTTTCCCGCATAGCTCTCGCCTCGCTACATGAAATGGGCGCCCACGAAATTCCTATTGCTTTATCGCTTGCAATTTCGTGTATTCATCGACACTCTGTTTCGTTTCTCCTCGCCGCTTTAGTATTTGGTTTCTCCCTGAGCGGCTTCGGGGTTTCTTCGAGAAATTAGTGCGTTCTTTCATCTCTAGGTTGTCATCATATTTTTTTTTCATGAATCGTATTTAATCGTAAGGTTCAAATGGTTTCAATCGTCTAACATTCATATCAATGATGTACAATGGTACACGTGGCAATTTAGCAAAGTTGTTTTCAAATAAGAACACTTTACAACGTAATTACCAATTACAATTATTTTGTTGTGGGTGCTAAGCTTTTGTTGCCCCTTTTTACATAGCACCTTTATTGCAATCATTTCCAAGCCTCATAGTTCGTTGGAGATGTGGTCAAGTTTGTAGTTTATGAATATTATAATTTATTTATTTCATATGAGGAGACAATATCATTTAGACTATTACATTAGTTTTTATTAGAGTAAATTTTATTATAGTGTAATGTCTTCATTTTCATTTTCATTTTCCTATATGATGACGTTAGATGGGTTTCCACGGTTTGTGACATCCATATTATAGAGATGAGATTACGTCATCTAAGGATCTTGAGTTTTTTTAAGAATATTTATGAGATTCAATGGGGTATTTTATTGTATTTTATCATTATAGTTAGTTTTGCACAATTCATTTTTAGTTTTATTCTATTTCAAAAATTTCTGTGAAATTAGCATATTATCAAGTATGTTTTAATTATAAATGTGAAAGATATTATTGGGAAAAACATTTTAGTGTAATAGATCATTGGAATTAGGATAAAGAGATCCATAGGGTGGGATAGTGAAAAGTGACTTTTAGTCATAGAGGTAAGTTAACTATTTTTCGGAATTAACAATGACTTTAAGTAGTCACTTTATTAAAATAAAAGAGAGAAAAAGTGCTTAAAATGAGGAGAAATACGAAAAGAAGAAAAGTGATTGAAAATAAAACAAAAGATTCACATAGATAAATTAAGGGAAGACCTTATAAAATTAAAATAAAATAATAAAATAAGAGTGCCTTAGAAAGATGGAGAGAGATCCATAGATCTATAAAAGGAAGGGAAACTAGAATTTTGAATCACCTAGAGTTATTATCTTTGACTTTGTGAAGATTGGGGAACCGCCATCATCTATTGTTCATTGTGATCGGAACGAAAAGCCTCAGGTACTGCTTATCTGAGAATTGGTGAGATTGGACAGAAACCAGTCTCTACCAATCCCTTCGTGAATTCACTTAGAAGTCATAGGTGTGGTTATTGGTACCAGTTTTTGTTTTAGAGGTCATGAGTTGTATTTCCATATCTATTTGGGGGGCCATAACCTCAATTATTTTCCAGCTATTTATATTGTCATATAATATTTTATTTTATATTAATATTATAAGGATGAAATTTTTTGCATTTGTCTCATGTTGTAAACAGAATTGCAATATATTTTATTTTTAATTTTCTGGAGTATTAGCACTTGTTAATTAATGGTTTTTATATTTTATTTGTTGGAAATTTATCTAGTATAAATTGGTGAATTTTCATGGCATTTTGGATAAAGTTCTCAACGTGATTTTCTTAACAAAATTTTCACATATTTTAAAGAAAAATATCGAGACGGGATATTACAGTGGTATCAGAGTTGTTTATCCTGCCAACATGATGGTTTATTATCAAGGTTTTGGGTCATATTTATCATTTGTTGTAGGAGTCAGAAATATCATTGTGTCAATTCTTGATAGGATCAAAACTTATTGTCATGCCAGGGGTTGTGCTGGGTTAGTTGATATCATTGGTGTATGTCCATTTACTGAAGTCATGTACTATTGTTGTAACTGAATTTTTGAGGTGAAACCCTTCCATTAGTCAAAGTCGATATCAATGGCCTTGCAACAACCAAGTTACTAATTTTTACAGAGAATTTTTTGGTGCATTCAAGGGCCAAGAGTTGTTTGTGAAGTCAAATCTAAGACCGAGGAAAGGGAAAATAGCTAAATATGAAAAGATCACCTAGAACATCATCATTCCTATAGCCACTAGGTTTGTCTAGATGCTTTACCCAAACACCATACAGCAGATGCATGAACCATTTCCAGGACATTAGCCGCCAGAATGACTAAATGAAGATGAAAGTTGATTTCTCCATTTCTGGGCCCAGCAACATCATTGGCTCCTACAGTAACAAAAGCAGAGGCTCTGGAAACCATGCCCAATCAGTCATCACATTGCCAGAGTTGAGAATCAAAATGCACAACTAAATGTGGACCCAGCGATGATTATGGACACATACATGCCACACCACCTACACCACCATATCTACACTTGCCCCTCTGCAGGGAATAAAAGGCCATTATTTTGTGTGGGAAACCTCCAGTCTGCTCCAAATGTGAGTAGGACTCTATTTTTCAATGTGCAGGCTTCCTCAAATGTAAATCAATGGCGCTCAGTGCAACAGCCAGCTCTCAGCAGGGGCACCCACAGCAAGCACAAATTATTTTCGATCAACTCTACTAGATGCCTGCATACTACTATATATATATATATATATATATATATATATATATATATATATATAATACATTGAGGATATTTGGGCATGGGCCCCTCTATGGCTATGTCACCCTAGGAATATAATCCCAACAATTTCCCTTGCAGACCCTTTCGAATTATCTAGGAAAAAACTTCTGAGGTTATGCGGAAGATGCCCTGTCATGCCCCACATACAAACTAATATGACTAATTGCATGGTCATGCCCTCATATTCCTATGTAGGTGGGACCCACCACTATTACCTCACCCTTGGGATTAAGTCTCGGTATTTTTTCACCTCACTCCAGAATAATTTGTCGAGGGAAAGGCACTAGGGTGATGTCATAAGCCATTTATGCTAAGGTGATGTCACACTCAACGTGTCTCCACTCTAGGTGTGCCACGTGTACACTATACTAGCCACTTGTCCCCATGAAATCCCTCAAACCTGTGTGATACATGTCCCACTTCCCCGGTCTCCATGTGCCTCTGAGACCACTTTACCCATCAAGTTGGATGTAGGATCCACAAAATCCTTTTCGGCATGGTAAAGTTAATTTTCACACTATCATGTGGTTTCAAGGTCCTCCATCCTGATACACCAAAATATTTTCAATTGGTCCCTCTATTCCACACCGTCAATCATTGGTTAAAAGCTCTATATCAGATGATGAAGATGTCTTCAGGTCTAGGACTAGCACGAGCATTAGCGCCAAGTTGTTTCCTAAAGGATATGACAACTCAGATCAACCCCATATAATGGTAGATCTCACCTTCGGGTCCTAATGTACACACTTGTTAATGGTTCTCATCTAGCCTGATATTGGTTCCACTACCTATACACCATTGATCACATCTCCTGTCCATATGTCCCAACAGGGAGTTGAAATTATAGCCCCTAGTAAATTGATTTTGACCCTCACCCTTAGTGCTTGGACATAGCACATGTTCACATGGCACATAAGGTAATATCACGCTTACTCCTCCAATCCATGGACCTCTTGTCCTTGCTGCATAGATGAATACACAGTTTGGGCTTTTCCTGCCTTCAGTGTCTAGTCATGACATTCTAATACACATGGTCGTTTGCAACTCAAGGGCCAACTCCTTAACACGTTGAGGACTCAGCCCTTTCAGGACTAAACACACACACACATATATATGAAGCTCCTTAGAGATATCCCTCCCGAGTTTATGATGCAAGCATTTATTAAAAATCATGCTATCTTTATTGAGCTTAAGAAGGCTTCATACCAACCTACAATTAATTACATATATACATAATCATGCATATAAGTATTAAACTCATATATACATAAACACTATCGTTCCTGAGCTTCCATAGGATTCGACTCAACCCTTTCAACATATGTGTGTGTGTGTCTATGCCTTATATATATGCATTATACATGTATGTAACATCGACTTCCTAAGCTTGGAAACTAATAACAATCAAGCCCTATAGCCAATCTGTTAGTTACATAATATATCAGACATAGGTATGTCCATCCATTATACTTAGGCCCATTGGACCAAATTCAAGCCCATGATAGGTTAGAGATTCCACAAGCCTATTAGGCTAATGAAAAGGAGAAAAACAAGTTCATGAATATATACATGAATCCATTCATTTACTTAGGAATTACGCAAGAAACCAACATTCCTTAAGCATGTATGAAATCACATTCCTTGACATATTACAAGAATTAAACCAAAACATTGAATCCATACCAATACAATATTTAAGCCTACAACTTTATCATAAAATTAAAATTCAAAGTGAAAATCTTGAGTATACTTCTCTGATTTAAGGTGCTCAACAACTCAGTTTGGGACTTCAACTCTCCACCCAACCATAGACAAGTTACAACTAAATATTTCTTGCAGTTGTCACCCATGACCCAAATTAAATAGCTCGAGGTGGTGTCCTTTTAGAGTATTATTAAACCAATATTATTAGATAAAATAGGGTGTCTCGAGGCTTACTCTCCTCCACCCACCAACTTTCAAAATGAAATAAACATAATGAAACAATTCACTCACATACCACCAGCATCCACTCAATGGATTAAACCAATATCATTAGCAAAAAGAGGGTGTCTCAAGGCCACACCATCTTCACCCGCCAGCTATTAAACTATTTCACCTCAAGTAGGGAACACTTTATTTTAGATAGAGGGACATATAATACAACATGCCAACATCTCTATGGATTTTTACACAAAGAGTCTCAATTCAGATGTGGGGAGAGAGATAAGTATAATGGTAAGGAGGTTTTATCAATTGTGTTACCTCTGGAGGAATAAGAATGCACTCTCCCATAGCTTAGTGGAACTTCCACCTGTGTTCTTAGCCCAATCCCATGGAACTACCATCATGTGTTATCAACTCACTAGCCCTAGATGCATCCACCTCCCAAGAGTTATCAACCTACAAATTCTCCATTGGATTTTTCAGCCCTGTAAGGCACAACCACTTCTCAGTTATTATCATCCAACAACTCCATTTTACTATTCTTAGCTAGACTATCATTTGAGCCCAATCCATGATTATCAACTGAAAATCCTCATGGGTTTCTTAATTGTGCTATCACTAGATTTTTCTCTTCTCTCTAAATTCTCTCAATCCTTATCTCTTCTCTTCCCTATTTGTGAATGAGCTATATCTTGAGGAGCCTCACAAACTTTGTTTATTACTATGTTCCCTTCTCTAAGCATGCATATGAATCATGTATCCTTTTTCAACTGACCAACCACCCTTGTCTTTTCATGAGTGTGCACCAACCCTCCTCATGGCTATACCAACACATACTCTCATTAATGTTTTGTCCTTTCTTTCTTGTAACTGTTTCCCGAGGAGAAGATGGTTATATCCTTAATTTTCAACACAATTTGGTAAGCATTCATCGCATTAAACCCATTAAGCTAGCTTATTATTGATTATATAAAGAAACCATCTTCCTCGAGCAATGGAAGTCATGTCCACCTCTTAGCCATTTTAATTAATAGTTAGATAATTATAAGGAACATGTTTTACAAGGGGAATTAACCTATAGGGGATGTCACATGGCATATTCATTGAATTTGGTGGATCAATGAATAGTTAATATTCTCTCGAGGATCGTTGAAATTTTTGGCAATATTACTTGTGTGGACAAGGCCAAAAGTTGGGTTTGTTGTAGTAGATTGATATGGTGGGTGTATGTTATATCAATGCGTAAAATACAGATCGAGCCACATTAGTGGCTTCTAGCATGTACAACAAAGGTCTGAGATCACATTGCAGGTTGATTCTAGTCATAGTATTCACAATCGCATAAGAATTAATTGTGGGGGTTGGAAGAACCAAAAGAGGAGAAATTCCACTGTGAATCAAGTTGCATGGGATCCACGCACATTGAGGCACCAACGATAGTACAATGTGATGAGGTATTTACCTAAGAATCGTTAATTATATGAGAATGTTTGGTTAGTGAGTGATTTTAATGTTGTAAAACCAAGGATTACACTTTTAGGTTAATGGATGGAGAGCAATTAAAAGTGACTAGTGGGAATCAAATGAGAAAATAGAGAGAGGCTTCTACACATTTTTAATGACCTATAGTGTATCAAATTTAGTTTGGCACAATATAGAAAAGTGCAATGTCAATTTGAGTTAATTCTCATATCAAAGGAGCATTTGCGAGTTGGATCCGGTTTTAGATCATATGGTTGTCAGTAAACATGATGTGATAATTTTGATGCATGCTCCAACAATTTTTTTGGAAATATGGCGTGATTTGATCTTAGTTTCAATGTATCCCCGTGTGAAGAAAAATTACTACTTCTATGTGGTTTTCAAGTGCCATGTGTATGGAGAATCTGAATAACATATTCTGAGTGCAAATTAAGACCCATATAGATATGGATTGTGCCTCAATATTTAGCAGATGTGTACCTATAGCATAACATTATGAATACAAATACATGTAGCATAACATGGTTTCTATAGTAATATGGTTGTTTTTATTTTCTAACAGTGTGTTGGTAGGGGCTAGAAATCAATTGTAGTGGTAATAATGTTGTAATTTTTGTCATAGGAAGGGTAATGTAGAGTAATTGTGTGGTAACAATGGTGTTGCAACATTTTTGGTATATTTGAGCATTACAGATATGTTGTATTATGGAATTGGTTGTAGATGATTAGTGTGTCCATGGCTAAGAGAGTTTTTCATTGAGAGTCTAAGTGTTTAGTGAGATATATTGTTGTGATAAAGCACTTTGATGTTGTGATTGAATATTTAGAGTACTTTGTTGCATCTTTGAGTCGGAATATGGATTTGATGAGTGAATTTTGATGTTATATTTCTTGCATTTCTACTATGGAGAGTCACTACTTCATAGAGAGGGTTTGTATTTTCTTGTTGTGATGTGTAGAGATTGGTTTGGATCCTAACAGCGAGATGTGTTTAGAGCTTGGTTGTAGTGTGATTCAGTTAGGGTGTATTTTTATTGTTCTAATCTTGATGAGCAATGAATATTGATGTTATGGCTCAAAGATTCTATAGGTTCTATGTGTAGCATTGCTTCCAAATCCTTGAATACGTTAATGATAGGGTGATAGTAGAGTTGCTGAATAATGGATATTTTAAGATGTTGCACAAATCATCACATCAGTGCATCAGCTGGTGCCTTGGAAAAAAATGCTTCTGTGGACCAAAGAAAAAGGAAGAACAATAGACCCTTCTCAAGAGGAGCTCGTGTTATTCTACAATAAGAGTACCCAAGGGATATACAGAAGGAATAGGAGATAGGAAATTCTCTTTGCACTTGGGTCAAATTTGAAGAATATAAAGGTAACAGTAAAAGCCCTTCTTAAATTGAAGAAACTATACTCACTTCTTTATGAGGTGAAACAATTATTTGGAAGAATCTAAATTGGGCTCTAAAAGCGTCCATGCTTACCTTGAAACAACACAAGTTCTTATATCACCCTTGTGATGGGGTAAGGCTTATGGTGGCTTCCTGTCTTATTGACATTATAACTTTAACTTGACCTATAACTATTTAAAATGATGATATTATGAGGAAATATTTTCATATAATAGTAAAAAAATTTCAAGAGTTCGATTACATCGTGGATCCTACCTTGGAAAAGGGGCTCAAGATTTTTATAAGTCATGGTCAAAGTCAAATCATATGATATCATGCTTAATCTAGAGTGCAATTATTTGATCCTTCAAATGTTCCAATGCTTCTTCAACATTAAGGAACATCATCCTAACAATGTCAAAAAAAACATGCATTTTATTTTTTCATTAGTTATGGGAGACCGTGATGCCATTTGCAAGTATCTGCAGTCTATATTGTTGGACATTTTGAGGAAGGAAAAAATTGTCTCACCTATTATTAATGAGCTAGTAGAAAGTTTGGTTGAGAAAAACATGAAATTTTTCATAAGGAAGTCAACCAAGGAGGAGCTAACGAGATGAAAGAGAAAATGTGTCCATTTTACAACTTAAATGGTGTTGTTGAAGAAAAGGATGCAAAGTTTCCAATAGGTAGCAAGAATTAATTAAGGAGGGAAAATATTTGCTTCGACTACAAGGGGCCTTGGGAGCCTAATCACTCATGTTCAAGCAAAATAGTGGATATGGTGAGGCTATAATAGGAGGAGATTCCTTATGATTATTGTGATGAGAGTGAGATGGATTCTTGTACTAAAGATTATCAGAAATCATGTGGAGACGTTGAAAATAGTCCAACTATGCATCCATGTTTGATGGCTAAGAATGGTGAGTAGTAGATTGTTCCCATGAGTGAAGAAGACCATGAAGAAGAAACTGAAGAAGATTTGAGGGATGAGCCACCAATGATGATCCAACATGAACAATAAATATAGGTGCATATGCATGAGGAGGAGATTGACACACATAATGTTCATGATGATCCATCTCTACAGAGCCAATTGTTGGCTCAAGCAATGATTGAGGAAGTTGTGCATCCCGATTTGGGGCTAACCATTGAGGAAGTGAAAATATATGCAGAAGTAGCTAATAGGTATATAATACTTTTAGATGATAGCCACCAAGAGGAGATTCATCATATCATAAGATATCTTATGGAAAGGAGGAAACAAGTCAAAACACTCTGAGGCACCATTTTGTAGTAGATCGGTAAACTTGACTATCTTGGAGCTGTGTGTGCAAAATCAAAGGCTAATTTGTCTAGTGTTGGGAAACAACTAACATCCCTACCTAGGTAACTAGACAAGTATACTTGGGAGTTTAAGAGTATCCCACTTCAGAAATACATAGACAAGGCGTGGGGTACTATTAGGCCACTCTATCATAGTTGAGAGGAGGTTTGTTATGGGGAAGAATGTGTGAAGCTTTCTAGTTGGGTTTTGGAAGTTTGCCCAAATAGAGCGATGGGCCAAAAGTTTAGGAGTATCCTAGTCAAATATGAGTGGCACAACATTATCATGGTGGGATTTTTTATTGTGTAAGCATTTATGCACAAAATCCATGCCAAAATATGGATTGGTGAGTGATTATGAGTTTGTATTCTATTGATGGGGTGATTCTTAGGACGATATTCTTAGTCAGGGGCCTAACATAGCAAGAGTTGTTAAACATGGGTGATGATGGATGACCATGGTGGCATTGTGATCTAGGTGAATCTATTGGCAGTAGGAGAAGTCAAAGGTTTGCTTGGGATCTAGTATCAAGAGATACATACATGATTGTGTAACGCAAAGACATAACATGACACAATGTTTTATATGGAATCTTGGCATTGATGTACAAATTCCTTCACATTTGATAGATGTGGATTACTTAAGGGAAAACAATATTGGGGAAGGAGGATTTGTAATGTCCCAATTTTTAGTCTCCCTTATGATCTGGATAGGATGGGTTTCCAAGGTTTGTGATAAGTGGGTCACAGGGATGAGATTACGTCATTGGAGGCACCAAAGGATTTATGAGATGCTTTATGAGGTCTGATGGGGTTCACTTGTTGTCTTTGATAATTGGGGTCAATTTCGAAAAATTCGTTCTTGGTTCCGTGGCATTCCAATGTTCCTATAAAACAAGGTTATTATCAAGTATTTTTTAATTATAAACACTAAATGTATTATTTGGAGCAGATTACTTGGAGAAACACCTTAGTGTAATAGGTTATTGGAACAATGATGAAGAGATCTATAAGATGGGATTGTGGAAAGTGAATTTCAGTGGCCAGAGAAGGCAACGAGGCAAGTTAACTATTTTTTCGAGATTAAAAGTGATTTTAATTAGTCACTTTATTAAAATAAAAGTAGGGAAAAGTGTTTAATTCAAGAAAGAATGCCAAGAAGGGAAAAGTGACTTAAAATAAAATAAAAGATTCACTTAGATAAATTAAGAGAAGAGCTTCTAGAATGAAAATAAAATAGTAAAATAAAAGTGCTTCTAAAAGGTTGGAAAGAGATCCATCACATTTTAAAAAAGAGGGGAAGATAGCCTTTTGAATCATGGATATTTATTCATATTTATCTTTGTGAAGATTAGGTAACTCACCTTAATTATCTCATTGTACCTAGGATGAAAACTCTCG
Source organism: Pinus albicaulis (assembly GCA_034641835.2). Classification (NCBI taxonomy): domain Eukaryota; kingdom Viridiplantae; phylum Streptophyta; class Pinopsida; order Pinales; family Pinaceae; genus Pinus; species Pinus albicaulis. The sequence goes on along the minus strand of CM076577.1, from coordinate 290,283,472 downwards.
AGTATTGTTTATCTAAGAATCTGTGAGATTAAATGAAAGCCCATCTTTGCCAATCTCTTGATATATTCACTAAAACTTCACAAATATGCTTGGGTACCAATTTTTATTTTAGAGGTAATGATTTGTACCACAGGTATGCTTTAGTAGCAATTTTTGTTTTGGAGATCATGAGTTGTAGCGCAATTTTTGTTTTGGAGGTCATGAGTTGTAGCAAAGCTATTTGGGAAGTCATCACCTTAGTGATTTTCGAGCTATTTATATCGTCATGTACTATCTGATTTATATTAATATAATAAGGTTGAGATTTGTTGCATTTCCCAAGTGTTATACACATAATATACACATAATTGCCGTATTTTATTTTTAATTCGCTATAATAACAACACTTGTTAATTTATAAGTTTCGTATGTTATTTGCTCGCAATTTCTTAGTATAAATTGATTAAATTTTATGGTATTACGGATAAATTATGAGTATGATTTTCTGAAGAAAAGTTTAAATTTTTTTAATGAAAATTTACACACGGAATATTACATATAAATTATTATATTGGTTATTATTAGAGTAAATAGTATTATACTAACTGCGAATTTGGTTCAGCCATGGTTTAAAAATCCATTAAATTTGTTTATTTTTAAAGTTAAATGATGATTGGAAACAAATATATATATATATATATATATATATATATATATATATATATTATAATTTTGATTTATTTATCCATTTTTTATATAGTATTATCTTGTGATAAAAATATATAAAATTGTGTGGAATTTTACTTTGTGAGATGATATCAAAATTATTTAATTTATAAATAATTTATTTTTAGAAGTTGATTTGTACTTTTTTTTTTTATATATATTTTTAAAAATGATTAAAAAGATAATTTATTTTTACAAATTGATTTGTATATTTTTATATTTTTAAAAATAATTAAAAACAAAATTATTATGAAATATGTAGATATTAGTTTAAATGATTTAAAGATGCATTTTAAAATATAATTTTTAAAATGAATGTTGTTTAAGTTTGGTTTTGTTTTTAAATATATAAATATCAAAAATTTATTTCATGACATATTTTATGAAAATTAACTAAATTGTATTTATTATTATTATTACGCTGTAAAGCGTTCTTATTTGAAAATAATTTTGCTAAATTGCCAAGTGTACTATTGTACACCATTGATATGAATGTTAGACGATTGAAACCATTTGAACCTTCGGATTAAATACAGTTACACAAAAAAAATATGATGAAAACCTACAGATGAAAGATAACGCACTAATTTCTGAATAAACCCTGAAGCCGCCCAGGAGAAACCAAATACTGAAGCGGCCGAGGAGAAACGAAACACAGTCGATGAATACACAGAAATTGCAAGAAGAAAGCAATAGGAGTTCGAGGTAAGAGCGGAATAAATTCTATTGCAGTTGCAGAAACGAAACACTGTCGATGAAGACGCAGAAATTGCAAGCAGAGATTCAATCCCTGCCAACCTGCAGCACGGTGAAGGAGGGTTGTGTTTTAAGCGTCTTGAGCTGAGAATGTAAAGAGCTTCGAATTCTTACTGTCTCGGCCCGTCTTCCCACTTCCTTGCTGCACGTATCAACCTCGCACAGATAGGTAAAGTCATTCCTTACCAAATTCGAGGGTTTTTCAAACTTCTTCATCGGTATTACTGCAACTTCGTTCTATTTTTTTTTCTCGGTTTTTAAATTTGTTTAAATTATAAATTCTCTGGTGCTACTTACAGCACTGCTTGTGGAATCCTCGAAGAATGAATATGTTTTTTGTTCAGATTAGCCCACCTCTCACGTATTCGTATTTTACTTTACTTATTATCAGGTTTTGGTTAAATTCTTGAACCCTTTCGTCCCTGTTCTAACATTTCTCTCCGGGACTTTGAAATGTGCAGGTTTGGTTCTTGACCCGAGGCTTAACATATCGAGATTTTACGTATTGATTTTTGCTGGCTTCGTTTCGTCTTCTGACTAAAATGCTGCCTACGCCTCCAGGTATTCTGAGGACATTTCCCTCATTTCTGAGGGCTTCTTTTGCATGTTTATGACAGCTCTCTTTTGCAGATGTTAATCTGGGTTGTAATGTTAGATCTGAACATTTTTCTGTTAAGGCACAAGAAATATTGTATAGATAGTCTTTTCCTTGTGGCCTACATTAACAAGGAATTTTCTGGGTTTTTGTCTATATAAACTGGTGATTCAAATACTCTGTTCCTGAAGGATTTTTATGGAATATTTATATCAGCTTAAGATTAAGCTCTTTTCTTTAACGGAATATCTAAGTGCTTTTTATTTTTCCTATAAAAGAAATGGCTATTAAGCCTACGATTCTGCCTATGTACAAGTTTTTCTGGTTCAGTTTCGAGTCTTGTTTATGAATCTTTCAGGTTCAGTTTCGTTTACATAGTTAAATGGTAATTCTGTTCGGCTTTGTCCTTCAGTTAGGAAGGAATACCATATAGCTATTACCTTTTTTTTCTGTTGGATTTTCTGTTTAATAGCAAAGGCGCATACTCCTGTACATGTGGCGTTTCTTGTGCATTTTATTAATTTATTCAGCAAACTTCGGCTTAACTCCTTGCCCTTGCTGTATTTGTGTTTATTTTAGTTTTCCAAGAATAGTTCCCTTTTTATTAACTACAGAATATAGAATTTACTTTAATGGCTAAGTTCTCGTGTGAGAGATACTTCTTAATTTAAGCCCGTTTTTGCCATTCAGTTTATTGTAGAGTTCTATATTGAATTTTTGGTTTAAACATTCGCTTCTGTATTTAAGGATAAAATCAAATCATGGTCAACTCACCATATTTTCTTTTCTTGTACAGGAAATTGATATTGGTTGGAATCTGGTGTTTTCTTTACTAACTAGGGTGACCGGACCACCCCAAATTTAGTGTCCGTGTATAGTTATATAGTACTTGTACAGAACGATGCATCTTGGGTATGGGTAGGGTGTTTTGCCCAGATTCCAAGATCAACAGTTCTGTATCCTATTTCTTGAGTTTTTCTTCTGTAAGTAATAATTATGGTTAACTTCCTGAAAGAATAAGAGAAAACACTGAAATTGTAATAGAGTACAATTCTCTTTTGTTAGATCTGAACATTTTTCTGTTAAGGCTCAAGAAATATTGTATAGATAGTCTTTTCCTTGTGGCCTACATTAACAAGGAATTTTCTAGGTTTTTGTCTATATAAACTGGTGATTCAAATACTCTGTTCCTGAAGGACTTTTATGGAATATTTATATGAGCTTAAGATTAAGCTCTTTTCTTTAACGGAATATCTAAGTTCTTTTTTTTTTTCCTATAAAGGAAATGGCTATTAAGCCTACGATTCTGCCTATGTACAAGCTTTTCTGGTTCAGTTTCGAGTCTTGTTTATGAATCTTTCAGGTTCAGTTTCGTTTACATCTCTTTGAACGCTTTGAAAGCGACTGGTTTGATCACTTTCCTCTTACCAAGAAAGCCATGGCAACCGTGACCACAGCCCTGGACGCCATAATCAACCCAGTCATGCAGTTGTTGAAGGATGTTATTAAGCAGGAGGATAAGTGTCAGATCCTCCAAACTGACTTGAGAGCTATGGAGAGCCTTGTGTAAGATATTGCCATCTTCTTTCGATTTCAACAGAAAGAGCTGCCGGAGATGGTGAAGGTTTGGTTGCAATTGCTGCACAATTCGCTTACAGAGGCAAAAGGCCTGCTCACTGAGTCTCAACAACGCCAAAGGTATCTCGACTCTGTGGTGCGCAATCCAGGGAGACTCCCAAAAAATAAGAGCATGGAAAGCATTTTTTAATCATATCTTTGAACGCTTTGAAAGCAACTGGTTTGATCACATTCCTCTTTCAGGCAACAGCATCAACTGGCATATGGACGGCCCCGTCATCAAACTGCTGGAGGGTGTTATTAACAAGGAGGATGACCGTCAGATTCTGAAATCTTATAACTTGAGGCGTATGGAGAGGCTTCTACAGGATATTACCACCCTCTTCAGCGATGAACCCGATATTACCACCCTCTTCCAACGTCAAAAGAGAGAGCTCCTCAACATCGTGAAGAATTGGTTACAGCTGCTGCAAAATTCTGTTAGAGAGGCAGATCGCCTGCTCAATCGCTCCGCACGACGCCGAATCTTTGGACGTGAGTGTGTCGTGTGCCAACCCAGGAATCTCTCCAAAGAAATAAGGGAATGGAGAGCGTCTTTCGACAACATCTATTACAGCATCCAAAGTGAATTGTCAATTTGCGTGACTTCCCCGGAGTTTATTTTATTAAAACCGTTATATGAAAAGAAGGAAATATTCCCTCAAGAAGCATCAACCTCAACCTCCTCTGAGTTTGGCGGTTCGGGGCTTATGAAGGCTCAAGATCAAGTAGAGAAGTGGCTCAACGAAGGTGACCATCATGTTCACGTAATTGGTGTTTATGGCATGCCCCGCACTGGGAAAACGCACCTCCTCCAACTGCTCTGCAATAAATATAAACAGGTCGGTAATGTTTTCCAGCATGTGATTTTGATCACAGTTTCCCAAAATTATGAAATTTTAGAGTTACAGGAGAGTATTGCTGATGAAATAGATTTAAGCCTCCCAAGAAGTTTTGATGAGAGAAAGAACATAATGTTTTTTGACTAGAGACATAAAAACCAAAAACGTCAAATTTTTTTATATGACAGGTTAAGAGAAATCCAAATTCCAACCTTGCACTGGGCAGCAACAGAGATCATCCATTCAGCAACCCTTAGAGCCCCGGAACGCCAAAGCTAGAAGAGATGCCGTTGCCTCCCTTGCTGGTGGCCATCGGTGGCAGAGATATGCTGAGAGACCGTGGCCATGATCATTGTGAGTGTGGTAAGAGCGTGGAGGTTATTGTGGCAGAGGAAGAAGAGCACGGCTTCTACGTGTTGAAACTGCACTGTCCCTCTTCTCAACTCCTCATGGAACAGATCTCCCAGTTCATCTCCTCCTCTCGTTTAGAGTCCGCGATTGCCTAATAGATCGAGAGTACAAATTTCAGTCCACGATTGACTGATAGATCGAGACTACAAATTTCAATAATAATATTTTATATTTATTCAATTAGTAGGTTTTTCTTTTTCCCTTTCTTTTTCTTTTATCATGTTATTGTGCTTTTGAAAAATGAATGCGTTGATTTTTGATAAACATGGAAAGACATCCATAATTGGTTAAAACCCATAAAAAGACACAACTTGTGTGTTTCTAGCAAAGGTGTGTTTCCACACCACTTTTAATAAAACCCATAATTTTTTTTTTGATAAACATGGAAAGACATCCATAATTGGTTAAAACCCATAAAAAAACACAACATGTGTGTTTCTAGCAAAGGTGTGTTTCCACACCACTTTTAATAAAACCCATAAAAAAACACATCTGGGTATAAAACTTTAATTGATTTAGAAGGATCCCATGTGACTGCGATGTAAAAGTTTCATCGATTTGAGAAAATGGAGATTCATGAAAATTAAATATTTTTATATTTGCAGGTTATGTCAATTCAATATTTTTATTAATTAAGTATTTTTGTATTTGCAGGTCATGAGAAATCGATATATTTCTCTTCATCGCTTCTCACGACATAGGACACTGGTTTCAAAATACTTTGTTCTTTTGTTAGACTCTACTTCACTCTTTACTCTGTTTTTCTGTACACGCATTGATGGAAAAATGATATCTCAACCTTATGTTTTATAGGCTTTCTAAAATCTTAATATGTTTCTGTCATTTAAAAAACTAAAATGACATATTATTATTAAACAAGGTCATTTTATGTAAGGTTGAAATTTGATATCCTATCTCACAAGTTAAGAATTCTTTTTTTTTTATGAGATTTTCCAATTTAAACACTCATTTCATCTAATGTTCAAATTTTAATTCTTTAGTTGATCTTTTAATGCACATAATTGTATGTACACAATTGTTTCTTCTCAAGTACTTTAGTTATCCTTCTCAAATTCTTTAATAATCCTTTAGTGTTTACAACTATTTTATCAAGATTTCTAAAGTTTTAGTATATTTCTGGAATAAAAAACTAAAATGACATATTGTTCTTAAAGAAAGTCATTTTATGCATGGTTGAAATTTGATGTCTTACTTTCTCCCATCCCATATCAATATTTTTGGGTTAGTTGAGGATCCTACAAAAAAATGAAACATAATTATGATAGGGGTAGCGTAACTATAGGTTGAAAATTTTGAATCAGCCTAACTATGAAAAATCTTAATTATGAAATTGTAATGAATTATAAACATAATTATAAGTTTTGAATAAACTATAGGTAGTCTAACATTGGTTCAAATTTTAAGATTTTTTCCTTTATACCATTATTTCTTATGTTAGTGCTTTACAGCGTTTCCTTTGCAACATATGGTGCAATTGCTAGTTATTATTATATTAATAAAAAATTTAATTATGAAGATTTATCTCCATTTTATTATGGATATTCTTAATCTGTTTTATTACAATATCATAATTATATGTCAACATCATAGCTTAATAATACCACATGGCCAAAATTGTATAATCATACCTATATTACATTTTTTTACATTTCTTTTAATTAATCATTTTAATTAAAAAGGTATAAAAATCATACCCACTTTTGATATAAATCTCAACATTTTATATGTGACTATTACTAAAAACATTTTAAAATATTTTATGGAGGTTAAACCCCTACCACCTCTAATAATTATTGATACTTATATTAAAATTCTGGAAACATACTCCAAAATAGACATGCTTATCAATATAATTATAGAATAATATATTATCTGTTTCTTACAATTGAATTTGAATTACCCTAAACTATTTTGTATAATAATTGATACTTATATTAAAATTTTGGAAACATATTTCAAAATAGACATGCCTATCAACATAATTATAGAATAATATATTATTTGTTTCTTAAAATTGAATTTGAATTACCCTAAACTATTTTGTATTTAATTTCTTATAATTTTAACCATAATTAAATTTGTTTACTTGGTAGATTAGATTATTTTTTAGATTACTTTTTTAACTCTTAAATTATCATAGTTTCATATTCCATATCTTTGGTTTTAATTTTAGTTATATTCATTACTTCAATGTTGAAATTATAATAAAGTTTATTATGTAAGAGAATTACTTTAATGGTGAGTGAAATTATATATATATATATATATATATATATATATATATATATATATATATATATATATATATATATATATATATATATATATATATATATATATATATATATATATATATATATATATATATATATATTACATTGTAAAGTGTTATTATTTGAGAACAACTCTCCCAAATTGCTACTTGTATTATTATGAACCATTATTTTTTGTAACATCCTATCCTCAAATAAATTGCAACAGTGAAAAAAAAATTTAATGACCTCTCTGACTATCAAAGTTTTTAATGTAATTGTCGGATACAATTTTTCCTCATTCCAATACCATGCATAGTGTTATGTTTGATGATATGAATACACATTATATAAATGTTTCGTAAGGCCCTGCACTTTTACTCTATAACATAACATGATATTATTTGGAGTTCATTTACCAAATTCACACTATAATTATATGATTACCGTTTGTCGAATAACCAGCAGAGTTGATGCAACATGAGATTAATTATTAAATACTCCACTTGGCATATGGTAATAAATTTCAGTAGCTGGCTTATCAACTTGGTTTTAATACTACAATACATGGTCATTACCTCCCATCGACATCTGCAAGATAGCATTGGATTCATCGTGATTATCGATGGTACCCCCAAAATCTTCGCTATTGATCTACGTGTTAATCGATAGTCATTGCATTGGCAGGAGATCAGAACTAGAGTTCACTAACCCTAAAATTCTTGGGCTCTCTGCCTAGAAAGTCTTTTAACTTTGCTTGTCGACCTTGCCGAATTTATCTGAGAATTCCTCCGCAATGGTTCTGTTGTTGGGTCTTTAGCTGACTGGGGATTTATCAGTTTTACTCCTCTGTGATGGTTCGATGGTGCTCCTCTGCTGTGGAGGATTCTTGCATCTTTACCCCTTGGGGGCTTCCTCGTGTGTAACCAGAAACTCTTGTTCCGGCATTCGCCAATAGGTGAAGGCTTATCTACAACTTTCCTCCTCCGATTTTCCATGTAATCTCTTGTTTTGTTACGGAAATCATAGGTTTTGTTTATCGATTTTTAAGCTGAAATGAATTATTTCCACCGTATTTACAGAGCATCCGCTTACAAGACTCTATTATTACTGGTATTTACTCTATTTTATTCATTCCTTAACTCAAATATTTATGGGTTCGCTGCTACGAGTTTTCTTTGGTTTTTTTTAACGCTGGTAACTTACCATGGTTCTTTTGTTTTCTTCTTCTGCAGGTCAATGGCATCGACCCCAACTCTAAGAAGAATTTTGCTAGTTGGAGTACCGTTGTGCTCTTCACGGCCATGGCGAAAACATCGCCTTTCCTTGCTTTACAGGTACCTTGATTAAAAAAAAGAAGCTGTAACCCTTAGTTCTGATCTTCCGTCCAACTTTTAGTTTAGGATCTCATTTTGCATAAATGTATAGTGTTGTAAAAGGGTCTGAACCCTATAACGATTTTCTTCTCATTATGACCACCATGGATCTTGAAGCAAGTTTTAATGTTAGCTTTGGATTATTGATTGGAAGGAAAATCCATAAGGTTTATACCCGAATGTTTTTATCAAGCAAGAAAGGGTTTTATTGACTTATTGTGCCTTGTTATACATTGTTTTATTCGGTTCGACCGGATGTTATCAAAATCATATTTTGGACTGTATCTAGCATATATTAGATATAAATTCCTTCTTGTCTGAATTCAAAGGCTCTTCTCTATGCATGTTAATTCTTTCTATTATTTTTTTTTCCCCTTTTAAATTAAATGTTTCTTCTATAGAGATTTACTATTCCACATGGGCGAAGTGACATCATTGGTTTTGGGTTAGAAACCCTCTGATTCTTTCTTTGTGGTTTAGTGTGGAATTTCATTTATATGACAATAGATTAGACAGTCAATCTCTCCCTTTCGTTTAATCTTATGTTGAATAGTTTCTCCAGGATTTGTCATGTATGATCTTTTTTTTTCTATTTATTATATCTGGCAATAAGATAATACCCAGAGTCCACTCTCGGTGGTTTGTGGTTATCGATTCCTGTATCATTGTTTAATCCTAGTTACTACGTTCCACATGGGTTTCTCTTATAAAATTTTCTTTAACATTCTTGTTAGATTCTATCTCTCGGCGACCGGACCACCACTATGAAAGTCTGTGTATAGTGAATATTTTATTAGGTTGAAAAGAATGTCTCTGGTACCTCAATCCCGGGACTGCAAGTTCTAGTTCCCTTATCAGAGAATATTAGAATGCATAAATAAGTATTGAAGAAGTGCTAATAATAGAAAACATTTATTTTATTAAGTATTCTATTCTCACATAATATCATCTACATTCCATTGTCTTATAAGTACTTACTTCTGTACATGCATAAGCTTTTATTTTGTAGTTTCATATACTACTGTTTTAAATAGCTTTACTGTGATTTCATTTTTGTTTACTATACACATGCAGTTTAAATATATTTATTTGTGATTTTCTAGTGTAAATGTCTTTTCGCATAAATAATGCTAACATGATTCACAGAAATAATAAATAACTTTCACTATAACTAACATTAACTCTTGCAACAGTTAACCCTTTCATATTCATTCTATAAGCAGAAGGAAAATTAATCATGGTACTTATCTGGATTAATCTGTTTTAAGTTGTGGTCCTCCCAACCATCAAGTGAGGGAATTACGTCCTCTACTTTCCCCCTAGCTCCAGAATCTGGACGATGTCCCGGGTTAACAGTGGATTTCACTTTTTGTTGTGACCTCAGGATGGCCAATCCAGTCAAAACTCAGAAATTCTAGTTTTTAAGGTTTCCTTTGAGTTATTTTCCACTGGTCACAACTAGCTCTGGAAAATCCTCCACCCTTTTTCCTACTAGCACAGAACCCCTACTCCTCCTCTGGGATTCATTTTTATCCTCATAGAAGTAGGTAATTGTCTTCCAACCATCCCCAACCACCTCCAATTCTTGGAAACATTTTCACCATGAGCTTTATGTATATTTTAGAGATTTTCCTTCCATTAATTAATTACTCCTAATGAATCAATCAGAAAACTAAATAATTTTTTAAACAACCGTAATTATTTGACTCTTTCTTGCCAAATAAAAGAAAATTAAACAAATTGTCTAATACCACAATACCAGTTAATTTCAATGAAGTCATTAAGCAATCTCCTTGGAAGTAACACCATCCCTGTTTTGAAATAGCCTGCCACCGCAAAGAGCTCCGGGTAAGCTTCCTGCATGAACTTCTCGTCCTCCCAAGTAGCTTCATCCGGTCCGAAGTGCTTCCATTGCACTTTTATCTGGATAACTACTCATTTGCGGAGTTCGATTTCTCTTCTGTCAAGTATGCATTGCGGCTCGACTAGAAACTCTCCGTCTGGTTCTACCTGAAAACAAAAATGTTTCCAAGTCAATATACATCAATTTTTTTTAGAACTTCAAGTTAAGTTTTTTTATTTCTATCCTACCCGAATATTTTGCGAATGAATCACATGTTTTCCATCATGTACATATCGCTTCAACAATGACACATGCAACACATTGTGAAATTGAATGTGGCTAGGTAAAGCCAACTAATAAGCTATTGGTCCTACCCTTTCCAGTACTTGGAAAGGTCCACAGTTTCTGGGAGATAATTTGGCACAAGAGGTCCATCTCAAGGTACTCCTCTTGGGCTTAATTCTCACATAAACATGATCTCCCACTACGAATTCCGGATAATACCTTTTCTTATCTGCATAAATATTTTGTCGGTCTTGTGCAGCCTTCAAATTTTGCCTTATTCTTTTTACCTCAGCTTCCATTTCTACCAAAATTTTAGGTCCCAACATTAGTTTTGTCTTAGGACTGCCCCAATTTATTGGTGTATGACATTGCCTACCAGATAATGCCTCAAAGGGACTCATTTTCAGAGACTCTTGATAACCATTATTATAAGAAAACTTGACAATATGCAAATAATCCTCCCACTTGGTCGGCTACTGCATCACTTACATGCGTAGCATGTCTTCCAATATTTGGTTTACCCGCTCGATTTGTCCATCAGTATGGGGATGATAAGAGGTGCTAAAATTTATCTAAGTTCCCAGACCTGAAAACAAAGTTTTCCAAAATGCGGATGTCAAGTTAACATCCTGGTCTGAAATCATAGTTTTTGGAATCCCATGCAATCTGAAAATTTCTTTCATAAATATATCAACAATCTGTACTATCTTGTAAGTAGACTGTACAGGTATAAAATGTGAAGATTTGCTTAATCCGTCTACAACTACCATGATTGAATCATTCTGTCTTTTTGTTCGCGGTAGACCTATGATGAAGTATAAGGAGATAACCTCCCACTTCCATTCTGGTATGGGTATGGGCTGCAATAGTCTCGCGGGATGCTGGTGCTCCACCTTTACCTGCTGACATTCCAAACATTTGCTTAGATATTCAGCAATATTTTTACACATGCCTAGCCAATAATACACCTTTCTTATTGCAATAAGAATTTTTTGATATCCCAGATGACCAGCATAATTGTTGCGATGAAATTCATTCAATATCAACTCCTTAAGAGTTATGTGATTAGGCACATATATTCTTCCTCGGAAGGTTAGCACTTGATCTTCATTTTTTCCATACTCAGATGTTTTTCCTTGCTTCCTATTTTCTTCCATTTGTTGCCATAGAAATTTTTATTCCAGATATTTCTGTGCCTTTTCTTTTAACTGTTCCAAAAGTTGGCTTTCTAGCTGATTATAGTATAATGCATAAATACCATGTAACTTTCTGCTCAACGCATCTGCTACTCGATTTTCCTTTCCCTTAACATGCAGAATGTCCATATCAAATTCACTTAGAAATGCATTCCATCTTGCTTGCCTAGAGTTTAAATCTGCTTGCTTAAAATAATTAGTCAAGCTACTATGGTTCGTTTTAAGTAAAAACCTCTTACGCAATAGGTGATGCCTCCACATCCAGAGAGCATGCATCACTGCTGTAAGCTCCAGATCATAAGCATAATATTTTTGTTCATGGTTCTTCAATTTTCTAGACTTTTATGTTTCCACTTTACCTTCCTGGGTTAAGATTGCTCCCACACCCTCTTTACTTGCATCAGTACAAACTTCATAATCTTTATCAGGGTCAGCTACCCTCAATACCGATGTTGTAGTCAGAAGTTGTTTTAGCTTTTCGAAGCTGTTCTGACACTCATTTGTCCATTTGCAAAGTTTTCTTTTCTTCTGCAAAGATGTAATAGGAAAATCAATTTTAGAAAATCCTTTTATAAATCATCTATAATAACCAGCTAATTCCATAAACGATCTAATGTCGGCCACATTTTGGGGTACTCGCCATTCCATAATAGTTTTGATCTTGTCCAGATCAACAATGATTCCTTCAGCTAATATGACATGTCCCAGATATTGGATTTCTATTTTAAAGAAATTGCATTTATTGAACTTAGCATATAGTTGATGCTTTCTTAGCATCTCCAAGACTATTCTCAAATGCTCTTTATGTTCCTCCACACTTTTAGAATATATCAGAATATCATCTATGAAAATAAGTACAAATTTATCCAAGAATGGATGAAATATGCCATGCATTAACCTCATAAAGGTTGCTAGTGCATTCGTCAATCCAAAGGGTAGCACCACAAATTCATAGTGCCCATAACGAGTGTGAAATGTTGGCTTACCAATGTCTTCATATTTAATTCGAATATGATGATATCCAGATCTTAAGTCTATCTTAGAAACCACCTTAGCCCCAATTACTTAATCAAATAAGTAATCAATTCTTGGTAGGGGGTATTTATTCTTGACAGTGAACTTATTAAGCTGCCTGTAATACATGCACATACGTAAGGTTCCGTATTTATTTTTAACAAATAGGACTAGTGCTCCCCATGGAGACACACTTGGACGGATATAGCCTTTGTTTAGCAGTTCTTGTAGCTGCATTTTCAGTTCAGTTAGTTCTGGAATGCTCATTCTATAAGGAGCTCTTGACACCGGGGAGGCTCCTGGTAGCAACTCTATGGTGAAGTCAATATCTCTCTTAGGTGGTAAACCAGGGATATTTTCTGGAAAAGCATCTAGAAATTCCTGTACTACAAGGATGTCCTCCATTATTGGTGACTTCTCCTTGGAGTCTCTGTACCCCACTTGAATTGCATACAGCTGGCATCCTTTTATGATAAACTTACCCAGTTGAGATGATGTGATTGGACGTAATTGCACTGGATTTTTAATTCCTTGAATCTCTTTTCGTGTGCCATCTTGCATTCTATAATAAATGATATTTTCTTTACAATCCACTAAATTCCATTGTTTTTCCAACCAATCCATGCCCAATAACACATCATAAGATCCCAATAATAAAATATTTAAATCTACTTGTAACTGTTGTTCTGCCACTTCCAATGTACAATTCGAAATCTTTGCAGTTACCTTTCGTTTTGCCTCGGTAGCTAGCTGTTCTAACCAGGAATTCTTAAATTTTTGTTCTTTTAATTTGCACATTTCCACTAATTTGGGACTTACATAACTCAAGCTTGCTCCAAGATCTACCAAAATTGAAACAGATTTAGTTATTAATGTACCTTCTAATTCAATCATTGTGGGCTAATAATCAGCCTATCGGTCTTCCAAAGCTGCATTAATACGGGGTCTGTTACGCACCACATCCCCCACTGTAGATGCTTACTGTAGATTTTCCACAGTATCATTTCTGGTTTGTTGTGCACATTTTTTATAATAATGAACCTCCCCATAGCCCCAACACTGTAGAGGAGGTTTAGTAATCTGTCCCTTCTCTGGCGTACTAGATACTTCCGTGGGTTTTTCTTCCACTGGCCATTTGGTTCTTCGGTGATTTCTACGAAATTTCTTACTAATAGAATTTTGTGATGCGCCTCTAATGTTGACACTTTTACTACTTTTGAAATTGGAATACTTTTCTGACTTTTCTTTAGCTGCCAACTTTTTCCTCCTTCACCCTTGGCCTTGGACTACTAATAGCACATTCGTGCTTTACGAATGGCTTCATTTATGGTATGAGGATTAACAAATTCTATTCGTTCCCTCATATGATTCGGTAGACTACTCAAGAACCTTTGCACTTTGGCCTTTTCCTCTCAGAGATAAGGAACGTAACGTAACAGGGAAGTGAATTTAGTGACATAATCATCCATGGTCATTTGTCCTAGCCTTAGATCATGAAATTCCTTAGCTTTGTCATCATAAAATCTTTTTGTCAAGTACTTTCCTTTAAAATACTACTGAAACAATTCCCAAGTAATATCTTTTTCATCGATGCTACGTACATTTTTCACTTCCTCCCACCATAGGGTGGCGTTTTCTCGTAACTGGTATATAGCCAATCTGGCCTTTAGATTGCTGCTATATTCATATACCTGAAAGTACTTATTTATATTAATTAACCAGGATTCATCCACCTCATCTGCCTCACCATCAGATGTTGGTGGTTTAATTTTACGGAATTCTCCCTGCAGTTCTACTGTCTATCTCTTAATGTCTTACTGGTCAGACAAATTGCCCAACTCTGCCTCATTGTAATTCTTGTTTTTGCTTCTCTAGGAGGGACTCTTTTCAACTCTGTCTGTAATATTATTTCTTGTTTGTTGATATTCATCTGCTGGTAAGCCTCTTTCAGCACTTAGATGATCCAACTCCTGATTTTGTCTGTCTGATAAGCTATTTAATATTTTCTCCTGATCTTGTAACAGTCGCTCATTATCCTTTCGGACTCTTAGCATTTCCTCTTGTAATTGTTGTACCGTGTTCAACAAGAATCTAGTTTGGTGCTACTGTTCTTCAAGCAACCGACTAGTCTTTTGATGCTACTCTACACTTAATTGAACCCACATTTTTGGGTTCATGACTGTTGATGCTTGAGTTTCCTCTTGTTGCGATTGTGATGCTATAGCTCTTCTCATTATCTCTCTCTCTCTCTCTCTCTGTACACTATTCACATACACAGCTTCATCGTTAGTCGACCCTTAGGGTCCCAGTGTAGTAACGCTGCACTGATACCACTTGTAACTTCCTATCCTCAAATAAATTACAACAGTAAAAAAAAAATTAATGACCTCTTTGACTATCAAAGTTTTTAATGTAATTGTCGAATAAAATTTATCCTCATTCCAATACCATGCATAGTGTTATGTTTGATGATATGAATACACATTATATAAATGTTTCGTAAGGCCCTGCACTTTTACTCTATAACATAACATGATATTATTTGGAGTTCATTTACCAAATTCACACAATAATTATATGATAACTATTGGTCAAATAACCAGCAGAGTTGATGCAACACGATATTAATTATTAAATACTCCACTTGGCATATGGTAATAAATTTCAGTAGTTGGCTTGTCAACTTGGCTTTAATACTACAGTACATGGTCATTACTTCCCATCAACATTTGCCAGATAGCATTGGATTCGTCGCGATTATCGATGGTACCCCTGAAATCTCCGCTATTGATCTACGGGTTAATCCATAGTCATTGCATTGGCAGGAGCTCAAGAATGGAGTTCACTAACCTTAAACTCCTTGGGCTCTGCGCCTCGAAAGTATTTTAACTTTTCCTACCGACCTTGCATAATTTCTTTGAGAGTTCCTCTGTAATGGTTCTATTGTTGGGTCTTTAGCTGATTGGGGATTTATCAATTTTACTCCTCTGTGATGGTTCGATGGTGCTCCTCTGCTGCGGAGGATTCTTGCATCTTTACCCCTTGGGGGCTTCCTTGAGTGCAACCAGAAACTCTTGTTCCGATGTTCACCAACAGGTGAAGGCTTATCCGCAACTTTCCTCCTCCGATTTTCCATGTAATCTCTTGTTTTGTTATGGAAATCATAAGTTTTTTTTATCGGTTTTTAAGCTGAAATGAATTATTTCCACCGTATTTACAGAGAGTCCGCTTACGAGATTTTATTATTACAGGTATTTACTCTATTTTATTCATTCCTTAACTCAAAGATTTCTGGGTTCGCTGCTACGATTTTTCTTTTGTTTTTGTTTAACGTTGGTAACTTACCCTGGTTCCTTTGTTTTCTTCTTTTGTAGGTTAGTGGAATCGACCCCAACTCTAAGAAAAATTTTTCTAGTTGGAGTAACGCTGTGCTCTTCATGGCCATGGCTAAAAAATTGCCTTTCCTTTCTTTACAGGTACCATGATTAAAAAAAAGAAGCTGCAACCCTTGGTTCCGATCTTTCGTCCAACTTTTAATTTAGGATTTCATTTCGCATAAATGTATAGTGTTGTAAAAGGGTCTGAACCCTATAACGAATTTCTTCTCATTATTACCACCATGGATTTTGAAGCAAGTTTTAATGTTAGCTTTAGATTATTGATTGGAAGGAAAATCCATAAGCTTTATACCCGAAATCTTTTTATCAAGCAAGAAAGGGTTTTATTGACTTATTGTGCCCTGTTATAAATTGTTTTATTCGGTTCGATAGAATGTTATCACAATCATCTTTTAGACTATATCTAGCTTATATTAGATAGAAATTCCTTCCTGTCTGAATTCAAAGGCTCTTCTCTATGCATGTTAATTATTTCTGTTATTGTTTTTTCCCTTTTCACTTAAATGTTTCTTCTGTAGAGATTTACTATTCCACATTGGCGAAGTAACAGCATTTGTTTTGGGTTAGAAACCCTCTGATTATTTCTTTGTGGTTTAGTGTGGAACTTGATTTATATGATGGTAGATTAGACAGTCAATCTCTCCCTTTCGTTTAATCTTATGTTGAATAGTTTCTCCAGGATTTGTCATGTATGATATTTTTTTTCTGTTTATTTTATCTGGCAATAAGATAATACCCAGAGTCCACTCTCGGTGGTTTGTGGTTATTGATTCCTGTATCATTGTTTATTCCTGGTTACTACGTTCCACAAGGGTTTCTCTTATAACAGTTTCTTTAACATTCTTGTTAGATTCTATCTCTCGGTGACCGGACCACCACTATGAAAGTCTGTGTATAGTGAATATTTTATTAGGTTGAACATAATGTCTCGGGTATCTCAATATCGGGATTGCAAGTTCTAGTTCCCTTATCAGAGAATATTAGAATGCATAAATAAGTATTAAAGAACTGCTAATAATATAAAACATTTATTTTATTAAGTATTTTATTCTCACACAATATCCTCTACATTCCATTGTCTTATAAGTACTTACTTCTGTACATGCGTAAGCTTTTATTTTGTAGTTTCATATACTACTGTTTTAAATAGCTTTACTATGATTTCGTTTTTTTTTACTATACACGTGTAGTTTAAATATATTTATCTGTGCTTTTCTAGTGTAAATGTCTTTTCGCATAAAGAATTCTAACATCATTTACAGAAATAATAAATAAATTTCACTATAATTGACATTAACTCTTGCAACAGTTAACCCTTTCATATTCATTCTATAAGCAGAAGTTTAATTAATCATGGTACTTATTTGGATTAATCTGTTTTAAGTTGTGGTCCTCCAAACCATCAAGTGAGGCAATTACTTCCTCTACTTTCCCCCTAGCTCCAGAATCTGGACGATGTCCCGGGTTAACAGTGGATTTCACTTTCTACTATGACCTCAGGATGGCCAATCCAGTCAAAACTCAGAAAGTCTAGTTTTTAAGGTTTCCTTTGAGTTTTTTTCCACTAGTCACAACCAGCTATGAAAAATCCGCCACCCTTTTTCCTACTAGCACATAACCCCTACTCCTCCTCTGGGATTCATTTTTATCCTTAGAGAAGTAGGTAACTGTCTTCCAACTGTCCCCAACCACCTCCAATTCTTGGAAACATTTTCACCATCATATTTATGTATATTTTAGATATTTTCCTTCCATTAATTAATTACTCCTAATTAATCAATCAAAAAACTAAATAAATTTTTAAACAACAGTAATTATTTGAGTCTTTCTTGCCAGATAAAAGAAAATTAAACAAATTGTCTTTAACTAGTTAACACTAGTTAACTTTAATGAAGTTGTCACAATTTTGATGTTAGATAATTGAAATAGTGTCTACAGTAGAATATATTAATTAATTACAAATAAAACCATTTTAAAAAGAATCTACTTCATCCTTGCTCATTTAACCTTGCACCAAAATGCCAATTTTCCAATTCCGACACGGAAATGTATGCATAGTGTACAGGATATAATAACAAGAGTTGAGTTCTTGAATCTCTTTTCAAATTGGAAAGATAATGATGATGATTACTGTGTGATACGCTATCTCATTATATTGAAATCTATTGTAGGTGCCACGATTTGAGCTCTTCCTACAGGTGATGTTTTCGGATAGCCATCCACCTTTGTTCGAGGCACAATTGTAGGTTGTGATCTATTTTAATTTTCTACTGCAATAAGGGAGGTGAATTCAATCTTCTAGGGCTTTACCATTTCATTTAGGGTTTCCAGAGCCTCCCTGCAAGACAACTATCTGATTCTTCCTCATTTTCCACACAAGGTTTTCTTTTGGGTTCTTGCAAACAGAATATTAGTCTTCAAGGTTCGTTCTGGCAAGGAGATGATAGACTCAGAGTTTCCAAATATATCCCCTTAAATTTTACAGTAAGGGTTTTTCACTCAACTTTGTTCTGGTTTATTCTCTGTTTGTTTTTTTTTCCAGGTTATGGTTGCTAATTCTTTTGTTGTTCTATGGTTACAGACTTATTGAAAAATCTTACTGTAACTACCCCTATTTTTACCCAGAATGATCTCACTAAAGTTGAACTAAATATTAATTGATTTTTCTAACCTTATTAGTCTATTTTTTCTATATATATTAATAGTGCCTTTACCTTCAGCAGATCAATCTTCTTTATAGAGTCAATCATAGGAACCTGGTATTGTTTTTTTAGGGTTACTGTAATGAGTCCAGAGAACTTATGCTAATCTACGACCATATGTCTAGAGGATGCCTTTATGGTATGTAAGTTTCTCAGAGAAATATAAGCCCGTTAAGAAACTTAACCAACACAAATTTGGTTCTAATTATTTCATTTTGCAGGTCCTAATGCACAATGTTCCGAACTAAAATTGAAAACAAGGCTAAAAATAGCTATGAAGGCAGGCCAGGGTATGTCTTTCTGATAATAATACTGCACATTAGTTTTTCGTGATATAAATGCTGACCATGTTTTCTTGTGATCCACCTGTAATGCCATATTTGAAGGATTGGAATACTTGCATATGGGTTTCACTCCAAAGATAATTTACAGGGATGTCAAGACTGCTATCATTCTTTTAGACACAAACTAATTAAAAGAGTTTAAACACAGATTTTCACGATGACAGAGTTTTTGATGGAGCGATATGTTGCTCTTTATGTACTGTGCATTTTTTAAATCCAGTGAACAAAACATTTTTCCATATATTTCTGATTTATGAGATTAAGTCATGATACTTACACGAGTATTCGTAGTCATAGGATTTTGGTATACCTTAGTTCCGTAGATAGGGCGTTTTTTAAATTATTTATAAGGAATTTCCAATTATATATTATTTCAAGTATGTTTGGTAGTTACTTAATTTAAATGTTTTCTAAATGTTTATCAATATTAAAATTATTGTTTGGTAAATGCTTATAAATATTAAAATTTTTATTTCATAATAAGATATTTTTTATTTTTAGTCTATTTAGTGTAAAAATTTATAATTTGTATATAAGCTTTGTTATAATATTATTGGTCAATCTCATTACAAATTAATATCACATGTCAAAAAAAATCAATATTCATGAATATATATATATATATATATATATATATATATATATATATATATATATATATATATATATATATAATTAATCAATTAAAAAAACAAAAGGACACAAATAGAAATTGCACCACATGTTGCAAAGGAAACACCAGAAGGTTGTGGTATAGGAAATAATAGCATATAAGAAAGAAGAGGTAGTAGGAACTTTCTTGGCTCCAAATGATCCTCCAGAATAAGGGGTGGATAATTATGTTTACTAGACCTCAAATCAAAATATCCATATTGGGTAATTGATGTGGAACAACTTCTTTATTACTAATTGCATGTAAGATGTGTTTTTTCATAATGGATGAGACATTTTGGCCAAAGTACTCAAGACCTCTATATGACGAAATGTGCATGTTTATTTTTTTTCTGCATGAAGGATGCACTTGGTTTTTATGACCAAGTTGGGCATACTTCAACCTTCCACAAAATTATTTTCTTATATCGCATTCGCAATGTTTAATTCCTCTGATACTGCTCCTAGATCTTTGACCAAGTTGGGCATACTTCACCCTTCCATGAAATTATTTTCTTCTATCACATTCGCAATGTTGAATTCCTCTAATACTACTCCTAGAACCCTGACTCTTCTCTATAACTATAATTATTTAATGGAATAAAAACTTATCACTATGACATGTTTTACTTCATAAGAGAATACTAAGAAGCTTAAGTATGGTAAATCCACCTTCGCCTGTCATTTGAACATAGAGCATAGAGTTATCTTAATCATTAATTTTATGGATAATAGACATTTGGGCCCTTTTTAACCCTTGGGGATGATTAATTAATCTCAGTTCAGATAATTTATATTAATAAGTTATCTACAATCATATTTCCATAAGTCCTCTTTGAACAACCAATATTCCACTTCTTTGGAACTTTTCACCTCAATCAGAATAACAAACATCATGAAGACCCAAAAGTAAGAAGAAAAAATCATCTCATAATCAGGGGATCTAGCCACTTCTTTAACGATCATAATTCAAGACTTTAATGCCTTTTAAAGATCATTTATTTTCCCATCAAATAAAAAGCAACAATCGAATTTTATAGTGACAAGAATGGTAGCAAATTTTAAATGTAATAACTCCTCTCCCTAGTGATAGTACATTTTTGTTTTGAAATGAAATTATTTCCCAACCTTTTAAATAACAGATTCCTCCCCAAGTGACCCTTTAGAGATACCTTTTTTTTCAACTGATTGCAATAAGTGTCTTTCGTCTAGTATTTTATGATTCCTCCTTACAATTGGAATTTTTCTCTTTTTGTCGCTCTATCTTGGGTTATAATTCTAGATTTCTCTTGTTTATGAATAAATTGTCTCTATATCACTATTGTCTCTCTTTTTGAGTGCTTGTTTAAATCAATGAGATAATGTAGCTCATCTGGATTCCAAAATCCTTGAGTAACCCATTTTCTAAAGAGTCCTCTTCTATTTTTAATTATGCTATTTGGTCATCGATAACCTTCTCAACGTTGTTTCCTTCTAAAGAATCATACATTCTTGATAAGTATCCATTGTCCTACTTTTCTTCTTCGATATAATTCAGATCTAAATGAATGGAACATGAGATAATCTTTGTGACATTTTCCAAATTCCAAGATTTTTCATTGCACTTCTCATGTGTATCAAAGAAAATGGATTCCATATGTTCAAAGTTATGCCTTTTTAGGGCTTATTGTAAGGTTGGAAGCTTCTCTTCACCATGTCTCCTTTCTTTTGTATCCTTGAATTTGATACAAACAATTGTTACCAACCCCTTTAAAGGTAAATTTAGTGTTATTTAAGAAATGATAATTATGAGCATTCATCATTATTGTTCAAGATAAATCTTGTCCTCCTAAATAATTTGGAAATTTATAAAAGATCACATATTTTAAAAAATTCCATTATTAATTTAATTTTTTATATATTAAGAAATAATACTCATGAAAAGGTCGGCGGAGACAGCTGGTTGGTAAAGTTGGACTTGCCATGATGGCAAGGTCTTATGCTCAAACCCGAGCGAGGGCGTTGACAAGTCACGGGAAATGCTGAACCTAGGCCAAGCTCGCTCACCTTTAGATGAAGTTTTCTTTCAGGCCATCAACTATGAGAAGATCCCCTTTTGATTCTGTAGATGCCATGAACGTGGACACCTTTTCCGAGAAGGCCCTCTTAGAAAACTAATATAAAAGAGTAAGGAAGGAATGTCGAAAGACCAGGAAGGTTTTACCCATCCAAACGGGAGACAAAGATCTAATAGAAGGAACCACACTGAAATAGTGACACCCACTAAAGGGAATGGCAATGCCTTTCTAGCCTTGAGAGGAAAAAATGTCAGAAAAGAAGATCCTGATTCGCTAGACTCACAACCGGATATAATGGGAGCTAACCAGCAGGAGAACCTAAGCCCTAGAATGAAAACTATGGAAGAGACCCCTAAAGGAACATAGCATGCTTGCGATGTAGAAGGGGATGCAGGGATATCAATAAGTGAAGCAGGCATAGAGGATCTAGAACTAAGGAACATCCTGGACAGAGAAGGCATGAACCTGGTCACTATGGTCGAACATTGGAAGGAAATAGGAATGGAACACATCCCGGCAGATGAAATGGATAGGGTAAATTTCCTATTTCTGGCTCAACAAGATGCAGAGTCCAAGGGCCAGAAAAGAGGGCATGGCACAACCAAATTTCTGGGAATCAAATTCCAAGGGCTGCAATAGATTAACCCAAAGGCCAAACCTCAACGCAAAAGGGGGAGACGATCAAACAACGAAGCTCTCCAAGAACTAGGCCAAATGCTTCTAAACTCAGGTAGGATGAAAGCCCTCGAGGCTTTTACTTCCTCTTCTTAACTCCTTATGTTTATCATGAAGATCTTATCTTGGAATGATAGGGGGCTAAATAGCCTAAGGAAACAACGACTTCTGAAGAATAAAGTCAAAAAATAAAACCCAGATATGATCTTTCTACAAGAAACAAAATGCTCAAGTAAAAAGATGCAGGAAATAAGTCGGAAAATTGGTAAGAGAATTGAGCATCTAGAAGTTGCGGGTAACGGAAATGAAGGAGGACTGAAAACTTTATGGAACCCACAATCATTTCACTTAGTCAATGCATAGGCAACAAGATCTTATGTGTCTTTGGAGATGCAAATTATCGGAGAACCAGGTACATACCTCTATACTAATGTTTACGGGCCTCAAATATTGGAAGATAAGTTAAGGCTATTGGACCACCTTTCCCAATTGTAGCATAGGCACACTGGTGTTAAAGGGATCTATGGGGGTGATTTCAATATGATCACCTCGCTATGGGAAAATAAAGGTGGGTTGAGGAAGCTAAACCGGGATACGGAGCCCCTTAGAGACTTCATAAGGACAACCAGGCTAGTTAATATCCTTCCAAGGAGCGGGATGTTCACCTAGAATAACAAGAGGGGAGGAGATAGGAAAATTGCCTCTAGACTATATCGCTTCCTCTTAACAGAAGATATCATTTTGGCAGGATTAATAGTGGAGACAAATATTATCCCAAGTGGTGGTTCTGACCACTGGCCTATTAGCTTGGATGCTGCAATTTTGGGAACTCCCAAAAATCGCCCTTTCAAGTTTGAAAAATTCTGGTTGGACCACCCTTACTTCAAATCGAAAATTAAACAATGGTGGAAGGAGCCCATGATTATTAGAGGCACAAAGATGTTTTGTCTTCAAGAAAGGTTGAGACATATCAGAGCCCGAATAAAAACCTGGAATCACGAAATGTTTAGAAATATCTTGAAGGAGAAACTAGCCTTGGAGGATAAAATGGAAAGACTACATAAGGAACGGATAAATGAGGAAATTTCTCAGGATTCCAAGTGTATGGAGCAAGATACCATGAGGAAATGGAACGAGAGATGTCAATAGGAGGATATCTTATGGAGATAGAAATCTCGGGTTTAGTGGCTAAAGGAAGGAGAGAAGAACACTAAATTTTTTCACAGTTTAGCTATGGACTACAGATAGACTAATAAGATCATTCGATTAAAATATGAGCAAGGGATTTCTTTTGAATCTCATAAGGATATCTCTAACCTCCTGGTGAACCACTTTGCTCACATTACCAAGGAACCGGATATGGATAGGGAAGACTCCATCCAGGAAGTGGTCGCTTCCATCCCTAGGATCCTAATCGAGGATCACAATAGAAATCTGGACCGCCCTATCTCCATGGAAGAAGTGTAAGAAGTAGTTCAGGAGATGCCTAATGGTAAATTGGTTAGCCTAGACGACTTCACCATTTATATTTTCAAAGCTTGATGGGACACAATGCAAAACGATATTTGGGAGGTACTTGAAGGCTCCTCTCAAACCTCATCTATATTGAAATCCCTGAATTCTACTTTTATTGCCCTGATTCCTAAGGAAGTGGAGGCTTGATTTCCGACAAAACTCTGCCCTATAGCCTTGTGCAATGTCCTGTATAAAATTATTTCTAAGGTGATGGCTAATATATTAAAGACTATCCTTCCGTTCATTATATCTGAGGATCAATTCGGATTTTTTGAAGGTAGACAGATAATGGATAACATCCTTCAGGCGCATGAGATGATTCACTCCTTACAGTCCCATAAAAAAGGAGGTATGATAATCCAGCTTGATCTATCGAAAGCTTATGATAAATTTAGCTGGAGATATATGGAGGTTGTGTTGGCAACGTTTGGGTTTGGCCAACGATGGATTTCTTGGGTGATGGCTTTGGTAAAATCCCCGAGTTTTTCGATCCTAGTTAATGGAGCCCCTGCTAACCCCTTCACTCCCTCCAGGGGGATTAGACAAGGCGACCCAATGTCTCCATTTCTATTTGTCATTCTTATGGAGTGTTAAGCTGCATCATTAAAACAACTAAGGAAAGAGCTAACATTGTCGGCCTTGAACCTCTTCGAACGAGCCCTACAATTACCAATCAACAATTTGTTGATGATACGATGATTCGTGGGATTCCTACTATTCAAGAGGCCCGAGGATTCAAGGCTATTATAGACCTCTTCGGTAGAGCTTCAGGCATGGAATTAAATTTAGAAAAATCCATGATTTTTTTCTTCAATACGCATGTAGCCATTCAGAGGAACCTCACAGCCATTCTCGGCTTTCAAAGGAAAAGTCTCCCATCTAAATACCTGGGGATCCCCTTAACAGATAAACCATGGCAGAAGATTCATTGGGAAAAACTACTCTCTTCCCTGGAAGAACGAGGAAATTATTGGATGAACAGGGCTCTGAATTTCGCAAGTTGACTGGCCATGAAAAAGGCGGTGTTGTAGGCTATCCCAAACTATATGCTTTCTATTTTTCCAGTGCCAAAGGGGGCCTTCCAGAAAATTAGAGACATCCAACTGAATTTCCTTTGGTCAGGAAAAGCTGAAAATAAGAAGTGGGCCCTGGTGGCTTGGAGGAAGATCTGTAAACCTAAGATCCTGGGAGGTCTTCGTCTTCAAGATCCTAAAACTGTGAATAAATCTTGTGGGGCCAAGCTCTAGTGGAGATGGATTAAGGAACCCACTGCCCCTTGGGCAGTGCTCTGGAAGGCAAAATACGCAGAGGATTGGTGCCCACACCCCCCCCCCCACCCCCAATTTACTCAGATTGACAGGGGAAATCACAAGATCCTCTATTTGGAACTTAGCTTCGGCTAATAAAAATATCATCCAGGACCACTACTTTTGGGAAGTTCAGAATGTCCAAACATAATTCTTCTGGGAATATTCCTAGCAACAAATGCCTAAGTTGGATAGTCCTGAGTATCAACTCACACAACAAAGTTTTCAGAGATTGGGCAAAATGAAGGTTCATCACTATTGGTGCCCCCCCCTGATTTAGTCAGATTGACAGGGGAAATCACAGGATCCCCTATTTGGAGCTTAGATTCGGCTAATAAACATATCATCCAGGACCACTACTTTTGGGAAATTCGAAATGGCCAAAAAACATTCTTCTGGGAAGATTCCTGGCAACAAATGCCTAAGTTGGATAGTCCCCAGTATCAACCCATGCAGCAAAGTTTTCAGAGGTTGGGCAGAATGAACGTTCATCACTATTGGACCAACGATCATTCGCCCCCCCAGTGGTGGTAATGGGCTTTGGACCCTCCCTCCCAACATGAAATGCTCCTGAACCAGTTGACTTCTTTGCGTTGGAGGGTGGAGAAAAGAAATGTGCAAAGCTCGCAGGAGGTCGATCAGCTCCGGTGGGGTGGAATGGAGGGAGGGGCTTATAACCTCAAAGAGGCGAGATGCTACCTAAAAAATAGGGATTTAGAAGAAAAATTACACTGGCATGACAATGTCTAGGATTCCATATACTGGCCCAAGATTAAAATTTACCTTTGGCTCCTAATGAATAGGAAAATTCTCACTTGGGAGAATCTGCTCAGAAAAGGGTTCATAGGCTCGTCGCACTGCTGTTTATGTGAGGCAAAGGAGGAAATGATGAACCACCTCCTCAATTCTTGTAACTGGGCCACAAATTTATGGGATTGGATAGCGGAGATTTTCCGGAAATCAGACAGAAGTAGAAAATCCATCCAAGACACTATCGTTAGGTGGAGGACTAAGTATGAAAATCACGAAACTGTTAACCTCTTATGGCGTCTCGGCCTTGGGCTCCTCATTTGGTTGGTTTGGAAGGAAATAAATAGGCATATCTTCCAGGATGAGGGATGCCAAATTGGCCAAATCAAAATCGAGATCATGAAAAATATGAGAGAAACGGTTCTTACCCAGGTTAAAGGGGATCAGTATGACAGGCCAACAACTGGCGAACAATGCATTCTGGCTCAGTTTAGGCTTGGAGGTGCTATAGGCTCGAGTCTGCACGCTCGCCCTCCAGCGCTTCCTCCCTCCCTTCAAAGTTGGCAGCTCCCTGTCCCCGATTATTGTAAGCTGAACTTTGACGGTGCTTCGAGGGGCAATCCAGGCTCAGAAGGGTTTGGAGGGTCATTAGAGATGACAAAAATGTGATCCTGCATATCTATAGTAGCTCACTGGGTGAAGGTACTAATAACGAAGCGAATTTTTTTGCGTTGGAACAAGGTCTGAGGTTTCTGGTCCGTTTGAATTGCGGAAACACCATTGTTGAATGAGACTTTATGCTGGTGATTAATGCCGTGCAACATTTGTAGAATGGGACAAAGCCGAGTAAGGTCACCAAACATTGGTGCCTCTCGCAAGCCACGATGCTTATCTCTACCCACATTTCTATACTAAAGGCTATTATGTTTCAAGATGTCCGTCTCTCAGCAAACTCAATGGCAAATATTTTGGCTAATCATGCGGCGGACAAGCCTAAGGTCGTTCTTGATGCCCGCTGGCAGGATGTGACACTTGAAAAATTGTGGAAGGAGCGCGAACAAACTGCCATCAAGGATCTTACTGGATCGTCATATGGTGAGGAAAATTCTCGCAAAATTGGACATTAAGGTTGTATGTGGTTCCCCAGATCTTTTAAGCCGATGCAACGATATCAGTGCCCTCTGTCCTGTGGGAAGCGTGGGAGGTGGGTGGAGAGTTATAGTAGGGATCAGGCCAGGTACACCATGACCTGTAATCCTACAATGTGGCAGAGATACATAACAATATTGTGTAGCAATCCTTCCAAGGGGGATTGCATGGGGTTGGGAGATCTCCCCCACCTGATGAATGATCGGATTGAAAGGAGGAATGATTGCAAAATATGGATGACTCAATCAAGGTTTCAAAATAATGACATCCATATTATAAATATTAGGCAGGGTCATAAAGGTGAGGAAATAGATATTGTGTAGAGAGTGTTGCCTCTCAATCTTGAGTTTCTCAGTTTTCTAATTCTCATTAGTACGCCTGGTGAGAAGGGGTGGGGGCACAACATGGCTAAACCTTCCCTGCATAGCTCCAAGGTTGTGTCTGAGGTTCAAGAGGCAGAGAAAGGTTTCAACAGATCTATCTCTCGCAAAGGTAAGCAAACCATGGAGTCGTTGGAGGCCGAAGTGGCTAATGTCAGAGAAAATATGGATGAGAAGGATATTTAAGAGGAATTCGATTGGATTACCGACCCTGGTACCCCTGCCACCAGGTCCACGCAACTCTTGCGTACCCAGGCTATGGCTTCGCATATGAATACCCTATTGGCTAAATCGATGAACATGCAGGAGGCTTCGAACCGGGCGGCGTTCCAGTTGGGTACCTTAGGGTTGGCTAGAAATTTGGCCCGGTTGGACAATTTGGAAGTGACCCTGAAATCCTTGGTAGAGGAAATGAAAGCATAGTCCAGGCGACTCGAAGGTTTTGTGCAGCTCTTTGAGACCTACCTGAAGTATGTGGTGAATATTTCTATCAAAATTCCTGATGAGAACCATAAGAGCACTGTGATCCACAGGTTCAAGCCTCGGAACGTGCTTGGTCAGGAGGAGACCGTTGGCCCGAGTGCGGCTGTTGGCAAAGAGGATGTGGTTGTGGGGAGTAAGGATTACTTTCCTGTTTGTGCCTTCTGTCTTTTAATGTGTTGTGGGTTTCTTGCTTTTCATTATGTGGCCTCTTTTTTCGGTTGGCCAGTCGCCATTGGTTTCCTTCCTGGGTGGAGGACCAAGTTTTTTAGTCTACAACAAGGGTTGTCCAAGCCTTCGAAGGCTAAGAAAAGTGCTCGGTTTGGGTTTTGTGCTGCACTCTTTTGGCATGCTTGGTTAATAGGGTTTCTTTTTTGTACTGTTACCGACATGCCCCTTTTTGTAACCCTATGTACATTATTTTCCTTTTAATACAAACAGTTGATTTACACAAAACAAATACTCATGAATTATAAAAAAATTGTAACATAAATAATATATAACAAAAAAAACCATGTATTTTTGGAATAATAAAATAGTTGTAACAAAAATAATATGGAACAAGGAAAATTGTGTATATTTGGATGTATGAAAATTTAGATACATTTTATTAAGTAAAATTTTAAGAGAATAATGGTTATAAACATTTAAAAATAATTTTATTAAATAAATATTTTAGATCCAAAGTTAAGATTGATTTAGGCCATCTTAGTTCCCCCCTATAAAGAAACTATATTCCACATGAATACCATGGGTCGATATTTATAGTTTATCATTATTTTATTTTATTATTTTTATTTTTTCTTGTATTTTGACCTAGTTAAAATGTTCATTACATTATTTCAATCCTTTTATTTAATTTACTTTTATTTTAAATTTTTGTAATTTGACATAGTCAAAATGTTAAACATGATATTACAACCTTTCTATCATATTTTGTTGGAGAGAATAATAGCACAAAAATGTAATATTATATAAATAGTTATTTTCCTTTTTTTGTATTTTTTTTTATCCATGTAATATAAATTAATTATTTTATGTGGATTTTAATTTTATGATATAAATTTTATTATAAATAAAAATTTTATGTTTATGTACCCAAAAATTTAATGTTTATGTATTTTACAATTTTTTTTTATTCATTAAACTAATTTATGTTAAAACTAGTTTTATTAAGTTGTTAATTTAAAAATTATTAAAAAAATTGAGTTTAAAATCTAAAAAAAAATTAATAACAACCTTTTAACTTAAAAATCACCAAAACTTAAATTCAATCTAACTTATTAAAAAGAAAAAACTAACGTTATAAAAAACATATATAAAAATATTTACTTGATCTAATGGCCTAAAACATTTCAATCGTCTAACATTTTATCCAATGACTCAAACATGGACACAATGGCACCTAGGGGAGTTGTTTTCAAACAAAATTCATCATTATTACTCAAGACAAATCATGTCCTCTGAAAGAATTTGACAAATAGTTTAAATCCAGAGTTAAGATTCATTTAGGCCATATTAGTTCCCCCTATAAAGAAACTACATTCCACATGAATACCATGGGTCAATACCATGGGTTGTATTTATAGTTTATCATTATTTTATTTTATTATTTTTATTTTTTATTGTATTTTGACCTAGTTTAAATGTTCTTTACATTATGTCAATCTTTCTATTTAGTTTACTTTTATTTTTAATTTTGTGTAATTTGATATAGTCAAAATGTTAAACATGACATTACAACCTTTGTATCATCACCAAAACCTAAATTCAATCTAACTTATTAAAAAGAAAAAAAACTAACATTATAAAAAACGTATAAAAATATTTACTTGATCTAATGGCCTAAAACAATTCAATCGTCTAACATTTGATCCAACGGCTCAAACATGGACACAGTGGCAGCAGGAGAGTTGTTTTCAAATAGTGACGCCTTACAACATAATTATTTTTGATATAAATCTTAATCTTTGATTTATGACTACTCTTGAAAATATTTTCAAAATAAGCATACCTATAGAATACCTACCAATGTATGCTTTTAGTTTCATAGGCCATTTTCCAAATTAAAATTTTTATTTAATTTTTTATTGAAATGGGATATAACTAATTTAGTATATATTTTAACTTTTCCATATAAGTGACATAATTAAAAAAGGTATACCACAAGGCCAAAAGAAAATCAATATTCATGTCTACATAACATTTTTTTACTTAAATAATTATAAAGATAATTTTACTTACTTAATTAAAAAGATAAAAAAGACATAAATTTTAATCTTTGATATCAATTTTAATCTTTGATTTATGATTACTAGTGAAAATATTTCCAAACTAAGATACCTATAAAAATAATTATTTTGGTTTCGTAGACCATTTTCTAAATATTTAACTTATATGTAAATTTTTATTGAAATTGAATTTACCTAATTTAGTTGATTATATATTTTAACTTTTTTTTGTATGAATGATATAAAAGTAAACATAATTAAAAATTTTAAAAAATAATTTAAAGAAATAATAATATTAAAATATTAATAAATAATTTCATATTAATATTGTTAATCAAAAGCAAAAACTTATTTCAATTAGAATTATTAGTCCTTGTTGTAGGTTAGTATTAGTCAAGTTGTTTGGGAGTGTTATTAATTACCTATAAACCAAAATTTTTAAGCTCAAATTGATTTTCCATCTTATTGGCCTCTTCCTGAGTGGGAAAATGATATATTATAAATATAGTTGCTTTCATATTGTCATGACTTGTGAATGCTATCTAAGCTAATGATAGCATTAATTTAGTTACATTTAATGTTTTCATAAAATCTTTGTGCTACATTTGAAAACATTTTTACACCACTGCCACCAATGAAAACTTTCCATAATTGTCATCTATATAGCAATGCAAATGTCGGTTCGACATCCTTACTCTTTTCCTGCTTTGTTCAAGGGGAATTGGCTTTGTTTCTTTGCATAGAGAAGTTATTTGATTAGCTCTGGCTCTGTAATCGATACTCGGGGTTGGTTGCCCCACCAGAATAAGAAGCGTCGACCTGTACACATGATATTATAATTTATTGACCCCACTTATAATATCATCATTTTTAATTACTATACTAGTGCAGTCGCTGAATTTG
Source organism: Pinus albicaulis (assembly GCA_034641835.2). NCBI lineage: Eukaryota > Viridiplantae > Streptophyta > Pinopsida > Pinales > Pinaceae > Pinus > Pinus albicaulis. The sequence goes on along the minus strand of CM076577.1, from coordinate 290,252,017 downwards.
TGCTTAGAAAACACTAAATTGGAATATTTCATTCATTTTTCTCCAGCGTTCACTCTAATATGAAAAACTTCTTATTTTTAGTTCTTCAATGTTTTCTGACGTTTTTACTTATGTGATATTTGTATGGGAGCTACTTTTATGGATACCTTCTCCATCGTATATGTTTTAGGTCGTATATATGGTATATCATGTGAAAGAATTTCATCTATACTACTATTTCCTATGTTACTGGTTTACAGTGTTTCCTTTGCAACATATGGTGCAATTGCTAGTTTGTTGATAAGTGCATGTAAAAAGAGAATAAGGTTGTTAGCATAGAGAAAGTGATATTGTGTAGATCAATAAAAAAAACCATGAAATTATATGTGTATGGGAAGGCACATTTTTTTGTGTAGAGAAAGATAGATAAAAAAGATAATGAGGTAATTAAGTGATGTTATTATAAGGGAGTTATGTTAGGTTGAAATTAAATATTAAAAGAAATATTTATTTAGTAACAATATGGTTGAAAGAAGGAAGCATGGTTGAGGTTGTAAGTATGAAAAAGATACTATAATTTTTAATTAAACTCCAAATGTAGAAGAATGTAATGGATGCTATGCTTTTAGTGATATTTTGAATTATAAAAATGGGAGATGATTTCCACGAATAAATAAAATGTGCAAAGGAGAAGTGCACAAAGGGTGGTACTATATCCAATTCTACTTCATCATTATAATTTTCTCTTACTTTTAACTTTTACTATTTATCACCTTGATATTTGGATCCTTATTTATCCATCCTAATGGATATTGGATAGGATGATAATTATCCTTCAATATAAGTTTGTTGACTACATTCATTGTTACGTGATTAACATGTGAACCTAAGTTGAACAAAACATATATCTTTGTCTTCTTGACATGGATCTTAATGTGGAATATTTTGGCCATATACTTCTCTTCTTGGTGATGAAGGCTACTCAAATTCATAACCATTTATGTTGATGTGAATACAATGTTATTTCCCATATAGTTTCTTTTCACCCGATTGCTTGAATTTTTGGCTACAATATTATTTTTCTTAAAATCCTTCTTTTCGTTCTTCGGGTTTAGTCTAGATGTATTTTCCAACACTTCTCTTTATTCTAACCATCAATGTTGCAGTGGTTACAATATTTTATAAGATATTTGCATTGATGTGCATTGGATGTTGTATTCTAATATTTCCCCATTTCCACTTCTTATTCCCCTCCTTAAAACCTTCCCCAAGCTCTTTTTGTTTTGAACCACTTGGTTGCCATTTATTTTGGACTATTATTTCTAGATATTGTTCTTGTACACATGTTGTATCCATTATTATTGGCTCGAAAAGCGTCACTTACTTTCATAGATGGTTGTGTAAGCCCCTTAGATACTTAAGGAGTAAATTTGGGATTTTGGGAGTGATACCTAGCCCGACGATTGTAGTTTTGAACTCATCAGTGTATTCCTATGTACTCTACCCTTTCCCTTGCCTAAATTAGTTCCAATGGATTCATTATTCCTCTACCTACCCAATAAGGTAAAATTAGCACTTAGTGAGGGTTTTGAATTTCTCCCACCTAGTTACTAGAAGGTCACCCTCCAACTCAAGTGTTTCCATATGAATTTCCATCCAAGTCAAAGTGTGGCTCTCTAGCTTTAATCTAGAAAATGATATTTTTTTATTCTCATTTATATAAAGTTCTAATTGATGCAACCAATGATTTAATTTTAATGCAGTTATCTCACCTTTTTATGACTTTATTTCCACCTTCACTTCCATCATGAATAGGGACTGTGAATGGCTAATGGCCCTCAATCTTGGCTATTATTTCTTAGGTTATTTCATTGACTCCAATTTTCTATCTTCATGATCTCCTAATTTCCCCTCTAATTTGACCTCTAAGTTAGAACCTCCATCTTCTTTGAGTCAAAGCTTGTTTTCTAGAGACACTATTAGGAGTTTCATATTGTAACTGAACTTAATGATTTGTGCATCTAGCCTCACAAATATTTCACCTACTATATCATAAGGGGTATTATGAAAAAATGTGTTGACCATAGCTGGGATTTTGCAACATTCTTATTAAATTGCTTCACGGATCCTCTACAACTTCCCAAAAATACCCCAAATAAACCTACTCTAGCATTAATATTATTTTTAAAGTGTCATGGATATTCAACTAGAAAAATTCATCACAAAAGATATGGTAAAATTACTTAAAAATTTACTATTAATTATTCATTATATTACAGATTATTTACATATATGATTTTCTACCTAATTAATAAAATTAGCTAAAATGCGAGAAATAGAAAACAAAATACACACAGCATCCATAATAGACACAAATGGTTTCCTTGAGAAACACTTACAAGGGAACACTAGCTATAAGGTGAGGTTTATCTCCTCTATTTTCTTTGGTATGGAAAAGGTACAAGTACAGAGAAATATATACTCTCTATGGAGTTACCTAATATATATATCGTCTATATGGCTACATTAAAACATTAATTCCTCTATTTTTTGCTCTGAATTTTCACTCCTATTTTATTTTCTAAACTATGGAACAAAATACAATAGCATAGAATGGAATCCCTGCTCTTGCTAGTGGCCCAATATTTAACATAACCTAATTTCCATCTAGGGTTAAGGCTTGAAACTATGAATTATAAACTATACTTACAAGTTTGAAGCTTCTAGAGTTTTTTTCAAACACCATACATGGATAGCCCCTTATGAATGAGTAACGCAGGCTAACTATGGTGGTGAATAGTGTAGGTAAATTTGTAGGAGGCATGACATTTGCATACAAACTCCATTTGACATAATTCTTGCACCATTGGAAAGGAATTTGAGTGTAGAACAACACTATGGTCTATACATAAGAAAGAGTTTCTAGAACCCAAGAAACTCTTTTTTATTCCCTCAAAATGGTTCCAAAAGGTTCCAAACCATATTCCTCTAATTTGGGTCTCACTGGATAATTCCTCCAATTTTCTCACTTTAACAACAACAAGATAGATGAAAAATAATGTAATGATCTAATAAAAAATCAGAAAACCTCAAAAAGGGAAAATCCAAGACCCACCCAAAGGAGAACTAGGTCAAGCAAGTCCAAAAATTGACATAGAATTAATATAAGTATAAAAAATAATATCTAAAGAGCCCACCATGGAGGAAACCATGAACATTATAACTATAGAGTTTGAATATAAGTTCAAAGAGGAAAGAGAAAGAATCTTAAACAAATTTAAAACCATAACAAGGTGTTGGGAACTTGACAATATTGAGAGTGGGGGGGGGCGGGTGAATTAGTATTTTACCATATTGATCATATTAAATAACTTTTTACCTTTTTCTTACAAATAATTTGATCATCAATCATTACCAAAAGAAAAAAAAAAAATACAAAACATATCAAAAATAGTTAACATATGCAGAATCGAGGCATACGAGCAGAAATTCACATCAAAAACACATAATAGATAAAAGCACACAAAGACACCAGATATTAGGTGCAAACCCTTCTCACAGTAAAACCATCGAACACTTGTCTTCTTCCTATTTTAAATCAATATTTCTTATATCATATACTAGCACTCACTCGCTCCAGCCCAGGACTTGACGGAAGCACCCACTTCTACAACTCTATGTAGATGTCTAACTACTAGAGGCACAACCCCAATAAGCTGTAGAAATTAGTCCTAAATGTATTTGCAGACATGTATTTGTTGGAGGCACCAACCCCCAAATAGTTTCTTAGGAACCCACCAGAAGGAATACACTAATCCCTTATTAGCAAGCCACCACTTGGCTTAAAGGCATCAACCTTCAATTCACTATTGGCCTCGATTTCATACATTTTCACATTGGATCCACCTCTACTCAACAACATCAAAAAAATACCATACCATATCCCTTTTTGTAATACAAACCATAGTACAACAACTAGATCTACTTAATACATCAACAAAAACATACTCTGACCTCTTGGCACTTATCCATATAAGGCACTAACAATAGTACATTCTCATTTCCAAACTCATATCAAACTAGCAGCATATTATTCAACACTCTCATTAGTAGCATACCCATACTCAACTATACATAACATGAAAAACAAACTCTCAGTTAAACATTGTCATAACCTTAACAAGCAACCACTATGCTCAACATATATACAATATACATATACATTACCAATAGTATAGCATACAAGAAAAACACTCTGTGTACTCATAAATATAATCACTAGAATAAATGAGAATATGTTACAACTCTACCTCCAATCTCAACTAGCCATTGCAGGCACTGGTACATTACATTTGGTCCAAAGATAAATCTTTAGATAAAACTTGGTCATGTGATAGGGTCACCCTTTCTACACTTCATTTCTTATTATAATAGAAAACAGACTTCATATCACACCATTACATACTCATATCACACACACAAGTGTATGCATTCACATTCAATCCAACCTTTATGTGCTAAAATACACCCTCTTTTTTCATTACATCATCGCATTGTCACTTTAAAAAAATCATCCAACACCACATGCCATCGAAAAAATTACCAAGACCTATATTCTATAGGTGTATTCTAATCACACTGCATCTGGCACCCCATATGCACCATGCAATTCTGGCATTTTATCTCAATCACCAAATCACACCAACACATCAATTAAATATTGGTTTACCTCATGCAAAACTCCAATTATATCACTAAATTCACTTGATCCATCATCTTCTCTTCATACTCATATTGTCTCTCATTATGCAGGAGCGCACTCCACACATTTTTCAATCCATGGTAGGACCCATTTATAACTCACTCCATACACAAATAAATATTTTTTTGGCATTACACATAGAGCACACAACATTACACTAGCATACTAAAAACCTTAATCGGCCAAAAAACAAATTCATTCATGGAAAAGTGATTTTGAATTATTTTCTTAGGTGAGTGAAATGGACCAAATGTACATGCATTGATGACTTTCCAATTTTCTTGGTTACCAAATCAACAAGGCAAAATCAAAACGACATTGATTACGCACATTGAATACATTCCACATGTATTTGAAGACCAAAACACACGATTAATTGTAACCAAATCAAATCAATGAGGACAAAATCAAATCACATCATATACCTTAGGAAATTTCCATGGGATAGCACGTGGATTTTTTTTTTCGTGCTACAAGACCCAGATGTGGATTACCCATTGGTAATCTGGACTATAAATATTTTTTGTCTAATGGAATTATATGCTTCCAATGGTAAAAAACATATATTTTCTATCCTTCATCTATGTTTGTTGCCCAATATAGGGAAAACTCAAAATGTCTCCCCCCAGATATGCTCAAAAACATCACAACATCTTCAAGCACCTATGTAGTACCAGAACACATCAAACCATTATGCACACACCCTATAGTTTTTGACATCAATTCCCATCCCAAAATTGACTAAACTATTGACATCAATGCCAAGACCATGTTGCCAACAATATCCCCCTTTGAAATTAATGACAACACCACAACCACATCACCAAAGGGTTCTTTTCATTGGCTAGCTAGTTTCATTCTCCCCCATTCACATCAATGAAAAATGGTATCCAAACATCTCTCAACACTAACTTGACCATGCCTGACTGATAACTCATCTAATTTTTTCTATTAGCTTCAACACACCTGCAAAAGAGCATTAGAAACCAAGAAATCTATGATGCTCACTCTTCTAGCTTCTGCAATAATTGTGACATCAATGTCAACCATGCCAATAATGATGTACTTTTAGAATATGATAATGATTATATATTCTCCCATTGAACATATTCTATGTTTGTGAACAATAAACTCTCGAGGGTTGTTTTTTAATGAAATTGTTTTATCTCTTCTCCATGCCTCCTTGAAACATGAAATAAAATACACCAACTAAACCAAGGACTTCATAACCAATATTACCAGTGATAAACAATAAGAGTATAGGGCTAAATAATGGAAGTACATGCTAAATATTTACACTCAAAAGAGCATCCATTGCTTGAAAAAATGACTCCCTTTTATGCATAGGTGAAACAAGGGATACTCAACCAACTTGCGAATTGATAAAAAAAAAACATATCTCATTCACACGCTTTCATATGCAATTAAAACACATGTAACTGCTACAAAATATGAAGTGAAAGCAAGATGAAAATTATATGAAACCCTTCAAATCTTTAACTCCATGCACAACTCCCCATGAGATAATGTACCTTCCAACCTTCTTGATGATCTTGTACACATAATATTTATTTTAGGCTCTTTGTCACACCATGCTACTACGTCAACTTATATTTGTCACTTTTTCATACAATGCATGATGCTTCCATATGCTCTCCCTAAGATCATTTAGGCCTCACATTGCTCTTCTACAACCTTTTATGAACATAAAATAGGTAACAATGAACTACAATGGGACTTTGCTTCATTTACTCAAAGTCTAAAGAGGAGGAAATTATTTTAACCCTCTTAGTTTCTCCTACTATTATTTTTAGCACATACACATTGTCTGGGGTTATAATTACTCTTGCTATAAATCTCTTTGAGCCTTCCTTCCGTATACTTCAACCTTTGGAATTGAAGATGACTTTTTTTCCTCCAATGCTCAAGATAATATTCTTCAAGCCTTCAACTAGAAACACACTAGCTGCATTTTTTTTCTTATTGCCCAGGTTGGAATTACCTTTTCCAAACACTGTAGATAGTGCATTATCTCTAAGAATAACATGGTCGCCTTTGATTTTCTTTAGGGAGTGGAATATACTATTATATCCTAACATATGATGGGAAAATCCACTGTATATGTACCATTTGTCACCTTCTTCAAGCGTGCATAAAGCTAGACCACACTTCACTTGCTGCTCATATTTTTTCTTCCACACTTTGGTAAGTTACTTCCTCGTATGTTCATTCTCCTTTAACTTTTCATATCGACCCTCTCTTTCTTTCAGGTGGCTACTCATCACATCTTCAAATCTTCTTGCCTCTTCTAACTAGGTCTTCAAGTTGATGATTTCTTATTTGAACTCATTCACCTTCTCATAGAAAATACGCAGTAGTATTTTTTATATGTGTTCTTAGCTATGAGCCTTTCAACTTCAATAGTTATATTTTCTATTAAAACCATGGATGAATCAATTTTAGCTTCAAGGACCACCATTATATCACACTCATCATCATATTTGACTATGTAACTCTGAATGGTTACCATCATGTCCATATAATGCACAAATAATAAATATCTCACAATCATCCTTACCTTTATATCTTCTTTTTTGGATCAAATTTGGTTCTCTCGTGCCTTCATTTTTTGTTTTCTCCACTTAATGATATGTTTCATTCACACTAGGGGGGTGGATCTCACTAGGCTAAGAATATTTCTTCTGATATCCTTTCTTCTTTTTCTTCCTTTTCTTCTTCTCCTCCTCTCCATTGTGACTATTAATGTCTTCTTCATAAAGGATCCGCAATTTGTCCCATATATCTTTTGCAAATTTGAGACCCATTACCTTCTCACGGTTAGCATTGTGAAAATAGTTGTAGATTACACATTTCACTTGGGCATTCCACTATTATATTTTCTTTGAAGGGGAACCTTTACCATCACCTTCACACACTATTTTACAAATATTAGATCCACAAGCTAACAACTCATTTTTCACCTTTCACTGCATACTTGATAGTTTGCAATGCTAAGCATAGGCACAATATGAAGATCCACAAGAATTTTTTTTTTAATCAATTCCTTCCAATAGTCGAAATGCAGCTGAAGGTACCCATTCTCATACTAATTTTTGGGATCTTGAAAACACTAATAGGGGGCAGGGGTGAATCAATATTGTATCATATGTATCATCTTAAACAACTTTTAACCTTTTCTTTGCAAATAATTTGATCATGAATAATTACCAGTAGCACAATATATCAACAATAGTTACCACATTCATAATCAAGCAATAAGATCAAAAATACACATGAGAAACACATAAAACATAAAAGCACACAAGGACACCATATATTAGGTGGAAATCCTTCTGGGAGAAAAACCAATGAATGTTTATCTTCTTTTTATTTTGAATCAATCTTCTTTTACATCATATACTAACACCCACCACCATGCAAGAAACAAATTGCAAGATATGTGAGCACCAACTCGCTCCGAGCCATGACTTGATGGAAGCATCCACTTCCACAACTATATATAGACACCAATCTACAGGAGGCACTGGCCTTCAATTCATTGTGGACCTCGATTTCATACATTTTCACACTAGCTTTGCATCTACTTAACAACAACTTAAAAACACCATACCATATCCCTTTTTGCAATACAAACCCTATTTCAACAACCATCTTTGATCAATACATCAACAACTGTAAACTTAGACCTCTTGGCACCCAACCATAAAATACACTAACAACAATATATTCCCACTGACAAACCCATCTCAAACTTGCAACATGTTATTCAACTCTCTCATTAACAACATAATCACACTCAATATACATTACATGAGCAACAAACTCTCATCTAAATACTATCATATCCCCCACAAAAAATGACTACACTCAGCATATATACAATATAAAAACACATTAGCAACTAATTTAACATACATTGCCAAGAATATAGCATACTAGAAAAACACTTTGTGTACTCAGAAATATAATCATAAACATCAATGAGAATCTATCACAACTCTGCCTCTGATCTCAATTGGTTGTTCCACGCACTTGTACTTTACATTTGGTCCAAACATTGATCTTTCGAGAGATCATGATCATGCCATAAGGTCACCATTGATCGACTTCAAATCTTAACATAGTAGCACATAGAATCCATATTTCACCATTACATATGCATATCACACACACAAGTGCATGCATTCACTTTCAATCCAACCTTTATGCACTAAGCTAGACCCTATATTCGTCACTACATCATTGCATCGTCATTTTGACAAAATAATTCAACAACCACATACGATTAAACAAAGTACCACATACTATATGTTAGAGGTGTATTCTAATAACACTGCATCTCAACCCATATGCACCATGCATCCTAGCATCCGGTCTCAATCACCAAATTTGACCAACACATCAATAATATCTTCATCTACCTCATACATAGCTCCAATTACATCACTTCATTGCACTTGATCCATCATCCTCTCTCTATACTCTTGTTGTCTCTCATTATGCATGAGCACACTCCACACACTGTTCAATCAATGACGTAACCATTTTTTAACTCACTCCATAGACATCTCAACATTTTTTTGGAATTACACACAAAGAAAACAACATTACACCAACATAGTAAAATCTCAAATCAACCAAAAATCAAATTTATCTACCACCGAGCGATTGTGAATCAATTTCTCAAGTGATTAAAATAGACCAGATCCACATGCATTTATTACCTTCTAATCATCTTGGTGACCAAATCAACAAGACAAAATCCAAACAACATTGATTACACACATTGAATACATTTTGCACATCTTTGAAGACAAAATAAATTAGTTAATTGTTACCAAATCAAATCAACAAGAACCAAATCTGATCCCATCAAACACCTTGGGAAATTTCCATGGGATAGCCCATGGATTTCTTTTAGCATGCTAAACGACGTGAATGTAGGTTAACCGTTGGTAATCAGGGCTTTGGGCATGTTGTCAATAAATTCCACCACCTTTAAAACTAATATACTGACTTTCCCTCATCATTTGACTTATTTTCATATTTCTACAATCAAAATTGCATGTTCAAATCTTCACAACAAAAATATTCATGTTTTCCCAACATTAAAACTATTATAATAATAGTCATTATAACTTATAATCTTTATTATATAAAATAAGAAAATATAAAATTTTAATCATAGATAAATAATCACAGAAACATTATAATCATTAATTATTATTATTATTATTATAATTTAAAATTTTAAAATTTAAAATACAAACTTTAATTATTAAGTTTTTTTGAAAAAATAAATAAATATAATAATTAAAATACAAATAAATTTCCAAAAGAAATACTCAATAATTGTTCAAAGTAATGTGTAACTTGTGAAAAACTAAGAAATTCAAAATTCAAATACCCTTGACTGCAACTCGTTTTATAGAGAGAAAGACAGAACATAAAGCCCCAAAAATTTACTAATAACTGCATGACATGACATGAGGCTTGTTGAGTTCATATAGAATACCCAAAAAAAATGAAAAAAATACAAAGTATAGTATAGTTATATTGCATAACAATACACAGATCATACCCCTTTAAAGGTTTGTCCGCTATGAAATTTTGAAAGGTTAACCCATGTTGTCGGCCCTGCCTGAAGGATTCAATAACCGATGTATTTCGACCCGATATAAATACCATTCGTGTGGCTAAACACTTTCAACCGTCAAGATTTAGTCAGCCTCACTTGCCGTCATTTTTCTCTCTCTTCTGGTGGCCCAATGAAATGATAGCTTGGGTGGGTTTTAAATTTTGTATATATATATATATATTAAAAACTATATATATTATTTAAATTAAACTTAAGTTTATGATAAAATTAAATTTTATTAAAATTAGTTTTATATTATTTATTTAAATAAAATTTAAAAGTTTATATTAAACTCAGAATTTGGTTAAATAAACATTTTTCATAGACCAAAAAAATAGTTTTTAAAGAGGGAAGAGCATTGAGGAGATTTGACGAGATTTGACTTGAATGTACCATGGTTTTAAATCTGAAATAAATTTTGAATTAATTCCAACAAACTAACAATCTTCATTTCACTTTACTTATGAATCAGTTTCTCACATGTAAGATTTAATTATACAATTATTTTGTTGCAGATTGGTTAGAAAGACCAGAATTCAACATTTTAAAGAGACAAGTTAATTTCGGATTTATTGCAAGTGGAAAATGAATACATTTTATAATGTAAGGTTTTTTTGGTATAGCTGGAAATATTTTACCTGTTACAAAAGGTAAAAATGAAAAAAAAATATCATAAATGTATGTGACAATTATGTGATGCACAAAAAGATTTACAAGAGGCGAGTTTCTATTTATTTACAGTTTCAGTGATTACTGTATGTTGTATATTTAAATTTTTTATTTTTATTTTTAATAATGTAAGAAGAAGATTTTAAAAGGTTGTTAAGTGGAAGAATTGTGAAAATCTAGTTAAATGAAATGATTATGCATAAATCTAATACTAAAATCAATTTTATTTTTTTTCTAATTATGGGAGAAATTATGCTTTATTGGATATTTTTGTATATAAAACTTCATTGCTCATTTGAGAAGGGAAGTTCTCAGAGAAAGATTCATGCTTTGGAGAGGTATGACTATATATGTTGTACAAACCATATTTGTGAGAGATTCATGATTTAAATATATGAAATTTTAAATAAATATCTTTTTGATTTATTTATTTAATTTTGTTCATTATATATTATGATCTAATCTTGTAATTTATAGATTTGACACTATCTATTTGTAACTTACTTAGTCATTACTCGATGTGTTTTCTCTTTTAATACCATCTGAAGCTCAAATTGAGAGATGTATTTGATTTATTTTTAATCAAATATTCTAGTACATGACATTGATTATTTTTTAATTCATAAATAAAATCACATAAATCATATGATACTTTTGTTTTTCTTATTTTATTGTGTTCATTTAATTAATTTATATATCTCTATCCTGATAATTATTAACTGGTTGATAATTGACATGATCCTTATTCATTTCTTGCAATCTTTATTGAGCTCATTTATTTGTGAATATATATTGTTGGTAGAATAAATGTATTAGATATTTCTTGTATGTATTGTTTGTAAGTGATTCAATAAGTGATATCCAGTGACCTCATATTGCATTTAATTGAATACCATTACACTTGAGGTTATCTAGCCTGTGTTTTTCTTTTAATATAGGTCTGAGTTATTTATTTAATTATTTAATTTAATTATTCATTCAATCCATGGATCCTATATTGACATATAAGTTTATTTCCCAAAAGCTAAATCTTTAAACTTTTCATTCTCTTTTGTTGATATAGAATTTTTTTCTAAATTATTAATTACAGGGAATATGCCCAGTAGAGGGAATGAATCTATCTTAAAGTGGGAAGATCCTTGGAACCTCATTGAATGTCTTCTTAAGTTGTTCCCTATCACAATGATTTTGGAACCAATCTTTTGGCGGCATTGTTTGGATCGAACTATAAAGATTTTGTTTTCCTAGTAATTGATAAATTGTTAAGTTGGTGACCTACTGGTTAACAATATCACACTCACACACTCCTTGGAGGTTTCATGAAAATATTTCTTAGGTTTTTGTTTCTAAATTATTTGATCCTCTTAATTTTTTAAATATACCAGGTTTTCCAAATGAAATTCCAGATTTTGATGAATGGGATACTTGGCTGCCCCGCTTTTGAGAAAGTGAAGATGATTCGGTTCAAAATTTCATTGAGTTCCATGGTTGCATTCCCAAAAATTAGTTTTACCATGAAGATCTAATCATGAAATTGTTCATGATGTATTTGGAAGGTAACACGTGACAAGGGTATACGGGAATTTTTGCTAGTAGTATTTCATCTTTAAAATATTTTCATGCAATTTTTTATGAACGTTATAGAATTATGTATTCCTCTGAATTGCTTCTTGAAGATTGTTTCCATTTGAATTATGATTGCAATAAATATTACTTAGGTTTTCAAGAAAGTGAATCATGTGTTAAATATTAAGTTGTATTCTGGTAAGACTAATATGATCATTCTAATGAAATGTGTGTACCTTCTCTTACTGCACAAAGTGAATATTTAACTAGGCTAGACATTTTTTCTAGTTTTTATTTCGAAGAGAACCCTAAGGAATATAATGATTTGATTACAAACCTTGAATTTGTTTCTTTTTTATTTGGTTCTGCTAATCATTATACTAATAAAATTTATGAATAAGGCCATGTTGAGGAAGAAATTATGTCTACAAAAAACATCAACATTATCCATTCATGATTGTGTAGATCAACCATCAACTCTAGAAGACCTTTTTCAAACAAAAAAATAGGTATGTGATAGTGTTTTCAGTATTTGTGATATCAATCCACATAGAGTTTATGTTGATTATTCTAAGTCATGCATATACAATAATTTTGATGATGAGAAATTAACCTTGTGTCATAATATTGAAATAAGAGATGATTTAGATACAGGTTCTCTTTTACAACCCATATGTAATTATGAATCCTTTAATACTGGTACACATGAAAAAATAATTGGTTTACCGTTCTTCCATAATAATGAACCTGTTTATGGTGATTTATTGTTTAATGTACAAATTATGCATTTTACCCAAGGGTTATTTATGTGTTGAACTTATGGTTATTATTTTACTTTCAAATTATATTATGACTAACCCTATGACAATAGGGATTTCCCTGAGGGAGAAACATACATAAATTATTTTCAAAAACAAGTTACTAAAATTTCAAGGTCTTATACATCAAAATTTCATGCAGGGCTACATGATTTTTTTGAACACTGGATGATTGCATATTTTGAAAAAAAATCCTCAAGTTATCAACCAAACATATTTCAAGAAGATCTGGTAAATGAATTATTCCATTGTTTCTTTTGACAATTGAACATATTATTGTTTTTTATAAGTATGAAGCCCAAAAATGGGAACCCCGCATTTGGGAAGATCTTAACCTAGCTACACTGGCTTTATGATTTCTTTGAAAAATGTTTTTATTCAAACACATGTCGATATAAATTGTTGTACATAAATAAAACTTTTTATTACACATATTTTATGGTTGTTAGATTTAGAAGAGATAAACATGAATTTTTTGTGTGTTGAAAAACCTTATGTGATCACTATAAGAATGAAAAATGGGTTCATGATTCCTTTTTCCACTCTATATTGATGAGTTTGGGACATGTTTCTAAATATTTTGTTCATATGAGTAGGTTGAAGAGTAATTTTGCTTTCCAACGGGCTCAAACCTTATCTCTATGATAGTTTGAAAATTCATATTCGGTATTTCTTGACCAAATCCTTATTTTATTGCACTCACACATAAATATAATGAATTATTGCATTAACTTGTGAATGTTAAAACTATAAACTCAAGGTTTTGATTTCACAAAATATAATGATACCAAAAATCTTGTTGTACTGGGTAGTTACATTCATACTCCATGCATGAGACCTTCCCTAATCATCGTATTATTCGTGACTAAATAAAACTAATGCCTTTTCAGAATAGGGGATGCAGATAAATGTATCGAGGCTATGAACGCTCATTGGCAGTAGAGTGATATATGTGGTACTAGGTCACACCAGTGCATAATCATCCCATTAGTTTCTTCAAAATGGGGAATGTTGACATATTCGTCATGACTATTGATGCTCACTAGTAAGTGAGCAAGGTTAGTGGTATTGGGTCAAATCCTAGTGTGTGATAACTCTATGATTAATTAACGAGTGAAATAAAACTGAAGCTTATGCAACTTATGCTTATATATGAATGAAAAAGTAAAAAAATTTCTTGTTCAATATATTGGATGACTCCACTATGCCTACGGATTCTCATTGAAAACGAAGTAATGCCTGAGTTTGGAAACTTGTGTAGTGGAAACAAAATGGAAAATAAACCTTGACAACTAGTCTTATGGTTCCATTTGAACTTTATTTTAAAATGAAATCCATCCTTGTAATATTAAACTAGTACCATACTTTTTGCAATATTTCAATAAAAAACTAGAATACTGTAGTTATTTTTATGGTTTTGAAATGCTCCTATGAAGGTTGAGACATATATAAAAATATGGTTTCTATGCCCTCAAATCATTATTGTAATCACCCTAATAGACCGAAATATATGGAAAAATTGTTTTGTATACGAACAATGACCGATCTCATTAATATATACACTAGGATTTCATGTGATTGATATGTGTTTCAGTATTGTTGTTAATTAGCTACAACTTTAAGATGAAAATATTTTTATTCTCTTTCCTAGGATAGGTTTGGTTTTGCATTTTGATGCATTGAAAGTTTCCTTTCCTCCTATTAACAAATGAAGGTTTTTTTCTTAATAAATGAATAAGACACCAGCTCTACGGTTCTTGATGCCTCGCAGGGAGGCACCATCCCCAGTAGGTGTTGAATGTTGTCACTAAATTCGACTCCATTTAAAACTAAGTTAGCTCTGCAGATTTCTCCTTCCATAATTCCATATTAAATATACTGATGTTTCCCTCATCATTTGACTTCTTCTCATATTCCTATGATGAAAATTTCATGCTCAAATATTCATAGCAAAAATATTCATGTTTTTCAATAATAGTATTATTATTATAATAGTAATTATAATTTATAATCATTATTATATAAAATAAGAAATTAAAATTTGTAATTATAGATACATAATTATAAAAAACAATATAACTATAAATTATTATTATTATTATTA
The DNA here is from genome assembly GCA_034641835.2 of Pinus albicaulis. NCBI lineage: Eukaryota > Viridiplantae > Streptophyta > Pinopsida > Pinales > Pinaceae > Pinus > Pinus albicaulis. The sequence goes on along the minus strand of CM076577.1, from coordinate 290,236,460 downwards.
CAACAATTTAAATAATTACAAAAAAATTTAGAAATAAAAAATTAAATATAATAATTCAAATTGAAATAAAATATAATAAAAAATATATAAATAAAATATAAAATAGCTAAGTTAACCCCTAACTACCTTATTCTTTACCCCATGCAAATGTGAATGAACATTTCTTTTAGAACTTTAACTTTTGTTAGAAATACTAAGTGGGGATGTGAATCCGTATTTCATGCCTAATTAAATTTAACATAAATTTTGTTTTCTTCTTCAAATTCATATGTTCCATAATTTCATTACCATCCAAATGTGTTATCGATATGAACATATTCAACAAATCATGAGCAACATTAAACATAAGAGGATGTAAACTAAATGCAACACACCAACACATAGGGACACCAGATTTTTAGGTGGAAACCCAATTTGGGAGAAAACCACCATTGTTGTCGGTCTTATTTTATTTCTTATTATAAATACAATCCTTTTACATGTTGCACTAGCATATAATCTTACTAGTACACAAGCTCCTACCTGCAAGAGGCAACAACCTCCACATATTCCCTAGTTCCGACAAGAAGGAAGCTACTACTCTCTTATCAAGTTTACCGAAACCTATGAGAAGGAAGCTCCATGCTAAACATCTTTGGGGATCATATTTCAAATATTTCACATTGGATCCACCTAACTCAAACACACATCTAAAACTTTAGGCCATGTTTCATAAAATTTCAAACTGGACCCACAACCACCATTATGCTCAATATGAATAACTAAACACAAAGATACCAATAACCAATCTGAAATTAATCATTGATCAACCAACCAATGTTGACCAATACCAAGTCAATCTCTTTTCTTATAAACATTGTCAATATCTAGCCAAATCTCAAAAACATTAACCAAGCCAATATTCTTCTATATAGTATTCATCAAGCCATCAAAACCCTTTGTTCATCATCACTGTCAATACCAAGTGAAATACCAAGTAGAGCTCTAACATGTGCTAATGAATCAACAAGAAATCCTCTCTCAACTATTATATATTCATAACACATAATATTTCCAATTACTTAATCCATATTGATCTCGAACTCAATCAACTCAATAAGGCTGCTCCTGCAAATAAACCATGTTAATCACAATGTTCTACATATACCACCTGTCACAAAGCTCTATCTCATAGGTCTCTCCTAATATTTTCATACCTCACTCAAATTACTGCTAGCATATTCATTCACTGTGCTCAAGTACTAAACATCAAGAATACTAATTCATCAAGCAAACAAGGAAAAATCCATCAAGTAGTTGATCACTTAAGCATATGCATTATGTTCAAATCCTTACCAAACATCATGAAGACAAATCATGACTCTTTCACTACAAAACCCTTCAATAATAAAGATAAGAAGTGACAAACACAAGTAGCATCATCAATAGGCAACCTTGAAGATAAAATACTAACAACAACATTATTCACATCATATATATGATCCTTTGTCCTCTTCCTTACATACAACTCTTTTTAATCAAAAACGCTGCCAAAATCACACAAATTTCCATCCTTTTGTCATAGAACTCATTACAATTTCAACAATCTCAAACTACAAACTAAAATATGTGAAAAACCTCTCTCACTATGTAATTCACACACTTCCGTCATAGAAAGTAAGCAATGTCAACAAATATCATACTTTGATCTTTGTATAGACATTGTTATGAACAACAAAAATATCTACATACACTAACACAATGGTATCTATGTCAAAAAATATAACAAGCATTTGTTATTGCATACAATTGAAAAAACCTTCATAAAAGCCCCTTAAATTCCCTACAACTAATTAGAAGCTACATATACTAGTAGGAAAACATAACCTCTCTCACACGTACAATTAATTTATGCAAATTCTGCTTGATATATATCACATATTCAACCTTGTACTATTTTCATTATCAAAATAAGATTTGCAACAAAAAAAATTATGAAAAACCATTCAAATATTCATCAAACCAATATATATTCAAGAAATAAGCCAAGCATTGAATATATCCTTCAGATCTATCATTGAAGGATAGATCTGATCCTCCTCCTGAACCCTCATGCACACATGTTCAAAACAAGACAGAATCAACTCAATAAATGCACAAAAAAATGGTTGATTTCATTCTCCTTTTATAAGCTCCATCCCCTTCCAATACCAAGAGCATATCCCATGGATTTTTCAATAGGAAACTTTGGGAGGACAAAATATACCTTCCAAAAGATTACCTTAGTCCAAAACCAGGGTTTTAGCCTCAAGTTTTCCTTTTTCAATGCTTACAGGTAATAATCCACCTCTCCCCATCAAGAAGTGCGTTATAACTCATATATTGAACACACAAAATACACTTCCCTAGGTGGTAATCCTTCTCCAACAAAGATATCCTATGTTACTATGTCTCCATTCCCTGAAAGTTGTCAAAACACAACCAAACTTTACTAAAACTTTCTCCAAATTCTAACATGCCTTTTGCAACACCTAGGGGACCTGTAAAGCTTTGATAATGTTTCAATAATACCTTCAAATCCTCAGTAAACCTTCTCCAATTATCCACCTATGTCTCGTGAGTTGTCTTCTCCTTCAAGAAACTACAATCCTTGCAATTGATCAAGACCTTGTGCAAGATTTTGAAACTCACATGAAATAATAAAGACACATTTGTAGTCATTTGGAAACCTATAATACCTTTCCAATCATGAGGAAAAATCCTCCATACATGACCTAGATAGGCACATCAATTCTGCATGCATAGAAATAGTGTCATAATGTGACAAAACGATAATGGCATGATGTGAAAAAACCGTGAAATAATGGACAAGTTGACATCAAGTACAAAAAATTAGCCACAATGCCAACAATACCCCCCTTTGGACTTGATGCCAACCTCTTGCAAAACACCAAGTCCTTCTCTCCCACTTTGACATCAAGGACAAAGGGAGAAGTACTCCCCCTACACTTCTCAACACTATAAATATGATTTTCTGATGTCAAGAAAAGATTTCATATGCAGGATATCACTCTAATGAACATCATGACCTGACCATGCTCCCCCTAAGCATATATTGGAGCTTATAGTCATATACAATGTAAATACAATGCTTTATGAAGTAAATACATGGTTTCACATAGGCATATATTTCACATAAGCATAACCAACAAAACCAAAGTCTTTATGATCCCAATTTTACATTAATCGCCTAAAGCAACATGACTATATAAATGATATGACATGAAAGGGCCCATACATAACTAAATTGTACAACGTTTTCAACATGGGTTGCTTCTTGACAAATTCACCGAAAGAATGAGATAATGATGGTAAATGTCCATGATCAATGCATGGTATCCATGGTAAATGTGTCATTTTATAAATATGCATTAGTTAAAATACATGGTATTGGGCACTCTCTTCCCCTACTCTATACCTAAAGAGGAGGAACCTAACTTCTTATTTTTTCCTGTATTTTTCTTTAGAACATATAATTTGTCTCCATTTATGAATCCTTTTGCTATAACTTTTCCAGTGTCTTATTCTATAATTTTTCATCTAGTTGATGTAAATACAATTACATTCCCTTTATCAACTATTTTTCCTTCACTTAGGGTGTTCTTATTTATCCTTAAACCAAAAATACATTAACAACTTATGTATTATTAACATCAAGATCAACACTAGCCTTTCCTAGAACCTTTGCATGTGCCTTATTTCCAAGAATAACCTTAATACAATTTTCTTGAGAGAGCTATTTTTTTTCTTATTTCCAGACATGTGAGAGCATCGACTAGATGTGTACCATTTATATTTTTCCTCAAATGCACACAAATCAAGGACACACATTACTTGATTTTATTCCTTTTGAGGAGTGTTGATGGATCCATCTTTTTCAGGTCTTCTGATGACAATATTCTTGACTAGTTGCTTTCTTTGGATGAAATCTACTTGTTGTTTGTATGAAATCATTGACTTGGTCCTGCATTCGTTTTCTATGTGTCTAAAATTTGTACATGTATAACACCTTACATGACCAAATAATGGGGAAAGAGAATCATAATATTTCTCCTTCATATTTCTCTTATTGCAATCAATAGACTTGTGACCAAATGAATTTCATGTAAAATAATACCCCTTAAATAAACCAGAATACTTCGGAACCAATGATATTCCTGTGGAGAGGCTATTTTCTCAAGGTCTGAACAATATGCTTCTACAATTAGCTACAATGTGTCCAAAGTTATGATGGATAGAACATTAAATATCATTGACTAAATGAGATCATGGATTTTTATTTCTATTATTGGGAGAAAATTATTTCCTTTGGAAGTTCACTTTCTTTGGTTGTTGGTTTAGTTGACCAAGATTTTCAGATTTTTCTTTGTTATCCTCAGAATTGCTTACATGATCTTTTGAGCCAGATTCTCCCTTAACATTTTCATCAAATAAAATGTTTGATTTGATGGAGGGGGGACTTTTTCTGTTAATATTGTCCAATATCTTGGTACTATCGTGATTTTCAAATGTTTTTCCTTTTCTTCTATCTTACCTTTTAGAATTATTACCTCAGCCTCAAAACTTTGGCATTGATCAAGTTCCCTTTCCTAATACTGCTTCCTCATTCCTTCTTCAAATTTTCTTCCTTCTTACAGTTTTTTTCTTAGCTTGATGATTTATTCTTTAAGCCAATTCTCTTGTTCTTCAAATACATAAAGTAGTTCCTCATTTTTTTGTTTAAGTTTTCAAGATCTGATCTTAGAGACATGATCTCAGTTTCAATTCCTTCACAATATTGTTTCCTTTCATTAATTTTTCATGTTGCTACTATAGTATTTAATGATTCATCATGGTCCCTATTTTCATGTTCCTACAACTTAGTCTAAAGACTGTTAATCATTTTCAAAGCGGAAACATGTTTTCTTCTATGTTTAAATACTTCCTCCAGCCTATTTTCTTCTGAATCAGTAAATCCATCTGACATAATAAAGGTTGTTTCATGGTCACTCTCGTTATATGATATACTACAATTTACTTCATATTCATTTAATGTTTTAGAAGCAAGATTAATTTTCTATTTACCAGATGAAAAAACTTCCTTTGTTACTATTTTTCCTTCTCCTTCATGGATGGCCTGCAAATTATCCCATAGCTCCTTTGTAGTTTCATAGTTCATATTTTTTCTCTAATACTAAATCAAGTATGTTAAAAAATATTTGATTTAATGCATGACTATTCTTCTAAAATTATTTTCCCGATGGTGGAGTTTAGTATAACCATTACAGACTAAATTTCAAACATTAGATCCTAGGGATATTATCCTATACTTCATTTTTTCTTTCCGATCCTAATAATTAGCATCATAAACTACGAGCATACCATTATCATTCATTCTTTCAGACTTGGCGTGTTCCAATACTAACTGTCCTTGCCCTATGATTGTTGATATTTCCACTGCATATAATACATCATTTTCACATGTTTCCTAACTTGATCTCTTCCTTTGTGTTGCCTTACTCTTGTGCTTCCTTCCCATGGTCCTTGATCTACTCTCAAGTAGTTAAACTTAGTGGAAACCCTTGCTATAATACCAATTGTTAGAAATAATGAGAGGGGGGTGATTCAATATTTCATGCTCAATTAAATTTTACTTAGATTATGCTTTATTTTTCAAATTCATCTATTATGTAATTTCAGTACCATCACAATGTGTTATAAATATGAACATACTCAACAAATCAAGAAAAACATTAAATAAAAGAACATATAAACCATAAAATGGATGCATCAACACATAGGGACACCATATTTTAAAGTGGAAACCAAGTTTGGGATAAAACCATTGTTGTTGTCATCTTTATCTTATTTCTTATTATAAAAAAATCCTTTTACTTATTACACTACCATAAACTCTTACCAGTTGTGGGCTCCTACCTTCTAGAGGCCAAAACCTCCAGAAATTCCCCAACTCCAACGGCAAGGAAGCTACTACTCCCTGATCAAAATTTACTAGAACCTATCGAAACAAAGCTACTACTCCATCACTGAAGGCTCCAACCCTTAGCAGCTTTGTGGACCATGTTTCAAAATATTTCACACTGAATCCACCTTACTCAAACGCAACAAAACTCGTAGGCCACGTTTCATTAAATTTCCAAATTGGACCCACAACGACCATTATGTTCAATATAAATAATTGAATACCAATATATAATAAATCACTAATAAACTAAACAATACTGACCAATACTAGGTCAATCTACTTGCTTATCAACACTGTCAATATTAAGCCAAATATCAACAACATTGACCAAGCCAATATTCTTCTATCATTTTTATCAAGCTATTCAAACCCCTACAAATCATCCATGTTAACCACTATGTTCTGCATACACCACCTATAACAAAGATCTATCTCATAGGTGTCATCTAATATTTACATATCATTCAAATTATTGCTATGATATTCATTCATTCTTCTCAATTACTAATCATTAATCATATGAATTCATCAAGAAGACAAGGAAAAATACATCATGTAAGTTGATCATTGAAGCATATGCATTGTGTTCAAATCCTAACCAAACAAAATGAAGAGAAATCAACACTCTTTCACTGCAAAATGCTTCAATAATCGGGACAATACTTAGCGACAAAATCAAGTAGCATCATTAATAGGAAACCATGAAGAAGAAGAAAAAAAACAACAACATTATTCACATCATATCTATGAGCTTCTATCCTCTTACCTACATGCAAATCTTTTCAATCAAAAGCTCTATCAAAATCACAGATACTTCCATCCTTCTGTTGTAGAACTCATTAGGATTTGAAACATATCAAAATAAAAATTAATATTTGTGTGAAATCTCTGTCACAATTTAATTCACACTCTTCAGTCATAACAATTAAGCAATATTAGTAACTAGCATACTCTGGTTCTGCACATACACTTTTATGAAAAACAAGAATCTTTGCATACAAAAGCACAATGATCTCTTTGTCTAACAATATAACAAGCCTTTGTTACCGTATACAACAAAAATTCTTCATAAAAGTCACTCAAAGTCCCTAAAACTAGTTAGCAGCTACATACTCTAGTGGGAAAACATAATCTTTGTCACACATACACTTTGTTTCTACAAAATCTCCTTGATTTCCATCACATATTCAACATTTTTTCTCTTTTCATTCTCACAATCAGATATGCAACATAAAACATCACAATAAATCATTCAAATTATTCATCAAACCAATAGATCTTCAAGAAATAAGCCAAGCATTGAAGATATCATTCAGATCTATCATTGAGGGATACATTTGAGCTTCCTCCTTCCCCTTGGCGCACACTTGTTAGAAACAAGACATAAGTAACTCAAGAAATTCACAAAAAAAACTAGTCAATCTAATTCTCCTTTCATAACATTTGTCCCTTGCCATACCGAGAGCATATCCCATGGATTTGTCAATAGAAAACTTTGGCATGATCAAATAGAACTTCCGAAACATTACCTTGGGAAAAAAACGAGGGTTGGTGCCCCATGTTTTTCCTTTTCTACGCTTATAGGCAGTAACACACTTATCCCCTTTAGAAGGTGCATTACAAATCATGTATTTAACACACAACCTGTGCTACCCTAGGTGGTAATGCTCCTTCAACAAAGGTAGCCTGCGTTACTCTCTCTCCATGACCTGAAAATTGTTAAAACATAATCAAACTTTGCTCAAAATTATTCCAACTTCTAACATACATTTTCCAACACTTGGGGAACCCATCAAGCTTTGATAAGGTTTCAATAAAACCTTATTACACCTTCTTGAATCAACCACCTATGTCTCCTTAGTTGTCTTCTACTTCAAGCAGCTCCAATCTTTGCAACTAATCCAAACCTTGTGCAATATTTTGCAACCCATATGTAATCATCAAGACACCTCTGTAATCATTAGGACACCTAAAATACCTTTCTAATCATGAGGAAACATCCTCCATACATGACCCAAGTAGGAACATCAATTATGCATGGATACCAACAATTTCATAATGTGACAAAACCATAATGACATAATGTGAAAAAAAACATGACATAATGGACAAGTTGACATCGAAGTTGACATCAAGTACAACACATTAGCCATAATGAAAAAAACTTTAAGATATGATAAGTTGGGTATTGTTATATTACATGAAAATGCAAATATCATGCCCCCTTTAAAGCTTTTCCCCATGAAATTTAAAAAGGTTAACACATGTTACCGAGCATCCTTGAAGGATTAAATAACCAACAATTTTTGACCTAAAATGAATACCAGTCGTTAAACCAATCACTTTGAATTGCTAGGATTTCGTCTAGCCTCACTTACCCTGCCTATGGAATGTTGACTTGGGTATTAAAATTTTTATATAAGTTTAAATAATATATTAAAGTTATTTATTTGATTAAATTTAAATGATATATTAAAAGTTTATATTAAACTCATAATTTTGGTTGAATGGACATTTTGCCCTCACAAAAAAAATCGTTTTTAAAGAGGGAAGAGCGTTGAGGACATTTGAGTTGATTAACTCGAATGTACCATGGTTTCAAACATGAAATACATTTGTAATTAATTCTAGCACACTAACAATCTGATTTTTTTGCTTCTCGCGTTAAAGATGAATTAGTTTCTAGCATGTAAGATATAGTTGTCCAGTTTCAACATTTTAAAGAGAAAAGTAAATTTTAAATTTATAACATAAGATATATATATATATATATATATATATATATATATATATATATATTTTATTTTTTTTTTGTTTTGTTTTGTATAACTGAAGAAATTTTACGCGACTTGAAAATGAAAAACAAATTCATAAAGATATGTGAAAAATATGTTCTCATGAGAGATGATATATATATATATATATATATTTTGTATCTGGAGAAATTTTACGCGACTTGAAAATCAAAAACAAATTCATAAAGATATGTGAAAAATATGTTCTCATGAGAGATTTGCAAGGGACGAGCTTCTATTTATTTATAGTTTTAATTATTATTATAGGTTCTCTATTTAAACTATATTTTGTTTTTTACTAATGGAGGAAGAACATGTGGAAGATTGGGGGGGGAAACAAATTAAAAGGATTATGCATAAATTTAACACGAAGGAAGAAACTGTTACAGAACTACGTTTAGAAATATTTTTATTTTTATTTTGATTAGGTGAGAAATTATGTTTTATTTATTGGATATTTTTGTATATAAATCCTCATTTTTCATCTGAGAATGGAGGATATGAGATGAAAGAATGGAGGATATGAGATGAAAGGAATTATGCTTTGGATATGTCTAACTATACGTGTTGTACACGCAGGACTGGGGAGAGATTTATGATTTAAATATATGCATTTTTAAATAAATAATCTTGTTCTTTTTTTTATTTAATTTTGTTCTCATATTTTGATCTAACTTTGTGATTTATAAATTTGATATGATTAATTTCTAACTTATTTAGTCCTTACATGATTTTTTTTCTGTTCTTATAAATATACATACTATTTAAAGTGCTCAAATTGAGAGATATTTTTAATTAATTGCCAATTAAATATATTAGTGCATGATATTGATTTATAAAGAAAATCAAATAAATTATAATATACTTTTATTTTTCTTATTTTATTGTGTTTATTTAATTAGTTTATATATATCTATCTTGATAATTACTAATAGGTTGATAATTGACAAAATCTTTATTAATCTTTAGCAATCTTTATTGAACTCATTTATTTGTCAATATATATTGTTGGTGGAATAGAGAGGCCTAGTATTTATGCTAAAGCGAGAGGATGCTTAGAAGCTCATCGAATGTCTTCTAAATTTGTTCATTGCGCTGGAACAATTTGCGAACCAACAAGATATTAATTATGTAATGGAAATCTAGGTTTTCAATGTTGTAAATGTAGATTGTCTATCCTTAAGCTGCGATTGTTGCCAAATATAGGAAAAAATAAAAAATGTCTCCACCTAGATCTACTCACACCTGAATCACAACATCTTTAAGCACATCTGCAGCACCAGAAAAAATCAGACCATTAGGCACACACCCTATAGTTGTTGACATCCATGCCCATCACATAAATGACTCAAATGTTGACAGTAATGCAAACGCCATGTTACAAACACAAGGAACCTTTGATTAGATGTGATCACTATTACCAACATCGTTGGAGGAGGCATGAATAATTGTTAGAGTGTCCTTAGAAGATCTTAGTTTCTCAACTTCGATCACACCTCCAATATTTTTCACCAACCAAGAATAAAGTGTAACCAATTTTTTTTTTCTTATCCAATCCTTCCAATTTAGTCCAAATTTATTTTCAGTTAGCTTCATGGAACAATATATCACGGTCCACAAAATTTTCATGTTGTAATATAGTTCAATGGTTATATGAAATTTCATGTGATGAGTGCAACCTAGACCTAGGTTAGGGACAAATTATTAGACCAACACATCTAGACTCACCTTTTCCATGTATGCTTATTTATCTTTGACATGTATTTGAATGGATTGAAATTGATTCTAAATGTCGAAAGGTGTGGTCTAGTGATAGGTTGAGGTTGCGATAGCTACATCAATCTCTACTCTAGCAACCCAAACCTCTACTCTGGTGTGATAGGGAGGAGCCTTGCCTTTTGGGGAACTAGATGGAGCCATGGGTAGAGTGAGGATGACCAAAACTGTAAAAGACATATAAAAAAAATGAATGAGTAGAGCTATGAAAACAAAATTGATGAAATTATCAAAATACTAACTTTCCATAAGTAGGGTGATAAATAAAAGAGGAAAATTACTCCATGTAAAAGGATATAAGTGAAAGAAAAACATTTTCGCTATAAAGGAGATAAGCATAGTTGGTGCATTATTTCCATTGTCCTCCTTTGAATCATTCCATGTGAGTCAACACCACACTTGGATAATTGAAATCACACCATGCTTAAAGGAAAAACACACTCATCCAATTCTAAGATCAACCTCACTCACTGATGGGAATGGGAGAACTCTGGAGCCTGAAACCCTAGTTGTCACGATGGGTTGAGCTTGACACATAGGTGCCAAGGGGTTTTTGCGACCTGCAGGAATCTCTCAACAAGGGGGTCCCTAGGACGGAGGCAGATGGCATCTTGGGACAGAGATAGGTGGCGAGAATGCAAGGCCTAGGGCTGTGTGCTGAAGCTTAAACTGGTGGAGGGAAAAAATGGTTTAGGGTAAAGTTTATTCATGTCATTACTACCCAATTTTCCTTTTCCTTTTTTATTTAAGCGTTCTTTGTCGAGTGGCATTAGCTGGAGGTAGCAAGTCGGGACCGGTGGGGAGAAAGGAGCACCAGATCTGTCACTGTTTTGCAAGTTTCTAGGTTAACCTAGCATGGTCAACGGATCAGAGAGAGTAGAGGTGGATCTTGAGCCGGATGACATGCTCACGATGTGGGGAATGGATATTACGGAGCATAATATGAAGGCCTTCATTGGGTCTATGGCTAGGAAAGGTGGAAATCCTGGATTTTTGGGCTTGGGGAACAGTCCAGAAGGCGTTCCAAGGCAGCCGAAGAGACCTGTAATGGCCATGGACTGCAGTCTTAATCGTATGCCAGTGGTAACGCTGCTCAGTGTCAAGTTTTCTGGTTTTGGCAGCACATATCTGAGCTTTCAGTGGACAAAGGGGAGGAGTAATGAGGTGGTAGAGCCTTTATGCATAGAGGGGGTCTCGAAGATATTATGGCCAGCTATGGGCTGCTAGAAATGAGGGGTTGAGACAGGAGCTAAAGAGAGAAGGACATAGCTTTTTTGCTCGGAGGAGGAGAGGCGTCAGACTTGATTAGGGTTTCGGGGTCTTTGGGTGGAGAGTCTGAGAGACATTAATGGTCTTCTGGAGAAGAGGGCCTGGGGAGAATAACATAGGAAATTGTCGCAGCCATAAGGAAGCAGCTAGATGTACAGAGAAGGGGAAATAGCCCTCTTTCAGGTGGGATCATTCATGGAATCACCCCCTCACGAGGAGGGATAGCTATTAAATAGGGGTCGGGTGGTGTTTTTTCGAAAGGTCGAGCCAAGGAAGCAGCACAAAACGTTGGTTTGAAGGGTAAGAAAAAGGAGAAATGAATTGTGTCTATGGTTGAAGGTAGAAAATCTGCCTTGGCACATGAGAACCCAGTGAGTCTATCGAACAGTGAGCAAGATACCCTAGAACTGTTGAGGAATAAATCTTGGGTTGTTATAAGGAAATACGAAGTCCCAAACCTAGCGTTGGGCATCGATTTGTCCATTGATGAGGCCATGGACATGACTGAATTAAATTTGGTTGGAAAAGGCGAAGAAATTATCAGCTCCATACTTGAAGGAATGGGCAGATAAATCATGGCAGGAGGGCCTGATCCGAAGTTCGATGCGTGCATTCTGGCTAATGGCTAGTTTATGTTGAGATTTAGAAATAAGGAGATGGTTTCATGGGTGTTGGAAAGGAATTGGGGATTTGGTCATGCTCGAATCCTATTTAAAAGATGGCATCCCCTATTTGATGCGAAAAGGGAGAGGCTAGCATACCTCCCAATCTGGGTCAAGTTATCAGGGCTTTCTCAGCCGCTTTGGACTGCTAATGTTTTCAAGGAAATTGGGAATGTATTAGGATGGTTTTTGGAGGCTAATATGTCCTATATACAAACTGGTGAGCAAGGGACTACTCGGATTCTGGTCAGACTAAACCCCAGAGAAGGATTGGCAGAGACAATTCAGCTGCATTATAGGAATTGGTCCTTCATCCAAACTCTGGATTATGAGCAGGTACCGTTCAGGTGTCACAGATTTTACCAGTATGGGCATATCGCTAAAGAGTGCCCTTTGGGCATCTGAGGAAAGAAAAAATATTAAAAAGGGAAAGGATTGCATAAGCTTGGAGGAAATACAGTGGATGGGAAACCTGACTCGCGTACTAAAAAAAAATAGGGTTTTAAACCTACTCAACAAGAGATGGAAGGGCAAGGTGAATATATTATGATGGGGGAAGCAGAAGCCGCTGGACAGGGTGATGTGGACAACGCCTCGGTCGAGGAGCCCTCGGCTGCAGTAGTAGCTACAGATGTACCTCTGTCGGTGGGTAATGCTCCTTTCACCCCCTCATCTCTTTCCTTTTCATTTTCACAAATGACTTCTGCATGTTCACGGCCGGGTCCCTCCAGGCCTGATTCATTTCATATGTCAAATGTTTTGTCTATACATGTTGAATCTGGACATCATTATCACTACTATTCAGGCCCTTTCATCCGTTCTATGTCGTATCTCTCCCCCTGGGTCTGTTGAGCTCCCTTCCTCAGAAGGAGAATGTCTGCCTTATAACCTTAGGCCTAGGGAGAAAAAAGATAATATACTGGAAATTATGGGAGGTCTGGGGAACCTTAATGTCTCTTATTTTGTGCCCAAACTCAAGGGGAGGAAATCTAACCTTTCTAAAGGCCAGCTGAAAGCCAAACTTGAAATTGTTGATGGGAAGCAAATATCCATTATAGGGGCTCTTAGTGTAGTGAATGCCCCAGACTAGGTGATCAAATGATTTTGTTACCCTTTAACTGCAGGGGTTTAGCTAGTAAGCCCAAAAAACTAGCTGTTTGTGCCCTGTTCTCTGGTTATGGGCCGGACATTATTCTCCCACAAGAAACCTTGGGATCTAGGGAAGAAGTATCTACTGTGCTTCAGAGTCTTTGCCTAGGGTGGTCTTTTATGGGGTTGGATGCATGTAAAAGGTCTACGAGGTTGGCGGTGGGCTTTAATTCCAATAAAATGAAATTGTTAAATTCATGGGGCAAGGATCATGTTCTGGTCATGGAGGTCTATTCCCTTGAGTTGCGCTCTTCTTTTCAGATCATGAATATATATGGCACATGTTAGGAGCGGGAGAGCTTCTAGAATAATCTCTAGTTAAGGAAAATTATGAATAGTCCCAACCTCATTATAGGAGGGGACTTGAATTTTTCCCTTGGACACGCCGAATCATGGGATCTGTCTGCTCAGGCAGATCCCCTATCATATTTTTTATCTCTGCTAAAATAATGGAGGGGCACTTTATTGATATTAATCTTGTCAAAATTCGACCTGCATGGAGGAATAGGAGAATAAGAGAGGCTAGGGTGACCAAGAGATTAGATAGATTCTTTATCAAGGATAACTTGGTGGATCGCCTGCATGCCCTTAGGCAATGGGTGGGGGAGGGAGGGGATTATGATCATGATCCTATTCTCCTTGAAATTAAAGTCAGTATTGAAAAACATGGATCGTCATTCAAATTCAATCCAGGCTCGCGAAAAGAGGAATCCTTTAATGCTCTATTCAAGGAGACCTGGAGGGCTTTGGGGGCCGGAACGCCATCTAACAAAGTGGCTCACTTCTAGGAAAACCTCAAAAATATGAAGAAAGAAACCATCAAATGGGCCAAACAAAGGAGATAATCTCAGGAGGAGAGGCTGAAATTGCTGGGAGCAGAATTGTAACGGTTGGAAAGCCCTGAATCTGATGGCTATGAATCATGACATAAGAGGGATCAAATTCAATCCTTGGAAGGGGATAGAAGGAATATCTTATTGGAAAGGGAGGACAAATGGAGGTTAAAAAGTCGTGATTTATGGCTACCAACAGGGGACAAAAACACGAAATTCTTTCACAACTACGCAAAAGGAAGGAGAAATGCTAACAACATCTGGGGGATGAGGAAGGAGGACAACGAGGTGGAAAATTCGTTCCAGAGCTTGTTGGCATGGGTAAGGATCATTTTAGCAGAATCTTCAAAGCCCCCTCGGAGGTCACTATTGCTCAAGTGGTGAGGGTGGATTAACATTTCCCAAAATATGTGGAAGAAGAGGAAAATGAAATGCTGAAAAGACTAGTGTAAAAAGATGAGGTGGAGTGAGTCCTTAAGTCAATGCAGAAGAACAAAAGCCCGGGGCCGGATGGGTGTACAGTAGAGTTCTATCAACATTTTTTTGAATAATTGGGGGTGGAGCTCACTGCAGTGGTGGAGGAATCTTGTTCGAAAGGGGAAATCTTCGAATCCCTAAACTCCACCTTTATTACTCTTATTCCAAAATTGGATGAGCCAGCCTCGTTTGATGACTTCCGTCACATATCTCTTTGTAATAATATCTATAAGATCATCTCAAAAGTGATTGCGGTTAGGTTGAAGCAGATCCTCTCTAAGAATGTTTCACAGGAACAATTTGGGTTCTTAGAAGGGAGAAAGATCCATGAAGCCATTGGTGTGGCACAGGAGACTCTCCATAGCATCAAGAGGGATAGAAGGAAGGGCCTGATAATAAAGATTGAATTATCCAAAGCTTACAACAAGATAAGATGGATGCATATCAGATTACTTCTAGCTCATCTGGGGTTTGAAATTTTCTTCATAAATTTGGTGATGAGTTGCATAACCAATATTAGTTTGCAGTCCTTATAAACGAGGTGACCTCTCCTTTCTTCAAAAGCTAGAGAGGCTTGAGACAGGGATGCCCTTTGTCGCTTCTGCTCTTTCTCTTGGTTGTTGAAGGTCTTAGTCAGCTGATAGCAACAGCCAAAAGGAGGGGAGATATCAAAGGAGTATAGGTTGCCATCAATCTTCTGATTACTCACCTCCTATTTGTTGATGACATTCTCCTATTTAGTAATGGCAACAAAAGTGAGATTGGGTTTTTAAAACAATCCATTGAACTCTTCCTATTGGCAACAGGAATGAGCATCAATATTGGAAAATCATTCATCATAGCATAAGGCCTCTCGGGAGAAGATATAAGAAGAATAGTGGTGGAGCTCCCCTTTGAGGTCAAAGTACTGGAAGATAGTTTAAAATTTCTCGGTTTTACTCTCAAACCAAACTCATATAAATCTTTGGACTGGCTTTGGCTAGTATCTAAAATCAAAAAGAGAGTGAACCACGGGAGTTTCAGTTGGATGTCAAGATCTGGGAGATTGGTGCTGATTAAATCGGTTCTCTTGGTGATTCCAATCTACTGGGCTATGATCTCATGGGTTCTAAAAAACATTCTCCTCTAAGTGTAGAAGATCTCTAGAAAATTTATATGGGCAGGGTCGAAGGAGGAGAAGGTGATGCCTTGGGTGGCTTGGGACAGTATCGCCAGGCCAAAATACTAGGGTGGATGGGGGATTAAAGAACTCCCATCATTTGTGGCCTCTCTAGCTACCAAAATGGGGTGGAGGATATTATTTAAGGATTCCTTATGGTCAGAGGTCATGAAGTGGAAATATATCGACCCTATGGAGTTAACAGATTGGCTTAGAGCCCCGAGGAAAAAACCTACAAAAGCTTCGATGGTTTGGAAAATCGATTTTTGGACCATTGAACATTATTGATGAAGACCTAGTTTTGAAGATAGGTAATGGGGAGAAAGTGAGGATTGGGATGGACCCATGGGTAGGGTACAATGAGGTTTTCTCTTCCAGTGGATTTGAGCGCCATCCTGAAGGATAAAGGTATCCAGTTTGTGAATCAAATTTCAAAACAACTTCTTCCTCACACTGGTTACATGTTTGGATGACTGGGGAGGATCTGCAAAATGAGCCTGAATGGCATGAAGCATAGCTTAAGCATACTTGTGAGTTAGAAAGAACACATGTGCACATCAGGGATAGAGAGGATGATTTAAGGTGGGCTCGTATCCCCACTGGCAAGTATACTCCTAATTTTGGATATGCTTTCCTTATGGCTAAATTGGTTGGGAGGCTACAACTTGGTGGGAAAAATAGCTTTGGAAATTGAAATGTCTAGCCAAAAGTCAGATTTTATTCTGGTGTATACTAAACAATAAAGTCCCAACCTAGGATAACATGTTGAAAAGGAATAAGGTAGGTTCGGGGCAGTGCCCACTATGTAAACTAGTTGCGGAAACAGTTCAACACTTATTCATTGGTTTTCCTTTTAGCAGATCAGTTTAGTCTGAGGTAACATGGCTACAGAGAGGAAGATTCAAAGATGGGAAGGGGAATCGGTTGCAGAAGCTTGGAGGGATTTGTGGCAAAAGATTCAAGAGATAAATTAGAGGGGCCTTCCCCTGCTAATCTCATGGGGCATATGGCTTGCCAGGAATAGGGCCATTTTTAAGGATAGGACCATTGATCGACTTCAAATCTTAACATAGTAGCACATAGAAGCCATATTTCACCATTACATATGCATATCACACACACAAGTGCATGCATTCACTTTCAATCCAACCTTTATGCACTAAGCTAGACCCTATATTCGTCACTACATCATTGCATTGTCATTTTGACTAAATAATTCAACAACCACATACGATTAAACAAAGTACTACATACTATATGTTAGAGGTGTATTCTAATAACACTGCATCTCAACCCCCATATGCACCATGCATCCTAGCATCCGGTCTCAATCACCAAATTTGACCAACACATCAATAATATCTTCATCTACCTCATACATAGCTCCAATTACATCACTTCATTGCACTTGATCCATCATCCTCTCTCTATACTCTTGTTGTCTCTCATTATGCATGAGCACACTCCACACACTGTTCAATCAATGACGTAACCATTTTTTAACTCACTCCATAGACATCTCAACATTTTTCTGGAATCACACACAAAGAAAACAACATTACACCAACATAGTAAAATCTCAAATCAAACAAAAATCAAATTTATCTACCACCCAGAGATTGTGAATCAGTTTCTCAAGTGATTAAAATAGACCAGATCCACATGCATTTATTACCTTCTAATCATCTTGGTGACCAAATCAACAAGACAAAATCCAAACAACATTGATTACACACATTGAATACATTTGCACATCTTTGAAGACAAAATAAATTAGTTAATTGTTACCAAATCAAATCAACAAGAACCAAATTTGATCCCATCAAACACCTTGGGAAATTTCCATGGGATAGCCCATGGATTTCTTTTAGCATGCTAAACGAAGTGAATGTAGGTTAACCGTTGGTAATCAAGGCTTTGGGCTTGTTGTCAATAAATTCCACCACCTTTAAAACTAATACACTGACTTTCCCTCATCATTTGACTTATTTTCATATTTCTACAATCAAAATTGTATGTTCAAATCTTCACAACGAAAATATTCATGTTTTCCCAACATTAAAACTATTATAATAATAGTCATTATAACTTATAATCCTTATTATATAAAATAAGAAAATATAAAATTTTAATCATAAATAAATAATCACAAAAACATTATAATCATTAATTATAATTACTATTACAATAATTTAAAAATTAAAAATTAAAAATACAAACTTTAATTATTAAGTTTTTTTGAAAAATAAATAAATATAATAATTAAAATACAAATAAATTTCCAAAAGAAATACTAAATAGTTGTTCAAAGTAATGTGTAACTTGTGAAAAACTAAGAAATTCAAAATTCAAATACCCTTGACTGCAACTCGTTTTATAGAGAGAAAGACAGATCATAAAGCCCCCGAAAATTTACTAATAACTGCATGACATGACATGACATGAGGGTTGTTGAGTTCATATAGAATACCCAAAAAATGAAAAAAATACAAAGTATAGTATAGTTATATTGCATAACAATACAAAGATCATACCCCTTTAAAGGTTTGTCCCGTATGAAATTTTGAAAGGTTAACCCATGTTGTCGGCCCTGCCTGAAGGATTCAATAACCGATGTATTTCGACCCGATATAAATACCATTCGTGTGGCTAAACACTTTCAACCGTCAAGATTTAGTCAGCCTCACTTGCCGTCATTTTTCTCTCTCTTCTGGTGGCCCAATGAAATGATAGCTTGGGTGGGTTTTAAATTTTGTATATAAGCTTATTTATATATATATATATATATATATATATATTATTTAAATTAAACTTAAGTTTATGATAAAATTAAATTTTATTAAAATTAGTTTTATATTATTTATTTAAATAAAATTTAAAAATTTATATTAAACTCAGAATTTGGTTAAATAAATATTTTTCATAGACCAAAAAAATAGTTTTTAAAGAGAGAAGAGCATTGAGGAGATTTGACTTGAAGGTACCATGGTTTTAAATCTGAAATAAATTTTGAATTAATTCCAACAAACTAACAATCTTCTTTTCTTCATTTCACTTTACCTATGAATCAGTTCTCACATGCAAGATTTAATTATACAATTATTTTGTTGTAGATTTGTTAAAAAGACCAGAATTCAACATTTTACAGAGACAAGTTAATTTCGGATTTATTGCAAGTGGAAAATGAATACATTTTATAATGTAAGGTTTTTTTGGTATAGCTGGAAATATTTTACCTGTTACAAAAGGTAAAAATGAAAAAAAAATATCATAAATGTATATGACAATTATGTGATGCACAAAAAGATTTACAAGAGGCGAGTTTCTATTTATTTACAGTTTCAGTGATTATATTTAAATTTTTTATTTTTATTTTTAATAATGTAAGAAGAAGATTTTAAAAGGTTGTTAAGTGAAAGAATTGTGAAAATCCAGTTAAATGAAATGATTATGCATAAATCTAATACTAAAAAAGAAACTATTACAAAGCTATCTTCACAAATCAATTTTATTTTATTTCTAATTATGGGAGAAATTATGCTTTATTGGATATTTTTGTATATAAAACTTCATTGCTCATTTGAGAAGGGAGGTTGTAACCACCATTTTAAGTGGAAACAAATGGTTGGATGCTATTATTATTAACTAAGGATTAGTTTGTATTGTTGTGTTATTTTTCTTTTAAATAAGAATATGTGAACAAAAATGAAATGTTTATTTTAATAAAGATTTACTGTGGAAGTGGTTTCATAAGTAAATGATTGGTAAAAAGTAAAATCAAGATCTGATGTTAGTTAGAAAACAGTTTCACAGCTATCCAAAAACTCTGGAATAAATAAAACATTCCAAGGGGAGTTTTGGGTTGGATCTGTGCACAAAAGACACTCTGTGGACTGGAAGCAAGGACTGTTTCTTTTCCAGAACAGATAATACCCTGGGTTGGAGTTCTGGACCGGATTGTCCCGTGAACTCCCCAGTACTACTGTTTTCACTGGAGTCGGAGAGTATTGGACCGGAATGTCCTGAGAATCTCCTCCAGAATTTCTGAACTAACGACGACTCAGACTTGAGCTCGGGGGAGAGCTGCAGGACGTGATCGCCCAGCTCGTGGAAGGGAGGCACATACTACTTCACTCGAATCTCGGGGCAGATGAGTAGATTTTTTTTAGTAGTTGTATTAATAAAAAGATAATTACTGGTTTTTCTGGTTATTAAGACCTACTAGAGGGTTATAAATTTGTCCTGTGCGGAACAGGAGACAAACTGTAGAATAATGACAGAACTGTTTCTTTTATTCCAGTGACTATATATATATATATTTAGAACAGAAGACTAACTGTAGAATATTGACAAAACTGTTTCTTTTATTCCAGTGACTAAATATATATATTTAGAATAGAAGAAAAACCGTAAGTGTGACAGAACTGTTCTTTTATTTCAGGAACAGTATGTAAATTAGAACAGGAGACAACCATAGAAATGTTTAATAAAACTGTTCTTTATTTCAGTCACAGCATATAGTTCAGGATTGTAAGTTCAAATGAATGAGTTCTTATTGTAGATGAACGAAGCAACAGATATAAACAATAAAACCTGTACAGTCTAGAACCAAGAATAAAGCAGTAAGAAGAGGCAAATTTTCTTTCCTCCTTCCTAAAGAAAAATATCCTTACCTAACCATCATGGGCGAGGGAGACCGTTAACCCATAGCGCCTGCAAATCAGGCCTCTGGGTTGGTCGTCTCTCTCCTTAGGAGAACTCGGACGATTAAGTGGTCCGGACACTACTAATACAGTTTAATGAAATCAAGAAAAGAACAGTATAGAGAGGTTCGCCTGAGTTAACATTTTATTCTCGGAACAATAAATAAAGCATTGCACAGTGTGACAGAGCGCAGAACCCAACCAGAATAACATGAACCGGCATGTGGCTGAAACAAATAATCACAAATACAACATGTATGAATGCCTGAAGACACCAATAATCACCAGTGAACGCCTCACGAAATTCAACGGAAAATATAGATTGGAAAACTGAAGATATGCACGGAATCGAAAATTAACTACACAGTAAACATAATTTCCTGTTATCCATTGAACCCATAATGAACAACACATCACCAAAAATCCCGTCAAGCCATGACAAGGGTTACATATCAGTTTCACGCCTGAGTGAGACTGCCAGTACCCATAAACCCGTCACAGGGCAGGGAGCATAAAGAAGCGTAAGTAGCATAAAGTGCCGGAGGGGCAACAGTCCTTAGCAAAACTTTAGATAAACAAAGAGCCGCAAAAACCCTGGTAGGGTATAGCAAAAATTTATATACATTCATATTCATAAGAAATGTCTGAATTTAACAAAGGCAGGACAGCATAGGCGCTTGCCAAAATCTCAACACCTTCGGCCATGAACATTGGAAATGGGTTCGGGTACATAATTTCCATAGCAAGGGTTTAAATACCTGTGCACAGAACGATGAAATTAGCCGGTTGAAGCCGATGCTTAGCAATTTAGGTAGCAGCCGAACGGAGGGAGATGTACCTGGTAATTAAACCAACTCTGCACCTGTTAACAAACCCCCAAATCATCAGTGAACGGAGGCTAAGGTGAAAACGATGAAGGTTAATTTGAAACAAATACTTAAAAAAAAACCTTACCTGTGCAAACGCAGATGGAGCGTTTGGAACGAAGATGGACTGTTGGGTAATTGGTCAGCCGAGACGGAAGAACAGTAAACATATATCCGCAGTCAGTGTGCGTTCCATGGACGCTTAGGCTAGAGGAAGAAGCAAAACTCATATGACACAAGTTGGAAACCAGGAACAAGATTTTCGAAGCTGCTGAAGGTTACCTGGTGAGTTAAGCCGATTGTTTTTCGTTCAGGAAACCCCATCGACCAACTGAGCAGGGAGGAGACGGAACAGGAACCCTAGGGCCGCAGACCCTGCCTCCAGATGCTCCGGCGAGGCGCGGCAATGACTGAAGAGTCAGTTACGGGCGGGGTAGGCATTACCCAACCCTAACAAATCTGCACCGTCGGTTCCAGTTTGCCATCGACGGCCAGATACTCGCCAGGGTCGGATCGATAGTACAAATGGATAATCTCGAGGCGATAAAACAGTACCGGATCCCAAGTTCGATAAACAATGATATATATATCCATAATTCAGGAATTAAAGTTGCATTACGACTGAAGCCTCCAGATCTATAATATGAAACTCAAATGCCACGTCAAAGATATGTGGCAAATAAATGTACAGCAACGCATATCAAACAAACTTGTAATCACCGTAATCACAATACATCGTAACAAATACATTGTTAAATGTCAACTGTTCATAATTGCCAAGGACCGCTATTACAACTAATCCCCGAAGTTATCCGTTAAATAATTTTTTATTATTATTAGTTATTACTGTAGTAATTTCGTTCTAATTGATATGTGTGACAAGTGGTATCAAAGCCTGTTACAAGGCTGGGACCCTATTGGGCCAAATAACGTTCAAACTGTGTGTTATTTATGCACAGTCCAACGATTAAATGGAAAGACAAGTGAGACGGACCCCTTCGCAACAGTCACAGCGAAATGCTGGAGACATGCAGCCTCTGCCAGGGGGCAACCCTGAGATGTGGGTTCAGTTGGGGATTGAACAGCACCAGCGGTCAAACCGGCTGATGGAAGAGCAGCAACAGCAGACCCGCATCTTATTGCATACAGTACAACAGTTGCAGGAGGAAATGGAGAGGGTACGATAGGAAAGCGCCAGAATGATGCAGGAGCAGGAAAGAATCTTAAAAAGCCTGTCTGATAAACAAAATCACAGGAATGAAAATCCCAGTGCTGACAGAGAACACCAAGAGGGGAATGAACAGCAAACTGAAGAGCAAGATGTGAGTCAAAAAGAAAAAAGTCCGTCCCAGCGCAATACCTTGAACAGAAACCTTAATGAAGCAGAATCTGAAAATGGAACAGAACGGAAAGCAGGAAAAAGACAGAAGGTGGAATTACATGGAGAATTTAGAAAGATTAAACCACCCACCTTCGATGGAGAAAAAGAAGAGGTAGCTGAGGCCTGGTTGATAAATATGAACAAGTACTTCCAAGTGTATGATTATGACAGTGGTCTCAAGGCACGATTGGCAATTTATCAGCTAAAGGACAAAGCCACCCTATGGTGGGAAGAAGTGAAGAACGTGAAGGGAATAGAAGATCAAGACGTAACATGGGATAAGTTCCAACAGTATTTTAAGGACAAATATTTGACGGAGCGTTTCTACGATGAAAAAGCTCGGGAATTTCATGACTTAAGGCTAGGCCAGATGACTATAGACGAGTTCATCACCAAGTTTACATCGTTACTGCGTTATGTACCGTATCTAAGAGATGAAAAGGCCAAGGTTCAGAGATTTCTGAGTAGTTTACCCACCCATATGAAGGAGCGTATTGAATTTGTCAATCCTAGAACGATGGATGAAGCTATCAGAAAGGCAAGGCTGTGCTACCAGCAAGCAAAAAATAAGGTAGATCAAGGAAAAGGATGGCCAGCAAAGAAGGAAAATAGGAACAGTGCTGGTTTCAAAAAGGGAAAAACCAGTAACTTCAGGAATTCAGCCAAGAATTCAGTTAATAAGCAATTTGGCAGAAACCATCAAAGGATTAGATGGCCAGGTGAAGATAAAACTGTGGAAGCTTCAAATAGACCTGAGCAAACTCCAAACCAGAGGCCACCTCTGCAATGTTGGGGCTGTGGGGCAGCGCACTACTATCGAGATTGCCCACAGCGGGGAAAAACTGAAACAACGAATAATTTGCAGGAAGCCTCTACGGTGGGGGACGTTGCCAGAAGCATACCTAGGATTCACGCTGCATTGGAGGATCGGCAGGCTGATTTCCAACCCACCATGATAGAACTGGAAGGTAAATTGTTCTCTCAAACTATTTCTATTTTGGTAGACCCAGGCGCAAGTCTGAGTTATATAAGTCCTAAACTTGTAGAAATCTGTAAACTGCCAAGTCAAAAGTTTAAGAAAAGCTGGTTGGTTCAGTTAGCTACAGGAGCTAAAAGAAGAGTTAGTGCCAAAATAACAGATTGTGCTCTGCAAGTCGGCGGACAGCAGTTAACAGTGGATTTAAATATTCTGCCCTTGGGCTCTTATGATGTCTTGTTGGGTATGGATTGGCTGGAGAAACATTGGACTCTTATAGATTGCAAAGAAAAGATAGTTTACTACAGAGATCAGAATGGTAATCGCCAAGAGATTCAGGGCTTAAAGAAGCCTGTACATCTGCGTCCAGTTACCGCTTCTCAGTTGGCAAGATGTATGAGGAAGGGATGCCAAATGTACGCCATACAGGTTGGGCTGTCTGAACCCAAGAACAAGGCTGTTATGTTAGAAAATATACCTGTGATACAGGAATTTAAAGATGTATTTCCTGAAGAAATACCGGGATTTCCACCTAGAAGAGAGGTTGATTTTACAATAGAACTGCTGCCGGGAGCTTCACCAATTTCGCGAACTCCCTACCGTATGAGTGTGCCAGAATTGACTGAGCTGAAAATGCAGCTTCAAGAATTGCTGGATAAAGGGTACATTAGACCCAGCGTGTCACCTTGGGGAGCACCTGTGTTGTTTGTCAGGAAAAAGGATGGAACCATGCGCATGTGCATGGATTACCGACAGTTAAACAAGTTGACTGTTAAGAACAGATACCCCCTACCTCGTATTGACGACCTGTTTGACCAGGTAAGGGGAGCTACTATGTTTTCAAAAATTGATTTCCGGTCCGGTTACCACCAGATCCGAATAAAGGATGAAGATATACACAAAACTGCTTTTCGCACCAGGTACGGCCACTACGAATTCGTGGTATTACCTTTTGGGTTAACTAATGCACCAGCCACTTTTATGAGACTGATGCATAGTATTTTCCACCCTTACTTGGAAAATTTCGTGTTAATCTTCATTGATGACATCCTGATTTATTCCAAGAGTGCGGATGAACATGAAAAACACCTGCGGATGGTGCTAGAGATACTAAGGAAACATCAGTTGTATGCAAAGTTCAGTAAATGTGATTTCTTCAAGGAAGAGATACAGTACCTGGGACATGTAATATCTAAAGAGGGTATAGCAGTGGACCCGGAGAAAATTAAAACTATCATGGAGTGGAAGGTGCCACAGAATGTGGCGGATATAAGATCTTTTATGGGTCTGGCCGGTTACTATCGGCGATTTATAAAAGGTTTTTCAAAAATAGCCTTTCCCATTACTTCCCTACAAAGGAAAGGAAAGATTTTTAGATGGACCAAGGAATGTCAGGATAGTTTTGAGAAATTGAAGCAGTTACTGACAACAGCACCTGTATTAAGTGTGGCAGACCCGGATAAAGAATTTGAAGTTTGTACAGATGCCTGCAAGGAGGGTGTGGGAGTTGTATTATCACAAGAGGGAAAAGTGATAGCTTATGAATCTCGCAAGCTAAAATATCATGAGCAGCGATATTCAGCTTACGATTTGGAGCTGACCGCAGTTGTGCACGCTCTCCGAGTATGGAGACATTATCTACTCGGAAAAAGGTTTGTATTAAAGACTGATCATAGTAGTTTAACCAACTACTTTAAACAGGCTGATTTAAACTCCCGACAAGCAAGATGGAATACTTTCCTGAGCGAGTTTGATATAGATTTGCAGCATGTGAAAGGTAAATAGAACAAGGTAGCAGATGCTTTGAGCAGAAAACTGCACGGCATTTATGAGTTATATGTTAACCAAGTGGAGACCAGATTTCTGGATCAAATCAGAAGGGAAGCAGACAAGGACCCTGAATATAAATATTTATGGCAGCAAACACAAACACCAGAAGGTCAAGGTAGACGGGAAGGTTATGAGATTAACCAAGATGGAATGCTGGTTTTCAAGAAAAGGATAGTTATTCCAAACTGTATGGAACTAAAAACCATATTACTAGATGAATATCATAAGAGCAATTATGCTGGACACCCAGGATATCAAAAGATGCTGACTGCTATTTGAAAGGATTACTGTTGGTCCGGTATGAGAAAGGATATAGCGAATTATCTGAATAAGTGTTTAGAGTGCCAGCAAGTGAAGGTGGAGCATAGGCATCCTGCTGGATTAATGCAGCCCATACCTATCCCTGAATGGAAATGGGAGGTAATCTCATTAGATTTCATTACTGGACTACCGAAAACAAAACGAGGGAATGAATCTATAATGGTAGTAGTGGACCGGCTAAGTAAATCAGCACATTTTATACCTGTCCAATCCACTTATAAGACAGTACAGATAGCAGACTTATTTATGCGTGAAATCTTTCGGCTGCATGGCATTCCTAAGACCGTTATCTCGGACAGAGATGTGAAGTTCACATTCGCTTTTTGGAAGGCCCTGTTTATAGGTTTAGGGACGCAAGTACATTTTAGTACTGCATACCATCCGCAAACAGATGGTCAAACCGAGCGAGTGAACCAGATACTGGAAGACATGTTAAGGATGTACGTTATGCAGCAACCCGTTAAATGGGAAGAGTATTTACACTTGATAGAATTTGCGTACAACAATGGTTATCAAGAATCCTTAAGGATGAGTCCGTTTGAGGCGTTATACGGACGGCAGTGCAGAACCCCCATTAATTGGAGCAGCCCAGACACTAAACTTATGTTGGGACCAGATATGCTAGCCGAAATGGAAGCGGAGGTAAAGAAGATCCGACAGAATTTGAAGGCAGCGCAAGACAGGCAGAAGGTGTATGCGGACAGGAAGAGATCATACCGTGAGTATGAAGTTGGAGATCACGTATATGTCCGGATTAAAACGAAGAAAAGCACATTAAGATGGGCATCTTGTGCAAAGCTAGCACCTAGATTCTGTGGTCCTTTCCAAATATTGGAAAGAGTGGGACCAGTGGCGTATCGCTTAGCGCTTCCTAGCCACATCCGGGTGCATAATGTCTTTCATGTATCGTTATTGAAACGATACGTTCATGATCCTAGACACATAATCCATTGGCAAAACATTCAGGTAGTGAATGCATGATGGTTAAAATGATAATATGATGTTAGAGACTTACAAAACTAACATAAGTTCTTTGTGTGTAGGTAGAACCGGACGGAGAGTTTCTGGTCGAGCCTCACAGTATAATAGACCGGAGGGAAATCATGCTCCGGAGACGAGCCATCGCCCAGGTTAAAGTGCAGTGGAAGCACTTTGGACCCGAGGAGGCCACTTGGGAAGACGACAGTTTCGTCCATGAAGCTTATCCAGAGCTTTTTTCTGCAAGAGAATAGAAACACCGAGGACGGTGTTCTCCTTAGGGGGGGACAACTGTAACCACCAATTTAAGTGGAAACAAATAACTAAGGAT
This sequence comes from Pinus albicaulis, assembly GCA_034641835.2. Lineage (NCBI taxonomy): Eukaryota > Viridiplantae > Streptophyta > Pinopsida > Pinales > Pinaceae > Pinus > Pinus albicaulis. The sequence continues at coordinate 290,208,950 of CM076577.1, read as the reverse complement.
TAGTTTGTATTGTTGTGTTATTTTTCTTTTAAATAAGAATATGTGAACAAAAATGAAATGTTTATTTTAATAAAGATTTACTGTGGAAGTGGTTTCATAAGTAAATGATTGGTAAAAAGTAAAATCAAGATCTGATGTTAGTTAGAAAACAGTTTCACAGCTATCCAAAAACTCTGGAATAAATAAAACATTCCAAGGGGAGTTTTGGGTTGGATCTGTGCACAAAAGACACTCTGTGGACTGGAAGCAAGGACTGTTTCTTTTCCAGAACAGATAATACCCTGGGTTGGAGTTCTGGACCGGATTGTCCCGTGAACTCCCCAGTACTACTGTTTTCACTGGAGTCGGAGAGTATTGGACCGGAATGTCCTGAGAATCTCCTCCAGAATTTCTGAACTAACGACGACTCAGACTTGAGCTCGGGGGAGAGCTGCAGGACGTGATCGCCCAGCTCGTGGAAGGGAGGCACATACTACTTCACTCGAATCTCGGGGCAGATGAGTAGATTTTTTTTAGTAGTTGTATTAATAAAAAGATAATTACTGGTTTTTCTGGTTATTAAGACCTACTAGAGGGTTATAAATTTGTCCTGTGCGGAACAGGAGACAAACTGTAGAATAATGACAGAACTGTTTCTTTTATTCCAGTGACTATATATATATATATTTAGAACAGAAGACTAACTGTAGAATATTGACAAAACTGTTTCTTTTATTCCAGTGACTAAATATATATATTTAGAATAGAAGAAAAACCGTAAGTGTGACAGAACTGTTCTTTTATTTCAGGAACAGTATGTAAATTAGAACAGGAGACAACCATAGAAATGTTTAATAAAACTGTTCTTTATTTCAGTCACAGCATATAGTTCAGGATTATAAGTTCAAATGAATGAGTTCTTATTGTAGATGAACGAAGCAGCAGATATAAACAATAAAACCTGTACAGTCTAGAACCAGGAATAAAGCAGTAAGAAGAGGCAAATTTTCTTTCCTCCTTCCTAAAGAAAAATATCCTTACCTAACCATCATGGGCGAGGGAGACCGTTAACCCATAGCGCCTGCAAATCAGGCCTCTGGGTTGGTCGTCTCTCTCCTTAGGAGAACTCGGACGATTAAGTGGTCCGGACACTACTAATACAGTTTAATGAAATCAAGAAAAGAACAGTATAGAGAGGTTCGCCTGAGTTAACATTTTATTCTCGGAACAATAAATAAAGCATTGCACAGTGTGACAGAGCGCAGAACCCAACCAGAATAACATGAACCGGCATGTGGCTGAAACAAGTAATCACAAATACAACATGTATGAATGCCTAAAGACACCAATAATCACCAGTGAACGCCTCACGAAATTCAACGGAAAATATAGATTGGAAAACTGAAGATATGCACGGAATCGAAAATTAACTACACAGTAAACATAATTTCCTGTTATCCATTGAACCCATAATGAACAACACATCACCAAAAATCCCGTCAAGCCATGACAAGGGTTACATATCAGTTTCACGCCTGAGTGAGACTGCCAGTACCCATAAACCCGTCACAGGGCAGGGAGCATAAAGAAGCGTAAGTAGCATAAAGTGCCGGAGGGGCAACAGTCCTTAGCAAAACTTTAGATAAACAAAGAGCCGCAAAAACCCTGGTAGGGTATAGCAAAAATTTATATACATTCATATTCATAAGAAATGTCTGAATTTAACAAAGGCAGGACAGCATAGGCGCTTGCCAAAATCTCAACACCTTCGGCCATGAACATTGGAAATGGGTTCGGGTACATAATTTCCATAGCAAGGGTTTAAATACCTGTGCACAGAACGATGAAATTAGCCGGTTGAAGCCGATGCTTAGCAATTTAGGTAGCAGCCGAACGGAGGGAGATGTACCTGGTAATTAAACCAACTCTGCACCTGTTAACAAACCCCCAAATCATCAGTGAACGGAGGCTAAGGTGAAAACGATGAAGGTTAATTTGAAACAAATACTTAAAAAAAAACCTTACCTGTGCAAACGCAGATGGAGCGTTTGGAACGAAGATGGACTGTTGGGTAATTGGTCAGCCGAGACGGAAGAACAGTAAACATATATCCGCAGTCAGTGTGCGTTCCATGGACGCTTAGGCTAGAGGAAGAAGCAAAACTCATATGACACAAGTTGGAAACCAGGAACAAGATTTTCGAAGCTGCTGAAGGTTACCTGGTGAGTTAAGCCGATTGTTTTTCGTTCAGGAAACCCCATCGACCAACTGAGCAGGGAGGAGACGGAACAGGAACCCTAGGGCCGCAGACCCTGCCTCCAGATGCTCCGGCGAGGCGCGGCAATGACTGAAGAGTCAGTTACAGGCGGGGTAGGCATTACCCAACCCTAACAAATTTGCACCGTCGGATCCGGGTTGCTATCGACGGCCAGATGCTCGCCAGGGTCGGATCGATAGTACGAATGGATAATCTCGAGGCGATAAAACAGTACCAGATCCCAAGTTCGAAAAAACAATGATACACATATTTCAGGAGTTAAAGTTGCATTGCTACCGAAGCCTCCAGATCTATATTATGAAACTCAAATGCCATGTCAAAGATATGTGGTAAATAAATGTACAACAACGCATATCAATCAAACTTGTATCACCGTAATCACAATACATTGTAACAAATACATTGTTAAATGTCAACTGTTCATAATTGCAAAGTACAGCTATTATATCTAATCCCCGAAGTTAACAGTTAAATAATTTTTTTTTTTATTAATTATTGCTCGAGTAATTTCGTTCTATTAGGTATGTGTGACAGAGGTTCTCAGAGAAAGATTCATGCTTTGGAGAGGTATGACTATATATGTTGTACAAACCATATTTGTGAGAGATTCATGATTTAAATATATGAAATTTTAAATAAATATTTTTTTTGATTTATTTATTTAATTTTGTTCATTATATATTATGATCTAATCTTGTAATTTATAGATTTGACACTATCTATTTGTAACTTACTTAGTCATTACTCGATGTGTTTTCTCTTTTAATACCATCTGAAGCTCAAATTGAGAGATGTATTTGATTTATTTTTAATCAAATATTCTAGTACATGACATTGATTATTTTTTAATTCATAAATAAAATCACATAGATCATATGATACTTTTGTTTTTCTTATTTTATTGTGTTCATTTAATTAATTTATATATCTCTATCCTGATAATTATTAACTGGTTGATAATTGACATGATCCTTATTCATTTCTTGCAATCTTTATTGAGCTCATTTATTTGTGAATATATATTGTTGGTAGAATAAATGTATTAGATATTTCTTGTATGTATTGTTTGTAAGTGATTCAATAAATGATATCCAGTTACCTCATATTGCATTTAATTGAATACCATTACACTCAGGTTATCTAGCCTGTGTTTTTCTTTTAATATAGGTCTGAGTTATTTATTTAATTAGTTAATTTAATTATTCATTCAATCCATGGATCCTATATTCACATATAAGTTTATTTCCCAAAAGCTAAATCTTTAAAATTTTCATTCTCTTTTGTTGATATAGAAATTTTTTATAAATTATTAATTACAGGGAATATGCCCAGTAGAGGGAATGAATCTATCCTAAAGTGGGAAGATCCTTGGATCCTCATCGAATGTCTTCTTAAGTTGTTCCCTATCACAATGATTTTGGAACCAATATTTTGGTGGCATTGTTTGGATCGAACTATAAAGATTTTGTTTTCCTAGTAATTGATAAATTGTTAAGTTGGTGACCTACTGGTTAACAATATCACACTCACACACTCCTTGGAGGTTTCATGAAAATATTTCTTAGGATTTTGTTTCTAAATGATTTGATCCTCTTAATTTTTTAAATATACCAGGTTTTCCAAATGAAATTCCAGATTTTGATGAATGGGATACTTGGCTGCCCCACTTTTGAGAAAGTGCAAATGATTCGATTCAACATTTCATTGAGTTCCATGGTTGCATTCCCAAAAATTAGTTTTACCATGAAGATCTAATCATGAAATTGTTCATGATGTATTTGGAAGGTAACATGTGACAAGGGTATACGGGAAGTTTTGCTAGTAGTATTTCATCTTTAAAATATTTTCATGCATTTTTTTATGAACGTTATAGAATTATGTATTCCTTTGAATTGCTTCTTGAAGATTGTTTCCATTTGAATGATGATTGCAATAAATATTACTTAGGTTTTCAAGAAAGTGAATCATGTGTTAAAGATTAAGTTGTATTATGGTAAGACTAATATGATCATTCTAATGAAATGTGCGTACCCTCTCTTACTGCACAGAGTGAATATTTAACTAGGCTAGACATTTTTTCTAGTTTTTATTTCGAAGAGAACCCTAAGGAATATAATGATTTGATTACAAACCTTGAATTTTTTTCTTTTTTATTTGGTTCCGCTAATCATTATACTAATAAAATCTATGAATAAAGCCATGTTGAGGAAGAAATTATGTCTACAAAAAACATCAACATTATCCATTCATGATTGTGTAGATCAACCATCAACTTTAGAAGACCTTTTTAAAACAAACAAATAGGTATGTGATAGTGTTTTCAGTATTTGTGATATCAATCCACATAGAGTTTTTGTTGATTATTCTAAATCGTGCATATACAATAAGTTTGATGATGAGAAATTAACCTTGTGTCATAATATTGAAATAAGAGATGATTTAGATACAGGTTCTCGTTTACAACCCATATGTAATTATGAATCCTTTAATACTGGTACACATGAAAAAATAATTGGTTTACCGTTCTTCCATAATAATGAACCTGTTTATGGTGATTGTATTGTTTAATGTACAAATTATGCATTTTACCCAAGGGTTATTAATGTGTTGAACTTATGGTTATTATTTTACTTTCAAATTATATTACGACTAACCCTATGACAATAGGGATTTCCCTGAGGGAGAAACATACATAAATTATTTTCAAAAACAAGTTACTAAAATTTCAAGGTCCTATTCATCAAAATTTCATGTAGGGATACATGATTTTGTTGAACACTAGATGATTGCATATTTTGAAAAAAAATCCTCAAGTTATCAACCAAACATATTTCAAGAAGATCTGGTAAATGAATTATTCCCTTGTTTCTTTTGACAATTGAACATATTATTGTTTTTTATAAGTATGAAGCCCAAAAACGGGAACCCTGCATTTGGGAAGATCTTAACCTAGCTACACTGGCTTTATGATTTCTTTGAAAAAAAAATTATTCAAACACATGTCGATATAAATTGTTGTACAGAAATAAAACTTTTTATTACACATATTTTATGGTTGTTAGATTTAGAAGAGATAAACATGAATTTTTTGTGTGTTAAAAAACCTTATGTGATCACTATAAGAATGAAATATGGGTTCATGATTCCTTTGTCCACTCTATATTGATGAGTTTGGGACATGTTTCTAAATATTTTTTTCATATGAGTAGGTTGAAGAGTAATTTTTCTTTCCAAAGGGCTCAAACCTTATCTCTATGATAGTTTGAAAATTCATATTCGGTATTTCTTGACCAAATCCTTATTTTATTGCACTCCTTACAAATAAATATAATGAAGTATTGCATTAACTTGTGAATGTTAAAACTATAAACTCAAGGTTTTGATTTCACAAAATCTAATGATACCAAAAATCTTGTTGTAGTGGGTAGTTACATTCATACTCCATGCATGAGACCTTCTCTAATCATCGTATTATTCGTGACTAAATAAAACTAATCCCTTTTCAGAATAGGGGATGCAGATAAATATATCGAGGCTATGAACGCTCATTGGCAATAGAGTGATATATGTGGTACTAGGTCACGCCAGTGCATAATCATCCCACTAGTTTCTTCAAAATGGGGAATGTTGACATATTCGTCGTGACTATTGATGCTCACTAGTAAGTGAGCAAGGTTAGTGGTATTGGGTCAAATCCTAGTGCATGATAACTCTATGATTAATTAACTGGTGAAATAAAACTGAAGCTTATGCAACTTATGCTTATATATGAATGAAAAAGTAACAAAATTTCTTGTTCAATATATTGGATGACTCCACTATGCCTATGGATTCTCATTGAAAACGAAGTAATGCCTGAGTTTGGAAACTTGTGTAGTGGAAACAAAATGGAAAATAAACCTTGATAACTAGTCTTATGGTTCCATTTGAACTTTATTTTAAGATGAAATCCATCCTTGTAATATTAAACTAGTACCATACTTTTTGCAATATTTCAATAAAAAACTAGAATACTGGAGTTATTTTTATGGTTTTGAAATGCTCCTATGAAGGTTGAGACATATATAAAAATATGGTTTCTATGCCCTCAAATCATTATTGTAATCACCCTAATAGACCGAAATATATGGAAAAATTGTTTTGTATACGAACAATGACCGATCTCATTAATATATACGCTAGGATTTCATGTGATTGATATGTGTTTCAGTATTGTTGTTAATTAGCTACAACTTAAAGATGAAAATATTTTTATTCTCTTTCCTAGGATAGGTTTGGTTTTGCATTTTGATGCATTGAAAGTTTCCTTTCCTCCTATTCACAAATGAAGGTTTTTTTCTTAATAAATGAATAAGACACTAGCTCTACGGTTCTTGATGCCTCGCAGGGAGGCACCATCCCCAGTAGGTGTTGAATGTTGTCACTAAATTTGACTCCATTTAAAACTAAGTTACCTCTGCAGATTTCTCCTTCCATAATTCCATATTAAATATACTAATGTTTCCCTCATCATTTGACTTATTTTCATATTCCTATGATAAAAATTTCATGCTCAAATATTCATAGCAAAAATATTCATGTTTTTCAATAATAGTATTATTATTATAATAGTCATTATAATTTATAATAATTATTATATAAAATAAGAAATTAAGATTTGTAATTATAGATACATAATTATAAAAAGCAATATAACTATAAATTATTATTATTATTACAACAATTTAAATAATTACAAAAAAAAATTAGAAATAAAAAGTTAAATATAATAATTCAAATTGAAATAAAATATAATAAAAAATATATAAAAAAAATATAAAATAGCTAAGTTAAACCCTAACTACCTTATTCTTTACCCCATGCAAATGTGAATGAACATTTCTTTTAGAACTTTAACTTTTGTTAGAAATACTAAGTGGGGGTGTGAATCCGTATTTCATGCCTAATTAAATTTAACATAAATTTTGTTTTCTTCTTCAAATTCATATGTTCCATAATTTCATTACCATCCAAATGCGTTATCGATATGAACATATTCAGCAAATCATGAGCAACATTAAACATAAGAAGATGTAAACTATAAATGCAACACACCAACACATAGGGACACCAGATTTTTAGGTGGAAACCCAATTTGGGAGAAAACCACCATTGTTGTCGGTCTTATTTTATTTCTTATTATAAAGAAAATCCTTTTACATGTTGCACTAGCATAGAATCTTAATAGTACAGAAGCTCCTACCTGCAAGAGGCAACAACCTCCACATATTCCCTAGTTCCGACAATAAGGAAGCTACTACTCTCTTATCAAGTTTACCGAAACCTATGAGAAGGAAGCTCCAATGCTAAACATCTTTGGGGATCATATTTCAAATATTTCACATTGGATCCACCTAACTCAAACACACATCTAAAACTTTAGGCCATGTTTCATAAAATTTCAAACTAGACCCACAACCACCATTATGCTCAATATGAATAACTAAACACAAAGATACCAATAACCAATCTGAAATTAATCATTGATCAACCAACCAATGTTGACCAATACCATGTCAATCTCTTTGCTTATAAATATTGTCAATATCTAGACAAATCTAAAAAACATTAACCAAGCCAATATTTGTTATAGCATCATTTTTCACCCTCATGTGATTCATGATTGTCGATTTGGCCTTGGGCACCCATTCCCACAGACTTGAATAAATTTCATAAAAAACAGTGTTTAAAATCCCATACGTGGGTATGCCCAGACTTTTCCGCGTGTATACGCGAGTTCAAAGATACTTTTCCGCGTATGCCATTAAAATCATTTAAAATATATATAAAAATCCCTATTTTCGAGGCTGGGTTGATGGTTATTCCTTTAATTCAACCACCCCAGCCCGTGGCCAACTGTTTCTAACAGATTGAAACTACTTTGAGGAAGTATAAAAGCCCCTCATGTGCATGGCCTAAGGGAGAGAGAAAATTATAGACATTATACTCTGTTGGAGCCCAATTCAAGTCTGATTTCCCATGCCTTCTGCACTTCCCAGATTTTTACAGGAAACCCTTGTTTCCTGGAGATGTTCATCAGCTCATATGTCATCTCGTGTGCACAAGTCTTGAAAGTATCCTCGTGAGGCAAGGGCGGGACGGATCCGGATGACGGTCTATTCGAAGATCGTGGAAGGATTTAGGTGATCTCTCCACCTTTCTATCATTGTACATGTTGTTCGTAATGAAGAAGAACCATCTTGTTCCCGAATTCACGTGTTAATATCTGCTTGCATATGTGAAAATATTATTAATTAAGTATTTATTATTGTTTATATGATGTTTCACATGGATTACACTAACATTTAGGAAAGATATATGCTGTACAACTAGATTTTCATGCATGTCTCTTCTTGATTTCCAGGTTGAAGAGGAAGAAGGATTGCTAGGGGTTTGGACCCTGCGGGATCTACATCAAACGTAGGATCTACGGGTGAGTTCTACAGTCTATAATATCTAGTTTTTAACGTATAAGTGTGGTTGTGTGAGTCCTTCTTGACTAGCATGCCCTGATCTGTGGAGGTTTTGACCCAACGACCTCTAGGGAGTTATTTCCCGAAACAGAACTGGCGACTCCACTGGGGATCGCATTCTTGTGATTCCCCCGTTGGGTGGTTTCAGCTGTTTTAAAGGTTTCCAATAGTTTTAATCATTATTTCCAGTCCAGTTAGTTTTTTCTCAGTCAGACTAAAGACCTGGTTCTTTAGCCAGGCTTGATCATTTTTTTTTCATTATTTACCTTTCCATACGCTAGTTTTCCTCTACACAGACGCATATACACGCATTTTTGGTGAAAGGAAGTCGTGTATACGCGTTTTTCCTTTACCACAGTCACGTATGCACGCCTGTTGCAAAACTGCTAAGTAGCGTATGCCTGGGCAAATTTTGAAATTTTTGATTTTTTGACTTTTTGGTCTTGTCTGCCTGTGGTGACCTATTCCTGCAGTGTCTTTTTAGTCTCTGGATTGTGTTGAAGGTGGTTATTAGTATTTTTCTCTCTTGTTTGGTTGAAGACTGGCTCAGTTGGAAAATCTTGTTTTTGTAGTGCTTGCATTTCTGGTCTGAGTACCAAGATCTCTTTTTGGGGATTCTTGGTTGTTCTGCTTAATCAGGACAGAGAGCTTCTGCTCATATGCTCTTTCCTAACTTTATGTCTTGCTTTGCACTTTAATTTTTGCCTGCTTTTCGGTTGGTTTTCTTTATCTCATTTGATTAGGTCTTGTTGCAATTTTTGAGGAGTCCTTTTTGGGTCTTTGAAGTTTTGTTTGCTGCAAGATTGTGCTATTCTTCTGGGCTGAGTTACTGAAGTTTCTTTTCTTCCTTTTGCTCGTATAAATCTTGCTACTAAGTGGCACTATAAGATTTGGAGCATTTTTGTTGAAGTTTTGCTTGAAATTCAGAGATTGTTTGGCTTGGGAATTGGATAGTTCTTCTTGGTCTCTTTGAAATCTTCTTTTTATAAAATTCAAAAGCTCAAAAACATTTTTTTTTGCCATTGCCTTTGTTTTGCATTTTTGTTTTGGTTTCTTTCCATATCTTGCAGCTTTGTTGAGATTTCTTACCTTCGGTTTCTGACTTGATTTGGGAAGGGAATTTTCATTGGTTTCTTTCTCTTATTTCGAGCATATTTTGGTGTCTTTATACTGAGAGTTTTTGATTTGGGAACTAGCTTTGTGGAAAACCGGAAAAGTGATAGAACTGGGGGATTCTTGGGAATTTCTCTTTGCTTTGTTAGATTTTGCATCTTAGAATTGGCATGCTCTTAGTAATTTGCATTAGGCGCACTTGAACATTTGTAGTCTTTTTCATAAATTTTGCGAGTGTGAGGTTTGTTATCTGAAAAGAAAAAAATAGTCTCGTAGAACCCATGTAGAAATTTTTTTTCATCGAAAGGCAATTACTGCATCTGCATGTAGTTTGGTTTTCATTAATTTCTTTTCTGCATCATAAAACATCACGAGTTTCATTCCCATATTCCCTTGACTTAATATAACAGCCAACTAAAATAAGCACAATAATTTAAAAACAACTAGCAAGTTTTTATTAAGTGTCATACATCAACTAGCTAGGTTGTAGGGCCTTGGATTAGGTGAGTGGAGAGTTAACTCTCCAAGGCTACTCAAACTAAAACATAGAAGTTTATTAAATGAGCGAAATCCAACACCGTTAGGTGGATCGGGAAAGCTCTCCTCCAAAGAGTCAAGCGCGAGGGGAAGTGAAGGTTGAGAAGAGAGATACCCCCTCTCCGATTTACTGGATCTTTCCTTAAGACCGTTCCGCCCAGCTGCTGACACGGATTGGTGCCCTTAGTTGCCACTCCTAGGTTCCACACATGTGACTGCGGGGGGGAATACCCGTGGTACCTGAGGCAGACGTCGTATCACTTCCAGCAGTACTTCTAGAGGGTGCCCCGACGAAGCTTGGGTACTTGCACTGGCAAAGGCTGTTGTTAGGAGGTCGGCGTAACTGTTTCTATTACCTTCGCTAGTAGGCCTGGGCCGTAACTATCCTAGACTACTTTCGGGAGGTCCTATTTTTTCGCTTTCTCATATTTTGGTGTCCGATCCTAATCACCCGGAGCGGAAATACCTGAAGGCTGCTTGCTTGGTTGCATCTTAGGGATTTTTGTAGTGAGTGCTCTTTGCTCCTAGCTTGCCTAGCTTTATACTTTTTTTATTCTAATTAATTTGTTAAAGTGGTTGATCAAGCGCTTCGTCGATCGAGGAGAGTTCGGGGGTTATCTCTCGAAAGTGTTGAGCCTTCTTCAAGAAGGTGTAGGAGTAATATAGCAGGTGAATATCACCCAGTGGTATTTGACGCAGTGGAGAGAGATCCTCCACAAGGGCTTGAAGGTTTTGTAGTTGGTTCCGGTGTTGGTTCCGAGAGGAGCGCTCCGCTCACCTCGAGAGTCTTATTTCCGAGAGGAGAAGAAGTAGAAGTAGAGGAAGTATCTCAGCTTTTTGAATCACTTCCATCTCCTCTTCCTCTTGATTATCCATTTTTTGTTGAGTACATCGGACCTGAGTCAGAAAGACTAGAAATTCCTTATCCATCCTATTCATACCTTTCGATGGCCACGACTGGGAACACAGCTTCAGCTGTGAGTGCTGCAGGCATTAAGACTCCCGCTTCAGTAGAAGGAGGAGGCACAATTGCTATATCTTCGATTGCTTCTAGTACTGCTGTGTTTGGCCCTGGTTTCACCCAAGCACAAGCTTCTCAATCTGGTCCCTTTTGTTTTGGAATGCCCACTAGTGGGATTCCTTCGTTTTCCTTTTTCGCTGCTGCAACTACGTCTGAACCCATGTCCTCCATGGCTAGTGGGTCAGCTTATTTTCAAGGGTTCCCCTTTGGAAGTGGGCATATTCCTAGTTCGAATCCTTCCTTAGGGTCTTTTCCTTTTACTTCTCAGACTCAGAGTTTTAACCCTTGGTCTGGAGGTCAGAGTTCGACTACCTTTACAGGTTGGAACCCTGTAATTACAGCAGTGGGGGTAGGGAATCAGTTTCTCGCTAGTCAACAAGGGAATGAATATTTCCCTTCGTTGAGTGCTTATCAGACTTTTTCCCCTCTTTCTAACACTTGGAACCCCTACCAGGGGGTTTCCTCTTTATTCACTACTTGGAGAGCGGGTCCAGGTCCCCTTGGTAACTCTACATTGGGAGAGACCTTCTCCGAATCTTTGGGTGACATGGCCCAACATTTTCTCTGATTCTTTATTATTTGGTGCCTCATCAAATCCAGGTTATTCTTTTTAGAATGTTGGGAATTCATCCTACCAAGGATGGAATCCTCAGGCTCCTCCTCGTTTACCTTTTCTGGCAACGTTGAACTTGCCAGATTTATCGAAATTGATGAATGATCTGATCCGATATAGTCCGGGGTGGCCTCCGGTTCCTACCAAACTACCTTCAGACATTCCAAAGTTTGAAGGCAAGAATGGAGAGGAGCCGGTTGATCATATCACCACTTTCCATTTATGGTGTTCATCTAACTCCCTGATCGAGGATTTGATTAGGTTGAGGTTGTTTCAATGCACCTTGACTGGAAACGCTGCCAAGTGGTATATTGAGTTAACTGGGGGCATTTTTTCTACTTTTGGAGATCTAGCTACTATATTTCTAAATCATTTCTAGTTTCCTGTTCGTTATGATGCCGGGACTGAACTCCTAGCTAATTTTAAGCAGGGCGACGCAACCCACATTTATGATCATATTCAGGAATAGAAGAGAAGGAAGAGGCTTATCAAAGCTTATATTCCAAGAGAATTTCTTTTGGAATGGTTTTTGAAATCTCTACAGGCAGATATTTCTAAGGATGTATCCCTATCAAGGGTATTTTCAGAGGAGCAGGCTATTTTTAGGGCCCAACGGCTTGAATTGATATATTCTCAGTCTGGTGTCCTTCATAAATATTTTCCTAATGCTCCTCGCTCCAAATTAGACATATCCAAGACTAAACCCGGTCCTCATGGTGACGGACTTATTGGGTCGATCAATAGTGGTGCAGCTAACCTGCTTAGTCAATTGCAGCCGTTGTCTATACAATCTGCTTCTTCTGGTCAGGCTGTGCCTGCTGAGTCATCGCCTTCTCAATCTTTGTCGGTAAATGTCGTTCAGAGTTTTAACCCTAAAGAAAATCAACAATCTGAAGGGAAGAAGAAGGGATGGAACAATAATAAGAAAAAGGGAAAGAATGGGAAGGGTAATGCAAATAAATCCAACGAGCATGTTGGTGAGGGTCCAAAGGATAAAAATAAAGTGAAGTTTCCATGCAAGCTATGTGATGGAGACCATCTTACTCACCTTTTCCCTAAAATTCAGGATGTACAGCGCTTTTTAGCTTAGCAGGGTTCTTCTAGTTCCCAGGTTGTGTTGACAAACCCTTTTCCCCAAGGGCAACAGCTAGTTGTTGGCGCAAATCAAAATATTGGGGCTTCCTCTGGGGGCACCCAGGAAGGGGAAAATCCATCAAACATATACATGATGAGTGCTCATGCGGATATCGCCACGAGATCCCGTGATTATGGCGAAGATGAGTCTTCGAAAGCCAAGGGTGCTCCCGATGGTACTGAGCCGCTTCATATCACGAGGCCTACTGTTGAGCCTATACCTCGGATGCGAAAAGCATCTACCAAGCGTACGAAAATTAATCCAAATGCCAAGGCTGCCCAGAACTACTCTATTGTGGAAGATCTGGCACAGAGTCCTTTTTCCATGTCGTCTCTTGAGGTGCTCGAGTCTTGTCCTGCTCATCACAGTGCTCTGCTCACTGCTGTTGGGGCTCTCGATCCAAAGAACTCTCTTGTGATTACATTCGATATGTCTAATTTTAAAAAGAGACTCCCCCATCATATGGCTTTTCATATTAAATCGTCGTTTCGGAAATTCAATATTTTTTGAACGGTCGTTGATGAGGGCGCTTCCACATGTGTGATGTCTCTCGCATGCTAGAAGGGAATTGGATCTCCTGCAGCTGTTCCATCTGCTACTCTTCTGACTGCGTTTGATGGTCATTCTCACAGACCACATGGTATTATCCCAGCTTTTCCCATCTGTGTTGGGGGCAAAATTGTAAATATAGAGGTTGAGATAGTTGATGCAAGCTTGGACTACAACCTTCTGTTGGGGAGAAACTGGATTAAGAGATGGATGCCATTACATCCTCATTATTTTGGGTTATTTGTTTCCCTCACGAAGGGATAATTGTTACAGTGGATCAACTGGACTGTTCTCCTGTAGACCCGAATGCATCTACTGACTCAACTATTCCAAAGTTGGATAATGCCAAGCCACCTGTTGAGAATTTAGGGGTTGGAATGTATTCTTCTTTGATGGGTACTTTTGATATTCCACCTCCTACCGTTCATATAAATGCAATTTCATTCTCCAGGGCTCCTATTCAAAGAGAGTTCTTCAGAACTCATTATTTTTCAGATCCTTGGACCTTACCTTCCCCTACCTCCACATTAGCGAAAGGTCAAGAGGGTGGAATGGAATTTCCAATGTCTGCAGCTGAGATTTCTTATCAATCTATTGTTGACTCTGCAGAGTCCATTCCAGCTCCTCTTTCTCCGAAGGAGTTGGATGGCGATGTGGCTCCGACTTGGACACTTAGTTCTTCTTCTGCCCAGGATTTCCTTGATACCACTCTTCCATCTGAAGAGGCCATCCTGGAAGCTATGACTGGTATAGATAGACCGTGGGATGATTTGCATCATCGGTCTTACTTTTTACCTGATTTGAGTGAAGTTGAGTCAAGTTTTCCAAGTCCTTTGTCACCTGGTCCTGTTCACCCAGTCCTAAACCCTTTAGCACCAACACAGGTATATGATGAAGGGAACATGGCTGTGATTTCTCCAACTATCCCGGTGAACATTTCCAGGGATCCCAATGTTATAGAGAATGTCTTTATCGGAGCTGAATGTTCCCCTGAAGAGATTCAGATTTACACAGATCTCTTTAAATAGTTTAGGGATGTGTTCACTTGGTCTTATGAGGAAATGCCTGGTATAGATCCATCTATTGTCCAGCATGAGATCAAGGCTTACGAAAATGCTAAGCCTGTGAGGCAAAAACATCGTCCGGTCAATCCTAGGAAGGCTGCAGCTATCAAAGCCGAAGTGGAGAAGCTGCTCAAGGCAGGATTTATTTTCCCTGTTCCTTTGACAGAGTGGGTTTCAAATCTTGTTCCTGTGGATAAAAAACAAGGAACAATTCGAGTTTGCATTGATTTCAGAGACCTTAATAAAGCATGTCCGAAAGATAATTACCCCACACCATTTATAGATCAGATTATCGATGAGTGTGCCGGTAACGAGATTTTCTCCTTCATGGACAGTTTCTCTAGATACAATCAGATTACTATCCATCCTGAATATCAACATAAGACTGCCTTTATTTGTCCCTGGGGTACTTTTGCTTACAAGAATATGCCTTTTGGTCTTAAAAATGTTGGGGCTACTTTTCAGCGGGCCATGTCATATGCCTTCCACGACATCAAACATATTATCGAGGCGTTTTTGGATGATTTAGCTGCTCGTTCTCGAAAGAGAATTGATCATCCTGCTCACCTCCGTTAAGTATTTGAACGATGTCGTTTCTACAAGATTAGGTTGAATCCGAACAAGTGTGTTTTTGCGGTTACATCTGGTCGGTTATTGGGATTCATTATGTCGTCGAAAGGGATTAGGGTAGATCCCTTCAAGTTTGAGGCAATACTTTGGTTGCCTCCCCGGTCGTCTATTCATCAACTTCAAAGTCTACAAGGAAAGGCTAATTTTCTTCGGAGATTTATCGTAAATTATGCTAAAGCTACCAAAGTATTTATGAGATTGTTGAAGAAGGGAGTTCCATTCTTTTGGGATGACTTCGCTCAGCGCTCATTTGATTCTTTGAGAAAGGCATTGACCTCTGCTCCTTTATTGAGTCCACCTGATTATAGCATGGATTTCCTTTTGTATCTTGCAGCAGTAGAATCTACCATTGGTATGGTTATGGTTCAGGAAGACGATGCTCTTGCAGAGCATGTTATATACTATCTTAGTTGAGGCTTGGTAGGACCTGAACTCCGGTATACTCCGATAGAGAAGCTAGCTTTAGCAGCTGTTCATGCTGTACAGTGACTCAGACATTACATTATTCTACGAAAAAATTATGTTTTGGTATCAACCAATCCATTTCAGTTTTTTCTCAGTAGGCGAGTGATTGGGGGAAAATACAATAGATGGATTTTGATTTTGTAGAAATTTGATCTTGAGTTTATGTCTGCCAAGTCCAAGAAATCATTAGTTTTCGTGGAATTAATATCCGAGTTTCCCTGTGGAGAAGAGGTAGTTTATGATGAATCCTTCCCGGATGAACATTTGTTTCTCATCTCTCCACAGGATCCTTGGTATGAAGATATCATTGTGTATCTTCAGACTACGAAGTCTCCCTCTACTTTTTCGAAAGATGAGCACCATAAGTTGCGTCACTTGGCTAAGAATTACTTGATTATTGGTGATGCTTTATACCGTCGAGGGGTTGATTCAATCCTAAGACGTTGCTTAACTCTCGAACAAGTTGAGGCTGTGCTGAATGATTGCCACAGTGGAGCTTGTGGTGGTCATTTATCTGGGCTGGCTACAGCCCAAAAAATCTTGCGTGCTGGATACTTTTGGCCTTCAATTTTCAAATATTGTATGGAGTCGGTCAAAAAGTGTCATCCGTGTCATGAGTGTATTCTGCTATATTATTGGAAGCAGGACCAATGCATACTCCTCTTGATACTAACAACTGACTGGATGGATGATGAAGCACCCAAGCCACGGAAGCCAAGTCCTCTTTAGTCCCGCCATGACTTATGTGTTGAAGCTTCATTCTTCTTCTTCTTCACTATCATTTTTCTGGCTATTACCCTAGAGGCTCCCTGGTGTTGTTGAGTTGTACTACTGCATTGCATATTGGCTACTTGTTTCTCTTGGCCTTTAGCTGGCTTCATTTGGACTCAATGTTTAAAGCCATCTTTGACCTTGACTGTCTATACAAGTTAACCATTGCATGCACTTAGCTATCACGACTTGACACCCTATTTCCCATGGATGGAACATTCCTTTGAGTATCGCTTACCAGTTTCCGCCACCTTGCATTGAGCATAGGATCGTTCCTATCCCATGAACTAGTGCATCTGTTTCTTGATACTTGTTCTATCCATTGTGCTATAGCATTCTTTTATTCTTTTTTAGGCTTATTATATGAAAAAGACAAAAAAATCAAATATAACAAAAAGAGCAGGAACGTGATGTCACTTCATAATTTGATGGCAGTACAGTATCAGTTTTTCGCCCTTGAACAAAGCACATACACTTATATATTTCCTTCATTTGGGATGGTTTTAGTTCTGACCTAGGTTCAGCTTCTACCTTGTTTCACTGGTCAGTCCTCCCCCGATTGGTTATCTCTTCCAATCATATGGAGAGTTTGTTTTTGCCTCCTTCATAATAGACTTATACAGTGTCATTTTTACTGCCATGGTCATCACGAGTTGTGATTTTTTTCAAGGGAAGTCTAACCAGAGTCAGCCATTCTACGGTGTCTCTTGACTCATTATTTCAGTCGGCCTAGCTGGTCTTGTCAGTATCTTGTTCTATCACATCAAATGTTTTGGTCTTCTGCTCGTGCTGGTTTGAGAAGGTCTCCATTGACTTCTTGCTGGCGGGTTTGTCTCTCATCGACTACGACATATTGCTCTGAGAGTAAACCTAGAGCCGCACCCTGGCCCTATTTCCATCATTGATAGGTGACCTTGTGCTCAGCATTTGATCATCATTATGGGTCTTTGACTGAGTGGTTTCCCCTGTGTTCGATGTCAGCACACATTATCACACTTGGGATTCATGCGGTACCTTGATTTCCATTTGACCCTATTGGTGGATTTCTCGCCTCTGTGTCAGCTTTCATTATTGGTTGGTTCAGAGGGTTTCTTCCGTGTGCTAGCTTCATCTTGTGCATGTCGGAAACGTACTTCGGTTTGGTTTCGTCACTCTACTTCGTCCGATTCCTTCCAAATCTTGGCCTGCGGGTTACACTCGCGCTGGACTGATGTGGGATGCCTTAATGCCTTCCTTCCAGCAAATCTTTTCCCATCGACTCCGACTCATTGCTCTGGGAATAAGGTCTAGAGTCTTTTGTCAGTACCTTAGGGTTTGCAGTCATCAGTGGCAGACTCTTCGCTATCGACAGTGGGGATTCATCATTACCTCCTGATTGGTAGATTCTTCCAAGTGTTCGACTTCAACTCATTCATTCGCACTTGTTATATTGTACTGGGGCACCTTGACACTCATTTTCATTATCGGTGGGTTGTCTCACGTTTGTTAACAGTATACATTATTGACTAGTAATCAAACGATTTCTCACATGGTCTACTTCAGCTCATTTATTCCCATTGTGTAGAATTGTGCCATTGAGATCGGTGAAGACCTTGGGTTGCATCAGCATCTTTCGGTTCACTTTTGACAGTCCATTTAGCTTTTGCCAGTGATACTGTCCACCTTTATATGTTGCAGTGTCAGTACAACAGCATCCTATATGTTGGCTCCCGAGTTGCGTGATTGTACCATGTGTTCCACCCCTTACGATTTGGTACCTGGAGATTCAGTTACTTTTGTGATCAGACATCCATTTTCAGCACTATTGATCAGTTTGATATATGTGATACTTGGACATTGATTCCGACTTGTACTTCCGGGCCATGCTCAGTTGATTCATTGTGTACTTTCAGTTCAGCTATACTTGTATACATTCTGGATCTATTCTGTACTTTCTATATGGATATATTTTTGACTGAGCATGGGTATGCCCGCCTCAGACATGAGTTGACTCTCTGTTTTCTTTCATTGGTTTTTTGGCAGGCTGAAATCTGGTGAAGTCCTATCTTGTCCTCGTGAAGTTCTTTCTATGCACATAATACATTTCGGCCATCATGTACCCCTTCTGACCTCATATATTACGGGGCATCTGTTATAGCATCATTTTTCACCCTCATGTGATTCATGATTGTCTCCTTGGCCTTGGGCACCCATTCCCACAGACTTGAATAAAGTTCATAAAAAACAGTGTTTAAAATCCCATACGCGGGTATGCCCAGAATTTTTCGCGTGTATACGCGATTCCGAAGATACTTTTCCATGTATGCCATTAAAATCATTTAAAAAATATATAAAAATCCCTATTTTCGAGCCTGGGTTGATGGTTATTCCTGTAATTCAACCACCCCAGCCCGTGGCCAACTGTTTCTAGCAGATTGAAACTACTTTGAGGAAGTATAAAAGCCCCTCATGTGCATGGCCTAAGGGAGAGAGAAAATTATAGACATTATACTCTGTTGGAGCCCAATTCAAGTCTGATTTCCCGTGCCTCCTGCACTTCCCAGATTTTTACAGGAAACCCTTGTTTCCTGGAGATGTTCATCAGCTTATATGTCATCTCGTGTGCACAAGTCTTGAAAGTATCCTAGTGAGGCAAGGGCGGGACGGATACGGATGACGGTCTGTTCGAAGACCGTGGAAGGATTTAAGTGATCTCTCCACCTTTCTATCATTGTACATGTTGTTCGTAATGAAGAAGAACCATCTTGTTCCTGAATTCATGTGTTAATATCTGCTTGCATATGTGAAAATATTGTTAAATAAGAATTTATTATTGTTTATATGATGTTTCACATGGATTACACTGACATTTAGGAAAGATATATGCTATACAACTAGATTTTTGTGCATGTCTCTTCTTGATTTCCAGGTTGAAGAGGAAGAAGGGTTGCTGGGGGTTTGGACCCTGCGGGATCTACATCAAACGTAGGATCTACGGGTGAGTTCTACAATCTATAATATCTAGTTTTTAGCGTATAAGTGTGGTCGTGTGAGTCCTTCTTGACTAGCATGCCCTGATCTATGGAGGTTTTGACCCAACGACCTCTAGGGATTTATTTCCCAAAACAATATTCTTCTATAATATTCATCAAGACATCAAAACCCTTTGTTCATCATCACTATCAATACCAAGTGAAATACCAAGTAGAGCTCTAACATGTGCTAATGAATCAACAATAAATCCTCTCTCAATTGTTATATATTCATAACACATAATATTTGCAATTACTTAATCCATATTGATCTCAAACTCAATCAACTCAATAAGGCCACCCCTGCAAATAAACCATGTTAATCGCAATGTTCTACATATACCACCTGTCACAAAGCTCTATCTCATAGGTCTCTCCTAATATTTTCATACCTCACTCAAATTACTGCTAGCATACTCATTCACTGTGCTCAAGTACTAAACATCAAGAATACTAATTCATCAAGCAAACAAAGAAAAATCCATCAAGTAGTTGATCACTTAAGCATATGCATTATGTTCAAATCCTTACCAAACCACATGAAGACAAATCAAGACTCTTTCACTACAAAACCCTTCAATAATAAATATAAGAAGCGACAAACACAAGTAGCATCATCAATAGGCAACCTTGAAGATAAAATACTAACAACAACATTATTCACATCATATATATGATCCTTTGTCCTCTTCCTTACATACAACTCTTGTTAATCAAAAACGCTGCCAAAATCACACAAATTTCCATCGTTTTTTCATAGCATTCATTAAAATTTCAACAATCTCAAACTACAAACTAAAATATGTGAAAAACCTCTCTCACTATGCAATTCACACACTTCCGTCATAGAAAGTAAGG
Source organism: Pinus albicaulis (assembly GCA_034641835.2). Taxonomy (NCBI): domain Eukaryota; kingdom Viridiplantae; phylum Streptophyta; class Pinopsida; order Pinales; family Pinaceae; genus Pinus; species Pinus albicaulis. The sequence continues at coordinate 290,188,414 of CM076577.1, read as the reverse complement.
AAGGTCAACAAATATCATACTTTGATCTTTGTATAGACATTGTTATGAACAACAACAATATCTACATACACTAACACAATGATATATATGTCAAAAAATATAACAAGCATTTTTTATTGCATACAATTTAAAAAACCATCATAACAGCCCCTTAAATTCCCTACAACTAATTAGAAGCTACATATACTAGTAGGAAAACATAACCTCTCTCACACGTACAATTAATTTATGCAAATTCTGCTTGATATATATCACATATTCAACCTTGTACTCTTTTCATTATCACAATAATATTTGCAACAAAAAAAATTATGAAAAACCATTCAAATATTCATCAAACCAATATATATTCAAGAAATAAGCCAAGCATTGAATATATCCTTCAGATCTATCATTGAAGGATAGATCTGATCCTCCTCCTGAACCCTGGTGCACACATGTTCAAAACAAGACAGAATCAACTCAATAAATGCACAGAAAAATGGTTGATCTCATTCTCCTTTTATAATATCCATCCCCTTCCAATAGAAAGAGCATATCCCATGGATTTTTCAATAGGAAACTTTGGGAGGACCAAATATACCTTCCAAAAGATTACCTTAGTCCAAAACCAGGGTTTTAGCCTCAAGTTTTCCTTTTTAAGCGTTAAAGGTAATAATCCACCTCTCCCCATCAGGAAGTGCGTTATAACTCATATATTGAACACACAAAATACACTTCCCTAGGTGGTAATGCTTCTCCAACAAAGACAACCTATGTTACTATGTCTTCATTCCCTGAAAGCTGTCAAAACACAACCAAACTTTACTAAAACTTTCTCCAAATTCTAACATGCCTTTTGTAACACCTAGGGGACCTGTAAAGCTTTGATAATGTTTCAATAACACCTTAAAATCCTCAGTAAACCTTGTCCAATTATCCACCTATGTCTCCTGAGTTGTCTTCTCCTTCAAGAAACTACAATCCTTGCAATTGATCAAGACCTTGTGCAAGATTTTGAAAATCACATGAAATAATAAAGACACATTTGTAATCATTTGGAAACCTATAATACCTTTCCAATCATGATGAAAAATCCTCCATACATGACCTAGATAGGCACATCAGTTCTGCATGCATAGAAATAGTGTCATAATGTGACAAAACGATAATAGCATGATGTGAAAAAACTGTGAAATAATGGACAAGTTGACATCAAGTACAAAAAATTAGCCATAATGCCAACAATACCCCCCTTTGGACTTGATGCCAACCTCTTGCAAAACACCAAGTCCTTCTCTCCCACTTTGACATCAAGGACAAAGGACAAAACCAAGTTGAGAGAAGTACTCCCCCTACACTTCTCAACACTATAAATATGATTTTTTGATGTCAAGAAAAGAGTTCATATGCAGGATATCACTCTAATGAACATCATGACCTGACCATGCTCCCCCTAAGCATATATTGGAGCTTATAGTCATATACAATGTAAATACAATGCTTTATGAAGTAAATACATGGTTTCAAATAGGCATATATTTCACATAAGCATAACCAACAAAACCAAAGTCTTTATGATCCCACTTTTACATCAATCGCCTAAAGCAACATAACTATATAAATGATATGACATGAAAGGGCCCATACATAACTAAATTGTACAAAGTTTTCAACATGGGTTGCTTCTTGACCAATTCACTGAAAGAATGAGATAATGATGGTAAATGTCCATGATCAATGCATGGTATCCATGGTAAATGTGTCATTTTATAAATATGCATTAGTTAAAATACACGGTATTGGGCAGTCTCTTCCCCTACTCTATACCTAAAGAGGAGGAACGTAACTTCTTATTTTTTCCTATATTTTTCTTTAGAACATATAATTTGTCTCCATTTATGAATCCTTTTACTATAACTTTTCTAGTGTCTTATTCTATAAATTTGCATCTAGTTGATGTAAATACAATTACATTCCCTTTATCAACTATTTTTCCTTCACTTAGGGTGTTCTTATTTATCCTTCAACCAATAATACATTAACAACTTATGTATTATTAACATCAAGATCAACACAAGCCTTTCCTAGAACCTTTGCATGTGCCTTATTTCCAAGAATAACCTTAATACAATTTTCTTGAGAGAGCTATTTTTTTTCTTATTTCCAAACATGTGAGAGCAACGACTAGATGTGTACCATTTATATTCTTCCTCAAATGCACACAAATCAAGGACACACATTACTTGATTTTATTCCTTTTGAGGAGTGTTGATGGATCCATGTTTTTCAGGTCTTCTGATGACAATATTCTTGACTAGTTGCTTTCTTTGGATGGAATCTACTTGTTGTTTGTATGAAATCAATGACTTGGTCCTGCATTCTTTTTCTACGTGTCTAAAATTTGTACGTGTATAACACCTTACGTGACCAAATAATGGGGCAAGATAATCATAATATTTCTCCTTCATATTTCTCTTATCGCAATCAATAGACTTGTGACCAAATGAATTTCATGTAAAATAATACCCCTTAAATAAACCAGAATACTTCGGAACCAACGATATTCCTGTGGAGATGCTATTTTCTCGAGGTCTGAACAATATGCTTCTGCAATTAGCTACAATGTGTCCAAAGTTATGATGGATAGAACATTAAATATCATTGACTAAATGAGAGAATGGAATTTTATTTCTATTATTGGGAGAAAATTATTTCCTTTGGAAGTTCACTTTCTTTGGTTTTTGGTTTACTTGACCAAGATTTTCAGATTTTTCTTTGTTATCCTCAGAATTTCTTACATGAGCTTTTGAGCCAGATTCTCCCTTAACATTTTCATGAAATAAAATGTTTGATTTGATGGAGGGGGGACTTTTTCTGTTAATATTGTCCAATATCTTGGTACTATCGTGATTTTCAAATGTTTTTCCTTTTCTTCTAACTTACCTTTTAGAATTCTTACCTCAGCCTCCAAACTTTGGCATTGATCAAGTTCTCTTTCCTAATACTACTTCCTCATTCCTTCTTCAAATTTTCTTCCTTCTTACAGTTTTTTTCTTAGCTTGATAATTTATTCTTTAAGCCAATTCTCTTGTTCTTCAAATACATAAAGTAGTTCCTCATTTTTTTGTTTAAATTTTCAAGATCTGATCTTAGAGAGGTGATCTCAGTTTCAATTCCTTCACAATATTGTTTCCTTTCATTAATTTTTCATGTTGCTACTATAGTATTTAATGATTCATCATGGTCCCTATTTTCATGTTCCTACAACTTAGTCTAAAGAATGTTAATCATTTTCAAAGCGGAAACATGTTTTCTTCTATGTTTAAATACTTCCTCCAACCTATTTTCTTCTGAATCAGTAAATCCATCTGACATAATAAAGGTTGTTTCATGGTCACTCTCGTTATATGATATACTACAATTTACATAATATTCATTTAATGTTTTAGAAACAAGATTAATTTTCTATTTACTAGATGAAAAAACTTCCTTTGTTACTATTTTTCCTTCTCCTTCATGGATGGCCTGCAAATTATCCCATAGCTCCTTTGTAGTTTCATAGTTCATATTTTTTCTCTAATACTAAATCAAGTATGTTAAAAAATATTTGATTTAATGCATGACTATTCTTCTAAAATTATTTTCCCGATGGTGGAGTTTAGTATAACCATTACAGACTAAATTTCAAACATTAGATCCTAGGGATATTATCCTATACTTCATTTTTTCTTTCCGATCCTAATAATTAGCATCATAAACTACGAGCATACCATTATCATTCATTCTTTCAGACTTTGCATGTTCCGCTACTAACTGTCCTTGACCTATGATTGTTGATATTTCCACTGCATCTAATACATCATTTTCACATGTTTCCTAACTTGATCTCTTCCTTTGTGTTGCCTTACTCTTGTGCTTCCTTCCCATGGTCCTTGATCTACTCTCAAGTAGTTAAACTTAGTGGAAACCCTTGCTATAATACCAATTGTTAGAAATAATGAGAGGGGGGTGATTCAATATTTCATGCTCAGTTAAATTTTACTTAGATTATGCTTTATTTTTCAAATTCATATATTCTGTAATTTCAGTACCATCACAATGTGTTATAAATATGAAAATATTCAACAAATCAAGAAAAACATTAAATAAAAGAACATATAAACCATAAAATGAACGCATCAACACATAGGGACACCATATTTTTAGGTGGAAACCAAGTTTTGGATAAAACCATTGTTGTTTTCATCTTTATCTTATTTCTTATTATAAAAAAATCCTTTTACTTATTACACTAGCATAAACTCTTACCAGTTGTGGGCTCCTACCTTCCAGAGGCCACAACCTCCACAAATTCCCCAACTCCAACGGCAAGGAAGCTACTACTCCCTGATCAAAATTTACTAGAACCTATCGAAACAAAGCTACTACTCCATCGCTGAAGGCTCCAACCCTTAGCAGCTTTGTGGACCATGTTTCAAAATATTTCACACTGAATCCACCTTACTTAAACGCAACAAAACTCGTAGGCCACGTTTCATTAAATTTCCAAATTGGACCCACAACCAACATTATTTTCAATATCAATAATTGAATACCAATATACCAATAACCAATATATAATAAATCACTAATAAACTAAACAATACTGACCAATACTAGGTCAATCTACTTGCTTATCAACACTGTCAATATTAAGCCAAATCTCAACAACATTGACCAAGCCAATATTCTTCTATCATTTTTATCGAGCTATTCAAACCCCTACAAATCAGCCATGTCAACCACAATGTTCTGCATACACCACCTATAACAAAGATCTATCTCATAGGTGTCATCTAATATTTACATATCATTCAAATTATTGCTATGATATTCATTCATACTTCTCAATTACTAATCATTAATCATATGAATTCATCAAGAAGACAAGGAAAAATACATCGTGTAAGTTGATCGTTGAAGCATATGCATTATGTTCAAATCCTAACCAAACAAAATGAAGAGAAATCAACACTCTTTCACTGCAAAATGCTTCAATAATCAGGACAATACTTAGCGACAAAATCAAGTAGCATCATTAATAGGAAACCATGAAGAAGAAAAAAACAACAACAACATTATTCACATCATATCTATGAGCTTCTATCCTCTTCCCTACATGCAAATCTTTTCAATCAAAATCTCTATCAAAATCAAAAATACTTCCATCCTTCTGTTGTAGAACTCATTAGGATTTGAAACATATCAAAATAGAAATTAATATTTGTGTGAAATCTCTATCATAATTTAATTCACACACTTCAGTCATAACAATTAAGCAATATTAGTAACTAGCATACTCTGGTTCTGCACATACACTTTTATGAAAAACAAGAATCTTTGCATACAAAAGCACAATGATCTCTTTGTCTAACAATATAACAAGCCTTTGTTACCATATACAACAAAAAGTCTTCATAAAAGTCACTCAAAGTCCCTAAAACTAGTTAGCAGCTACATACTCTAGTGGGAAAACATAATCTTTGTCACACATACACTTTGTTTCTACAAAATCTCCTTGATTTCCATCACATATTCAACAATTTTTCTCTTTTCATTCTCACAATCAGATATGCAATAGAAAACATCACAATAAATAATTCAAATTATTCATCAAACCAATAGATCTTCAAGAAATAAGCCAAGCATTGAAGATATCATTCAGATCTATCATTGAGGGATACATTTGAGCCTCCTCCTTCACCTTAGTGCACACTTGTTTGAAACAAGACATAAGTAACTCAAGAAATTCACAAAAAAACTAGTCAATCTAATTCTCCTTTCATAACATTTGTCCCTTGCCATACCCAGAGCATATCCCATGGATTTGTTAATAGAAAACTTTGGCATGATCAAATAGAACTTCCGAAACATTACCTTGGGAAAAAAACCAGGGTTAGTTCCCCACGTTTTTCCTTTTCTATGCTTATATGCAGTAACACGCTTATCCCCTTTAGAAGGTGCATTACAAATCATGTATTTAAAACACAAATTGTGTTACCCTAGGTGGTAATGCTCCTTCAACAAAGGTAGTTTGCGTTACTCTCTCTTCATGACCTGAAAATTGTTAAAACATAATCAAACTTTGCTCAAAATTATTCCAACTTCTAACATACATTTTCCAACACTTGGGGAACCCATCAAGCTTTGATAAGGTTTCAATAAAACCTTATTACACCTTCTTGAATCAACCACCTATGTCTCCTTAGTTTTCTTCTACTTCAAGCAGCTCCAATCTTTGCAACTAATCCAAACCTTGTGCAATATTTTGCAACCCATATGTAATCATCAAGACACCTATGTAATCATTAGGACACCTAAAATACCTTTCTAATCGTGAGGAAACATCCTCCATACATGACCCAAGTAGGAACATCAATTATGCATGCATACCAACAATTTCATAATGTGACAAAACCATAATGACATGATGTGAAAGAAAACATGACATAATGGACAAGTTGACATCGAAGTTGACATCAAGTACAACACATTAGCCATAATGAAAAAAACTTTAAGATATGATAAGTTGGGTATGGTTATATTACATGAAAATGCAAATATCATGCCCCCTTTAAAGCTTTTCCCCATGAAATTTAAAAAGGTTAACACATGTTACCGAGCATCCTTGAAGGATTAAATAACCAACCATTTTTGACCTAAAATGAATACCAGTCGTTAAACCAATCACTTTTAATCGCTAGGATTTCGTCTAGCCTCACTTACCCTGCCTATGGAATGTTGACTTGGGTATTAAAATTTTTATATAAGTTTAAATAATATATTAAAGTTATTTATTTGATTAAATTTAAATGATATATTAAATGTTTATATTAAACTCATAATTTTGGTTGAATGCACATTTTGCCCTCACAAAAAAAATCGTTTTTAAAGAGGGAAGAGCGTTGAGGACATTTGAGTTGATTAACTCGAATGTACCATGGTTTCAAACATGAAATACATTTGTAATTAATTCTAGCAGACTAACAATCTGATTTTTTTGCTTCTCGCGTTAAAGATGAATTAGTTTCTAGCATGTAAGATATAGTTGTCCAGTTTCAACATTTTAAAGAGAAAAGTAAATTTTAAATTTATAACATAAGATATATATATATATATATATATATATATATATATATATATATATTTTATTTTTTTTTTGTTTTGTTTTGTATAACTGAAGAAATTTTACGCGACTTGAAAATGAAAAACAAATTCATAAAGATATGTGAAAAATATGTTCTCATGAGAGATGATATATATATATATATATATATTTTGTAACTGGAGAAATTTTACGCGACTTGAAAATGAAAAACAAATTCATAAAGATATGTGAAAAATATGTTCTCATGAGAGATGAGAGATTTGCAAGGGACGAGCTTCTATTTATTTATAGTTTTAATTATTATTATAGGTTCTCTATTTAAACTATATTTTGTTTTTTACTAATGGAGGAAGAACATTTTAAAAGCTTGTTAGGTGGAAGATTGGGGAAAAACAAATTAAATGGAAGGATTATGCATAAATTTAACACGAAGGAGGAAACTGTTACAGAACTACGTTTAGAAATATTTTTTATTTTTATTTTGATTAGGTGAGAAATTATGTTTTATTTATTGGATATTTTTGTATATAAATCGTCATTTTTCATCTGAGAATGGAGGATATGAGATGAAAGGAATTATACTTTGGATATGCCTAACTATACGTGTTGTACAAGCAGGACTGGCGAGAGATTTATGATTTAAATATATGCATTTTTAAATAAATAATCTTGTTCTTTTTTTTATTTAATTTTGTTCTTTGTATATTTTGATCTAACTTTGTGATTTATAAATTTGATATGATTAATTTCTAACTTATTTAGTCATTACATGATTTTTTTTTGTTCTTATAAATATACATACTATTTAAAGTGCTCAAATTGAGAGATATCTTTAATTAATTGCCAAATAAATATACTAGTGGATGATATTGATTTATAAAAAAAATCACATAAATTATAATATACTTTTGTTTTTCTTATTTTATTGTGTTTATTTAATTAGTTTATATATATCTATCTTGATAATTACTAATAGGTTGATAATTGACAAAATCTTTATTAATATTTAGCAATCTTTATTGAACTCATTTATTTGTCAATATATATTGTTGGTGGAATAGAGAAGGCTAGTATTTATGCTAAAGCGAGAGGATGCTTAGAAGCTCATCGAATTTCTTCTAAATTTGTTCATTGCGCTGGAACAATTTGCGAACCAACAAGATATTAATTACGTAATGGAAATCGAGGTTTTCAATGTTGTAAATGCAGATTGTCTATCCTTAATATGCGATTGTTTCCAAATATAGGAAAAAATCAAAAATGTCTCCACCCAGATCTACTCACACCTGAATCACAACACCTTTAAGCACATCTGCAGCACCAAAAAAAATCAGACCATTAGGCACACACCCTATAGTTGTTGACATCCATGCCCATCACATAAATGACTCAAATGTTGACAGTAATGCAAACGCCATGTTACAAACACAAGGAACCTTTGATTAGATGTGATCACTATTACCAACATCGTTGGAGGAGGCATGAATAATTATTAGAGTGTCCTTAGAAGATCTTAGTTTCTCAACTTCGATCACACCTCCAATCTTTTTCACCAACCAAGAATAAAGTGTAACCAAATTTTTTTTTTCTTATCCAATCCTTCCAATTTAGTCCAAATTTATTTTCAGTTAGCTTCATGGAACAATATATCACGGTCCACAAAAATTTTCATGTTGTAATATAGTTCAATGGTTATATGAAATTTCATGTGATGAGTGCAACCTAGACCTAGGTTAGGGACAAATTATTAGACTAACACATCCAGACTCACCTTTTGCATGTATGCTTATTTATCTTTGACATGTATTTGAATGGATTGAAATTGATTCTAAATGTGGAAAGGTGTGGTCTAGTGATAGGTTGAGGTTGCGATAGCTACATTAATCTCTACTCTCGCAACCTAAACCTCTACTCTAGTGTGATAGGGATGAGCCTTGCCTTTTGGGGAACCACATGGAGCCATGTGTAGAGTGAGGATGATCAAAACTGTAAAAGACATATAAACAAAATGAATGAGTAGAGCTATGAAAACAAAATTGATGAAATTATCAAAATGCTAACTTTCCATAAGTAGGGTGATAAATAAAAGAGGAAAATTACTCTATGTAAAAGGATATAAGTGAAAGAAAAACATTTTCATTATAAAGGAGATAAGCATATTTGGTGCATTATTTCCATTGTCCTCCTTTGAATCATTCCATGTGAGTCAACACCACACTTGGATAATTGAAATCACACCATGCTTAAAGGAAAAACACACTCATCCAATTCTAAGATCAACCTCACTCACTGATGGGAATGGGAGAACTCTGGAGCCTGAAATCCTAGTTGTCACAATGGGTTGAGCTTGACACATAGGTGCCAAGGGGTTTTTGCGACCTATAGGAATCTCTCAACAAGGGGGTCCCTAGGATGGAGGCAGATGGCATCTTGCGACGGAGACAGGTGGCGAGAATGCAAGGCCTAGGGCTGTGTGCCGAAGCTTAAACTGATGGAGGGAAAAAATGGTTTAGGTTAAAGTTTATTCATGTCGTTACTACCCAATTTTCCTTTTCCTTTTTTGTTTAAGCGTTCTTTGTTGAGGGGAATTAGCTGGAGGTAGCAGGTCGGGACCGGTGGGGAGAAAGGAGCACCAGATCTGTCACTGTTTTGTAAGTTTCTAGGTTAACCTAGAATGGTCAACAGATCAGAGAGAGTAGAGGTGGATCTTGAGCCGGATGACATGCTCACGATGTGGGGAATGGATATTACAGAGCATAATATGAAGGCCCTCATTGGGTCTATGGTTGGGAAAGGTGGAAATCCTGGAGGTTTGGGCTTGGAGAACAGTCCAGAAGGCGTTCCAAGGCAGTCGAAGAGACCTGTAATGGCCATGGACTGCAGTCTTAATCGTATGCCAGTGGTAATGCTGCTCAGTGTCGAGTTTTCTGGTTTTGGCAGCACATATCTGAGCTTTCAACGGACAAAGGGGAGGAGTAATGAGGTGGTTGAGCCTTTATGCATAGAGGGGGTCTCGAAGATATTGTGGCCAGCTATGGACTGCTAGAAATGAGGGGTTGAGACGGGAGCTAAAGAGAGAAGGACATAGCCTTTTTGCTCAGAGGAGGAGAGGCGCCGGGCTTGATTAGGGTTTCAGGGTCTTTGGGTGGAGAGTCTGAGAGACATTAATGGTCTTATGGAGAAGAGGGCCTGGGGAAAATAGCATAGGACATTTTCACAGCCATAAGGAAGCAGCTAGATGTAAAGAGAAGGGGAGATAGCCCTCTTTCGGGTGGGATCGTTCATGAAATCACCCCCTCACGAGGAGGGATAGCTATTAAACAGGGGTTGGGTGGTGTTTTTTCGAAAGGTCGAGCCAAGGAAGTAGCACAAAACGTTGGTTTGAAGGGTAAGAAAAAGGAGAAATGAACTGCGTCTACAGTTGAAGGTAGAAAATCTGCCTTGGCACAAGAGAACCCAATCAGTCTATCGAACAGTGAGCAAGATACCTTAGAACTGTTGAGGAATAAATCTTGGGTTGTTATAAGGAAATACGAAGTCCCAAACCTAGAGTTGGGCATCGATTTGTCCATTGACGAGGACATGGACATGACTGAATTAAATTTGGACGGAAAAGGCGAAGAAAGTATCAGCTCCATACTTGAAGGAATGGGCAGATAAATCATGTCAGGAGGGCCTGACCCGAGGTTCGATGCGTGCATTCTGGCTAATGGCTAGTTTATGTTGAGATTTAGAAATAAGGAGATGGTTTCATGGGTGTTGGAAAGGAATTGGGGATTTGGTCATGCTCGAATCCTCTTTAAGAGATGGCATCCCCTATTTGATGCGCAAAGGGAGAGGCTAGCATACCTCCCAATCTGGGTCAAGTTATCAAGGCTTCCTCAGCCGCTTTGGACTGCTAATGTTTTCAAGGAAATTTGGAATGTATTAGGATGGTTTTTGGAGGCTAATATGTCTTATATACAAACTGGTGAGCAAGCGAATACTAGGATTCTGGTCAGACTAAACCCCAGATAAGGATTGGCGGAGAAAATTCAGCTGCATTATAGGAATTGGTCCTTCATCCAGGCTCTGGATTATGAGCAGGTACCGTTCAGGTGTCACAGATATCACCAGTATGGGCATATCACTAAAGAGTTCCCTTTGGGCATCTGAAGAAAGAAAAAATATTATAAAGGGAAAGGATTGAACAAGCTTGGAGGAAAGACAGTGGATGGGAAACCTGACTCGCGTACTGAAAAGAAATAGGATTTTAAACCTACTCAACAAGAGATGGAAGGGCAAGGTGAAGATATTACGATGAGGGAAGCAGAAGCCACTGGACAGGGTGATGTGGACAACGCCCCGGTTGAGGAGCCCTCAGCTGCAGTAGTAGCTACAGATGTACCTCTGTGGGTGGGTAATGCTCCTTTCACCCCCTCATATCTTTCCTTTTCATTTTCACATATGACTTCTGCATGTTCACGGCCTGGTCCCTCCAGGCTTGATTCATTTCGTATGTCAAATGTTTTGTCTATACATGTTGAATCTTCCCTGGACATCATTATCACTACTATTCAGGCCCTTTCATCCGTTCTATGTCGTATCTCTCCCCTTGGGTCTGCTGAGATCCCTTCCTCAGAAGGAGAATGTCTGCCTTATAACCTTAGGCCTCGGGAGAAAAAAAATAATATACTAGAGATTTTGGGAGGTCTGGGGAACCTTACTGTCTCTTATTTTGTGCCCAAACTTAGGGGGAGGAAATCTAACCTTTCTAAAGGCTAGCTGAAAGCCAACCTTGAAATTTTTGATGGGAAGCAAAGATCCATTACAAGGGCTCTTATTGTAGCGAATGCCCCAGACTAGGTGATCAAATGATCGTGTTACAGTTTAACTGCAGGGGTTTAGCTAGTAAGCCCAAAAAACTAGTTGTCTGTGCCCTGTTCTCTGGTTATGGGCCAGACATTATTCTCCTACAAGAAACCCTGGGATCTAGGGAAGAAGTATCTACTGTGCTTCAGATTCTTTGCCCAGGGTGGTCTTTTATGGGGCTGGATGCGTGTAAAAAGTCTGTGGGGTTGGCGGTGGGCTTTAATTCCAATAAAATAAAATTGTTAAATTCATGGGGAAAGGATCATGTTATGGTCATGGAGGTATATTCCCTTGAGTTTCACTCTTCTTTTCAGATCATGAATATATATGGCCCATGTTAGGAGCGGGAGAGCTTCTAGAATAATCTCTAGTTAAGGAAAATTATGAACAGTCCCAACCTCATTATAGGAGGGGACTTGAATTTTTCCCTTGGACAGGCCGAATCATGGGGCCTGTCTGCTCAGGCAAATCCCCTATCAGATTTTTTTTTTCTGCTAAAATAATGGAGGGGCACTTTATTGATATTAATCTTGTCAAAATTCGACCTGCATGGAGGAATAGGAGAATAGGAGAGGCTAGGGTGGCCAAGAGATTAGATAGATTCTTGATCAAGGATAACTTGGTGGATCACCTGCATGCCCTTAGGCAATGGGTGGGGGAGGGAGGGGATTATGATCATGATCCTATTCTCCTTGAAATTAAAGGAAATATTGACAAACATGGATCGTCATTCAAATTCAATCCAGGCTCACGAAAAGAGGAATCCTTTAATGCTCTATTCAAGGAGACCTGGAGGGCTTTGGGGACCGCAAAGTCATCTATCAAAGTGGCTCACTTCTGGGAAAACCTCAAAAATATGAATAAATAAACCATCAAATGGGCCAAACAAAGGAGATAATCTCAGGAGGAGAGGCTGAAATTGCTGGGAGAAGAATTGTAAAGGTTGGAAAGCCCCGAATCTGATGGCTATGAATCATGACATAAGAGGGATCAAATTCAATCCTTGGAAGGGGATAGAAGGAAGATCTTATTGGAAATGGAGGAGAAATGGAGGTTAAAAAGTTGTGATTTATGGCTACCAATAGGGGACAAAAACACGAAATTCTTTCACAACTACGCAAAAGGAAGGAGAAATGCTAACAACATCTGGGGGATGAGGAAGGAGGACAACAGGGTGGAAAATTCTTTCCAGAGCTTGCTGGCATGGGTAAGGATCATTTTAGCAGAATTTTCAAAGCCCCCCCGGAGGTCACTATTGCTCAAGTGGTGAGGGTGGATTAACATTTCCCAAAATATGTGGAAGAAGAGGAAAACAAAATGCTGAAAAGACTAGTGTCAAAAGATGAGGTGGAGGGAGTCCTTAAGTCAATGTAGAAGAACAAAAGCCCGAGGCCGGATGGGTGTACAGTAGAGTTCTATCAACATTTTTTTGAATAATTGGGGGTGGAGCTCACTGCAGTGGTGGAGGAATCTTGTTCGAAAGGGGAAATCTTCGAATCCCTAAACTCCACCTTTATTGCTCTTATTCCAAAATTGGATGAGCCAGCCTCGTTTGATGACTTCCATCACATATCTCTTTGTAATAGTATCTATAAGATCATCTCAAAAGTGATTGCGGTCAGGTTGAATCCGATCCTCTCTAAGAATGTTTCACAGGAACAATTTGGGTTCTTAGAAGGGAGAAAGATCCATGAAGCCATTGGTGTGGCATAAGAGACTCTCCATAGCATCAAGAGGGACAAAAGGAAGGGCCTGATAATAAATATTGAATTATCCAAAGCTTGCAACAAGATAAGATGGATGCATATCAGATTACTTCTAGCTCATCTGGGGTTTGACATTTTCTTCATAAATTGGGTGATGAGTTGCATAACCAATATTAGTTTGCAGTCCTTATAAATGAGGCGACCTCTCCTTTCTTCAAAAGCCAGAGAGGCTTGAGACAGGGATGCCCTTTGTCACTTCTGCTCTTTCTCTTGGTTTCTGAAGGGCTTAGTCAGATGATAGCAACAGCCAAAAGGAGGGGAGATATCAAAGGAGTATAGGTTGCCATCAATCTTCTGATTACTCACCTCCTGTTCATTGATGACATTCTCCTATTTAGTAATGGCAACAAAAGTGAGATTGGGTTTTTAAAACAAGCCATTGAACTCTTCCTATTGGCAACAGGAATGAGCATCAATATTGGAAAATCATTCATCATAGCAAAAGGCCTCTCGGGAGAAGATATAAGAAGAACAGTGGTGGAGCTCCCCTTTGAGGTCAAAGGACTGGAAGACAGTTTAAAATTTCTCGGTTTTACTCTCAAACCAAACTCATATAAATCTTTGGACTGGCTTTGGCTAGTATCTAAAATCAAAAAGAGAGTGAACCACTGGAGTTTCAGTTGGATGTCAAGAGCTGGGAGATTGGTGCTGATTAAATCGGTTCTCTTGGTGATTCCAATCTACTGGGCTATGATCCCATGGGTTCTAAAAAACATTCTCCTTTAAGTGTAGAAGATCTCTAGAAAATTTTTGTGGGCAGGGTCAAAGGAGGAGAAGGTGATGCCTTGGGTGGCTTGGGACAGTATCGCCAGGCCAAAATACTATGGTGGATGGGGGATTAAAGAACTCCCATCATTTGTGGCCTCTCTAGCTACCAAAATGGGGTGGAGGATATTATTTAAGGATTCCTTATGGTCAGAGGTCATGAAGTGGAAATATATCGACCCTATGGAGTTAACAGATTGGCTTAGAGCCCCGAGGAAAAAACCTACAAAAGCTTTGGTGGTTTGGAAAATCGATTTTGGGACCGTTGAACATTATTGATGAAGACCTAGTTTGGAAGATAGGTAATGGGGAGCAAGTGAGGATTGGGATGGACACATGGGTAGGGTACAATGAGGTTTTCTCTTTCGGTGGAGTTGAGCACCATCCTAAAGGATAAAGGTATCCAGTTTGTGAATCAAATTGCAAAACGACTTCTTCCTCGCACTGGTTATAGGTTTGGATGACTGGGGAGGATCTGCAAATTGAGCTTGAATGGCATGAAGCATAGCTTAAGCATACTTGTGAGTTAGAAAGAACACATGTGCACATCAGGGATAGAGAGGATGATTTAAGGTGGGCTTGTAGCGCCACTGGAAAGTATACTCCTAAGTTTGGATATGCTTTTCTTATGGCTAAAAATGGTTGGGAGGCTACAACTTGGTGGGAAAAATAGCTTTCGAAATTGAAATGTTTGGCCAAAAGTCAGATTTTATTCTGGTGTATACTAAAAAATAAAGTCCCAACCTAGGATAACATGTTGAAAAGGAATAAGGCAGGTTCGGGGCAATGCCCACTCTGTAAACTAGTTGCGGAAACAGTTCAACACTTATTCATTGGTTTTCCTTTTAGCAGATCAGTTTAGTCTGAGGTCATGGCTACAGAGAGGAAGATTCAAAGATGGGAAGGGGAATCGGTCGCAGAATCTTAGAGGGATTTGTGGCAAAATATTCAAGAGATAAATTAGAGGGCCCTTCCCCTGCTAATCTCATGGGGCATATGGCTTTCCAGTAATAGGGCCATTTTTAAGGATAAAGAGACCTAGCCTCAAATTATTGCTAAGGAAAGTGTGGCCATCTATTCTCAAATGTCGGAGCCAAAATCTGAATCAGCTCCTAGGGTGGTCGTTCAAGAAGTTATCAGAGGGGATATGTCATTGGCATATTTTAACAGAGCATCTAGTGATGAAAACAGGTGCGGAACTGCAATTGTGATCCACTTCATTCCGAAAAATTGCAAGGAAGCTTTAGTAGGTCTAGGGAATGTGTCGAACAAGTTTTCTGAGCTTAAAGCTCTTCATTTTCTTATGTGTTGGTTGATCGAGATGGGAATTTGTTCAATACATATTTTTGGGGACTCCTTGAACATTTTCAAGTGGTTCAATAAATAATTCATGTGCCAAATCTATCTCTTAAATGCAATCCTTGAAGAAGTTTGGTCCTTAAATTTTTTTTTTTTTTACTTCATATCTATTTGCCACATTTACAGGGAGCGGAATGAGGTAGCAAACCTCCTTTCTAAGGAGGGCCTACAATAGGTTTTGGGAAGATAGAAAATAATGAAAACAAGCCTAGAGGGCCTAGTTGAGTAGGACCATGCCCCTTATCTCTATTTATATTTCTTTGAGACTCTTTGGATATAGCTTTTACTATTTTTTCTTATCATTGTATATATATCATCTCCATATTTTATTTTGCCTCATTTGCGAGGTTGATACTTTTGTTGGCTACTAACCCTCTCTTTTAGACTTTATATGACATATATATTCTCTATTTGATAGTTTTAGGCTAGACTCATTTGAGTTGTTTCCCTCATTAGAGGGATCTCAGGACTCAAATGAAGGTGTTTTGGCTAGCCTACTTGTCAGGGTGTTTTCCTCATCTGAGGAGCCTTGGAATTGTTGGGCTGGCATGGATAAGGAATACTGGTTGCTCAGTAGAGCAATGCTCAAGCATAGGTCCTTAACCTCTGCGTTTGTTTTTTGGCTTTTGGCTGTATGAAAAACGACTGGATGGATCTAGTTTTTGTGTTCTGCGTGACACAATATCAGATAGAATTCTTATAGCATGTACTCAGTAAACTTTTTATTCATAAATGTAAAGTTTCGATTTTTTCCTAGGAAGAAAAATCATTCCATGTGAGTCCCCCTGAATTCATAACTCCCATATCCTCCAATCTCATTTCCTCATTAAACCTTACTTTAATGGGAGTGTCACTCGATGCATTGATATTTCTACATGTGGTGTTATAAAATAGTAAAAATGTACAAATACCTAATTCAACATTCCATTCTATATAATGAGTTTGAATAATAACTATTTAATAGAAACCTTCATGAAAATTTTGAATAAAAATTTATGAAAAATTTGATGTTTTATAAAAAAACTTGATCTTTAAAATAATTTATATGCTCTTATATGTTTTGTAAAAATCATACATTCCATTTTATAGATAATTATAAAGATCATTTATAATAATTGGAATCATTGTAAAATTTATTAAACTGTCATGGATATGATTATTTGTTGGTTTTTCAAGGTGTTTCAAACATCAATGAATATATATTATGTTTCTATTACATGAAGTGGGAAAATATTAACAACTAAAACTCATTAAAACCTATACCTAGAATGTTCAGATTTCTTTCAACATCAAAACCATTGTTTATAATGAGTTGGAAAGAGAGTGGTTTTGTCTACCCTAAGATACCAAATCAAGAAGAATGGATTTAATGATGAGCGTGTTAGCGTTAGGGGAGAGAGAGAGAGAGAGAGAGAGAGAGAGAGGTAATTTTTTTTAATATTCCATGGACCCATGGGCCTATTTATAAAATCATGTCAGTTCCAGATTCGGGATAAAATTTTCTCGAGAGTCTAAACAAGAGCTACAAGAGCCTTTGCAAAAGAATTAAAGCCTCTGAAATATACAACACTATGGATTGTAATAACCAATGATTATATAATTATGAATATAGTTTATGTTTTAATTAGAATAATATATAATATAATAAATATAAATTCCATAAAGTGTGTTTATACACACACATATATCATGGAAAAATTCATAATTTTATTCAATATAAAAACAACGACCAAAATCACACTTTGCATATGCTACTAAGCATTTGGTAATGTTAGCCTTTAGACTGATGCACAATAAGAAGAAGAAATTTGTAAAAATTTACGTAATTTGTTGGGACTAAGTGTAATAATAGTCACTTAGCTTGCCCTTTTTCCTTTCTTTTTTTGTACTTTACTCTAAATTCGTTGGTGAGAGTAGTTGTTACTATTGTCAGTTCATTTTCATTTACCTGCATGAGGATTTCTTTGCCCGAGTCCAAGATATATGATACATGGGATCTCTTTATACCCCCAAATTCCTTTTCGCTGGGTGTTTCCCCCCCTTTTTTTATGATGTTGTGATCTTTGTTGATTTAGTGCCCTCCTGGCCATGAGTCATGGCTCCTGATTGATGTTGAGCTCCTCCATTTGCTTGGCTACTAAGTTGAGTCTCAGCATCTATATTTGGGTATTTTCCATGGGCTCTTCTTCTTCATATTCAAAAGTGTCTGGAAAAAACCAACTCCTTGGCTTATAGTCTTGCCTCATTTTATTTTTTTGGATCCATTTTTCCTATGGGAAAGTGTTATGCAAGTGTGATGTTTGAAAACAAGTTCAACATCTAAATTCCATATTCTCATAATCTAAAACTTCATTCACATCAGGTGTTAAATGAATAGGGTGAAGTAGGTATTTGCAAAGGTCTATCTCTACACATATTCTAGAAAATTAAAAGATATATTTTTTCATTTTATCCAAGTCCATTTTCTTTAATTTACCTATAGTATTTCAAATATTCTCCAAGACTTGATGATGCTAGATGGGAAGTTGGGATATTCGATAGCCTCACCCTTAATGAGATAGTTGTTATCTCCATGATTTTAGCATCAAATAATGGGAACCATGGTGTAATGAAAAGGTTAGTTCTACCCCAAAACCATGGCCATTTGTTTAAAAAATTTCCCATTTCTTACTATGTGTCAAATTGAACTATGAAGAAATTCTTTGAGCATAAGTAAAGATCATAGTTTGGTGTCCAAGAAGAAAACACCCACTGATATAATTATTCAAGTCTCAACCAGAATCCATTAAACCTACTTATTAACTCCTTAGTTTGTAGATAATAAAAATATTCTTTTGCCTCTGGGTTTTTACATCCATATTTGGTATTTTGTCCATTTTCTAGACTATGTAATTTCCTGGCATATTTTGGATTTGATTAGTTGGAGTGAAAATCTTCCCTTTCACTACATCCTTGAATGATTTTGGTCCCTTAGGGATTTTTTTCCCTAAATCTCCCTCATGCAACGTTAGACTTAATATTATGGTTCAATTCCTTTCAATGCCATAATATTTTATCTAAAAGGCTTCTTGCATCAATTTCCCCTCAAATATCAGACTTTGTAAGAATATAGTAATACCTAGGTTGTTTTGAATAGCTTTCCTCAGTTTTTCCATTCGATCTGAACCCTGGATCCAATAGAGAAAGGTATTCCCATTGAGGTTATTTAGGAAAATATGGAATTTTTCCTTCATTACAAGTCTCTTAGCCAAATATGGGAGAAATAATTAATGGAGTATCCCATTGGAGGGTGAGTCTCTAGGCTTCAATTCTTCCAACCCCAAATATAATGTAGGGGGTATCTCCTTTGGCAGATTCGTGCCCTGCATTACAAAGAAAGTAATAGATCTTTTCCCACTGTAAGAAAAACATAAAGTGAACAACCCTATTTTGCATGCAAGACCCATCCATCCCCCATTGGGCACCAATATATTAATGGTTGAATGTAAAGACCTCGCCCATAGCCTTTTCACCCTATCAAATCTATTAGCGAAAATAAAATTTGATTGTTCACACTCCCACCCAAGACATGCCCGACCTAATAGATATTTCGTAGAGTCGTGTCCTCTCGATTCTTTCAGATATAGAATCCTAAGTTTATAAAAAAATATGATTTTATAGATATGGGGTCCAACATGATCCCCTTCTATGGCCAAAAATGTGTGTGATTGAGAGATTTCCCATCAGTAGAATCTTGCAAAGGAAAAATATCCACTCCTAGCTCATAGGCGACAATGATGCCCTGCAGAAAACTAGTGAAGAAGAAAAGAACCCTCGATCCTTCACAATCCCATACAAAAAACACCCATCATAGGAAACCATCCAAGGGGTCGAACCCTATTAGATCTATCACGTCCAGAAGTAAAACTTGATAGTGAAGGTGTCGATTTTCCACAAGTGAGATCAAACACCATCCCCCTTTGTGGCCATGATGGGCTTGTTCAAGACATCATTTAGCCTTAGATTCATACCATCAATGGTAGAACCACTCCCTAGCCCATGAATGACGTCTGCACCCATGAAAATAATGTTATTATATATAAAAGTTAGTATGTGAAATAAATAATTGTTTAAAATGAAATATTAGTAAATTATTGAAATATAGATAACTGTAAATCAAAATTATTAAAATTTTGGTTATAATCATTTATTTTATTTTATTTTATTTTATTTTATTTTATTTTATCTTATCTTATAAATTATATTATAGTTGTACACATTTTCATGATCAATAAAGAAGATCATTTGATGGATTTTCATTTCTATAAAGGGATGTGAGGAAACCATTACCCAAAAAACGTTGAAGATAAGGCTTCAACCTTATGCCCTCCTTTTCCTACACAATCGATGTCGTTATTATTTTGTTTTATCTAGCCAATGAATAAGGAAGCATAAGGTCTACACTTCCTTTGCATGTC
Source organism: Pinus albicaulis (assembly GCA_034641835.2). Lineage (NCBI taxonomy): Eukaryota > Viridiplantae > Streptophyta > Pinopsida > Pinales > Pinaceae > Pinus > Pinus albicaulis. Next base: position 290,168,087 of record CM076577.1, on the reverse strand, counting down.
TTCATACATTGTGGAAGGAAGCTGCCATTTAGAAAATTGGTGATAATAAATCGATTTCTAATGTGAATGCATAGTAAAGGGCAATTGAGAAAATACATTATTCATGATGTCGATTAAAGTGAGTTTTCCTTAGTAATAAGAAAGTGCTATCAAATAAAGAGTATCAATGGATTTGTGCTTCATTTTGATTTTATGTATGACATATTTCTCTTCCGATACTATTTTTACTTCATTTTAAAGTAAGAAGAATATATTAAACGATGAAGAAATTTTGATAACTTTCCACCCAAATAGTGGTTAGTTTTGTTTTTTTGTCAAGGAAAGAATAGATCTATATTGAATCCAAGGAATGGCTTATTTTGTGACTTCATGCTCTAGAACTAGATATGGCCGTGGATCAATTCTTGCTTGAACTTCACTATCGGGAACTTCAAAGAGGAAAAACCACCATTTGCATTTAGGAAGAAAGTGAATCTCGTGAAAGTAATTCAATTATTTCTTTAAGAGAATTTTTGGGTGATTGGTATTGAAAATTGTTGGTGCTTCGTATTGTTTTTCACCAGGGATACCAAATTCTTTGACATAATCATATTTAAATGAATCAAATAAACTAGAAGGAGATAATTATATAAATTGAAAATTTATGTGGTATACTTTAATGGAAAGGTGCAATGTTCGGTAAATAACATATGAAAATGGAGTGAAGCTAATATCCCCAACATCCTTAGTTCATGACTAGGAGAGAAGGGGAACTCAAGCAAATATTCTCTTAAAAATGTTCAAAAGAAAATATAAAGTATTTCCTTATAAGGGGAGTGCAAAACATCTCATAAAATATGGAAGGAACTTAAAAATTTGTATAAGATGGCTAATAAAAATTGGGTGTTTTATTTTAAATAAAGCATTTTTTAATTAAAATGGAAGAAAATGGAAATATTACCAATTTTCTATTTATAATTAAATAACTAAAGGCTAAATTAGGTGATATTGGTGAGGAGATATCAAGCATTGATTTTGATATTGTTACATTAAATGGTATTTAGATTAATATAATATTTTATTTATCATCATTATTGGAGCAATAGAGAAAGAACCTCCACTTTATTATTTGATAGGTATCTTATTTGAAGAAAAGGAATAGAGGAAGAATCTTAACTAGAAGTTTCAGAGTTTAGATTTGGCATTGAAAGCCAAAGCTAGAAAATTGTACAAAGGAAATCCATGGGAAAGGAATGTTGGAAGGAACTGTAATGTAAAACTATATCAAGGTAGGGCATGACCAAGATAGATATAAGTGTGAAAAAAGATTGGCTTATCTCACTATTATTGTAATTTTGGATATTATGGTAAATATTTTAGGAAAAATAAGTTTCACGAGTTCAAATATAAAATATATGTAGGGAATTTTATTGATAGAGAAGTCACAGTAAGTGATGATCTTAAAAATTTCAAGTTTTTTACCTTTTATGCAACTTTGCCAATAAAAATAGGTGATTTTAATGCATGGTGTATATATCTAGGTGCTTCTATTCATATGAGATGTCATAAAGATTGGTTTGAAATTTATTGTGAAAAAAATAATGGTGCTAAAATATATCTTGGTAATGATAGATGTCATAAAATAAAAGGTTATGGTGATGTATGTGTGACTTTTCCAAGTGGTAATGTAAAACAAATTAAGAATCTAATGTTTGTGCCATGGATTAAGAAAAATTTAATATTAATTTCAAAAATTACATATCAAGGCTTAAAATTTGAAATTGTGATGTCGGGTTGTCTAGTGAAGGACATACAAGATGACTACAAGTTATGGAAAAATGAATTAAAGTAGGATACATATAAAAACTTGATGTCACTATTAAATATCAAGAATTATTATCAACAACCATGTCAACCGAATAACTATAACACTCAAAGTATGGTTATACAAATTTTAAACATCTAGCTTTAGTAGATAAGAAAGATATGGTAGAGGGTATTTAAGTTTTTAAGAATGAAGGGACTGAATGTGATGGTTTTGCAATAGAAAAATAACATATGAATGAGTTTCTTATAAAAAAAAATAAAAAAATGAATATTCTTGAATTAGCGCATATTGATGTATGTGGGCCAATGCAAACATAATCACTTGGTGAAGCTTATTATTTTCTTATCTTCATTGATGATAAAATAAAACTTACATGGGTTTATTTCATAAGAAATAATATTAGTTTGTTTGAATATTTCAAAGAGTTTACAAAAATGGTTGAAAAGTAAAAAGGAAAACAAATCAATATCATTTCGTCATATCAAAGATTAGAATGCACATCATAGATTTCATCAATACTATAAGGAAAATTGGATTCATGAATAATATGCAATTTCATATACCCATCAATGGAAACATACTCATCAATGGAATGGTGTGGTTGAGAGGAAAAATAAGACCTTGGTTCAATGTGATATAAACATGATTAAAGATAAGAATATTTCTGATTTTTCGAGTTGAAGCAATAAGTATTGCTATGCATCTAAAAGACAGAAGTTCAACCAAAGTTTTAGAGAAAAATACTCCCTGTCAAGAATTCTATGGTTATAAATCGGTTGTTAATCATTGAAATTTTTTGGGAATAAATCATTTTCTAAATTTCAAAGGAAGATAGAAGGAAACTTAATTTAAAAATGGTCAAATGTATCTTCATTGGTTATTTTTCTAACCATAAAGCTTAAATAACATATGATCCCATTAATCATAATATTTTTGCAAGAAGAGATGTTATGTTTCATCAGTATGTAAATGATGTTTAAAAATAAAATTATCAATATGTATGGAAACTTCCTAAAGAATATATTCAAAGAGAAAAAGCAAAATAAATTGAATATAAACAAGATTATATTGAAGAAATAAGTAGTATTAATATAGAAAAAGGAAAAATATACCAAGGAATAATAGAATATATTCATATGTAAAGAGGCACTAGAAAGATCAATAACTAAAATTCAAGCATCTATGATGACTCAAGTTATAGGTATAGAATAACCTTTGAATTTTGGGAAAGAAAAGGATCACAAGGAATGGATATATGCTATGTCTAAGGAATATGATTCCATAATGAAAAATGAATCTTGGAAACTTATATAATTTCCCAAAAATATAAATACAAATGAGTTTTTCAAAACTAAGTTCAAAGTTGATGGTGGTATAGAAAATATTGAATCTAGATTGGTTGTAAAAGGGCTATTTATAAAAGAAGTAATAAAGTATGGGGAATATTTTTCACTTATAGCTAAAATGAATACTATTATATTAATGATTTTATGAGATAACATACATTTGTAAACTACATAATTTGGATGTTAAGCCAAATATTTTGGATGATGAATTAAACGAAGAAGGCTATCTTGTTCAACCAAATGGTTTTTTAAAGTAGATACAATAATATCTTGTGTGTGGGTTAAATAAACCACTATATCATCTCAAGTAGGCTCCTAGGTCATCCTATGGGAAGCTTGGAAATTTCTTCTTTTAGCAAAGTTTCATCAGAAGTAACAATGATCTAAATCTTTACATAAAGAAAGAGGGAAATGTGAATATTAATCTGATATCATTGTATATTGATGATTTAGTTATAATAGGTAGTGTTGCGAAATTGGTTGACAAGATAAAAGAGTAGTTATCGTAGGAATTTGAATGATGGATCTTGGTTAGATGCATCACTATTTAGGAATTGATGTTTAGAGGGAAAATGGTAACACTTTGATCACTCAAAGTTATTGAAATGTCGATTGGGTAGGAGATTGTATGATATCGAATCCACCACTAGATACGCATTTAGTACATGATCTAAAGTTGTGTCTTGTAGTAATAATAAGTAATTAATTATCTCGTTGTCCTCAATTGAAGTAGAGTATAAAGCATTATGTAATGCTACCTATGAAGCAATTTGTCTAAGGTGCATATTCTTAAATACATGGGACAAAGGAAATGAATACCTACATCTATCAAATGTGATAATCAAAGCTAAATTATTTGGTAAATAATCCCATTTATCATGCAAAATTAAAGCACATTGAAACTTAGTATCACTTTCTAAGAGAAAAAATTCAATCAAAAGAAATTGATCTAACGTACCATAACAAAAATCATAATGCAATGGATATATTCACCAAGACTGTGAGAAACAATGAATTTGTCACATGTAAAGACAAGAGATGAATAATAGAAAATTAATTCGTCCATTAAGAGGGGGTGATAGAAATAATTGTGCAAGTGAATCGTTAGCAAGTCATTGGAATCAAGATCAAGATCATTAGAATCTTGGTTATAAAAAATGTATCCTTTTTCATGCTATATATGTGTGTGTTTTCATAATAAACAAATAAGATGGTGATGGATTTGTCTCTTTATCTATTTATATTATTGATGGATGTTTTTTTACCAAGTTTATAAAGTTGTTAGAATTCAATCTCATCTAGTTGTTTCAAATTATTTGGGTTGATGACATACATGGTTAATCCACTTTCTATCTAAATATTATTGAAAGAAAGAGGGGATCATTCTAAGGGGGAGTTTCGAAATGGCTAGCCTTGTACCAACACTTCATCTTTGGACAAATTCTATGATGGGAGGAGAATATATATATATATATATATATATATATATATATATATATATATATATATATATATATATATATACTCAGTCATGGATTAACTCAAATAGTTGTGAACAATATTATTAGAAAATTTTAATAATTTCATGTCAACAAATGTTTGGTTCAAATCCCCCAAAGTTAGGTGTATGTTCTACATGTTTATTAAAAATAAGATTTTCTTTTCAATACATGTGTATACATAGAAATAGATATATCTTTTTAGGTTTTCACCAATATTATTTAACTTTTAATTAGATTCATATCATTATACGCTCCAACTAAATCCATTAAATAAGAAACACTAGTTTAAACAACTATAAAATTGTTGATTTGACTTTTTAAAATATATAAGGTTGATAGTGGTTGTGGTAATATTTATCAAATAAAACCTAAAGAAGTGGGGAATTTTCTTATAATAAAAAAATATAATGGAAATGAAATTTTACATAATATAAAATACTATAGGGTTTCATTTTAAATTAAAGTTCTAGCATTATTTATAGAAAAAAGGGTATATTAAAAGATATCTTTGGCCATGATGACTTAATTGAACGTAATGGATTCGAGTAAGTAAAGAGAGAGTTTTTTATAATGTTTTCAAAAAAACTCACATCATGTTGAGAAAGGTTGAAGCGCACATTTGATTAAATAAACACATAGTTATGTTATTAATCCATGTAATTTTGAAAATTATATTAATATTTTTTTAATTTAATTAATTATTAATTTAAAATTAATGTGATTATTATTTAAAGATAAAAAAAATTATTTACAAAATATATAAATAATTTATTAATTAAATTTTATTTAATTATTTGAATTATTTATTTATTTTTAATAATAATTTTTTTTATTAAAAAATAAAAATATATATAAATTTGAATAAGAAAAAGATAAAAAATTTACATCAAATAAATAATTTATTAATTAAATTGTATTTCATTATTTGAATTATTTATTTATTTTTAATAAAAATTTTTATTAAAAATAAAAATATGTATAAATTTGAATAAGAAAAAGATAAAAAATTTACATCAAAAATTTAGAAATTAAAAAATATATTAATTTCAAAAGTTCAAAATTTAATTGTTAATAAAAGTTTATTTATGAATTCAATTGGTTAAAAAGAAATGATTAAATCAAATGTAAAAGTGTAATTAAAATAATTGATAACATATAAATAAATAATTTGAAGTTGATGAGGTATGAATCAATTTCAAGATCGTATTATTAAGAATGTGAATCAGTTTTAAGTTTTTAGATTACATTCTTAGCCATAGGTTAGTGCAAATTCCTTCGTTGACTTTTGGGTAGGCTTTAGTGGACAAACTAAAGTTGATTAAGGTAGTTGAGTTTTGACTTTATTAATTCAGATATTTATTTTGGTTTCTGGTTGATTGTTATTCATATTCAATAACATCGATGACATAGTATACATATTAGAGGACTTCACAAAGCAGACATTGTGCATGCAAACACCTTTATGATGACATATATCTTTCCTTTTAATTTAATTTTCAATTATCTAACTTATTTCTAAATAGAACATAATGGGTTGGGTTGATAGCCTAAATATGCTTTAGAAAATGTATAAATATATATAATTTCATAGAAAAATAATTATATCTTTCCAAAAATAATTTTCAAATATTATTTTACAATACACTATAATTTTTTTATTTAGTTTTTTGTTTTATTTTGGAAATACTGATTATCTCCGACTCTTTTATGTTTTCCTTATCCCATTGGGTAAAATAAGTACTATAATTAACTAATTCTTGAATTACATTTTTTATCTTGGGTGGTGTTTAGTACTCATGGATTATTTTTTTTCTTTTACACAAAATAATAATATTATATTTAATAATTATTTATTAATATTTAAATTTATATGTTTATTTATTTTGGAATAGGATTTTTATAATTTTAATTTAATTATCAATAATTATTGACTGGATAAAAAAGATAAGCAATCTCTATAAAATATTCACAACATATTTACAACATATTTTATCTTAAAAGTAGTTATATATATTTTTTACTTTTGAATATCATGTTCGCATGTAATGAATCCAACTATTACTCCACATATAAACATAAAAAAATGTGTTTAATGTATATTACAATAGAAAACTATGGCAATAGTTTAGATTCACATTATAATTATAATATATCATTTCATGCACCCTACAATAAATTTCATGGCGAAATATTCACGATGAGTTGGATATCATTACCATACAACATGATATAGATAATGTGCTTGACCCACGATATTTATTTTAAGGTCTTCGATAAGAGGCCAAATCCTAAGTCCAAGTGATTAGGCAATGAGGACTCAGATGCACAGTAGTTAGGGTAATTGATTTGGACGGAGGGAGGTTTTGTGTTAGTGTTCATTCTAGTCGAAGAGGAAGGGGAGGTGTTTCCTCTGCAACTCGACGTCCATACCCTTACCAGCTAAGTAATCCTTTGCTTCTCGAGTTGTCTTCGCTTGGCTCACTCCGGTCGTCAGTCATTCCGAGTTATTGAGTTGAGCTCCTTTAAGCAGCTAAATTTTTATTAGTTTTAAGGGTTTTATGTTGCAGAGTCCGACTCCTGTGTATGGATTTCTCCGGAAGTTTTAATATTCATGAACTCAGCTGACTTTGAACCCTACAGCTCTGGTTCCTGTTCATTTCGTCATCTCCAGCTGAATATCTTTTTATTTACTCCCAACACTTTTGTTTTTTTTCTTTCATTTCACATTTCCCATTTATATCTTTGCTGAGACTAAGGCATCCCATTATTAGCTGAGAGCGAATGGATGAGGAGGGTTTGTCCCTCGATTTTCCAGCATCTACTCTAGGTCGGGGGTTCTCCATGACTGCAAAAGGGTTTTTCCTCCTCAAATCCCAACGTTCCTTGTTAGCTTCTTCATGCTCGGTTCCTGGTTGCCATAAAAAAATCTATGTTAGGGTTAGTATGTGGTTACCCTATGCTAAATTTCATCAGTTCAATGGTTAATTACTGGTCTAACCTAACCATTTATTTCTTGTTAGACAAGAAGGTGGAATTAGTTTGGCGTCTTTATCACAGGTAAGATTGTTTACGTGATTTCACTCTATGTTCTTTCCAACACTTATAATTGCAATGTTTTTCGAACCCTAACATCCTCTTTATTGACAGGTGAGTTTAGGTATCGGCTTCGTGTGTTTTTTCTTCAACACATTATTAAATGTCGTTCATGACCATAGTCGAACCATACATGTATTCTTAGGGTTCATGTTCATGTTCTGCAGAATTTCCCATGGAGGTTGGATGTCACAGTTATGAATTTGTTTATTCCCTTAATGTTTAAAGGTTAAGAGCACTCCTCCTCAGCAGTTTGGGTTTACCATAGGGTTTTCATTTTGGCCCGAAGGCTGGCTCTGAGAACCTTATAGTTGATTAATTGTCTCAATTGTGTAACTTTAAGGCTAAGAGCAGATAGGTGCTCAAAGTAGCCATATTACTGTTGCCAAGGGTTTTCATTTTGGCCCGAAGGCTGGCTCTGAGAACCTTATAGTTGATTAATTGTCTCAATTGTGTAACTTTAACTTCTCGTTATCGAGTTTTATATGTTTTTAAATGACATCTCGCTAGCTAGCTAGAAATTTGGAATACTGATTATCGTGACTTCGTGGAGACAAATTGTCTGAGTGTAGTAAGGGCTTTTAATTCGATTTGTGAAGTTCTTTAATACCTGTGTTTTTCTTCTTGCTGTGAAAAGTTCATTTTGAGAGGCACTACTATTTTTTTTTAGTTATTTTATATTTACCACAGAGATTTATCATTTTGGGTTTACATAGTATGATTATTTTTCTTTCATTTATATCAATATGAGAGGCACTACTATTTGTTTGTATTTATTTTATATTTACCACAGAGATTTACCATCTTGGGTTTACAGAGTATGATCATTTTTCTTTGATTTATATCAAACTACTGGTGGTGCATATATATTGGTTTTTCATTATAATTGATATATGGTGCTAATGTAATGATACACATCCCTTTTTTACAGTTTTAATATATATAGATATCTCATTATTTATTGGGTCCATTTCATAAGGAAATTTTATCAAGTAGCTTGTTGGTTCTGGGTTGAGATTTATAACTATTTCTGTAGTCTACCATTTATAACTTCTTTACCATGTCCTCCAAAGGTAGGATTATTGGGTTTCACTTATAGTGAACATGGGTCTAACCTTCCTCTGTTTGCTTAGATATTTTCTTGTACTTGAATAGGTACCATGCACAACCACGCTCTCCTATTGCCCTGTAATTTAATGCTCTATATAAATGTAAGTTCACATATGTGGACATATATGCGACTATATTCTGCATTTTTCCTATCACATAGTCACTTATACACATAGAGTCAAGATTAGTATCATGCACAATCATATATTTATTTTTATTGAGATTATGTACAAGCATATTTATTCAGTACTACATATGCACTTGCTATTTCTATGTCAAATATATTGTAATCTTTTCACTATATTTACTGCATATGCACTAGTTATTTCTATCTCAAACATATTGTAATATTTTCACTATATTTACTATTATTCTTTTCATTAAAAATCATTGAATCATACTTAGCTCATTTCGGAAATATTTACACAACTCCCACCTTAGTAATAGCACTCCTCCCCACCTATGAGACCAATCACCACTGTGTCTCCCCTTGATCTAGTGCACACTTAGGACTTGGGCTATGTATGGAGGAAGGTCATGATCATCTGATTTCTACCGGACATTATCCCTTCTCCTTTCTTAGTAATCCATTACAGATTTAAAAAAAGCATTGTTCTCCCCTCTTCCTTGCCTCAATCCCCTAGCCCTTTTGACTTTTTTTCTCTTAACAAGAGGAAGAGTTTGGCAAGTAATCATGTACTTTACTGAAGGTCAATTTCTGCATTCTTTCTAACTCATGATAATTTAACAAAAATGCAATCTTAAAATAAAATATAATTGTTATTTAGTTCACCTTCCCTTAGTAAATAAAATAATAGTAACATAAAAAAGTCCTTTATTTTTCACGAGGAACCATTACAACACAAGTATTTGATTTTGATTTATGAAATTGAACTTATTTTTTGTTTTTTTACTATGATTTTTAGAAAAATAAATAAAATTAAAGAAACTAGAATTAAAGTAAGAATGAATCATTATTGTAAAAATAAAACATTAAAAAAAGCCATTATTTATTAGACTTTGAAAATTTTATAATACCTAGCTTGTTTACTTCAGTATTATATTTTTATGTTCGAAAATATTTAGAAGAAGCTTTCTCAAATTTTTTAAAAAATGACGATATAAAATTGAAATAAAATATATACGAAAGTATTTTTCATTTCTCACATTTTTTTATATCATAAATATAATAATTTTTCATATTATTATACTTTAAAAAATATTTTTATTTTTTTTTAAATGAAAAAAAAATATTTATATTTTAACTATATTAATTTTTATTTTTATTTTTAAATGTCGATAGATGTAAAATAAACACTGATGAGAATAAACTTAAGTCATACCATGAAAGTCATCACTCTTGAGAAAAAAAAATTAAAAATTAACATTTTAATTAATTATTAGTCAAAATGCCATGAACAACTTACTTTGATAAATATGTTGTATATGAACGATTTACAATGTGGTACCGTATTTTTAATCGTGGGGTCTGTCCTGTTGGTTTCAAATGTTCTTCATAGACTGCAGTGACGGCCTTCCTGCCTTTTATCGAGCGAGCCTGTCAAGCGAGCCCGTTACTTGTCATTTTACCAGTCTTTTATTTCTGGTTTTTGACCTGTGTGGGAGATATTTCGCTTTATTTTTTCATTGTTATCGTAGATCTGATATGTATATAGCTATCATCTATAGTTTTTGGTGCAGACATTTAATTGGTTATCAAGTCAAACATTGATGGAATTATTTTTTTGAGATTCTTTATAATTTGTAAATCAGGATGAGAAAATGACATATGACACTCTATGTAATAGTTATGGCTTATAATGGCTATATGTAATAGTTATAGTGGCTAATGCTTATAGTTGCTACTATGAGATTATGTACTGTTTCAATTATAATATGAACAATTTTATTCTTTTACATTTTAATTATTATTAATCAAAATTCTTTTAAAAACTGTTTTAAATCACTTATGACATTAGAGAGAGAGTTATCTTATCAAATCAAATTGACACTCTATAAATATATTTTTTGTATTTTTTTTAATTAATAATTAATTGAAATTATTTAAGTAAGCAACCTCTAAAGGAAAATATTGATATATGAAGAACTTTTGAAAACATTTGATATTTTACAAGAAGTATATTTGAATTATTTTGAACCTTTGTAAACACGTATGTCACATTTTCCAATAGTGTGTCGATTTGGAATTTGAGATGGTTGGAAGGTAATTAGATTGCAGATTTAGAAATATTTTAGAATGAGATGGAGGTATTAATTTTGATGAGTTAGACTAGATTTACAAATATTTCATAATAGATTTAGAAATATTTTTAAATTGATTGGAGAAAAGAAAAAATTAAATATATTTTAAATTTATAAATATTTCATAATTGAATAAAGAAAAGAGATTTTTTTGTAATATTTATCAAAATATTCATAAATGTATTATATGAATATTTATAATTTTTTTATAGATTTTCATTTAATTGTTAGTTGTAATATTGTTTAGTTTTAGTAGTATAATTAGTTGAGGATATGTCTGTTTAGCTAGCTTGTTTAAGATTAAATCTCAGTTTGGTGGTTGTGCTTTATGTTTGAGAAGAATACATGATAAAAAAATACAATGAGCTAAAATGATGTGACCCAGGCAGAATGCATCTCTGAAAAAAATTGAAAACTTAAATGACTCTAGGTATAGACTCTTCAAACCACAAATCAAACCTGAAATATCAGAAATAACTTACCAAACAAAATAAACTATTATTGATAACCTTAACTCCTCTGCAACTAACCAGGTAAGAATGAATGGAGAAGCGAGTTTGTAATATCCGAGTTCATAATATCTTGGCGGGCTCGGTAATAACATAATTTATAAAATTTGAGAAGGTTTGACGCTGATTCCGTAGCATAGATTTTATGGATCGTGGCCAACAGATTAGATAGATCCCACTATGAACGTAGTTCCATTCTAGCTGTGACTAAAAGTACAGAACGCTAGGTATTGTTGATGTTAAAATTACAGAATGCTAGGTATGGAGAATTAGTATGGGTACACGTATCAGAATTTCTGAATTGGAATTCAGGTGATAGCTAGCTAGCTAGCTATATCGTTTATATGATTTTTGTGTCATCCTACCATAGAGAATATAGAGAATGCAGTTTCAATGTAGAATGTAGTTTGAGTAGGATAGTCTTTGTCCTTTTTTGTTGGCAGTTTACATATTCAAATTTAGAGAGGGAGAATATTAATGTTTATATATAGAATGTAGTTTGAGTAGGGTTTATAGTCTTTGTCTTTTTTGTTAATAGCAGTTTACAGATTCAAATTCAAATTTTGAGAGGTAGAATATTTATGTTTTTATAAACTGTAATCAAATGCCGACGCCAAAGTGGGTGCTTTGTCTCGATTAAGTTGATAACATAACTAATTTTGATTTCAGCTTCAAAAATAACCATAAAATTGGATTATTACTATTATGGATCATTTTGATTTCAGATATATATTATGATACATATTTCTCAGATTCTTAGTTATTCCAGATCTAGAAACAGAATTCATTCATATGTAAATATTGATGATAAAGAGTGATAAAAACAGGGTCGAACAGACAACGAATAAAAGAGCAACTGCAATGAACACTTGGATAGCAGGGGCTACACAGGCGTACCAGTTACAGCAGCTGATGGTCAATCATCATTATCTGATCTGATCTCCGGTTCAGCTCTGCCTGCAACAAAAGCACGTTTACTTCAATTGAATTCATCACAAATTCGTTATAAGCATCTGAATCTACATATCAAATTCGTCTCATATTAATCATATCCCATAGAATCTAAATAATCACATTACCCATTTTTCACAGATTTCTTGGACTGTTTTCAGCATGAGAATCATCTGAGTTCCATTGTTATCCCAATGACGTAAATAGGCGTTTCAATGGCACTTAGAAAACGTAGGTATAAAATGAATGTGGTTGTTGGAAGCATCCACGTGACCGTGGGGGTGTTTCTTTGTAGCAAGATAACCTAATGTACTCTGATAGAAACCCTAATCGACTCCTCTATTTAAAGTATTTGAATGAATCTACTCTTCTTACATGATATCTAAATTAACGAATGACGATTTGACAGCCAGGTGGCACTGAGGTGACCCTCATGTTAATTGTTGTATAAATATCTAGGTGAGTGTATATATATATATATAATGATCCTGATAAGGAGAAAAAGTTGAGCCATTGGCTTCATGACAGTTATGGAATGGTAAGTGAATTTCCTGTAACTTTGAATAAATGCAAACGGACGATGCGAGGACCGCGACATGTCAATTAAACCCAAAATAAATACGGTGTTTGCTAGATAAAACAATTATAGGTTCGTATCAGCTGTGCGGTCAATGTTACGATCCAGGGACAGTTCGGTAAGAGATCGGGCAGCGCATGAAAATATTTCGGTGCACATGAAAATAAAAGGGCGATCAATGTAGACTTAACGTGTCGGAGTCGCCGAACATTCATTCATCCACGTGATTCTCACACCTCCTTGTTTATTAATAATTTGTGACCCGCAATCCATGAGGTGTCGATTGATGGCCATATATATTTTTTTGGGCTATAAGATAATAATTATAAATGTGGTTTGGCAGTATATGTGGTCACTTTTAAATTAATTTAAATTTAATTATGGATATATATTCCCTAACAACATTTATTGTCCTATAATTTAAAATATAATGATCACAGTCTATTGATTGTGTGAGGTTTTGTCTTTTACTTTACTTTTTAAATTTTATGTGAAAAATTAAAGATGAAAGCTACTTTGAAATTTTAAAAATTGTCTAAATTAGATTTAGTTCCCACCATCTTGATGATAAATATTTAACTTCACATATTCTTAAGGATAAGCATCGTGTTGTAAATAATATTTCTATCCACTAAATTGTTTTCTCATAATAATAATAGCACTAGCCAAAATATATAATGGCAGCTTCCAAAAATTATAATAAGAAGTTAAAGACAGAACCTGAAAGGTAACCCTACACCCCTTGTAAGCCGCATTTCCATTATGATTTCGTCGAAAATGGAGGCAGTGTGGGTCGAGACCAACAAAACCCATTTTCTGAATATGGCAGGCAAAGCATGAATTCATAAAAGGACAACAGGGATTCTTTCACCATTTAAAGTGAAAATTAGGTTTTAGGCTGAAAACATCAACACCCCGTTTGCTGAACATGGCAAGCAAGGTATTCATTCATAAAAGGACAATAGGGATCCTTTCACCCTTTAAACTGAAAATTAGAATCCATTATGAAAACAACTTAACTTCGAAGAGACATGGAGAGCTCTCTCTCCCTTGTGTCGAATAAGATATAAAGGAGCCTTTGCTTTATCTTTCGGTCTAGTATGACAGGGAAGAGCCTTTGCTTATGATGCCATTGGTAGAGCGAGAATGACCACAGTTATAGAACATTGTAGAAACAAAATGAATGAGTAAAGCGAAGAAATTGAAATGATGAAATTACCAAAATGCTAACTTGGGTGGTAAAGCTATCAAACTGAAGTGATGAAATTACTAAAATGCTAATTTAGATGGTAAAGTTATGAAACTGAAAATGATGAAATTATCAAAATGCTAACTAAAATGATGAAATTACCAAGATGCTAAGTTAGGTGGTAAAGCTATCAAACTGAAGTGATGAAATTACTAAAATGCTAATCTAGGTGGTAAAGCCAAAATGCTAACCTGGGTGGTAAAGCTATTAAACTGAAGTGATGAAATTACTAAAATGCTAATTTAAGTGGTAAAGTTATGAAACTGAAGTGATGAAATTACCAAAATGCTAACTAAGGAAAGATAAATAGGAAAGAAGAAAATTACCTTGAAAAAAAAAATATAGGTAAAGGAAAAACATCTTCTTTGAAGAAAGTAGTTTTAGTGGGTGCATTATTTCATTTTCCTCCTTGGAATTTTTCCATATAAATTTCTTTAAACGCTTAACTCCCATCTCCTCCAATCTCATTTCCTCACTAAACCTCTCCTATCTCCTCGAATCTCATTTTGTAACATCCAACCTTACTGATTTTACCACATTAAAATTTTTTTTTTACCACGAGTAACATATTATCCGTACCGATTAAGAGTAATGAATAATTGTTAATTATATTTATCATTCTACAGCTAAATTATAATGGATGAACCTGTGCGTAATCTGATTTTTTACCTTTGCAGACATGACTCTTTACATTGTTCTCGATGGTGATTATTACTAGTACTATGGATGGTTTATTTATGAGGCACATTATATAACTATGGTCGATAGGTATTATGCACTCAAGTTTCAAATGAACTTGCCACTATAGCAATCATTGTACACGGATTTTATGAATTCTGAACTATATTAAATTTGGGTATTGCACGGTCATTCATTGCGCAAGTGATTTGGGTGTACCTAGGTTCTGCTGTTCCACATAGCTGACTCTTTACCTGCTGACATCCACCTTGTCCCATCGCTCCACACGTGGTAATCTTTCCACTGCTGATCGGGGTTCTGATCCTACGGTGTACATTGGCTAGGGTTGGCTAATGACCTTTGGCTTGTCACTGTTTCACTTTTCATTGTTGCGTTGGGTCGTAGGTTCTGGAGCCAGTTTCTGCGAATGCAGGGTTTTGTTTTAGACTGCGTTCATCATTCTTCTCGCGCCATGGCAACGCGGTCAGTTGAATCATGGTGTTCAAAGAGTTTTTCCCCACCAGCAACTGGTAAACGGCGTGTCCAGTTATTATGGTTTTTTTTTTATGAAGCTAGTTTTAGTCTGCTATTTAGGTTAAGGAAGGTCTATTTCCTCAAGTTTTTCTTAAGTAACCCTGAAGCTGTGTTCCTTAATGTCTAATACTCGTCTTATTTTCTCTCCAATGCAACGATTGGGCTGGCTGTCAACAGCGCACTGTTGCTCCTCGGCCTCTGCTGGATTTTTATGGAACTTCTCAGGTACCCCCTTTTTTTTCGAACAGGAGCTGTTTGTTTTTAAATAATGTTGTTAAGGGTTTCGTTTTGGGTTTTCTGAGTTTCGCTGCCACAATCTAATCTCCAACTTGTTGTTGATAGGTATCGGTGCGCCTCTTTCCACTCCATTTCTTAGGCATTTGTTCGACTTCGGCTGCGTGGTTTCTGACCTCTGCATCCTTATTCCAGGTACTTCCAGTTTGTCGGGGTTTGAACCCTGACCGGTCTTGTCCGGGTCTCTAAAATTTCTACGGCAGAATTCGTTAGTTGCTTTGGTTACGGCTAGTGGCCTAGTTGCATAGAAAGTTATGTCGATTGAGGGTTTGCACCCAAATTATGGCATTTTGGGCCACATATTTGTATAATCATCTCTTATGCTTTTGAGGGTTTGGCTTAGGGTTTATAGTTCGAGATTTTGGTTTATCATTTTTGTAAACAATAACAGGCCAGGGTTTTGATACTTCCGCGCTCCTTTCCTTGGAGATGGGTTGCTGAATAACCCAAGATGGCTATTGTTTTCGGACTGTTATTTTTGAATGATTATTTATATATACACAATATGTTTTCTAAGTTTGAATGTTTCCTCCTCTAATTCTGGTTTTCTTTCCAGTACCCGTTAAAAGCATATCTCGGCTTAATGCGTGTAGCTTTACCTTCGTCGGAAAATTTACTGGAGTTCTTACTATGTATAAATTCTTGTTTCTTGCTGTTAGCTCTTGTATTTCAGTTCCCTCTGAAGTTTATTACTGAAGGTTTCCTCTTTGCTAGCCTAATGTTTTATGTAGAGTAATTGGTTTATTGCGCATGAGGAAAGTTGAGGCTTAAATGTTCTTGCTATGGCTAAACTGTCATTTCATCAAGCTTTCGGTCCTGGTTTTCTCTTATTGGTTGAAGTATATTTCTACAGCAGTTTCTGTATATATATATATATTTGTTAAAGATATCAAAATCAGTCTCCACAGTGTTTCTTGCTTCCTCTTGGTACCACAGGGTGACCGGACCACCAAATTGTCCGTGAATATCATAGGTTGGAGGATGACCAACCCAGAAAATTCCAGTTTCTGGAAATTCAGGGTTAACAGTCCTCTTGGGTTATCCTCTAATATCTTTGTTTTTTACAAGTTATTCTCTTAGTAATACTAGTATAGCTAAATTAACTAACGCCATTACCAACATACGTCTACTGTAACACTGCCTCAGCCCTCTATGGACCATCTACCTTTTCTTTTGTTTAATAAATAACTCAATTGGTTATTAATGCACTCATTATACAGACTGGTACACTGTATTGCCATATCATACAATAGGAATAACACACTCACTGCCTTTGAGAAATCTTAACAGAAATAAAATACATTAGTTGTTTTTACACATTAACACAGTACTCCATACTAAACCATAGACGTCTTTCTATTCTTCTACTGAAATATAAAACAACATTTCACTTATCTGTTCACAAACTCGACTGAGGTTTCTGATTTCCTCCCTTCCATGAGTTTCGGCAGTTACGTCCCACAACTCTCCCTCGAGCTCCAAATCTGAGTCTTCGTTGAATGCAGAAAATCTGGAGGAGAACTCGGGACAGTCTGGTCCAATTCTCCAACTCCAGAGAAACAATCTGCTCTGAAAGTTCCCTCCCAAGGGTTTTCTTTCCTGTTTAACAGAGTTTTCCTCTTTTCACACACAGAACCCCAAACTCTCCTTGGAATTTTCTATTTATTCCAGAGTTTTTCCTATTCTTGGGTAACTGTGGAACTATTTCTTTTTCTGTTCAACTAACTCCAGATCTTGGATTTACTTTTACCATCAGTCTTTACTCATGAAACTAATTCACAAGTAATTAAGTTTATCATACTTTAAAAAAATCAATTTCTGTTTAAATATCATGTTTGCTCAAAATAAATAATTTTTAACATTTCTTTAGAGGAAACCTAACAACTAATTACCAATTAACTAAAACAGTGGTTACAGTTTTCCCCCTCTTAAATAGAACACCGTCCTCGGTGTTCCTATTTCTCATCAGCAAAAAGCTCTGGGTATGCTTCCCGTACAAAAATTTCGTCCTCCCAGGTGGCCTCTTCTGGCCCAAAGTGCTTCCATTGCACTTTAACCTAGGCGATGGCTCATTTCTGGAGTATGATTTCCCTCCGGTCGATGATAGTGTGAGGCTCGACCAGGAACTCTCCGTCCGGTTCTACCTGCACACATTAGACTTGTATTAGTTACATAAGTCTTAATCATATAATATCTTTATTAATGTGCTTACTTGCTACCTGAATGTTCTGCCATTGAATTATATGTCTTGGGTCATGCATATATCGCTTTAATAACGATACATGGATCACATTATGTATTCGGATATGGCTGGGAAGAGCCAGCTGATAAGCCACCGATCCCACCCTTTCCAGTATTTGGAAGGGACCACAAAACCTGGGAGCTAGCTTTGAACAAGTGGTCCACCTTAGTGTACTTCTTTTGGGTTTAATTCTTACATACACATGGTCTCCAACTTCATATTCACGATATGATATCTTCTTATCTGCATATAATTTTTTCCTGTCTTGAGCTTCTTTTAGATTTTGCCTAATCTTCTTCACTTCGGATTCCATTTCTGCTAGCATGTCTGGTCCCAGCATAAGTTTGGTCTCGGGACTACTCCAATTAATGGGTGTTCTGCACTGTCGCCCGTATAGGGCCTCAAATGGACTCATTTTTAATGATTCTTGATAACTGTTATTATAAGAAAATTCTATTAAGTGTAGATACTCTTCCCATTTAACTGGCTACTGTATGACATACATTCTCAGCATGTCTTCCAGCACTTGGTTTACTCGTTTATTTTGCCCGTCTGTTTGCAGATGATATGCAGTACTAAAATTAACTTGCGTTCCTAACCTTGTAAACAGCGCCTTTCAAAAAGCTGATGTGAATTTTACATCCCTATCTGAGATGACGGTCTTAGGAATGCCATGCAGTCTGAAGATCTCATGCATAAATAAATCTGCTATTTGCACTGTCTTATAGGTTGATTGGACAGGTATGAAATGTGCCAACTTACTTAATCGATCCACAACTACCATTATGGAATCATTGCCTCGTTTTGATTTTGGTAATCCAGTGATAAAATCTAATGAGATTACCTCCCATTTCCATTTTGGAATAGGTATAGGCTGCATTAATCCAGCCGGATGCTGATGCTCTACCTTCACTTGCTGGCACTCTAAACATTTGTTTAGATAGTTTTCTATGTCCTTCCTCATGCCCGGCCAACAGTAATCCTTTCTTATTGCTGTTAGCATCTTTTGGTATCCAGGGTGTCCTGCATAATTTCTTCTATGATATTCATCTAGTACCATAGTTCTTAATTCCACTTGGTTTGGAATGACTATCCTCTTTTTAAAAATCAGCAACCCGTCCTGGTTAATCTCATAATCCCCATGCTTACCTTGTTCTTCAGATTCTTGCGTTTGTTGCCATAAAAATTTATATTCAGGATCTTTGTCTGCTTCCTTCCTGATTTGATCTAGAAATCTGGTTTCAACTTGGTTGACATATAACTCATAAATATTATGCAGTTTTCTTCTCAATGCATCTGCAACCTTCTTTTCTTTTCCTTTTACATGTTGTAGATCAATGTCAAATTCGCTCAAGAAAGCATTCCACCTTGCTTGTCGGGAGTTTAAATCAACTTGTTTAAAGTAGCTGGTTAGACTACTATGATCAGTCTTCCATACAAATCTCTTCCCAAGTAAATAATGTCTCCATAATCGAAGAGCATGCACAACTGCGGTCAGCTCCAAATCATAAGCTGAATATCGCAACTCATGATCTTTTAACTTACAAGATTCATATGCGATTACCTTTCCTTATTGTGATAGAACTGCCCCAACACCCTCTTTACATGCATCTGTGCAAACCTCGAATTCCTTATTCGGATCTGCCACACTTTAACACAGGTGCAGATGTTAGTAACTTCTTCAACTTTTCAAAACTATCCTGACATTCTTTTGACCATTAAAAAATTTTTCCCTTCCTTTGCAGAGAGGTAATAGGGAAGGCTATTTTTGAAAATCCTTTTATAAATCGCCGGTAGTAACCAGCGAGGCCCATAAAGGATCATATATCTGCCACATTTTGTGGCACCTTCCATTCCATAATAATTCTGATTTTCTCCGGGTCTACTGCTATACCTTTTTCAGATATCACATGTCCAAGATACTGTATTTCTTCCTTGAAGAAATCACATTTACTAAATTTCGCATATAACTGATGCTTCCTTAGCATCTCCAGTACCATTCACAAATGCTCCTTGTGTTCTTCTGCATTCTTGGAGTAAACTAGTATATCATCAATGAAGATTAACACAAAATTATCCAAATAAGGGTGGAAGATACTATGCATCAGTCTCATGAAAGTGGTTGGTGCATTAGTTAGCCCAAAAGGTAATACCACGAATTCATAGTGGCCATACCTTGTGCGAAAGGCAGTTGTGTATATCTTCATCTTTAATTCTGATCTGGTGATAACCGGATCTCAAATCAATTTTTGAGAATACAGTAGCTCCCCTTACCTGGTCAAACAGATCGTCAATGCGTGGTAAGGGATATCGGTTCTTAACAATCAATTTGTTTAACTGTTGGTAATCCATGCACATGCGCATGGTCCCATCCTTCTTTTTAACAAATAGTACCGGTGCCCCCCCAGGGAGACACACTGGGTCGTATATATCCCTTATCTAATAACTCCTGGAGCTACATTTTCAACTCTGTCAATTCTGGTACACTCATTCGATACGGTGCTCGCGAAATTGGTGATGCTCCTGGCAGCAATTCTATTGTAAAATCTATATCTCTTCTGGGCGGTAATCCAGGTATCTCTTCTGGAAATATATCCTTAAATTCCTGTACTACCGGTATGTTTCCAGCCTGACATCTTTTCCTTCAGAATCAGGTAAGCCTACTTGTACAACGTACAGTTGACATCCCTTTCTTATACATTTTCCCATTTGGGAAGTTGTAATTGGACGCAGCTGTATAGGCTTCTTTATTCCCTGAATCTCTTGGCGATTTCCATTCTGATCTATGTAGTAGATAATATTTTCCTTGCAATCTATGAGAGTCCAATGCTTCTCCAACCAATCCATACCCAACAACACATCATAAGATCCCAAGGGAAAAATATTCAAATCTACCATTAATTGTTGTCCACTGATTTGTAGTGCACAATTTGGTATTTTGGCGCTAACTTTTCTCTTGGCTCCAGTAGCTAACTGAACCAACCATGTCTTTTTAAATTTTTGACTTTGCAATTTATAGATTTCTACTAGTTTAGGACTTATATAACTTAAACTTGCTCCTGGGTCTATCAAAACTGAAACAGTTTGGGATAACAACTTACCTTCTAGCTCTATCATAGTAGGTTGGAAATCATCTTGCTGATCTTCCAAAGCTGCATTAATTCTGGGTATGCTTCAGGCAACATCTCCCACAGTGGAGGCCTCCTGTAAATTAGTCATTGCTTCATTCCTTCGTTGTGGGCAGTCTCTATAATAGTGTGCTTCTCCACAACCCTAGCACTGTAAAGGGGGCTTCTGATTTTGAGGCTGCTCAGGTTTGCTAGAAGCGTCAACAGTTTTATCTTCAGTAGGCCATCTCACCCTCTGACGGTTTCTACCGAACTGCCTACTAACTGAACTCTTGGCTGTGTTTTTAAAATTACTGGTTCTACTTCTTTTAAAACCAGCACTATTCTTGTTTTCCTTCCTTGACTACCACCCTTTTCCTTGTTCTGTCTTCATTTTAGCTTGTTGATAGCACAATCTAGCCTTTCTAATGGCCTCGTCCATGGTTCTGGGATTTACAAATTCTATACGTTCCTTCATATGGATGGGTAAGCTGCTCAGAAATCTTTGGACTTTAACTTTCTCATCTCTTAAGTATGGTACATAACACAATAACGATGTGAAATTAGTGATAAACTCGTCCATGGTTAGTTGTCCTAGTCTCAAATCATGGAATTCTCGAGCCTTGTCATCATAAAAGCGCTTGTTCAATTACTTATCCTTGAAGTACTGTTGAAATTTACCCCATGTCACATCCCGATCCTCTATTCCCCACACATTCTTCACTTCTTTCCACCATAAGGTGGCCTTCTCTCTTAACTGGTAGATTGCTAGCCACGCCTTAAGACCACTGTCATAATCATATACCTGAAAGTACTTGTTCATATTAATCAACCATGCCTCTGCTACTTCTTCTTTTTCTCCATCGAATGTAGGTGGCTTTATCTTTCTAAATTCTTCGTGCAATTCCACCTTCTGCTTTTTGTTTGCCTTCTGCTCAGTTTCGTTTTCAGATTCGGCCTCATTAAAGTTTCTATTTTGATGACTTCGCTGAGATGTACTTCTTTCCTTTCGGCCGGCATCCTGTTCACCTGTTTGCAGTTCATTCCCTTCCTGGAATTCTCTGTCAGCACTAGGATTTTCAATCCTTTGATTTTGCTTATCTGAGAGACTTTTTAGGATTCTCTCCTGCTCCTGCATCATTCTTTCATTTTCACTTCGTACCCTCTCCATTTCGTCCTGCAGTTGTTGTACTATAGTTAATAAGATGCGAGTCTGGTGATGTTGTTCCTCAATCACCCTGTTAGTCTGTTGATGATGTTCTACCCCCAACTGAACCCACATTTCTGGATTTCCTTCTTGTTGGGGTTGAGTCTCCCCAACATTTCGAGGTGGCGGTTGGGACAGTGTTCTTCTCGTTTGTCGAGTTACTCTTTCCATCTATCTGTCTAGCTATGCATGAATACATACAATTTAACGTTAGTTGACCCAATAGGGTCCCAGCGTTGTAACGCCGCTCTGATACCACTTGTAACATCCAACCTTACTGATTTTACCACATTAAAAAAAAATTTACCACGAGTAACATATCATCCGTACCGATTAAGAATAATGAATAATTGTTAATTATATTTATCATTCTACAGCTAAATTATAATGGATGAACCTGTGTGTAATCTGATTTTTTACCTTTGCAAACATAACTCTTTACATTGTTCTCGATGGTGATTATTACTAGTACTATGGATGGTTTATTTATGAGGCACATTATATAACTATGGTCGATAGGTATTATGCACTCAAGTTTCAAATGAACCTGCCACTATAGCAATCATTGTACATGGATTTTATGAATTCTGAACTATATTAAATTTGGGTATTGCACGGTCATTCATTGCGCAAGTGATTTGGGTGTACCTGGGTTCTTATGTTCCACATAGATGACTCTTTACCCGCTGGCATCCACCTTGTCCCATCGCTCCACACGTGGTAATCTTTCCATCGTTGATCGGGGTTCTGATCCTACAGTGTACATTGGCTAGGGTTGGCTAATGACCTTTGGCTTGTAACTATTTCACTTTTCATTGTTGCGTTGGGTTGTAGGTTCTGGAGCCAGTTTCTGCGAATGCAAGGTTTTGTTTCAGACTGAGTTCATCATTCTTCTCGTGCCATGGCAACGCGATCAGTTGAATCATGGTGTTCAAGGAGTTTTTCCCCACCAGCAACTGGTAAACGGCGTGTCCAGTTATTATGGTTTTTTTTTTTATGAAGCTAGTTTTAGTCTGCTGTTTAGGTTAAGGAAGGTCTATTTCCTCAAGTTTTTCTTAAGTAACCCTGAAGTTGTGTTCCTTAATGGCTGATACTCGTCTTATTTTCTCTCCAATGCAACGATTGGGCTGGCTGTCAATAGCGGACTGTTGCTCCTCGGCCTCCGCTGGATTTTTATGGAACTTCTCAGGTACCCCTTTTTTTTCGAACAGGAGCTGTCTGTTTTTAAATAATGTTGTTAAGGGTTTTGTTTTGGGTTTTCTGAGTTCCGCTGCAACAATCTAATCTCCAACTTGTTGTTGACAGGTATCAGTGTGCCTCTTTCCACTCTGTTTCTTAGGCATTTGTTCGAATTCGGCTGCGTGGTTTCTGACCTTTGCATCCTTATTCCAGGTACTTCCAGTTTGTCGGGGTTTGAACCCTGACCAGTCTTGTCCGGGTCTCTAAAATTTCTCCGGCAGAATTCGTTAGTTGCTTTGGTTACGGCTAGTGGCCTAGTTGCATAGAAAGTTATGTCAATTGAGGGTTTGCACCCAGATTATGGCATTTCAAGCCACATATTTGTATAATCATCTCTTATTCTTTCGAGGGTTTGGATTAGGGTTTATAGTTCGAGATTTTGGTTTATCATTTTTGTAAACGATAAGAGACTGGGATTTTGATACTTCCGCGCTCCTTTCCTTGGAGATGGGTTGCTGAATAACCCAAGATGGCTATTGTTTCCGGACTGTTATTTTTGAATGATAATTTATATATACACAATATGTTTTCTAAGTTTGAATGAATCCTCCTCTAATTCCGGTTTTCTTTCCAGTACCCGTTAAAAGCATATCTCGGCTTAATGCGTGTAGCTTTACCTTCGTCGGAAAATTTACTGGAGTTCTTACTATGTATAAATTCCTGTTTCTTGTTGTTAGCTCTTGTATTTCAGCTCCCTCTGAAGTTTATTACTGAAGGTTTCCGCTTTGC
Organism: Pinus albicaulis; assembly: GCA_034641835.2. Taxonomy (NCBI): domain Eukaryota; kingdom Viridiplantae; phylum Streptophyta; class Pinopsida; order Pinales; family Pinaceae; genus Pinus; species Pinus albicaulis. Next base: position 290,143,651 of record CM076577.1, on the reverse strand, counting down.
TAGCCTAATTTTTTATGTATAGTAATTGGTTTACTGCGTATGAGGAAAGTTGAGGCTTAAATGTTCTTGCTATGGCTAAACTGTCATTTCGTCATGCTTTCGGTCCTGGTTTTCTCTTATTGGCTGAAGTATATTTCTACAGCAGTTTCTGTATATATATATATATATATATATATATATATATATATATATATATATATATATATATATTTGTTAAAGATATCAAAATCAGTCTCCACGGTGTTTCCTGCTTCTTCTTGGTACCACAGGGTGACCGGACCACCAAATTGTCCGTGAATATCATAGGTTGGAGGATGACCAACCCAGAAAATTCCAGTTTTTGGAAATTCAGGGTTAATAGTCCTCCTGGGTTATCCTCTAATATCTTTGTTTTTTACAATTTATTCTCTCAGTAATACTAGTATAGCTAAATTAACTAATGCCATTACCAACATACGTCTGCTGTAACACTACCTCAACCCTCTATGGACCATCTACCTTTTCTTTTGTTTAATAAATAACTCAATTGGTTATTAATGCACTCATTATATAAAGACTGAGTTATCTAGTATTGCGGCCATATCATACAATAGGAATAACACACTCACTGCCTTTGAGAAATCTTAACAGAAATAAAATACATTAGTTGTTTTTACACATTCACACAGTACTCCATACTAAACCATAGACGTCTTTCTATTCTTCTACTGAAATATAAAACAACATTTCACTTATCTGTTCACAGGTTTCTGATTTTCTCCCTTCCACGAGTTTGGGCAATTACGTCCCACAACTGTCCCTCGAGCTCCAAATCTGAGTCTTCGTTGAACGCAGAAAATCTGGAGGAGAACTCGGGACAGTATGGTCCAATTCTCCAACTCCAGAGAAACAATCTACTCTGAAAGTTCCCTCCCAAGGGTTTTCTTTCCTGTTTAGCTGAGTTTTCCTCTTTTCACACACAGAACCCCAAACTCTCCTTGGAATTTTCTATTTATTCCAGATTTTTTCCTATTCTTGGGTAACTGTGGAACTGTTTCTTTTTCTGTTCAACTAATTCCAGATCTTGGATTTACTTTTCCCATCAATCTTTACTCATGAAACTAATTCACAAGTAATTAAATTTATCATACTTAAAAAAAATCAATTTCTGTTTAAATATCCTGTTCGCTCAAAATAAATAATATTTAACATTTCTTTAGAGAACACCTAACAACTAATTACCAATTAACTAAAACAGTGGTTACACATTTCCTCGTTAAAACTCACTTCGTTCAACTCCCATTTCCTCAATAAACCTCTCCCATCTCCCCTAATCTTATTTTCTCATTAAACCTCGCTTGCACGGCAGTGTCACCTAATGCATCGATATGGCTACATGTAGTGTTGAAAAACGTACAATTACCTAATTTATGACTTTAAATAACAACTATTTAATCTAATCTTCACATTAAAAAAAATTATATGAAAATTTTTATACTTTGCGAAAACATGATCTATACTGTAGTATATATATACTCTTATATACTTGGTAAAAATCATATATACCATTTTGTAGTATAATTACAACCATTTATAATAGGGGTCATTCTAAAAATTCTTAAAAGATCACCGATACCATTGCTGGTTAGTTCTTTAAGGTATTTAAAACATCAATGAATATATAATATGTTTCCATTACATGCACGGGAAAATAAAATACTAAAAGTCATTAAAACCTATAGCTAGCAAGGTCATCATTCTTTCAGCATCAAAACCATTGTTTATAATTAGTTGACGGAAGAGTGGTTCTGTTTACCCTCAAGAAGCCTGAATTTAATGATGAGTATGTCACCATTACAAAAAAGAGAAAAGGTAAGCCATCTAAAGCCTCCATGGGCCTATTGATAATGGATGTCATTTTAAGATTCAATATGAGCTACCAGACTCCATAAAATAATTAAGATATATTATTTACTATTGTTAAAAGAAGTAAAAATTATATATTTTCTATTTGAGATATTATTTTTAAGATTCAATTGCTATGAAGTAAGTTATTCATTTATAACTATTTTCATGAGAGTAGTTGTAATTGACTAATTTTTCATGACTTTTTATTACATCCACTCATAAATACTTAAATTTTTTATTTCAATTAAAATAATATAATCAATATTATAATGTTTAACATTTTGATTTAGTAAAAGATAAAATAAAATAAAATAAAATATATAAATAAAATATACAAATTTTCAGTCAAGGGTTTTTTCTTATGGTATTATTAACATTTGGCTTTTTTTAATGGTGTTTTCTTTTGATGTATCCTGTTTAAAAGCTAATAATTAAACCAACTTAGATCCATCTTAACTCTAAAATGGATCTAGGCTTGTAGATAATTCATACATATTATACAAATTTAATACACTTTATACATATGTAGAATTGATTTTGCTATATATAGATTAGTATGTGATAAAAATAATTGTAAAAATAAATTATTAATAAATTGTTGAAACATGGATATTTATAAAATTAATATTATTAGAATTTTAGTTATAATAAATGTATTTTTTTAATCTTATGTGTATGCATTTTCATGATCAATAAAAAGAGATGGAAAGATAGATTTGTCTCTTTCTATTTTCATATCAAAGACTAATTTAAAGGATTTAAGGAAAACATTTCTAAAAAAGCCTTGAAGATAAGGCTTAACCTTATAGCCTCCTTTTGTTGGTGTTCTTTTTATTTTGAACCACATGGTTTCCCTCTAGTTTGGCCTATGATTTCCAGATAATGTGCCTCACATACATAGGTTGCATCCATTGTTCTTTTCTTTAAAATCATCACTTAATTTCATACATGGTTTTGTAAGACCCTGAGATACTCCATGGCTACATTTAGGCTCTTGGGAGAGATACCTAGCATGATGATCATATTTCTGAACTCACTGGTGTAATCCTATACACCCAACTCATTCCTTTACCTGAATTTGTGCCAATGGATCCATTGCTCCTCTACATACCCAATAGGGTAAAATTGACACTTAATGAAGGTTTTGAATCCCTTCGACTGAGTTACTAGAAAGTTACTAGAAAATGAACCTCCAACCTAAGTGTTTCCATATGGATTTCTCACTAAGTCAAAGTGTGGCTCTCTAGCTTCAGTCTAGCAAATGATATTTTTTTTTCCTCATTTATATAAAATTCTAATTTATCCAACCAATGATTTAGTTTTAATGCATTGATCTAACCTTGGTATTCCTTTATGTCCACCTTCACTTCCATCATGAATAGGGATTGTGAATGGTTAATGCCACTCGAACTTGGTTATTCTTTCTTGGGTTCTTTCCTTGACTCCATTAGTCAGTCTTCATGGTCTCCCATTTTCCCCTCTACTTTGACCTCTAAGTTAGAGCCTCCATCTTCTTTAATTATAAGCATGTTTTCTAAATATACCATGAGTAGGTTCATATTATAACCGATGCTAGTGATCCACACTTCTAGCCTCACAAATATCTATTCTACTATATCATGAGGGTTTTTGTGATACAATTAATTAACTATAGCTAGGGCTTTGCAAATTTCTTCTTAAACCATATTTGACAAGAACATTTCATCACAAAAGATTTGATAAAAATTACTTAAATATTTATTATTAATTTTTCATTAGATTTCATATTCTATAGTTAGTTGGATTTTTTCTTAATTAATAAAAATAACTGAAATATAAGAAATAGAAAAAAAAGAAATAAACACACCATCCGCAATAGACGTAAAAATTTTCCCCGAGAAACACTTATAGGAGAAACCTTAGCTAGAAGGTAAGGCTACTCTGCACTCTTTTCTTTCATATGGAAAATATACTAATACAGAGAAAGATATTATCTAGGGAGTTACTTGAGACATATTGCTTATATGGCTACTTTAAAATTTAACCCCTTTATTTTACTCTTCAAATTCCACTCGATTTGTATTAGATTATTATATTGTTTTTCATCCATCTCGATGCTTTCATAGTGGAAAAAGTGGAGCAATAATCTCACATGACCATTTTTACTGACGAGACCTAGCTTGGAAAATTTGGGTTTGAAACCTTATAGGAGCATTTTGGGGCATCAAATAGATTTTTTTTTTGTACAAACTTGTCACTTTATCACAAAAAATAAATTCGCTATTCTACATAGAGAGAGAGAGCTTTCTAACAACACAATGATAACCTTAATTCGAATATGTATGAAAAATTTATGCCACTCAGAAGTTGACCTTTATGTTTTGGCCACCATAATTCGATAGGATGGCACGTCAACCCCCATTATTCATGGAAAAGGGGCTAGCCACGTGATAATGATGAACACTATTCTAGAAGAGTCTATATGATAACTCTAGTTAATAGTTGAAGGAGTTAAACCTAACCACTAGTAGGTTATGAGACTATGTTATAAATCAGCCACTAGGAGGAAAAGGGGTTCCATTCTTTTCGAGAGAATTTTGTTCCGTAGATGAAAAACGTTGAAGAGAGAGATAAGGAGAGAGCACACATACATGGTTTTGCATTGTAGTAGCCCGTAGGCCACATGACTTACTTCTTTGTACTTGCAGCCATTTTGTATTTATAGAAAGAGAATAGAATGTCCTCACTTCCCATTTGTGTTTTCTCCCGAAAGGGTTTCCCATGTTATATCTTGTTTCAAGTCATTGTTTGTGAGTTTTTATTTCATATTTATCTATTTTTTCATAATTGTAATTTTCATTCATACGCAATAAATAGTAATTTATAGATCCAAAAATATGAAGAGAAATAAACCCTCATAGTGTAGATCTCACATTTCTAAGTATAATTTATCATATTTGTTATGAGTAACTATCTGGTGGAATAACCACGACAGTTTATGGATCAATACAAGTTTCTTTTTTCAACTATGGAACAAAATAAGCATAGAATGGAACCCCTACTCCTCATAATGGCCCAATATTCAACATTTCCCAATAGCTAATTAGAGGTAAGGTTTGACTCTCTCATCCCTAAACTATACTTATAGGTTTAAAACTTCTGGATTCTCCTTCAAATTCCATACGTGGCTTGCCCCCTAGGCATGAGTAACGATGGCTAATGATGGCGATGAACATTGTAGGTAAACTTGCAAGATGCATAACTTTTGCATAAAAATTCCATTGGACCTAATTCTTGCACCATTGGAAAGGCATTTGAGTGTAGAAAAAAACGGTAGGGTATACATAAGCAAGAGTTTTTGGATCCCAAAAACTTTGTTTAATGCATCAAATGGCATCGAAAGGTTTCAAACCACATTTCTAAAAATTGGGTCTCACTCGTAACAATTACCTTGTAAGATAATTCCTCCAAGTTTCCTAATTCAAAAATATCAAGATAGATGAAAAATAATATATTGATCCAATTAATATTAGATAACCTCAAAAAGAGAAAAAACTACCAAGACCTACCCAAAGGGAAACTGAGTCAAACAAATCCAAAAGTTAAGAGAGATATAAGATGAAAAAAAAATGTATCTAAAGAACCCGCCAAGGAGGATCACATGCACATTATATAACTATAGTCTAAAGATAAGTTCAAAGAGAAAAACCAATTAAACTTAAACAAGTTGCACACAATGACAAGTAACTTGTGATTAGATGTGATCATTATGACCAACATATTTGGAGGAGGAATGGAACAATATTGGAGTGTCCTTAGAAGATTTTATTTTCTCAACTTGGATCACTATGATCCAATCTTTTTCACCAACTAATAATAAAGAGTAACCAATTTTTTTGTCTTATCCAATGCTTTCAATTTATTACAAATTTCTTTCCAATTAGCTTCATGGGACAATATATCATTGGCCACAAACACATTCATTTTCTAAAAGAGTTCAATAGTTTTATGAAAATTTGTTTCATGAATGCAACCTGGACCTAGGTTAGGAATAAATTCTTGTACTAGAGCATCCATATCCATCTCTTCCATGTATGCATGTTCAACTTTGACATGCACTTCAATGGATTGAACTAGATTATGAATGTGGAGGGGTGTGGTCTAGTGATAAGTCGAGGTTGCAACAACTATATCACTTTTCACTTTGGTATGTTAAGAAGAAGCCTTTCCTTTTCAAGAAGCACATGGAGACATGGATAGAACGAGGATAATCACAATTGTAGAATATATATAAATAAAATGAATGAACAGAGCTATGAAAACCAAAGCGCTAACTTGCCATAAATTTGGTGATAAATAAAAGAGGACAATTACTCTACATGAAAGGATGTAGGTGAAGGAAAGAAATCTTCGTTAAAAATAGAAGTAGACCTAATTGGTGTATTATTTCCATTGGACTATGAATCATTCCATATGAGTCTCATTGAATAATGTCAAATATGTAGATATTATATATTGTTTTTAAAAATTATGTATATATTATATAAAGTAATTGGAAAAAATAGGTTCTAAAAGTTAAAGTGTTTGAAGTAATTCATTATTTTACATTTTGGTCTTTTTTTAGGTATATATTTTTGTCAATTTTCTCTCAAATCCAACAAATGTTTTTTTGGACTTAAATGTTTAAATTATATATTTTATATATTATTCAAAAATACAATTTAAATAATAAAAATTATATATATATATATATATTCAAATTTTGCACTTAAAAAAAAAATAATCTCCAAATAAATAATAACTATGTGCTTAAAATAAATCAATACTAATTATAACCAAAATTCTAATAATATTAATTTTATAACTATCTACATTGCACCAATTTACTAATAAATTGTATTTTACAATTATTTGTTTATCTCATATAAAGGTACCTTGGAAAATATATTTTAATTATCCGCCATATTATTTTAGTTAAAATAAAACCATATCCATAATTATATAATGATATAATTTTAGTAGCTCCCGTTGAGACTCGAAAAAGCACTTCTCTCGAATTTTAAAATTACATCATTTTAATAATAGGCTTGTAGAGGCTTTATATGGCTTTCCTTTTTTAAATGGTGACCATGCTCATAATTAAATCCATTCTTTCCGGTCTTCTTGAATTGGTATATAATGGTAAATAAAACCACTATTCGGTCAACCTAAGTATAGTTCTTAATGAATTGTTAGTTGTTAATATTTTCCCAGTGCATGTAATGGAAACATATCATATATTCATTGATGTTTGAATCACATGATATTTGAGGAATTTTTAAAATGATTCCTATTATAAATGATCTTGATAATTATGCTCTGAATGAAATGTATGATTTTAAGAAAGCACATGAGAGTATGTTTCCCTTTTGAAAGCATAAAATTTATCATATAATTTTATTCAAAAGTTTAGTGAAGGTTTAAACTAAATAATTATAATTTAAATTTTCTATATAAGATGAAGGGTCAACTAGATAGATCTTGTCCCTTTATATAATTGTAAAACATCACATGTATTCATATCGATGCATCGAGTGACACTATAAGTGAGGTTTAATGAGGAAATGATATTGGAGAAGATTGGAGTTAAACCAAAAAAATTTACATTGAGACACTTTATATCAATTTCATCTTTCACATTAATTTTTTTTCTTATTATCAATATATTTTTAAGTATATATTAATGTTATTTAGTTTTTATATTGAAAATTAAAATATTTTATTTAAAATTTATGTTATTTTTTTATTATTATAAATATTTTTAAATGTGAGATTAATTTTGTATTAAAAATGAAATAAATTATACATTATTACTTGATTTTTTTAATTCATTTTTTAACTTTCAGTTTTTTGTTTGGAGATTGAATATTTTATTATATACAATATTAAAAAAAATTATTTTAATATTTTATATATATAAAGTTTATATGGATATAAATTAGTTAATATAGATATTCAAATAATTTATTTAAATTATGTGTTGAAATCTTTTTTAAAAAGTATAAGATTTAAACTTTTTAATCACATTTTTTTACTTTTAATTACTTGACCTTTTTTTTAAAATTGATATGAAAATATATTAAGATATCAAAATATTTTATTTATGATAACAATTAAGTGAAATATTTTATCACATTAAATTGTAATATCAATAACAAATCAAATAACCATAGTGAAATTAAGATTATTAATTTTTTTAATTTTTTTAATTAAAAATAACTAAACATACATATTCATTTTTTCTTTTAATTTAAAAAATATTTTACTTTTATTTTGAAATGGTATGTGTCAACTTTAAATTGAACATAAACCAAATCACACATCACATTAAACTAATATATTGTAAAACACGCTTCTCTACACAACTAATATAGTTTTTCTTGATCTTAAATTTAATGTAGTTTTTCTTAATCTTATATTTATATACATTTTCGTGATCAATAAAGAAAAAAGGATCTTAGAGATAAATTCGTATCTCCCTGAAACTAACGTAGTTTTTCTTGATCTTATATTTATGTACATTTTCGTGATAAAAAAAAAAAGATCTTAGAGATAAATTCGTTCTCCCTGAAAAAAGACATGAGGAAATCATTACTCCAAAAACAACATTGAACATAAGGCTTCAACCTTATGCCCTCCTTCTTTATGTCATCATTATTTTATTTGGTTAATGAAAATCTATCCAACATAAGGAAGCAAGAGGTCTAGAAATTATTTTCATGTGTTCATAGGATGTGGTAGGAAGCCACCATAAGAAAATTGGCAATAATAAATCGATTTCTAATGTTAAGTTATCGTAAAGGGAAATGTGAGAAAACATATTATTCCTAATGCCAAATAAAGTGAGTTGTCCTTGGGAGTAGTGCCAAAGATATTAGTGGGTTTGTGCTTCTTTAGGTTTCATGGAGGACATATTTCTTTGTTTTGTTTTAAAGTAAGAAGAATAATATCGAACTATAAAAAATTTTAATAACTTGTCACTAAAAGAGTTGTTATTTTTTTTTTTTTTATTAAAAAATATTACTTTGTTTTGTGATTTTAGGTTATAATTTAAGAAATTTTAATAACTTGTCACTAAAAGAGTTGTTATTTTCTTTTTACTTATTAAAAAACATATTTTATGTTCTAATTTTAAATATGTCTAGGGAATCATTCTTACTTAAACTTCACTATCGATAATTTGAAAAAAAGAGCCACCACCATTTGGAAAAGAGACCATTAAGGAAGAATGCGAAGTTATTGGAAGTAATTTAAATATTTTTTTAAGAGAATTATAGGGTGATTGCTCTTGAAAATTGTTGGTTTTTTATATTGTTTTTATTAAAGATATCAAATTCTTTGATATAATGTTATTTAAATGAATCAAATAATTTATATGGGGATGGTTATGTAAATCGAAAAATTATGGTGTATATTTTGATGGAAAGGTGTAATGTTTAGTGAATTGCGTGTGAAGATGAAGTGGAGAAAATTTTAAGAATTTAAATTGATATACAAATTTAGAAACTTTGGAAAATATTATTAGTCTATACTATGCAAACTGTAAAATTTGCAGTGATATTTTTATAAAAGTATCCATATTTCTATTTTTATTTTTTTTTAGCTATGGTTCACGGTCACTGAGTGGCCGCTACATCCACGGGTAATAATCCGATAGATCCACCCGAAGGGATTAGCCGTCGGCTTTTATTTCGGAGCCTAACCCCAAGGGCGTCGAGGAGATTTGACCCCGTGACCTTCCATATGGCAAGGTACTTTAGCAACAGGAACTCGACCATTTGAGCTATCCTTTGGGGCTATCCATATTTCTAATTATTTTATATAGTCTATAAAATTTTGGTGATTTTTAAGGTGAAATAATTTTATACTATAAAATTTGGGAAAATCATCTTTATAAAAAATGGAAACTAGAAAATCAATTTTTTTGGAAAAAGGCATAGAAAATTAACCTACCTACAAATATTAACCCCTAAAATTTTCCTTGAGATGAATTGAATCCAATAGCCCCAACATCCTTAATTCATGATTGATCCAAGATCTTTTGATTTAAAGATGCATTAGGAATTACATGTAACATAGCATGTTAACTGGGTAAATTAAACCACATGAAAATGAAGCGGAAAAACATAAACAAGCAATGAGATCACGCCACAATAGTTTGATTACAGAGTCCACCCAATGTGGGCTCAACAATGGCGGGGGGCTTATTTTATTAAGTGCCATCAAAGAGATAAAGTACAAAAAAAATTATAAAAAGGACTCTTATACCTCCATGCTAGAAGATGGCCTAAAAATCAAGAGCTCGGCTGGTGAAACTAATGTCACCACTGAATTCCTAGCACGAAAATATGAAAAAACGACTATCAATTCATCAAATTATGACAATGTCACCTTCTGCACCTTAAGGAATTTTTCTGATACCTGAAGATTGCCTTGGGCAAGGTTCTGTCCACTTGGAAGAATCAAGGTTCCACCCCTAGCCTGTGTCATTGGTCCACTGGCTCTCTCCCATCGAGTGGTTAGGAATGGTGTATATATGAGTTCCACGAAATAGTTCTCAACATGGATCATTTGGTCCAACGAAAAGGTGCTCATATTAGAGGCTGGAGGTCATGGGTTTCAACCCCGTCGACCCATGCCTTGGTAATATTTTGTTAGGATCTTTGTTGGTGGTGTATATATGGCGATGGTTAACAGTTGTTGGTAATGGTTCCCAGTGGTTATATGCCAGAACCCTGTTTTGGAACCACCCATTAGAGGTTGGTCCACATGGGTCGGGTAGGATCAACCCCCACCAATTCCCCTCCATACGCTTTACGCCATGTGGTATTGTGGTTGGCCCGATTGGTTTTTTTAATATGTGTGTGTGTGTGTGTGTGTGTGTGTGATGTCAGTGGTGGCTGGGTTTTTCCACCTACCACCCCATTTACGTTGTTTTTTATATGTAATATAACCGCGGGGGGTAGGCAGGCCTGATGCGCCCAACTTGCCCCCATTTAATTTTTGATTTTATATTATATATAACCTTTTGGTAAAAACCACCTATCGGAAAATAAGGGATATTAGATGAATTAAACATCCCACAAATTCACTCGTCTTATGGCCAGATTTCATGCACCAGTTTTGGCCAATTTTCTACCTCCTTAAGCTTGTCACTTGTCCACTTTGACCAAAATTTTTACCATTCATAAATCATCCATACAAACTCGGATTTGAGTGTTGTTGACACTATTGTAATTAGGGCGATGAGCACTTCGATCTGGATCTAGTTTTTTTTGTCATCCGATGACATTGTTTTTTGAGTTATTTTTAACGCCACTTATACTTTGATATCCTCCTAGATCATTCCTCCCTACTAAGGAGCTTTTTGTCCTCCAAAATCATGACAACAACCTGCACACTTCTAGTGTCCTCGTCAAACCACGCTTTCAATCATCTATATTGCATGCAAATGTGGTATATTTTTTGCAATCACATACAAACCACACACATGACTCAACTCTCCCCCATACTTTCTAAGGGTTTATAACATATTATTTGGTCAATTTTTACATAAAAATGAATCCCCCAGCTACTCACAAAGGCTAAAAACATCATCGTTGTTTTAGTAAGTGATGGAAACACAACATCACTTTTACAAATATCTGCAATGCATGATTTACAAACTGTGTCCATGACAAAAAACTACACCTAGTAAAACCATCTCTTACTTAACAAAATGAATGGGTCATATCCTTGTAGTAGATTCACTTGTTGAAAATTTTTTGATAATAGGTTTTTTATTGACGCTTTCTAGGCATGGAGCATATGACACATGGCTCTCTAGTTTCCAACCTCATTGTAGTGACTACAATGATTCTTTCTCCTTCAAACTTTTTGGGTCGTCTTGGAGTGCTTTCCATTGGTTTACCTCTGATAAGGGCTCGTGGAACCCTCATTATCATTGTATTTCGATAAAGTGCTCTCATCATCTGTTGTTGGTTGGTCACTGGCTGTCTTGGAGCATTCTCCAACTTCCTTTTGGACATATCCAAGACCTACATAACGAGGAATTTCCTCCACTTTGATGGGATTAAAAATGGCTTGGCCATTAATTCAGAGGCCCTTTCCTTGATACCCCATTTTATTCAAAAATTTTGGTCCAATCCCTGTAGTATGTCTCTCAAAATCATCGAAATCATCGACATAAATAGCACATGAAATTGAAGAATCGTTCTTTTTCCTCAAGCTTGTTTTGTTTCAACTTTTCCAAGGCCTCCTCCTTGGCTTGTAATTGGTGTTGCAATATTTGTCTCTCATTTTCCGCCTCTTGTAGGATTCTCCCTAATTAAACATTCTATGCCTGAAGGTTTTGGTTGATTTCTGCGAGTTCTTGGAGCCATGTCACATTTGGTGCTCTAAGTTTCTTCTTTGGTACAACATCTGTTGAAATTTTTGTCTCATCATCCAAATCGGAACACAAGTCGATGGGTCCATCTCATGTGATCCCAAAAGCTCTAACCTTCATTTCGTCACCTAAATCCGACCCCAGATCAATTGGTCCACTACCTGCAAATACCACAGTTGTGACCTTCTCATCCTCGTCTGATTCAGACTCTTGGTCTTGTTACATGGTTACAACTGTCATATGCTTCTATTTTCTATTGTTCCTCTTGGGTCTCAATTCTTGGTGCAATTTCCAACAATTCTCCTAATCATGTCCTTCTTTCTAAAATTTATTACAATATGGTTTTGCTCCTCTTCTCTTAGTTTTTGGTGGCCTTTTAGGGTGGTCATATTTTTCATGCTTCCCCCTACTTTTAATATGTACAACCTTCACACTAGTGTCATCAATTGTTTAGGTTCAAATAATAATAATGAGTTATGCCAATAACTATGCAAAGATTCGATATATTCCATTGATGTCTCACGAGTGTCTAGTGGAACATTCAATGCTAGATTTTGTTTCCTAAAATCGTCTGTAAAATTTTGAAAATTTTGACCTTTACTTTGTTTCAAATCTTTCCATTCCATCATGGATTTATGTTTGTAACCCAATGGGCAAAACTCTGCCCTTAAGGCGGAAATGAAGTCATACCAAGATGAGAGAAGTTTATGACTATTCTTACCACCTTGTTGCAGCTTGCCCTCCCACCAAACGAGAGTAGTGCCAATCAATCGAAGGGATTCTAGTTGGATCTTGGCTTCATCCTCTTTGAGTTATTTTATGTGGAAATACCCTTAAACCTATCTTATCTAGTTATTCAACTTTTCTCCATTAGATTCTCCACCAAATACATGTAAATCAAACTTGACATCTAACTTTAAAAGGGGATTTTTAGATCCATTCCTCGTATTCCTATTATAATGATGAGAAGAGGAAGAAGAAGAACTTTCACTCATGGATGGAGAGGGAGGAGGATCTCCTCCTCCACCTTCATAGTGTACTGATGCATGATCCTCAAGCTCTTTCTTCTCGTGCTTGATTGTCTTCTCATATTCCTCAAATATATTGTCAACTTTCTCTGACATGTTATAGAAAGCCTTGGGGTAATTTCACTCTTCTCCATATCGTGCATCATTATCGGTCATGTTATGTCTTATTGATGCACACCCTACTTCAGGATCAAAGGACTTAATATTTCCTTCGCCTCTTTGGATCTTCTTACTGGTTATCATATACTAATGCAATTCACATTGAAAAAGACCTGCTCTGATACCAAAATTGATCCAAGATATGTTACTTTAAAGATGCACTAGGAATTAGATATAACAGAGAATGTTAACGAGGTAAATTGAACCACTTGAAAATGAAGCGAAAAAACATAAACAAGAAATGAGGTTATGGCACAAGGATTTGATTACGGATACCACCCAATGTGGGCTATGTCTCTGGGCCCTCCTCAACAATGGGGATGCCTTATTTTATTAAGTTACATCAAAGAGATTAAGTACAAGTAAAATTAAAAAAATGACCCTTATACCTCCATGATGGAAGATGGCCTGAAAATGGAGAGCCCAATTGCTGAAATTGACGTCACCACTGAATTCTTGGCATGTAAACCTGCAAAAACGACTATCAATTTATCAAATTCTCATAATGTCACCTTCTACACCCCAAGGAATATTTATGATACCCGAAATATTACCTTGGGCAAGGTTCCCTCCTAGGATTGCTTCGTTGGTCCACTGGCTCTCTCCTATCAACTTGTTTGGAATGGTGTATATATGAGTTCCATGGTAAAGTTCTCAACGTGGACTATTTGGTCCAATGGTAAGGTGCTCAGAATAGAGGTGGGAGGTCAGGGATTCCAACCTGGTTGACCCTGCCTTCGTAATATTTTGTTAGGCTCTCCACTAGTGGTGTATATATGGGGGCAGTTAACACTTGTCGGTAATGGTTACCTGTGGTTATATTTCAGAATCATATTTTTGAACCACCCATTGGGGGCCGGCTCACATGGGCCAGGCGGGTTCAACCCCCGTCAGTTCCCCTCAATACATTTTAAACCATGTGGCATGGCGATTGGTTCGACCAGTTTTATTTGTATTGTGTGTGTGTGTGTGTGTGATTCTCGTTGGGGGCCGACCCACATGGGCCCGACAGGTTCAACCCCCTTTGGTTCTCCTCCACTCTCCTGGTGGCTAGATTCCGTGCACTAGTTCTGGCCAATTGGCTGCCTCCTCGAACTTGCCACTTGTCCACTTTGACCAAAACTTTGACCAACCATAACTCATCCACAAGAAATCAGATTTGAGTGTTGTTCTTACCATTGGAATCAAGGTGACGAGCACTTCAATATAGTTCTTGTTTCTCTACCATTTGATGACTTTGATTTTTGAGCTCTTTTTAAGGCCACTTGTACTTTTATATCCTCATGGATCAATGATTAGGGGAGAAGAAGAACTAAAGAAAAGTTTTTCATCGGAAATTTTATAAAATATAATGTTATTCCACAGGTAAGGGAGTGAAAAATTTCTATAAAATGTGGATGGAACTTAAAGGCTTGTATAAGATGGCTAATAAAAATTTGGTATTACTTTTAAAAATAAATCTTCTATAAATAAAAATGGAGGAAAACAGCCCCAAGTTTTATCTAAAGCAGTATAGATCAAGACGTGAAGTTATTTGATATTGTTGCTAGTTTTTGTTGATCACGGGTTTGACTCTCTTTGATTCCCTTGTGGTGAGGACCCATAATCAGGGCTAATAATTTTCCTGGTTTACCATGCATGAAAGGGGTAATACTCTTAGGATTAATGTTCTTTAATTCCAAGTAAAATAAAAATGGAGGAAAATGAAACTGTTAACAATTTTCTAAGTAGAATTAAAGAATTAAAATATAAACTAGGCGATATTGGTGACATGATATCAAGAACTGATTTGGCTATTGTTACATTAAATTTTAAGTTAGATGAATATAATATTATGTTTGTCACCATTCTTGGAGCAAGAGAAAAATAACCTTTTTTTGATTATTTGATAGGAATCCTATTTTAAAATGAAGAATATAGGAAGAATTTAACAACAAGTTTCAGAGTTCATATTTGGCATTTACATCCATAGCAAGAAAAACATACAAATTAAATGCATGGGAAATGAATGTTGGAGGGAATTCAAGTCTAAAATGGTATCAAGCTAGGGCATCACCAAAATATCTATACAAGTGTGAAAATAAGTAACTCAAGTAGCTACTATTGTAAGTTTGGACACTATGATAAGGATTGTAGGAAATATATATTTAATGATTCCAAATATAGAATACATGTTGGAAATTATGTTGATAGAGAAGTAATTGTAAATGATGATCTCAAAAATATCAAGTTGTTTATTTTTTGTACAACTTTATCAATATAAAGATGTGATTCTACTGTATGGTTCATATATCTAGGTGTTTCTATTCATATAGCATGTCATAAAATATTGGTTTGAAATTTATCATAAGAAAAGTAATGGTGCTAAAGTCTATCTAGGTGATGATAAATATCATGAAATAAAATGTTATGGTGATGTATGTGTGAATTTTCCAAGTTGTCATGTAAAACAAGTTAATAATTTAATATACATGACATGGAAATTTTAATAAAAAATAATATTAGTTTCAACAATTACATATCATGGCTTAAAACTTAAAATTTTGAAGCCAAGGTGTGTTGTGAAGGACATTCAAGATGACTACAAGTTCTAGCAAAATTAATGAGAGTTGCAGCCCTATGAAAACTTGATGTTAATATTAACAATCATCAAGCATTGTTATCAACAACTATGCCTACTTAATAACTATAGCACTTAAGGTATGGTCATATAAATTTTAAACATATAGTGTTTGTCCAAAGGAAAGATATGGTAGAGGGTATTCATGTTCTTAAGAATGATAAAAGTGAATGTTATGATTGGTCAATAGGAATGAAACATGGGATTGAGTTTCTTATAAGTACATATAAAAGGAAAAGTAAAATTCTTGAATTAGTGCATATTGACGTGTGTGGTCCAATGTAAACTTAATCACTTGTTGACGCTTATTATTCTCTTATATTCATTGATGATAAAATAAAATTTAAATGGCATTATTTATTAAGAAAGAAAAGCAATGTGTTTGAACATTTCAAAGATTTTATAAACATGGTTGAAAAGTAGATAGGAAAAAAAATCAAGATAATTTGGTCAAGGAGGAGAATACACATCAAATATTTCATCAATACTACAAGGACAATGGAATTTATGAACATCATGCAATTTCACATACTCATCAATGGAATGGTGTGGCTGAGAGGAGAAATAAACCATTGGTTGAATGTGATAGAAACGTCATTAAAGGTAACAATATTTTTACTTTTTTTAGGCTGAAGCGATAACTATTTCTATGTATCTAAAAAAATATAAGTTTATCCAAATATTTAGAGTATAAAACTCCCTGTGAATCATTCTATGGTTATAAACCAATTATTAATCAATTCAAAATATTTGGGAAGAACGGATTTTCCACATTCCAAAGGAAGATAGAAGGAAACTTTATGCAAAGTCGATCAAATATATCTTCATTGTTATTTTTATCACCATTACAAAACATATGATCCCATTAATCATAATTTTTTTGCAAGTAGAAATGATATATCTCATGAGTATGTAGATGAGTTTTAAAAATAAAATGATCAATATGTATTGTAACTTACCAACGAAGATATTCAAAGGGCAAAAGCAGAAAAAAATGAACATAACCAAGTCAATGTTGAAGATAAAATTAGCACTAAAGCTACAAGAAATCAAAATACACTAAGGAAGAGTAGAATAGCTCCATATGTATTGAGGCACTATGAATATCAAGAAGGAAAATTCAAACATATATCAAGTATAAATGTTATGCTATGATAAGTCAAGTTATAGGTGTATAAGAATATTTTAATTTTGAGCAAAAAATTATCTTAAGGAATGGATACATGTAATGAATGGGGAAGATGATTCCATAAGGAAAAATTAATCTTGATAACTTACATCATTTGCGAAAGATATAAATCAAAATTATTGTTGGAAATTAAGTTCAAAGTTTATGGTGGTATAGACAAGTTTGAAGCTAGATTAGTTGCAAAAGTGATATTTACAAAAGAAGGAATAGAGCATGGACATATGTTCACACGTATAGCTAAAATGAATATTTTTATATTAATTATTTGATCAAATAATAAGTACATTTGGAAACTACATAAGGTGGATGTTAAGCCAAATTTTTTGGATGGTGAATTAAATGAAGAAGTGTATCATGTTCAACCAAAGGTTTTGTAAAGAAGGGACAAGAAAATCTTGTATGTGGGTTCATTTCAAGCATCCTCCTGGGTCATGCTATGTGAAAATTGGTACTTTCATCTTCTAGAAAAGTTTCGTCAAAATTAGCTAAATGATCTTAGATTGAGTTGTTAGGCGAAAAATTCATTTCCCAATTACATGGGTTCAAGTCTCCAGAGACGTGTTGCAACTACCATGTTTGTGGAATTTATGAAATAGGTGTATTTGGTTTGATAATGGAAGCTGATGTTTTGAAGTTACCAATTCTCCAGAAATTCTTGTTCCAAATTTATAAATGATAAATAAATAAATAAAGTTTCATCATAAGTAGCAATAATCTAAATATTTACATAAAGAAAGAGGGAAATGGGAATATTTCTTTGATTTCATTGTATGTTGATGATTTAATGATAATAAGGAGTGTTGAGATAAAATGTAGTTATCATAGGAATTTGAAATAAAGGATCTTGGTTAAATGCATTACTATTTAGGCATTGAGGTTTGGAGAGAAGATAGTAAGACTTTGATCACTAAAATTTATTCAAATTTTGATTACCATGAGATAGGGTGATAGAAATCCACCACTAGATATGCATTCAGTATAGGATCTCGAGTTATTTCTTGGAATAACAATAATCAATTAATTTTTTCCTTGTCCTCAATTGAAGTCGAGTATAAAGCATTATGTAATGCTACCTATGAAGAAATATTTCTAAAGTGTATTCTTGAATACATGGGAAAACTGAAAGGAATACCTACAACTATAAAATATGATAGGAAAAGCTCAATAATTTTGTAATTAATTTGATTTATCATTGAAAATTTAAGCACATTGAGCTTAGTATCATGTTGTGAGAAAAATAATCAATCAGAAAAAATTGATTTGATGTGCTATAATACAAATAATAATGTGGTAGATATATTCACTAATCCTCTGAGAAATGCTAAATTTGTAACATGTAAAGAGAAGCTAGGAATTGTAGAAAATTCATTCCTCCATTAAGAGGGAGTGATAGAAATAATTGTAGAAATAAATCATTAGCCCGTCACTGGAATGATAGTAATTACAAAATCAAGATATTGGTTTTAACAAATGTACCTATTTTCATCCTATCTATCTATGCATTTTCATGATAATTGAATAAGGTGGTGATATATTTGTCACTTTATCTATTTATATGATTGATGGATGTTTTTTCTTAAATTTATAAAGTTGTTTTTTCGATCTCATCTAATTGTTTTGGATTATTTAGGTCCATGGAGTAAATGGTTAATCCACTTTCTACTCTTAAAGAAAGATGACAGCATTTTAGTGGAGTTCTATAATGGCTAGCCTTGTACCAACACTTCATCTTTGGCTAAAGTGTGTGATGGGAGCAGCCAAATTATTTATTTCATATATATAGAGAGAAAAAGAGATAAAGAAGGCTTAGATATAAACTCAAGTGATTAATTCAAATAATTATATCAATATTATTAAGTATTTGGATACTTTCTTGTCAACAAATACTTGCTTCCAATAATATATATAAAATAACAAATGCTTGCTTTAAATAATAATACTAATAAATTCTACCCTAACAAATTGTCAAATAATTTCCACCTATTTATATAAAATTATTAACTAATATTTCAATTAATAAATAAGAAAATTCTCTTATAATAGGGAAAGTCCAACTTCATCATTGAGAACACTTAATACATAAACAAATAAATAAAACTTTTATATTATATAAGTATCAAAGGGAGATCGAAATTTATATAATATTAAAATATTAGGACGATGCCTTTAAAATTAAAGTCCTAGCCTGATTTATAGAAGAGAGGGTATCCTTAAAAAATAGCTAAGGAACTTTAACGCATATAAAAGAAATGGATTTGAGTAAGAAAAGAGAAGGAAGTTTTTTATAACGTTTCAAAAAATTCACAGCTTGTTACTGAAGGTTTAAATGCGCATTTGATTAAATAAACAGATGGTTGAGTAATTTTGAAAATTATATTAATAGTGTATTGGTTAATTAATTATAAATTTAAGATTTATTTATTAATGGATTTTAAATTTAAATTAATAAAATAAATTATATAATTTATTTTGGTGATTATTTTTTTAAATTTAATTTAATATTTTTATTGATAAATTGTGATTGTGATTATATATATATATATATATATATATATATATATATATATATATATAATAGCAAGTAAAAGAAATTGGTTTATGAGTTATTTTAATTGGTGATAGTTGTATGTAAACAATGACATAGAATTAGATTTTTTTATTTTTATTTTTAAATTGATAATGAATAAGAATTATTACTATTTGATATTTAGTTATATAGATTATTTATAAGTGAAATATAATGAATTAATAATCTATATATTAAAAATGATCATTCTAATAAAAGTTTTGAGATAAATTCTTGAACAATTTAAATATCTTTAAAAATATATAGATACTTATAATTTTATAATAAATTCTTGAACAATTTAAATATCTTTAAAAATATATAGATACTTATAATTTTATAAAGAAAGGGATTTTTTTTTGGTTAAATTATTGTTTATTAAAATTAAAAATATATACATATATATAATTTTATTAAAAAAAGGATTTGTTTTTAATTGCTGTTTATAAAAATTGAAAATTATTTTTCAATTACAAATTACAAATACATAGTATTTACTATACTTTATAGCTTTTCCATTTAACTTTTTTTTTTTTTTTTTAGTTTTATCAGCAATCCTATTAAGTAAAACAAGTTCTAGAGTTATCTATCACTTAGATTACATTTTTGTGCTTTGGGAGTGTTTTCTAATGCCCAACGTTTGGATTATATATTATTTTTGGTAGTGTTATTTATATTTACACAATTTAATTTTTTACGTTTTTATATTTAATAATTATTTATAGGTATCTATGTCAATATATGTTTTTATTTTGAAATAGAGTTTATTGAATTTAATTTAATTATTAGTAATTATTAAATAATGGGCCTAATCATTAAGAGCATGTGTTTCCTCTTCAAAAGTCATAGGTTCAAAATTAGAGGGGGGTAGAGTATGTATGCTTTCTTAGTCCCTTGGCCCATAAACAAGGGGGTCTCATACACCAATTTGGTGTCTGACTTGGTTGTGACCTTAAAATTGGATAATAATAATAATAATATCTCCACAAAATATCCACAATATATTTTATTTAAAAGTAATTATGTCATCTTTAATTTTCAATTTAATTGAAAGAATGGAATACCCACAATTTTTTATTTATTAAACTCAAACCTTATTCTTGATAATTAATCAAATTTTCCTCTATTATTTTATTTTAATTATTTTAACAATAACATATATGCACTTCATAAATATAACAATAAAAAAGGTAAGATAAAAATAAAAATAAAATAAAAGTAGAATCAAAATCAGAAAAAGTCATTATGGTTAAAAATAATTAAACAAATTTCACTTAATTGTATGAGGATATAACAATACTTGACATACTCCACTTAACTTATATGGCTAGGGTAATAATTTTTATAATGATAATGGTGGCAACTCTAAGATCAACTTTTCTTTATTAGATCTCAAGAAAATTAATGATGAGTTGATTTATTTACTTTGGTAAAGTAAATAAATTAATACATCATTAATTTAAATATTTTTAAGAAGATAAAATTGAAATAAAATATATATATAAAATTTTAAGAAAGTATTTTTCATCTTCCAAATTTTTAATATTATAAAGTAATAATTTTTTTAGCCTTATTATATTTAAAAATTATTTAACATTTTATTTTATTCAGAGTCAATGAAAATTGTCCATTGGATTTGGCATAGACTATCAGTGATCTATTAACTCATTCTTTAATGTGAAATCATGAGTTAGATTCCTTTATCTAAATGATATATTAGACATGATGAAAATATAATCTTACCAAATTTACAAAAAAGTCATACAAAATATTTTTAATTTAATAATATTATTTTTTTAAAACTAATTATAATAAAATTATAATTTTTAAAATAAAATTATAATTTTTTAAAATAAAATAAACCTTTTATAATATTTTTAATCAAAATTCACTTTAAAAAAATATAATTTTTAATAATATTAATATTTTACACAATAACTCTCTCCTTACTCTATAATCCCTTATTCTAAAATCTATACTCACACCTTTTTGTTGTATAAGGACTGATGTACATTTCAACTAGATCAATTAGGGCACTATGTTCTATATTTAATGTTTTTCATTTCAATTCATTATCAATCAAAATTCTATTGAGAGTCAATTAGGACTGTCTCGTTATATATCGATATATTTTTAATTGATATAATTTTTTTAAATAATAATAGATAATTAAAATTATTTAAATAAACCATTTTAAAAGAGAAACATTGATTTATGAAAAATTTAAAAAAACATGTGATCTTTTACAACACGTATTTTTGAATTAGTTTCTACCTTTGTAAACATGTATGTCACATTCTCCAATAGTTTTACAACGTCACATTTTCTAATAGTTTTAGAAACCAATGCCATATGTTAATATTAAATTTAAGGAGATAATCCGAAGGTAATGAGAGTGTAGATTTAGAAATATTTCAGAATGGGCATGGGATGGTGATATTAAGGTAACTATATTAAAAATATTTTAAAATTAGATGAAGAAAAGAGAAATTTCTAAGTTTTTTTACACTCATGAAATTTTCAAAGTATTTTGAAATTTACTATACTATAATTTTTTATAAATTGTTTTTTGGGGCAGTTTAATTGCTTGCAGTTCAATTGGTTCATTAGAAAAATATGAAATTGTTGTAATAGGAAGGTTCAAATTCTCTCTCTATTGTGACTTGGGCTATAGAGAGAGAAAGACATGCTGGATGTTAATTCCTCTGCGCTACAAAAAATAAATAAATAAAAATAAATCCTTGTAAATTCGCCATTTAAATTGTGAAGGAGATTCTTATAACAATTATTCTTAATATTGTTAGTGGGGTCTTGATTAAACAGTGATGAGTTGGGTTGTTTAACACTCATCACAGGTTCAATTCCCTTCTAGGATTGGGGTGATGTATTTGGGCATGTTGATGACGATGCGGTAAAAAAAAATGATATAAATTCTTATAAAAATTATTTGTATCATTAAATTGTTGTAACTAGAAAAACCAAGGTTGAAATCCCCCTATTGTAATACCCTATTGTGACAAGGGCTGCAGAGAAGAAAACATTCAAGTTGCTTGTAACATACAAAAGATCTTCATAAAAAAAAAGTTACCATTCTAATTTAAACATAGCATTTACTTCTATTAAAAAGATTAATTATGAATTTGAGTTATTTACTGCATATATGAATTAATTCTTTCCTTAAATTATATACTTCTATATCTAATGTCATACATTTTTATGCTTACGGAGACAAAAAATAGTCCAACTAAAACTTAACCAAGGCATGCCAGCTAGAATCCTTGATTTACGAGGATTAAACTATTCATATTTCAAGCGCTCATTTACTTTCTTCGTACAAAATCTTTATGACAATCCGATTGATTGCTTTAGAGTTGCTAGCTATGTAGCTCGGTACCAGTGATCAAATTTGAACACGTCAGAGCCCTTCAAAGGGTCTCTGGCACGTCAGAGAAGTGAGGAGGCAAATTTACCCGTCAAAAAAAAATTAATTTTGAATTTTTACAAGTTTTAAAAGAAGGTTGAATAATATTATAAAATGTTTTTAGAAGTGCTGTCCTGTCAGCGCCCGTCATAATTTTTTTTGCCAGTGGCTCTTCCGTGGAACGCATTGCAATTTGCGTGGCAGGGGTAGTGAGTCAGTGACTCGTGAGCAGAGAAGTGTCGCAAGTTGCAACGAAGACGGTAGACGGTGTCACGGTAGACCCGTCATAGTTCACTTACTTGTATGCGTGGCTGACTCCTCACTGGTCAATGGTCACTCCAGTCTCGACTCTCCAAGTCCAAGGTTGTTGGCAGCTGCCTAGTGGACTGTGGTAGCGGAGCATTGAAGGAACAACATTGAAGACAATTAATGGCATTGCCAACTCCAAGCCGACCTTACCAACTTCCAAGTTATGGATTCCCGAGGAAGCCGAACCTGTTGGAGGCCTCAGGCAGCGAAGTTACAATACAAGTTTGTAATGTCGAGTTCTGGGATAGTTGGACCCTAGTTTCTTGAAGCAGAACTTATTCGAATTGAGCAGCGAGGAGGGTTTCAAGGTTGTTGGAGTTTGGTTCTTGACTCTAGCAGGAAACATGGAATAAAGGGCAACCACTGAGCTTGGTCATATTCGACCTATGGAGGAGAAGCCTCAACAGGCTAGCGAGGACATTTATTGAAATCTAAAATTGTTCTGCAGCTCGGATCCTCCGATAAAAGGAACGTAGTTTGGCAGCAGGAGAAGAATTGCGGTGGCTCAAGGAAGTCGAGATTATAGAAGGTTCGAAATTGACAACTTAGATAGCATAAAGACCAGAAATCATAAGAAACAGAATTCATTTATAAATTTGTGATCCCTGGTTAGGATAATTGTTACTGTGGATTTGGATTTGTCGTGGTTCATAGTCCTCACCTGTGAGGAACTGAAGTTGTTTGAATTAAGTTTCATATTGTGGCACTGGTTTTATATGTTATTGAGAAATATATTGCCAAATATTATTATGTTGTTGTTTATTCAAATTTTCTCTAGCTACCTTTGTTCACTGTATTACTAAAGACAGAGTAGCAATTATCAATTAAATTTTAACCATTGTAATAGAAAAGAAAGGTTAACTGTCAGGATATCTTAGGGCAAAATTACCCCAAAACACCACACAAAATGGTTACCCATTGAACTGTATTTCCTTGGAGTTTCAGTCACCAAACAAGACCCCCCTAAAAATTACTCCTTGTGATTGCCAAATTATAGCGAAATGAGATGAATCCTAGACTGTTTGAATGGATAGCTTGAGAAAATTTGTGACTGTCCTGTAGGTGTCATAGTGAAGATTTGGATAGCTTCTTAAGTTCCCATCTTTTGGGACCGTGTTACAAAATTTTGAAGGCAAATATGGACATTTTTGTTTTGTTTAAAATGGCAGTATGAGATTAGAAAGAAGAGACAACCTCTTGATAGCCTCTAGCATCCAAGTCCTCCAAACCCTGAACAAAGGCAATACATCATGATTTGAAAGTGTTTCTCTTGTACATATCCTAACAACATTTGTGTGATACTCAGGGCATCAATGGTTGTGGATGCCCATGAATTATGATTTCTTATGATTGGAAGTCCGGGATAGAAGATTGCAAGTGTTAATTTCAGGAGAAAAAATCGCGTTGCATAGGAAACTTTTGACACTTCTACTGTTTCAATGACTCAATTACCAATTGGTACTGTCTGGGAAGAGTTTCTTCTTAAGTTCTTGGAATGGATTCAGTGTTTTGATGCCTCTAGCGTTCCGAGTTCCTTAGACTTCTCATTGTTTATGCTCTGACTCGCTTAAACTTCTACTGTTTATGCCTGCAACTTCCTAAGATATCTTAGGCACTTCTGCATTGACGGTATTGCTTAATGTGCTTTTGAGTGTAGTCATTTGTGGATGGTGTCTGTCTTTCTGAGCTCATTCAATTTCACTTCCTCAACAACTACGGGGAAATCCGAAACTTCTTCCTGCGTATCCAAATTAACTAGCATTTGGATATCCCCTGTGGTGGAGAGGCATCCTCTATCTATAGCAGGCTTTGAATTTCTCCTTAATATGTCCACCCTGAGTGCTACACGTTTACCATCTACAGATGTCCAGTCTTTTGCTGCAATCTGAGATATCACAATTTTCACATCATTCAAGAAAGCAGTACCACAGTGGCAGCAGTGTTAGTTCATCTGGTGTGGCTTTTACTCCCTGTACAGGTCATTCACCGCTGCAATCATTGCCTTCCATTGAC